>CM031614.1:21968424-22018424 GCA_018398815.1 Conus ventricosus | reverse complement strand
TCTGTTTTCCTCGTTCCTGAATGGCTTGCCTGCCCCTATTTCCGTATTGCTGCCTGTCTCTCCTCATGCTGTCTTGACTTCAGACACAAGCAAGGCTGTGGAAAGCCACATCTGTTTTAAAACAGATAATTCTTCAGATCTGAACCTTCGCATCTCGGAGATGTTCTTTCTTCGTCCTTTTAGTTTTCTTAGCAATTAAAAGACTGGCCAATAAAAAGTGTTTCTCAGATTAACGCACAACCATACCCCACTAGTGTCCGTTATTCTTTTCGCGTGTACCATTCTACAACCACCATCCAACCAGCGCACACGAACACACACACTGAATGTGTTGAGACTGGAGGCGCCATATCACCAGAAACTTTGGTGAACGCACATGACAATGCGTAAATCATGATGTAATGTGCTACGTAGGGCGTTTTTAAAACCAAAACCAAACCTAAAAAGCAAGGAAATAAACAAAAAAAAATCTAATGCAATCTGCATGTTGATAATACTTTAAAACGTGTATGTCTGTGAAACCCACGAGGCAAGGACGAGATGCATCAACGTTTAACGTCTTCGCAAAGTGTACATCTGTATGATTTATGATGAATGAGAAGGGTACGCTTTAAAAGGATTGTCTTTTGTTTGCTAATGAACGAAAACAAAAGAACTTGAATATGAATTACTGTCAAGTAACAGTTGAGGTACAAATGAAATTTCAGATATTTATTATGGAAATGTGATTTCATTTTTTAAAGTGAAAAGTAGGTCAGTTGGACACTCTGACGGAGTGTCGAGAAAAAGGCTTTGGAAGATGGTTTACAGGAACTAGGTTCAGAAGTAAACATGCTTTTTAGCAAGCTCTCAGGCATGAACGAAAGGGTTCAATGACGGAAATTATAAAAACAGTTTTAAAGCAAAGCTCTAAACGAATGGATGAAAGGGTTTCAGAGTTTTCTGACATGGTTTTAAGCAACTCACACGAAATGGGGGTGACAAAAAACAAATCGCTCCTTGAGGCAACTTTCAGAGCATGAGGAATAGGTTCCACAGAAGGATCAGAAGATGAAGTCTTTATGAAGGAAGCTCCCGGAGAAAGGGCTAAAGCTTGGAAGGGACGGGGAACGGAAGCGAGAGGAGACGAAAAAGTCCGTACGAGGAGCAGAGCATGGAAATTGATTCCAGAGACAAATGACAGAAGGATTCTTCCGGATTTCTGTCAGGAATGGGATCTTCGGCTTCGAGTCTGTGTACCGATAGACGTTTCCCTTTTAGGAGAAAAAAATCATTGATGCCACCCACGCCCAATGGATACAAGCACCATGGTTTTTAATCAGGGAGTTACAGTTACCGTTACCAGTGAATATTCCGGCACATTCATTGACAAAACCATTGCTGTAGTCTCCTTTGAGTCTTGAGCACACTACTCCTTTGAAAAAAAGTCTTTACAAGGAAAGTGCACCGATGGGATTGGAACACTTAGCACTGTCGCTGTACGTCGCGTCGTTGGCTGTCACAAGGTCGTGCCCAGAGCTGTTCTCAACGCACGGAAGGGTGGGTTAGAGTGAAGAGAGGTGGGGTAGAGTGAAGAAGGGTGGGTTAGAGTGAAGAAGGATGGGTTAGAGTGAAGAAGGATGGGGTAGAGTGAAGAAAGGTAGGGTAGAGTGAAGAAGGGTGGGGTAGAGTGAAGAAGGGTGGGTAGAGTGAAGAAGGATGGGGTAGAGTGAAGAAGGGTGGGGTAGAGTGAAGAAGGGTGGGGGAGAGTGAAGAAGGGTGGGGTAGAGTGAAGAAGGGTGGGGTAGAGCGAAGAAGGGTGGGGTAGAGTGAAGAAGGGTGGGGTAGAGTGAAGAAGGGTGGGTTAGAGTGAAGAAGGGTGGGTTAGAGTGAAGAAGGATGGGGTAGAGTGAAGAAGGGTGGGGTAGAGTGAAGAAGGGTGGGGTAGAGTGAAGAAGGGTGGGGTAGAGTGAAGAAGGATGGGGTAGAGTGAAGAAGGGTGGGTTAGAGTGAAGAAGGGTGGGGTAGAGTGAAGAAGGGTGGGGTAGAGTGAAGAAGGGTGGGGTAAAGAAATACGCTTCGTTAATTAGTTACATTCGGGTTTAAGGTCGACATCCACCGAAGGGGATGTGGCTGTTGGGAGATACCGTTATACAGAACTGTATTCATTTTGTGCATTTACCTGCTCTCCTGGATACCCTTCACCCGAAGATCCGTCTTCATTCAGTCTATTGACACCACTGCTCTGGAATCTCTGCGCCGGATCGATCTCTGTTTGGTTCATCGAGATTGCTGATCTGGATACTGTCTTCTTTGACTGTGTACAGTTAGCGTGCTTCAGCCGCTGCTCTGGATACCCCCTCCAGACCTGTGTTTCATTCGTTTTATTTCAGTAACCAGCAGCTGTTTTGGAAATCCTGTAACAGATGTGCGTTCACTGAGCGTACTGCAGTTGCTGCGCTGGATGCATTTTGGCCGGGACTATTATCCATTTCTTTAAACTTGAAATGCTGTTTCGAATACCACTCCCAGGAACTCTGTTCGTTTAGCATACTTGGATTGCAGTTCTTAATGCATTTCTCCAGAACTCTTTACCGGAGGTTTGCATTGCTAATGGCCGAAAGAGCATGAAACTATCACCGTGTCTGAGCGAACCCATCCCTGGCTACCGTCTTGATCTTCCCTGAATGAATCAAGTGCCCATGTACCACAGGGTCGACAAAGAGATTTTCAAGCCCGAAAAATCCGACCCCATGAGTCGTCCGAACTCCTGACCGTCATCTTTGCGGACAAACGTCCCAGCCATTTGATTGAATGCTTAGCTATGTGATCATTTATCGACATTAACCTATTGTTCTAATTCCATCACCTGAACTGTATTTATTTTGTGCACTTACACTGTTGTTCTGGATATATTTCACCAAACTGTGTTCACTAAACTGCTGTCCAGGGTACATCTCGCGAGAAGAGCAGCCCACGTGTGTTAATCGATCACAGACTGTAATCTGTGTCACGCAACAGCAAACAAACGCACACAAAACACCATCTAATACATGAATGCCCACACAACACCACAAATCAACTTGCTGATCTTTTCTAGGTTCATTCACTATTACGTTCCAAAATAAGGCACGATTTTAACTGCACGTTCCTTTAGTTCATGATCGATAATCTAGCCGCTTCGTTCATTGTTTGTTCATTCATTCACCAAACGAGTTGTCCCGTTCAGCATCCTTTCCATGGGTGACCCTGGCAGGCCGACTGAAGATGCAGTTCAGAGCCCGGTGGTCCAGACACTGATCTGCTGACTGCCCCCACATCTCTGGCCGCTGTCACCCTGGCAGGTCTGCCCGCACAGCCAACTCTTGGCCCGGAAGTCTGAGGACTCCAGCAGGCTGTTACTGCACGTGCAGCGCCAGCCACGTGACAAGCCCGCAAACTTGTACCGGCGATGATAGCACCTGGATATACATACAGAGAGAGCGAGAGAGAGAGAGAGAGAGAGAGAGGAGAGAGAGACAGAGACAGAGAGAACACCTGAACACTGAACACTTTTAATGTCATTGGCTATACAGCCTTTGTGACATGGGGGTGCAATTAAAAGAACAAAACAAAATAAGCAAGGTAACAAGTCCAAAACAGATATGCATGAAATTGAATGCTGGCTTCAAGCAAAATAGGACATGCACCGAGACCATCCAAAATAACGCCATTCTAAAGAAGTAGCATGAATACAACGTAGATCTTCTTCAAAATTCGCGTTCTTTACTAATTACATTAGTTCGAGTTAGTTTGTTTGTTTGTTTCTGATGTTCAAAGCTTCTGCAATATACCTTGCAAGAGATTTCACAGAATCATCGTCATAGTTCAGTTTTAGCACACCAACTATGTCCTCATTTTTAGCACATTGTTTTTCAAAAATTATGCATTTTTCGCGGATACTGCTGTATTCATTACAATGGAATAGGAAATGCTTCTCATCTTCCTTAAAGGAAACCACACAATGGACAAGGCGACTGTGTAGATGGCTCAGTAAGAAACCATTTTTTATGGGCATTAAAACCAAGAGTTCTGGATCTAAGCCTGGCAAGGCAATTCTGTGCCACCTGCACGTAATCAATGATACATATTTTTCTGTTTCAAATATACTTTTAAAACTAAAAAAACCAACTGTACCGTTCTGTGTTTTCCATTTTGGAATGCCAGTTCTGTTTATAAGAAGCAATCAATCCTATCTTTAATATTCCAAAATAAAATCGTTTTCATATCCAACTCCCTGGCACATCCACACGATTCCAAATCCATTCGTAGTTATAATCTCTTGATAAAAAATACCCATTTTCTTTCCCCCGATCAAGTTCATTTAATAGAAATTTTGATATGCCTGTTACAAGTCTTGAGTCAGTAACCTCAATAACTTAAGCCAATATTTTATACTTTTAACATACGTCCTGATATAAAAAGGGTATCTGCCATTTTCACCATACATTACTGTATTTGACGTATGCAGTGGAACACTTAAAAAGCGCTTGACTGCAAATGTGTGTACTTTCTCTAGATCCCTGTTGTCACGAGAACCCCATATTTCAGCGCCATACGTAAGAAGTGGTTCGATTTGTTGCATCAAAAAGCTTCCAAAAAATACAAGAATCAATCGAATTTAGTTTCCTTAAAGCTTTAGAATTTCTATGACTCCCTTTTTTCCTTTTCTACAATTCTCATCTACTGCGCGTTTCATACTCAACCTGGTTGTAAACAGCATACCTAAATATTTATATGAGTTAGTTATTTTTACCTCTATTGTGCCTAAAACCACTTTTCATGGCGTGCAAGGTGACCACCATTTCTGAATACCATTACATTTGTTTTCTCAAGATTAACAGTTAGAGACAGACGATCTGCCTCTTCTTTTAATCTATTCAGCTGATTTTGAAGACCCACCACAGTATTAGATACTATATCACATCATTTTGCGAATAACAGTAAAAAAATTTCAACCGCTCCTGGATCATTTGAATGCCATGCTTTCCTTTCTTTGTTATTTCAATTGCTAATTCATTAATAAAGAATGAAAACATCAGAGGACTTAATAAGCATCCTTGCTTCACTCCTTGTGGACATCCAAAAACATCCGAATAGATACACTTATCACGCACACATGCTGAAACACAATCGAAAACCCACCACGAAGTGCCATGTACAACTTGCCATCCACTCCACTTTTACGTAAGGAAGCCCATAACATGTTACGATTAACGGAGTCGAAGGCCTTTCTAAAGTCGACGAAAGCAATGTACACTTTTTTGTTTTTCAATAAGTGTGTTTGAACTATTGCAAAAAGCGTAAAAATATGGTCTACAGTACTATAGTGAGATCGGAATCCAGCTTGTTCTTCGATGATTTTTTCCTCCCTTTCTGCCCCCCTTTGTGAGTCTTCTGTTTAAAATATGGGTGTAGATTTTACTTACGACACTTGTCAGAGCAACTCCACGGTAGTTATCTGGGTTATTTGGATCTCCCTCTTTTATGAATAGGAACAATAATAGATTTTGGCCCAAGCAGCAGGGAAGTTCCCATCATTAAACAGTCTATTAAATAACATTACAAGGAAGTCAATGACAACGTAATTTGCATGTTTCAGCATTTCACTTAAAATTTTATCTGGGCCCGCACTTTTCCCTGACTTTAGATGCTTTATACTATCAATCACTCATTTCTACTGATAGCATATTAAATAAGGGCTCCTCAAAACCTCCAGCATCTTCAACAAGCGTGTCATTTTCATTATTAATGTCAACTGTATCTCTAAAAACTGCTGAAAAATGATCATACCATTGTTGAGTGCTTATATTATTATAAATAAATGGCCTTCTACTCATGATCTAATTAGTGACCAAACAGACTTGAATCTTTAACCGAATTTTTAGTTTTTGTAATTTTAATTCTTCAAATTCATGTTTCTTTTTTCTCTTCATCTGCCCATATTCCCTTTTTCATTTACATAACGTTCTTTGTAATATTTTTTAAATATTTTCCTTTTACACCTTTGGAAACTGTTTAAAAGACCTTTGACTGTTCTTTTCTTTTTTTCACACTCATTGTCAAACCATTCATTGCATTCTTTCCTTCGATTTCCAATCATTCTAATCATACAGGTAGCAGCTCCATACATCGCACGTGAAAACATATCAACACAGGCATTTACATAAAAAGACAGCATGTCCAAGGCATTTTGTAAACATTCCTTAAAGTAATCACTATCAAGTTCATTTTTATAGCATTCCACATTCTCTTTCCGACCACACAATTCGTTCTTCTCCTTTCTGACGTGGAGTAATTTCCTTATTGCCCAGAGTGTTTCTCCATTTCAGTTCGATCGGCAAATGCCAGGAAAATAACCTGTCACCAACACACATAGTGCATTTATCGACCAAACAATCTGAAATAAGAAAATAATCAATCACACTACATCCTTGGTGTGGACACAAAAGTAAATTCTCCTTCCCGATCTCCATTGCAAAATCCATTTAGAATAATAAGATCAAATATAAAGCAAAAAGTCCAATAGGGATTTCCCAAAACTATTTATAGTAACATCCTTGGAACACCGCAGGTCAGCACAGTCTTCCTTGCTACTTCCTCCCATCTCGGAAACAAAATCATCCATGTCCTCAGCAACTGGTTGTTCACATCCTGTTCTTGCATTTAAATCTCCCCACCTATCATATACACATCCTCCTCCTGCACAGATTGTAGAATACTTTCTTCTAAGATTAAAATACCATCTTTTAAATCCGTACTATTGTACAGCGGGCCCCTTCTGGTACAACATAAGATGCAACTAGAACTACATCCTTATCTGTGTTAAAAACAGTTTTATCCACCTTCAGTGCGACAGTATTTTCACAATCAACACGGATTTCTTTCACAAACAGTTTTAAACAATTCCTGACCAATACTAGAACACCCCCTGAATTTCTTCCATGTTTAGACAACTTTTGTGCAGGGGCAACAAATTTCAAATTACTCTGGAAAAACATTATCATAATCATAAGAGTAATCCAAAAAAGTTTCAGTTAAGCAAACAAAATGAAACAAATTAACATAATTCATAAACATAAACATCAGCTAATTTATTGTACAGATTTTCAACGTTGTAATTAAGAAATGTCCATTCTTTTGGATGGTCAAACCTGTCCTATTTATTTCTGTCTCTTAAGTTTCTGTCAGTGCCACTGCCACGGTTTGCCCAGTGAGCACGAAGCTCTGTCTGTCTGCCAGCCGACCCTCTCCGTGCACCACGTGTCCCGCCTGAGGATGACCCTCTACGTCACGGCGAGAGGAACTCCTATCACTGCGGCCTGCGCCACCCTGTCTCGCCGTAGACTTCCCCGTAACACGCGAAGGATTCCCGTTACCCGTGACGTCATCTGCCGCACTCCCCTGTTCTGCCCTTGCATCTCGCTGGGACCCATCAGCACCGCCGCTGACAGACCCGGGGGCCGTTGAACATCCCCTGAATTGAAGTCACGGGTACCCCCCACCCTCCACCACCGCCGCCGTTGCCCCGGTATTGCTGGTCCCGTGAAGTGGGCGTGACAAAACCCCCACCTCCACCGGTCGCCACATCCCCCAGCTGTTGGCCGCCTTCGGTAGTTGGAGTGGGGGGAACACCGCACGTGGAAATCGAGGCCCTGTCCAGGGACCTTGGCCGCCCCACCTGGCTAGGTGACAGCACAACGCCGTGTAGTTTCCGTGTTGGCTGTCAACACACGTGTGTTGTTTTGATGTTCTCTGGTAGATCCCGTCGCTGCGACTTGTGCATATGTGCGGGGATCGGGGAGAGGGGGGGGTCGATCACCATCCTCCCTCCTTTAAAGTACGCCCTCTTCCCGTTCCTTCGTGCTTCTGCCACCATGTGTGCCTGGGCTCGTGTCAGGTCACCGGCCAATCTAATGTTGTTTTCTTTCAGGTTTTCCCCCCCAGCTGCTTATCCGTGAGAAGAGTCATCTTATCCCTCCAAACGAGTGAAGCGCACAATCATCGGCCTAGGTTGACCTTCTCTTGCCCAACCCACCCGAGGGCTCTCACGATGTCGTCCGGGGACCAGTTTTCTGACCATCAACACTGTTGAGTGCCTCAACCACTGCCATTACACACGTATCGTAAATCTTCACGATCACTTGATTAGGGATACCAAATAATCGAAGATTGTCTCTTCTTGAATGTTGTTCCAGGATGTCTATTTCTGATTTCATTAAATTGATTTCATCCTGAAGTTCACTCACTGTTGCTGTCAGTTTACTTGTCTCTTCTTTTCTGTCCATCATCTCTTCATGTAGACTAGACATGTCAGATGACAAAAGAGTCATATTTTTCTACGATTTCTCTCTGTTTCTTTTCTACTCTGTCACATCTCGATTATTTCATTACATTTGTCCTTCACTTGACCAAGTTCAGATCTGATGTCTCGAAGATCACCTCTGATCACACTTGTCTGTTCATGCAATTGTTGTTGTAATGACTCCGTAATTTTCTGAACAATGTCGTACAGTGCAAGTTGGATCTGCCACAACTACCGTCGATTTTCCTCTTCCGTCGATTGGTCGGTGTGAATAGGTCCAGGATTCTCTTCTACATCCCCGCTGAGTCGTAAACGCCATAGGGAATACACAGAGTGGATCACACATGACACAGCTACACACACTGTCACGTGCAAATGCACGGACTCAACCTGTCACTATCCCACATTTCGGACACTCTTCCCCCCCAGCATAGTTTCACTTGAAACTTCATCGTCAGTACACCACATCACATTCTGGATGCACAGAGACCTCACATTTCTTCCACAACTAACCAAAAAAGCCAAAACAGCACCAGCATAACAAATGCCAGTAAAATGTCACCTGTCGACAAACACGCCTCGCTGCAACACATCACTAGACAGCTTTCTGTTCCGCGTAAGAATATTCCAAGACACAGTCGAGTTGAAAATGTCCAATTCTCTGTCTCCACAACATTAAATCGCACATTGTTCTTCAAAATTTACTTACTCTTGTAAATAGCAGACTGTTTCACAACAAATGCACTGAAGAAGACACTTATAACCGGTGAAACATCGACAATGAAGCGGAGCCTATTACAGAACCTGTTCACATGCCGCCATTTTGCACGTGCCCCCCAGAGACAGAGAGAGAGAGACAGAGAGAGAACATTGTTCCCTCCTCTATTTGCTAGACGCTGCATAATGAAAACAATGATTCTGAAAGCTTATAATTTTTATGCCATGAATTTTTTTTCCAAGCTGGTTGTTGACTCTGGACATGCCATCAATGTCATGGAACGAGTTTTGTTTTAGTCATGAAACGGTGAAAACTTCTTAAGATCTATATGAGAAAGAGAAAGGGACATTTTTGTTGTTCACGGGATAATGTCTTCACACTTTGATTTCTATTCTTTTTACGTGCCAGTAACTTCTTAATTCTACCTATCGGCTTATCATCTTACATTCATGCATCTGTTTATCATTCTGTATGTTCAGGCAAGAACTGTTTTCTTTGCTCGTCTTCTGTCCATTTCTCACCAACTCCTCGGCCACTGGATTTTACATACCTTACCCTGAAGCTTTGAAATTTCTCCTCTTTTGAACGGTGTTCTTCAAGGCCTTACCTGTCCACACAGAGGTTCACAGTCATGGTCTGCTGAAGAAACAGTGCTTCCTTTGACCGCAGCTCCTGCTCATTCTTTTTGACTTTTTCATTGTAGCAGCCCTTATACTCGGGCAACGCGTTCCCTGTAACACAAGGACAGACACTTTTTTAAAAAATGGTTCCCCCGATCTGATGATGTTAACAAATGCAAGGCGTGATTCTGTGCATTCACTGCTTTTCCTGGTTGTTAACTGTTGCTGCAGCTGCAGCTGCTCTCTCATCCTTATAGAATTATTATCTCTTGAGATATTTCCGTGTTGTACAGATTTAACAAATCCTAATTCAGTTCTCCTAATTGTGTCCCACCCTCAAGTCTGCTACCTCATGACACCAAAAACGAAGAGTGGGGTTTCAAAACGGAGTGACTGAAGGCGGAAAATGTGGTAAAATTTGGAAAGAGAGGGGGTTAGTTACCGCCAAGGACACAAACAGAGTACAGGACTAGACACCTGTACTCTGTTTGTCCGTGTCCTTGGCGATAACTAACCCCCTCTCTTTCCAAATTTTGCACCAAAAGAACGAGATAAGCCTGCAGGATGTGACATAGTATTTGTGAGTTGGTTCTACAGAGACTTCCATTGATTTGTCACAAGTTTTTGATGATCGCTATTCGAACAGGTAGCTAGCAACAACCTGTGGTGGGTTGTTTGGGGCTTCCTCGAATCAGCGCACACATCTTCCGCAGAGACTGCATGCCTGTAACCTTGCACAAGCTTTAAACTGTGGCTCTAATCTCTCTGTGAGACAGAGTGAGTACTCCAGCATATTTCCAAAGTCTATCACAGTCTGGTTTTTCACTGTCTTAGATGCCATGAATAAAATGAATCAAAAGAAAACATGTTCATGAACTATGGCACAGTAATCATCATACTGTAAGGGGGAAACACATGCATCTTAATGTCAACATGTACAAGTAAATCTGACTCAAGATTAC
This sequence comes from Conus ventricosus, assembly GCA_018398815.1. NCBI lineage: Eukaryota > Metazoa > Mollusca > Gastropoda > Neogastropoda > Conidae > Conus > Conus ventricosus. Next base: position 22,007,801 of record CM031614.1, on the reverse strand, counting down.
AGTCGATGGTGTTGTTTACTTCAATATTATGGCTATTATAGTATCAACAAATGCCATAAAACTTCTACTTGATATGATAATTCGAGGAGGAGGAGGAAGAAAGAAGAAGAAGAAGAAGAAGAAGAAGAAGAAGAGAAGGAGAAGAAGAAGAAGAAGCGAAGAAGAAGAAGAAGAAGAAGAAGAAGAAGGAAGGAGAAGAAGAAGTAGAATAAGAACAACAACAATAACAATATACAATAATAAGAATTTTGAGTACTAATGACAGCAAAACTATCAAAAACGTGCAACAACTATAAGATTTAACGTTAACATTACACAATTCCAACAGTAACAACAGTCTTTTAGTCTTGTAACCTTTCGCGCTTTTTGCTGACGACGACTAGAAAGAAAATAAAGGACCATGAGTGAGAGAGGGTGCTGATGTCTGCTGTTTCAAGCCAAATCCTCAATGCAGTTCCATAAAAAATACTGCAATACTGTAACAGGGATTAATGCTGTATGTGACCTTGACTCCACGGTCAAACATGCAGCTTTGTGAGTAAGGTAAGGCAGCACTTGTGTGTGAACGCTCTTCTCTTACGAGTGCCACTAGATTTCAAGGTCAGCGGTCTTGGCATCGACTCTCAATGATGCTGGAAGGAGAACTGGCAACCAACAACCTGCATGTTGGAAGTACAGCAAATCAACTGTCGTGAGTATATTTGGATAGGAGGTTTCTCTGTAAGACCCTGAAGAATCTTGAAAGTGACACTCGAAGAATTGAGAGGATTTCAGTCTTGATTTACAGAAATTGATCACACTGGGAAAGGAGATGGCAATCGGGGAAGGGCGACACGTCAGAATGTCTTTATTAATGGACGCCTAGCACGTTCGGACGCGCGCGCACGTACACGCACACACGCACACGCACACACACACACACCACACACACACACACACACTGCCTGGCTGAAACCGATTTATTGTCGGATTAACTCACAGTTGTACTGACATTTAAGAAAACATTATGAAAAGAATGTCAACATTTCTTTTCAGAAAAAGAAAATAATTCTTTCACACACACACACACACACACACCACACACACACACACACACACACACACACACACACACACGCCTGCGCGCGCGCGCACGCACACACACACACACACACACACACACACACACACACAGAGGAGACAAAGAAACAAGACGTTGACTTACTTTCCAGCGTGTCATAATCTTTGCAGGGCACGGTGAACTCCTCGTATTCAATGAAACCCACATTGCCCCAGTCTGTCGGCCCCAGACCCTGAACAGAGATCGGTCATTACTGTCACTGTCATCGTCATCATGTTGTCCGTTCTGCCATTTTCATCACAATCAGCATCTCTACCATCACAACGTTGCCTTCATTCTGAGGGTTCATGAACCTTCTCATGAACACCGTTTTCGTTAAGGGTATTCCCCATCTACCACATCGCCTTTGATGGATGTCGACTTTATTAATGATCAAGAGTATCCAGCATAGAACAAGTTTTCACCTAAAAACAACCAGTAAATGAATCTTAAACATAGAAAGTCAGGCAGACGTCCGAACAAAATTACGACGACTGTGAGCAGCTACCCGCCATCTTGTGCCTTGCGTCCCGATTCAAAGATCTCTCTTCCTGCACGTGCAGCAGTGGCACTACCTGCACGTGCTGCGAAACAAATCAAACTACATTTCGGACGATATTATTAGCTTCACCGTTTCTTCAACACTACATGTCAAATTGTTATCAATACGGAGTGTTGCGGGTTACTTCTTCTAGTCTGGTCTTGTGAACAGTGCATTGTGCTCATTTCAACACAGCCATCTTCGAACAAATTCAGGCAAGGAATATAATTTTGGTTGGTTCTACTTATTAATTGCAGACACCCTGTTTTTACACAAGTACTCATGTTAAGACCAGCAGTTCAGCTGGTGTAGAGGGACGATCTGTAAACGATGCCGTATCCATATGAGGACGTTAAGCATTGCATTTACAATCGGTTGAGCGGTGTCTCTGCAGTTTTCTGACAGAAAAAGAAACACACTGACGGGCATGGATCTGAAAGTACCTTCCTTGTTACCAGAGATCAGAGTAATGCAGATGAGAAACAGCCTGTGTACTGTCCGTTCACAGAGAAAAACGGTTTCAAAACCTCGTAAATGTTTCCATATTGAACAGTCACAGTTTTCCATTTTCACACACACACACACACACACACACACACACACACACACACACACACACACACATACACACAAAACCCAAATGAGTATACGCCTTTTTGTTGAATATGATGTTTCATTCCAATCTGCCAGGCTCTGCTATAAACTTGGTTAAACAATATGTTCACATCCATATCATCAGATGTGAGAGTGATAATGTCTTGATATTTGCTCAACATGTCCACTGGAGCCCACACTTTTGTCGTATATCATCATAAATTCTGCGACAAACCAAAAAAGTTCTTTTCCAATTTCAAAACAGCGACAGGTGGGGTAGTACATGAATGGGGGCAAGCACAAACACACACACACACACATGCATACACGCACGCACCCACGTGCACACACACACACACACACACACACACACACACACACACACACACACACACACACACACAGTAGTGTCAGTAGTGGAATGTTATCGTACCCTTGAATCGACTGCACGGAAGAGAGCTCAAACAAATGTTGATACGTCAACCGAGATTTCATCCAACCAATGGGAAGCTTTTCCAATAGACCTTGTATTAAGAAAATGCCTGATCTTCCAGTTTATTATTCCAGACAAATATCTTCCCTTATAATTCGATTAAAGCTAAATGCTTTGAAAACAAAGTTTAGTAAGAATACTAACTGTATTTGTGGTAAAGAAATAACACTGAACCACATTTTTATTCAATTGTCACAAGTTGACTACTTTCTTACCAACATCATTACGATCCAATACTTTTTCTGAAAAAAAAACTTGCAAGATCTACTTTCGAATCATTCTCTGCTGATCGAAATTGCTGAATACTTAATACATAGTCCGATTGGAGTTTTTATTTAGATACATTTGAGCTAACTCATTTTGTATAAGATAGTGAAGGATTTTTGCTTTCTTGCTATATGTTTGGGGGTTTTCCCCCCCCACTAATTGTTGTATTTAAGATTGTTGATTTGTTTATTGTTCAGTTTAGACACATATACAGATACATACACTTACACACTCACATACAAAGGCCTACATTCATGTTTACACAACACATAGGCTTATTCATTTAACCATTCAGTCAGTCAGTCACTCTCTTCTTTCATTCACGTCTAATATCACTCAAAGTGAACAGACGTTAAACAGAAGTACGAACGAACGAACGAACACACACACACACAAACACACACACACACACACACACACACACACACACACACACACACACACACACACACACACACAGAGGGAGGGAGAAAAAGAGAGAGAGGGTTACCTCAGGTTTAGCAATTCCAGGACATCTGGGAGTCTGGGGTTTCACCGGAGTGGGCTGAGTGAAAAACATAAACTACATGGTGTATCAACTTACTACTGAGCTTACCAATGCGACAACTTGTATTACAATGTCACAAAAACACAAATGTGCAGGACAATATCAGTGATAATATATCAAATGGTAATAATTATTAGTAGCTACTGTCAGCACCATAACAAGACCATGGAGGCATTAACTGAAAGAACAAAAAAAATGATCATTGGTCTTTCATCTGCACGTGAAGAATAGTAAGTCGCAATGTGAAAGCAGGGAAAGCTGTGGACAGCCAGTGACTGTATATGTTGATACTTAGTATATGTACTGTGTACAGTGACCTCCAAAGACCCGACTATGAAGAAGCTTGGGTTATCTGGTCATGCAGTCTGACCCTTTAGGAAATATGCATCATAAAACGCATCATCTGATATGCATTAAGGCTGTTTCATGAGACATGAATCCTGACCCCTTTATGAGATATTCATCCTAACCACTTCTTACGTCATGCATTCTGACCCCTTTAAGAGATTTGCATCATGAACTCTTCATATGATATGTATTTAAACTGTTTCGTAAGACATACATCCTGACCACTTCTTAAGACATGCAACCTGACCCCGTCATATGACATGCATCCTGACCCCTTCATAAGACATACATCCTGACCCTTCATATGACATACATCCTGACCCCTTCATATGACATGCATCCTGACCCCTTCATATGACATGCATCCTGACCCCTTCATATGACATGCATCCTGACCCCTTCATATGACATGCATCCTGACCCCTTCATATGACATACATCCTGACCCCTTTATAAGACATACATCCTGACCCCTTTATAAGACAGTATCCTGACCCCTTCATATGATATGCATCCTGACCCCTTCATATGACATGCATCCTGACCCTTGATAGGACGTACATGCTGCCCCCTTCATAAGACATGCATCCTGACCCCTTTATAAGACATGCATCCTGACCCCTTCGTAAGACATGCATCCTGACCCCTTCATATGACATACATCCTGACCCCTCATATGACATACATCCTGACCCCTTTATATGACATGCATCCTGACCCCTTTATAAGACATGCATCCTGACCCCTTTATAAGACATGCATCCTGACCCCTTCATATGATATGCATCCTGACCCCTTCATATGATATGCACACTGACCTCTTCTTAAGACATGCATCCTGACCCCTTCATAAGACATGCATCCTGACCCCTTCATAAGACATACATCCTGACCCCTTCATATGACATGCATCCTGACCCATTCATATGACATGCATCCTGACCCCTTTATAAGACATACATCCTGACCCCTTCATATGATATGCATCCTGACCACTTCTTAAGACATGCATCCTGACCCCTTCATATGACATGCATCCTGACCCTTCATATGACATGCATCTGACCCCTTCATAAGACATGCATCCTGACCCCTTCATAAGACATGCATCCTGACCCCTTCATAAGACATGCATCCTGACCGCTTCATATGATATGCATCCTGACCCATTCATATGACATGCATCCTGACCCCTTCATATGACATGCATCCTGACCCCTTCATATGATATGCATCCTGACCCCTTCATATGACATGCATCCTGACCCCTTCATATGACATGCATCCTGACCCCTTCATAAGACATGCATCCTGACCGATCATAAGACATGCATCTTGACCCCTTCGTAAGACATGCATCCTGACCCCTTCATAAGACATACATCCTGACCCCTTCATATGATATGCATCCTGACCCTTCTTACGACATGCATCCTCACCCCCTCTTACAACATGCATCCTGACCCCTTCTACGACATGCATCCTGACCCCTTCTTAAGACATACATGCAGATCCCTTCGTAAACATACATTGTGAGCCACTCATTAGTTATGCATCCTGACTCATTAAATAGGTTTGTAACTCATTCATAACACGTGCATATTGTTTTATGACGTATCATCCTGCCTTGACCCTTTGAAAAGACATGCACTGAGAACCGTTCATAAGACATGCATTGTGAAACGTTCATAAAGCATGCATTGTGAATCGCTCATAAGACATGCATTGTGAACCGTTCATAACATGCACTATGAACAATTCAAAAGACAAGCACTGTGAACCACTCAAAAGACATGCACTGTGAACCATTCAAAAGACATGCACTGTGAACCATTCAAAAGACATGCACTGTGAACCATTCAAAAGACATGCACTGTGAACCATTCAAAAGATATGCGTTGTGAACCATTTAAAAAAAACTTGCATTGTGAACCATTCAAAAGACATTCACTGAGAACCATTCAAAATACATGCATTGTGTACCCTTCATAAGACATGCACTGGTAAACCCCCACAAACTGCGGACCATTCATGCACAGTAGACTTTCATAAGAAACGACCCGGGACGGATTAATCGCACCACCAATGCCCTTCCACAAGAATGTACCAAAAGCTTTATTAGACATGCTTATACCGCCTTCCTTGGGCACAGAGAGACTAACGAAAACCAAACACCACATTTCAACCACTACCCTGGGCGCTGCCTAACCGTTTGCTTTGTAGGAATCAATCTAAAATTGCGACAGCTCGAGGTTGATCTTGTGGCCGCTTGCGGGGGAGATGGGGAAGCAGTGGACATCTGGACACGCTGGTTCGTTGTGTCAGTGAAGCTCAGCATCTTGAAAAAGGATGTTGGAACAGGGGATGGGTGGGAGGAAGAGAAGAGAGAGAGTGAGAGAGAGAGAGAAGAGAGAGGTGGGAGGGGAGAGAGAGAGAGAGAGAGAGTGAGAGGGGAGAGGGGAGGAGAGGAGAGAGAGGAGTGAGTGTGTGTGTTGTGTGTGTGGTGTGTGTGTGTGTACACTTTCCGCACCAGTAGTGTGGGTTCTAAACTTGTCGGGACACCTGTTTTTTTCAAACCCACCTTTTTTGCGTTAGCAGTTTTGTTCTCTATGCATCTTGCCATACGTTTATGGCCCAAAACGCTTCTAAAATAATTAGCCTTTTTGATTAAATGATTGACAACATAAAAAAGTCAATCTTTAGCAAATTTCCGAAAAGAATTTTCAAAATGTTGGAAGAAGTGCAAAATGTCCCCGGGGAAACATTCTAAATTCCAATAATCAAGGAATTTTTATTTTTTTTGTAAATTAGAACCCTTTTAAAAATGCATTTTGGAAATTCAATGAACCCAACGTTTTTCCTGTGTGTGTGTGTGTTGGGGTGTGTGTTTTGTGTGTGTGTGTTTGTGTGTGTGTGTGTGTGGTTTTGTGTGTGTGTGTGTGTGTGTGTGTTGTGTGTGTGTGTGTGTCATTACACCTGGTATAGAGTGATTTATTTTTAAATTTACTTATTTGTGTTTTTCGTTCATTTTTGCTTTTGCATTTCTAAATATTTGCACAAAATTCACGAATCATGTTCATTTGTGGAGGGTTAACGGGAAAAGGTTCCACGCCTATGACTCCTGTAAAACCCGGTGTAATGCGATGGAGGAAGGATAGGGGCACATGCCCAAAACACACTCACAGCTTGCTTACAATCTCTTTTCTATATCATGCATTCGTCACATCAAACCACTGTAAGCTTAACTTTACTATACATGATCATAGAAAGAACATCAATGCATATAGAATAAAACAAAATAAAACATTCTCTCTTTCTTGAACTTCACAAAATTCATTTATCTAAAACATCTTTACTAACCCGGGTATAAAACAGATTTCTACTTTTACCTGGCCAGGTGATCTTAACTATTCACGAATCACTGTCTTTTCTTTTCTTTCTTTTTCTTTTCACTGTCACTTTCACACACGACACAACTCCCGGCATGGTGTTGGTCTGATGGGGCCTGGTCAGGTGAGAATGTTGGCGTTGGTCTGTGGTTCTGCTTGGCGAAGTGACGCTGCCAGGTATGAGGTCGAACCCCCGGTTAGGGTAGAAAGTGATATCAAACATCGTTTCTGTTCCCCTTTCTTTTTTCCCTGCATTTAACGCATTTGCACTCTCTCTCTCTCTCTCTCTTTCTAGTCTGCTCTTATCAAATGGACATGGTTGCTTTTCTTTTTTTTTTTTTTTTTTCTTTTCTTTCTTTTCTTTTTCATAAATTAGCAACTCTCTCTCTCTCTCCACATCTCCCCTCAGTCCTTCCTGCAGACTATTTCATGCTAATCTCTCAACTTGGGTTCTCTTTCTTCCCCTCATTTCTCTCTTCTCTCCCCTTCTCCTGCAGAGCTCCACTCAGAACCTCTCTCTCCCTCCCCTTCTGTTCGTTCTTCCTCGTTCTCTCCTCTCTTCATCTCTCTGCCTTTTCCCTCGTGCAGAGACTACACCAAAAAACCTCCTCATCTCTCTGTCTCTGTTCTTTTCTCCCCCTCGTTCTCCCGTTCTCTCACTCACGCATTCCTTTATTCTTCGATCTGTCCAAAAACGGGCGAGTACCATTGGTCAGTATTTTTACCCCTGACACCCGAGGTTGTCTCCCTCAAATTTCCCATTGGACGTTCAAATCAGGGACAGTCCGTCTACACGCCTTACTCTCTGTGGTGGTCAATTGGTCATTTAATTGATTAGCTAGATTTCACCCCCACCACACCTACCTTCCCCCTTCCCCTACTTCACTGGCGCGGTGTGGCTTAAGTGGTGGACACTGGTCAATCAAAATTTGGCCAGCTGAGTTGGGTAGGCACCACGACGTCGACAACAAGGGACGTTGGTTCCACAAATTGGCCGGATAAGGCTGGCCCAGGTACTGAGGTCCGTCTGGGCAGACATCGAGGCGTCGGTCAAAGCCGCTTAGTCAGACTGGGTGGGTCGGACCGTCTCGGCGAAACCTCTCCATAAGCTTAATTGGCCGGACCCGACCAGGGCCCGTCTTTCTGACGCCTAGAATGTTTGAGTTTGGACTTAGGTCCGAACAAATTGGCTGGCGACCCCCAAGTTAGGTTGTTTCCCCAAGTAGGTTGTTTCCCCCAAGTTAGGTTGTTTCATTTTTTTGTTCCGTGACAATTTCCCTTGCAAAAGCCCATGCTCCGCATTGTCTAAAAACAACGGTACAAAAAAGACAACAACCGAATTTGCTGACACACAGCTACACGCGCAAAGTTTGGAAAATACTTACCACCAACGGTTTAAAATTATAAATATACCATTATTTAAATTTACCACTCCAATGAGTTATCATTGACGTGCGCTTTTGCGTTATTTCACTCATTTTAAAACGCCTCTGTGCGCACTTATGCAATTCCTACCTGCGGATTTCCCCATCTCTCCTTTTCACAATTCTATGAAAAGCCAATATAATATGATCGCGTCCATGACACTTCACTGAGGAATCTCCATCCTCGCTTATTGCAAATATTGCATCACTACACAAGCGACTGTATGCTCCAAGTATAACTACATCCACATGAACAAGTCTCACAAAGAAAATATGAACAAGTCTCACACACAAAAAAAAATATAAAAAACCATAGCCAACTGGGAATAAAACCATATCCAATCAACATAACGGGAATCCCCCCTTTATTATCAACAATGCACCTGGATATGACTGACTTCTCTGAGTTGCAGCTTGCTAGACTACACGGCTTTAAATAGTCAGCTCCGCATTCTGTCAAACCTGGGATGTACTGCACTCGTACCTGTAGGGCTGCAGTGCCATTGCCAACGCAGAACTCTGCTGTTTTTCAACTGCGCCTCTGCAGGAATTTGAGTGGTTGGTGATCTGTCTCTATCACGAACTCTTTCCCATACAAGTATTTGTGGAACTTCTGCACGGCCCACACACAGCTAAACACTCCTTCTCCACCTTTTGCGTACCCTTCCTCCCTTTGTCAACTTCCTGCTAGCATATCTCACAGGAAACTCGCCCCCTTCATGCTCCTGTAACAATACTGCACCCTATCCACCACCTGTGCATCTGTCCGCAACAAAAATGGTTTGGACATATCTGGTAGCTTCAAGATGGGGCGGGAACTAGTCTTTCAAACCGTCTGCAGTGCTTGCTCTGCAGCGTCTGCCCAACTCGACCACTCCCGGTTTTCCCTGCCTTGCCCAAAATCGCTGAGAGGACTCGTGATTGCTGCGAAAATTTGGAACAAACTCCCTATAGAACCCATAAAACCTAGCAGATCCTGACTTCTGTTTTGGTCTTTGGTTTCTCTGGAATTCATCATTTTCTCCACCTTTCCCCTTTCTGGCTGCTTTGGGTCGCCTCGGACAACAAAACCTAGGAACTCCTAATGTCTAGCCCTTCTTTACAGTGACACATCCTGTATGACTCTTTGGAAATTAGGCAACAAATCTCCCCTTCTGCGGGTGGGTCTCCTTCACCTCATCAATGATTGTGCTGCGCTATAAAAATCATCAAAGACTCGGTCAGCCTTTTTAAACCGGTGCCGAGATGGACTCGCCATGAGCGACTCGTGACCCATGACATGACAGTGTCACGATAACTGCTGGTACTCTAACTGAGTGGTCACCTTACTGTCTTCCCCTTGGTGAAAACTCGGTACAACAGCCCGCCTTTCACAAGAAATTCTCCCTCACCTCCTCTAACCTCCTGTTTCTTCCACCTCTTCCCAAACTCCCAAGACTTCACGAGCGAAGGGTCTTGTTCCTGCGCTGCCCTAAACTCATCAGGCGACACGTCTATGCCTGACTTCCTTCCGGGAAAACAACTAACGGTTTAACAACCTTTTCCTCCTTCTTGCCCCGTGTTGAACTGCTGCCCCTGTAGCAGTCAACAACTCAGGATCCCTGGTTTCCCTTGCCCTGGAATATTTCCAATGATCAAATCTTTAAAGGGGTTTCTCCTTCACCAACGCAGAAAACCCCGCCTGAGAAGTAAGGGGTACGTACTTCTATCTTAGCACTGGAAACTCCCTCACAGTGCCATCGATTAGAGTAAAGGTCTGGATTTGCCCTGTCAAATCCCTTTATCGACCAGCGTTGTTCGTACTACCCGCATGAACAACCGGTGTCTCTTTAACACTTTCACCTCTGCTGGCCAATCCACCCTTCTTCCACTGGTAACGAACCACTCACCCTAGTGCCCTCCATCCCTGACACTGACTGCTGTCCAGTGCTAGCCTAGGCTGCACTCCACCCTCTTCAGACTGAATCCCTTTTGGTTCCACTGCTGGTCGTTTCCCTTGACGACCCTTATCCAACCTCTTGCAAGGCTGCTGCCTTCTGGAACCTCATGCGACAATCCCTCGCACATGTCCCTTCTTGTGACAAATGAAACACCTAATTTCCCTTTCCCCTTCCTTCTGCCCCACACGGGTTTGCAGACTTTGCAGAAAACCCCCTGGTCTCCTTGACTTTCTCACCTGTGCCTAGCACCTGTTTCTCCTGCACCTTAGTGCCCAAAACGTGCCTCTTATACACCTCTGCGAACTTCAACACTCCCTGCTGTCTCTGGCTTTTCTCTCTTTCAAATGTATGGTTAACTCAGGGCCGCAACCTGACAAAATCTGTTCTTTCATAACTAGCTCTTTCAATTCGGCGAACTCCTTTTTCGTACCACTCAACTCTAACCATTTTCGAAATTAGTGATCTAACGTGCACCAAACGAGTGTACGTTTCCCCTGCTTGAATCTAGCTAAAACGAAATTTCTTTCTGAATCCTTCTTCTGTGAGGTCAAATCCCTTCATTTAAAGACTCCTTCACAGCCCCAAAATCGGACTGTTGTTCTGCTGGTAACGCAGTGAAAATCTGAAAACGCCTTACCGTCAGTAACGCCGACAAAATGACTGCCCACTATCTGGGGGCCAACCTGACTGGTCGCAAACGTTTCGAAACGACTGATGTAGGGCATCAATCGAATGGGTTTCCCTTTCCCGAGAATTTTGGCAACTTGGGTCGGGGGATAGCTGCGCACAGAGTCACTGGAAAGTGAGCTACCTTCATCGGTGGCCTCCCTCTGCATTCTCACTTTCTCTATCTCAAATTTGGACCTTTAATCTTTCTGTCCCCTTGCGTTTCGCTAGTCTGAATCCTTAATCTTTCTGTTTCCTGCGTTTGCTTCATTCTTTCTTTTTTCCTGCTCTTCTTTACCCTTTTCCCCTCTGCTATTTCCAATGCGACGCGGCGTCTTTCCGCACGTTCATCTCTTTCCATCTTTTGTGGTTTTCAACGAATGCTCGCAACTATCTCCTGAGTAACCAAAAATCACGAGCGACGCTCACAAGTTGTTAATAGGTGTGTTTTTTTCTTCCGCCAAATTATTTTTTCTTTCTTTTTTTTTTTTTTTGAACAAGATTTTATAATTTAACGACAGCCAAACTGGTGGTTACCGACACGCGTGACGTAATAGCACAATCCTATGAATGATATTTTTAGTTGGGACAACGTAATTAGTTTTTATAAGACGCCCAGCGCCTGACCCAACTATGAGAGCAAAATTATAGGCAATCTGTGCGAAATGAGTACTCTGGGGTGAAATGCCAAGCCTAGTATTAACTATCTTGGAAGCAAATGCCAAGCTAGTATTTAACTATTTGGAACATACAGAAAGGGACAACCCCTTGTCTTAGGATTACAATACTTGAATCCACCCAGCTTCCTCTCTGGATTGAACAATTATAAAAATGGGCCAGAATATCCTGGCGGTCGCCAATAAATTGTCAACCTCGGTGTAATGTCGATGGAGGAAGGACTAGCGCACAGCCCAAACCACTCACAGCTTGCTTACAATCTCATTCATATATCATGAATTCGTCACATCAAACACTAGTAAAGTCTATAACTTTACTTTTACATGATATAGAAAGAACATCAATGCATTATAGAATCAAACAAAATAAACATTCTCTCTTTCCTTGAACTTTCACAAAATCATTTATCTAAAACATCATTAACTAACCCGGGTATAAACAGATTTCTCTTTACTGGCCAGGTGTCTTACTATTACGAATCACTGTCTTTTCTTTTCTTTCTTTTTTCTTTTCATGTACTTTCACAACACGACACAACTGCCGGCACTGGGGGTTGGTCTGATGGCGCCTGGTCAGGTGAGACTGTTGGCGTTGGTCTGTGGTTCTGCTTGGCGAAGTGACGCTGCCAGGTATGAGGTCAAAACCCCCGGTTAGGGTAGAACAGTGACTATCAACATCGATCTGTTCCCCTTTCTTTCTTCCTGCTTAACGCATTGCACTCTCTCTCCTCTCTCTCTTCTAGTCTGCTCTTATCAAATGGACATGGTTGCTTTTCTTTTCTTTTTTTTTTTTTCTTTTCTTTCTTTTCTTCTTCATAAATTAGAACTCTCTCTCTCTCTCCACATCTCTCCTCAGTCCTTCCTCTGCAGACTATCTCATGCTAATCTCTCAACTTGGTTCTCTTCTCTCCTCCCTCATCTCTCTCTCTCTCTGCCCTTCTCCTGCAGAGCTCCACTCAAAAACCTCTCTCTCCTCTCTCTCTGTTCGTTCTTCCCTCGTTCTCCTCTCTTATCTCTCTGCCTTTTCCCCTCGTGCAGAGACTACACCTAAAACCTCCTCATCTCTCTGTCTCTGTTCGTTCTCCCCTCGTTTCCCGTTCTCTCACTCACGCTTTCCCTTTTTATTCGTTCCGATCTGTCCAAAAAGGGGGCGAGTACCATTGGTCAGTTATTTTTAACCCCTGACCCCCGAGGTTGTCTCCCTCAAATTTTCCTTTGGGGACGTTCAAATCATGACAGTCCCGTCTACAGCCTTACCTCTGTGGTGGTAAATTGGTATTTAATTGATTAGCTAGTTTCCACCCCCACCAACACTCCCTTTCCCCCCCTTCCCTACTTCACTGGCGCGGTGTGGCTTAAGTGGTGGACACTGGTCAATCTAAATTGGCCAGCTGAGCTGGGTAGGCCCACGACGTCCGACTAACAATGACGTTGGTTCCACAAATTGGCCGGATAAGGTGGCCCAGGTACTGAGGTCCCCGTCTGGGCAGACATCGAGGCGTCGGTCAAAGCCGCTTAGTCAGACTGGGTGGGTCGGACCGTCTCGGCGAAAACCTCTCCACTAAGTTTAAATTGGCCGGACCGACCTATGGGCCGTCTTTCTGACCCCTTTGAATGTTTGATTTTTGGACTTAGGTCGAACAAATTGGCTGGCGACACCCAAGTTTGGTTGTTTCCCCCAAGTTAGGTTGTTTCCCCAAGTTAGGTTGTTTCATTTTTTTGTCCGTGACACCCTAAAAACTGAAATGCTGTCAAGTTGTTGCTTAACAACCATGTTGTTGATCAATTTACATTTTCTTTCACGTTTGGACAAGCCGTATTTCTGAGCATGTATTTGGGAAAGTTTGAATTGCGAGTACCTGAATTTTCGCTTCAAGAATTTCGAACTTTGACTTGTTTTTCGTCCGTATGACAATATTGCATGTCGTCAGCCACGCAGTGTGTGCTCTTCCCATTTCTTTGTCATGGAAGAAAGCCGCCCCCGTGATGTCTGCATCCCGAGCAGCCGGTTGTCCACCCAGGTGGCGTTCTTCTTGATGTACACGGGGTAGAACATTCTGATGTCAAACCCAATGGACGTCCCTCGGCTGACAGATCCACCGTTCAACGTCTCTCTGAAAAGCCATGATCCAGTCCCTCACGGGTGCACCCCGATGATCCCCGCACCGATAGATCCCTAACCGAACCCTAAACCTATCCCTTTGCAGGGTTACCTAAGGGGGATCTATCGGTGCGGGGATCTATCGGTCGGTTTCAGGGATCTATCGTGCGGGATCTATCGGATGACCCCGTTTAATACATCTCGTACGGGCCAGACCAATGGGGCAGAGGGGGTGTAGTATTTGACAACTGTGTGCCGTAAAGCTTTCTTATTATTGGTTTAAAAATAAATGCAAACACAATTCACTTGATCGTACTGCACTCTAACTGCTGTGCGCAGTCCCGTATTTTACTTCTCACGGCACGCTAAAGAACAAATTTTGTTCCAAAGTTGTACCACCCTGGTCTCCATTAAGTATCGTGCTTTCAAAGAGAAAAATAAACTACAGACAGCCGCCGCCATCTGACTGCCTTTCTTCAAATGGGAAAATTTTACCACCCTTGGCCATTACCAATGCTTCACTGATTAACTAGAAGTGAAAATTTTACCAGTTGAAAAGAATTCAGAGAGAGAGATAGAGAGAGAGGAGAGAGAGAGAGTGTTATCTATTTCAGACCTCTTACCGCATTAGAAATTCTTTCTTGGGTTTTTTTCCCTACTGCTTGCCACCAGGTTCATCTGTGTGTGTGTGTGTGTGTGTGTGTTGTGTGTGTGTGGGGTGTGTGTGTGCGCGTCTTAAGCAACTTCAGGTCAAAGGAGAGGACGAAGCTGAGAGATGGACGGGTGCGAGAGGAGAGGAGCGGTTTGGACGAGGTATACCATTCTTTGTTTTTTTTTTCATCTCCATTTCCGTTTCAGTTTGCTTGAATTAAAATGGGTGTTCGTGGTCCTTTTTCAATATTTTTTCCACCCCCTAGTGCACTGACTTCCCTCGGTTTACTTAACTTTGAAAATGCATTGCAAGAAAGCTGTACACATGAAATCGGAAAGTAATTCCAATCGCATGTACTCGATGTCTTTTTTTTTTTAAATTTCGGTGGGATCAATACATTGTAATAGATCAGAAAGCGTCATGTACCTGGTGGTCACAATTTTTCTTTTTTCAACACTGTGAAAGATTTCATGACAATTACCATTTAGTGCTCAGACGTCAGTATGCATAAAAACATTATTCGGTAAACGGTTTTTCTGTCTTTCAGTGTGACCTCTCTCTACGTTTTTTTATGTATATTTTTAATTATTTTTTTTTTCTGGCACATATCGTCCAAAGGAGCCGCAACCAAAACTGAAAAATGGCAGTCAGTAGGGAGCTTTCATTCAGAATTTTTCGCTTCTGAGAATCTCCTTTTCAATTAGTTTTTGTATTTTATTTGTACACCCAAAAGCTTATGCGCTTTGGGAATTGGAAAAAAAAAAACGCTTCTGTTGAATAAAAGCAGTATTTTGTATTCATCTATGAGAAAATGCTTAAAATGGCTCTTTTTTCTTCATTTAACCACGTTTTCACAATGTGCACTCCTGTCACAAAACATTACGCATGCACACTGTAGGCTGAGTTTGTAACATTTTAATGATGTTCATTGCCTTATGGGTACCATTTTAACATTTTGAAATTAAAAGAGACTTTGTGACGGATATTCTATGTGATCATAGCGCGATGAAAAAAAAATGCATACTCGAAGACAGAACGAGGAGGGCAACTTGCAGTACCTACTTCTCAACCCCATAGCCAAAGACTCGGATCTGACGAGGAAAGGCAGCATTGTCCAGATTCTGTTGAATCCAGGATATACGAACGTGGTACGCAACAAATACTCGTTCCGGATTCACTGCCAGACACAGAAATAACATGCGTTCAAACATACTGAGACCTCATACACATCGGGAAACAAAGATCCAGTGCCCAAAGACACGGGACAGCAGATAGGTACAGATATGCAGTTAGTAACGCTATAGAGCTACAGCCGAAAGGAAATATTAGGAGAGGCAGAAGACGTAAACAGAACATAATAACAAGATGAAGTACCACAGCCCAGTGTGTGTCGGTTTCCAAGTGTAGATGCTTGATTTTAGCTTCTGGACAACAAAGCTACGGTGACTGTGAAAAGCAACCGCTGAAACAGGGTAAAATGTGCATTCCTTCAACCTTCTATTGCCCCTATGAAAAGGGAAAACACACATACACGCGCGCGTGCATAATCACTCGCACAAAATAATCACAGAGAGAGAGAGAGAGGAGAGAGGGGAGAGAGAGAGAGAGATGAGGAGGAGAGAGAGAGGGGAGAGAGAGAGAGAGACAGACAGACAGACAGACAGAGACAGACAGACAAGAATTGAGAAAGAGAAAGAAGAGTAAGGGAGTGGAGAGGCGGAGGGACAAGGAACCGATACTCACACACCTTTCTGATATTAGCTCTATCGCGATGGAGCCAGCGAAGTACATGAGTTACATGATAGCGATAAATAAAAGCAGAAGCATTTAATAAAATTTATGATAAGAACTTGGATTTTAAGTGAAGAGGAGCATTCGTAAGTACACGAAACAATAAACATTTAAGATATATGATAACAAAAAGGGAATATTCGTTCACACAAAATGAAAATGTCGTAAAATTATCTCTCCAGGGAATATTAGCAAGTGTTAAAGTCGTCAATAAATGAAGCTATGTGTTCATTCTACTGTTCTCAAGGTTTACAAAAAAACCTTAGATTTGTTGTCATGGTGATCACAATTCGAAACTGTGTGATTTGCTCAGTTCATAAAATGGCAAAAATGAATGTGTGTTCTTTCGAGAGCAATGGAGGAGGACAAGAAAGCAAGAAATCCAGATAGATTGTTATATAGACAGACAGACAGACAGACAGACAATCATACAGATATGTAACTTACAGACACACAGACGGACCTACAGTTGAGTAAGTAAATAAATGTAAACAGACGGACACGAACGAGAGACAGGTAATTACTATAACTTTGAGGAGGCGTCACAATATCACTATGGGTTTATTAATTTTTGGCGACCCATGCGCTCACAAGCGAAGTAACGACATACATCAGCTCGAACACATATTTTGAAACATTATCTGCGGGCCAGAACGAGACCGTTCGAGGCCATTCTGCGTGTGTTTCTGTTTGCGGACGACTGGCCACCGCCCGCACACTACCTTGTGGATATTGAGTTAGTGACAGGTTACTTTGCAGAGCACGCCGAGGTTTTGGACTCGCACCCAGTCTCGGCAAGACCGAGGCCATGTTCAGCCCTTACCATCACAGGGGTGCAAGTGCTCCACCTCCGCCATCTCGTCTGAACGCCAGAAGAAACAAGACCATAGACAAAAGTTCTTTTATTAAGGCAGAATCTGATCGGCAAGGGTTAGCGTTTCAATCGCAAGGGTTAGCGTTTCAGTCGGCAAGCTGACGAAGGCATCAACCTCTTCACCAAAACTGCTGTTTTACAGGTGTTCGGTGCTCTGTTCTACTGATGTGGGTCCTGGATCAGCTCCGACAACATAACGATACATCCAATGGCTCGAGTAAGTCCACCTGCGTTTCTTACGCAAGATCCGAGACATCAAGTGGCAAGCAAAAGTGTCAATCCACCGGGTTCTGAAAAAAAAAAACTCCCCACCACTGAGTACTGCTCGTTACGAGTCGCTGCAATTGACAGGGCATGTCATTTGCTGGAGGTTAGCGGGATCCCCTTTATGCCCCTTTTTAGCCAAATGGGAAACAGGGCAGCGTTTACGGGGGGTAGACCCGCTCATGAGGTACAAGGGCACCGTGATGGCAGTCTCAATTGCAAAAATGGACACAGTCTGGCGGGAACATACTAACCTTGACTGATCCAGCTGCAGGAACCTGTCCCATCACGGCAAACAGACGTTCGAGGGCACAGCATTAATGTTGTGTCTCGAAAGTTACGCGCTGCTCCCTTCTGTTCCCCTTTGCCTATAGGGCAAATTTCGCTCTTTAGGGAAAGAGGAACAGAAGGCCGCAACGCCTCACCCCTTTTTAATTCCTTTACCTGCAACGTCTGTGACAGGATTGTACGCCTTCGTGACAGGCCTCATTCCCCCACGAGGACCCCCTTCTTGCGAATGAGCTGGGTGCCTCTCTTCTCATATATCGGAATGACCGAAGAACACTTCATTAACAGGACAAGGACAAGGGCAACATTTTTTCTTTTCGAGGATGGTAGATGAGCATGCACATACTCTTTTTTTTTATCTCCTCCTCGTCCCGTTTCAGGGACTCTCTATTGAAAAGAATGACCAAATCACCCATAATTGAAAGAAACAAAAGCAACCAGCAACAACAAAAAATACGCACCATATAAACTATATCAAGGAAACCAAAGGGCATGCATGTAAAAGAGAAAAAAAAAGCCATGCAATCAATGAAACACGAAACACAGAAGGAATGCGTAACATTTACTTCAGTTCTAATTACTGACTTAAAACTGATCATTGGAACAGAACATTCGAAGGGTATGTGGTAAACTAGGGACATAGATGGTACGGACAGCAAGAAATGAAATGAAAGAGGGATGGAGGGAGGGAGGGGAGGGGAGGGAGGGAGAAGCATTTTATCAACCAGTCAATTTTTTTTTAATTTGTTTGGCATTGTACACAAGCGTCTGCCTCAGGGATAGAAACCTTCATCATAACATTGATGAATACGCAACCTACAACTCAAATGATAATTTGAATGCTTTTTTTTTCGTTGATATCGAAACACTTTTAATGTTGAAACCGACCCGGGGGGCAAAAACCCCATAATCTTCAATAAACCAAACGAGCACCCAACTGCTAATAAATCATATACAAAATACGAGGAAGATTCTTTAAAAACTAAAACTGTGCTGGGGGGAAAACGAGAACTTCTTTTATCTAAAACATAATTTAAAGAATCAGCTGCACACCACGCCATGCATGCATGTATATTAATGTTTGTATGTATCATTCACTTTTTCGTTATCTTTAAAATGCTCTCAGAGGGCCCGTGGCCCTGAATTTTTACTCTCGGAAAATTGAAAACCTTTTCTTTTATTTGCCCAATCCTTTGTATGCGCCACCGACTTCTTTTTGTTGTTGAAAAAGCTGAAACGGCGAAAGGGATTTTTAAAACAAATGCTTGTGATAAATAGTTTAATAGATGTAAAAGCTTTTACAACTTTTTTCTTAACATTCCACGAAGAAATCAAGTCGATTTTATTTATACCAGGCAGAATCAACCTCACCGGTGTTTTGCTGCCTGGCGCTGCCGCCACTGCGTCCCCGAACCACCCCACACCCTGTTCACTCAGCCCTGGGCGGACCAAGGGGGGGTTGTAACCCGCCGATTTGTAAGCAACGCCGATTTGTAAGCGTTACAAAAACGGCGCCAAAATTTCATGATTTGTAAAACCACCCATTTGTAAGCAGCGCGATTTGGTAGGCGCTTACAAATCGGGGGCTAGGCCCCCGCCGATTTGTAAGTGCTGCTTAGGAATCGGCGGGTGCTTTACAAAACGGCGGGTTAAGCCCCCGCCGTTTTGTAAAACACTTTACAAAACGGCGTGCGCTTTTTATCTGTTTCTTTCGATTAAAACGATTAACTATTATTATGCTTTCAGTGATTATTCCTGCAATTGTGAATGAATTTCTATTTTGCTCATCAAGATGGGGGACTGACAAACGTCGTTTTGAGGAGCCCTAACGAAGACAAAAGACAAGTCTGCTAACTTATTTTACTACCTCCCCCTCGTCCTCTCTCTCTCTCTCTCTCTCTCTCTCTCTCTCTCTCTTCTTCTCTCTCTCTCTGGTCTTTCTCTCTCTCTCTGTCTCTCACTCTGTTTCTCTCTGTCTGTCTGTCTGTCTGTGCATGTTTTTTTCTTGACTCTACTGAAAGAAACGTGTAGCAATTTTAAAACGATATTTGCAGGTTTTAGGATCATTAACTTGTCTGAGCATTCAACTGTTTAGAAATGAAAACAGGTTACTTATAACATTTTTGTTCAGTGGTTGGAAATTTTTCCGTTTACAATTGTAAAATTAAACAAATTATGCTGTCTCAAGTCCAGAATGGGCAAAATATCCTACTGCGGCATTAAAAAATAACAAAGATGTGTAATTTGATTTAACTTTGCTTTGATGCACACAATGCCCAAAAGGGAGGAAGCGTATGATTTTTGTTTGTTTCATTTTCATCTGTCCACCACTAAATTTTGATTAAACATGCAAATGGCTGTTGTTTGTTTGTTTTTTACAAATAATATTTTTCTGCATTGTCTTTTTACTGATTGTATTGGCAATCATATTTTATTCTTTTAGAGGGATATTCTGGGTGAAAGTATGTAAACTGCACAATTAGTTTAACGTTTCCCATTCTCTTGCACTATTCTCTTCACTCAATATAAGCTGAGTTACGATTTCGTTTTCATTTGAGTGTGGAAATTTGTGTTCATATTATCGACTGTAAAATGTGCTTAAAATTGCGTTTAAAAACAAACAATTCTAGTTCACTTTGTCGTTAATGTAACGTTTACAGAAATGAATAAATATGAATAAAAACATGTCAACAATGTCCTGCCGTTTTGTAAAGCGCTTTACGAAACGGCTGGGGCTTAACCCGCCGATGTGGAACGCACCCGCCGATTTCTAAGCAGCGCTTACAAATCGGCGGTTTTACAAGCCATGTAATGTGCGCCGATTTGTAAGTGCTTACAAATCGGCGCTGCTTACAAATCGGCGGTTTTACAAGCCATGCAATGTGCGCCGATTTGTAAGTGCTTACAAATCGGCGCTGCTTACAAATCGGCGGGTTACAGGAGTAACTAATTGCCCTCCTCGCGGCGGCATGCTGTGTTGCTTCAGACATCATGCCTGTGTGCACCCCACACATTTATCGAACTGGCCTACACAGTACATAGTGAACATATTATAACATTATCACACTTTATGTTATTGACGTTGACTTTTAAACGATCATAATTCTGAAGGTTATGAGATCTGAAAAAAAAAAACCCACTTCATTTCACAGGCTTGTTCTGAATCTTGAACCAGGAACCAACTATGTGGATGAAAGAGCTCGATATGTCACAGATCACTGATCTGATGGAGCTAACATTTTAATAGGATTTCATACTGTGTTCAACCTTAAAATACTTTATCCAGTTTTCTGAAATAAAAACAACGTTTTCACCAATTTGACAACTAGCCTAACATGTCCCACATGGCTTTTCTAACGACAAAGAACAAATCATAAGGATGCAACAGGTCACCCTTGAAAGGAAAGCCATAAGAGAGGAAGAAACCGATCATCCCTGTAAGTACAGTGAAATAGCAGGATGGAACTGATGACTAAAAAAATGCAGAGAATAGTAGGAAACGGATCACCCTTTGAAGTGCAATGAAGTAAGGGGGAGTAGGGGAGGGGGGAGGGGGAGGAGTGATTGTCCCTTGAAGTTCTAACTCGAACCACGAATCTAGATTTTTGTCTACCTTTGTGTGTGTGTGTGTGTGTGTGTGTGTGTGTGTGTGTGTGTGTGTGTGTGGTGTGGTGAGAGAGAGAGAGAGAGAGAGAGAGAGAGAGAGAGAGAGAGAGAGAGTGAGTGAGAGCGAAGCTGAACTGTGAGAGAACTACCCCCGACAGTTCCACTGTGTGGGAGACATGATACAGACACAGGGGGCATGCAGACTGAGTTCGGAGAGAACCGGCATGGTAGATGGAAATCCTGATTTACCCATCCAGATGTACGGCTCGTCATACGGACTGTCATCGCGCTGTATGATCATGGGATACTTCTTCTTGTTGGCAGGGGACAGGTTTCCCTCGTAGCCTTTCACTTCCATCTGCAAACATGTATCATAAGTGTTGCTGTCGTCATCGTTCTATTCATTGTCAAAGATCATCATCGCTGTCTTAGTACCTTCAGCATCGTGGTTATTGTCATATGTATGCGTCGTTCTGTACCGCCACTGAACACGTTGCTCTGTGCCGACACTGAAAGATGCGCTCAGTCATCGTATTTCTCAACCCCGCAACAACAGCAGGGACAAGAACATTAACACTATTCCAGCAGCTATAGCTGGCGGTCGCTACAGACGCAAGAGGGTAGGTGAGCGAGAATCCGGTGCTCCTGGTTGGAATCTAACACGGCGCGGTTCCGCATCCCCCCCCCCCCCCCCCCTTATCTCACCTCTACGTCCGCTGCTTATTCCCGATTCTCTCTCTCTCTCTCTCTCTCTCTCTCTCTCTCTCTCTCTCTCTCTCTGTCTCTCCCATCCAACCCCGCATATTAATGCAGTGGTCAGAATGCTGGTCTTTCAGATAAGACGACTGACCTAGATCCTGTGCCCTTCTCGCCCCCTGTGCTGGTCAAACAAAAAACAAACAAACAAAAAAAGAAAGAAAGAAAAAGAAAACATAAGAAAAAATACGGTAACGAAGGAGCTGCCCCTGGTAAACTTTTACTGGCATATCCATTTTAATCGATGAACCAACACTTAAACAGAAAGAAATGAAATATGAACCAACACCTCTACAGAAACAAATGAAATACGGGTAGTGCTCTCCCAAGGGGAGAGCAGTCCGAATTTCACACCGAGTTCTGTTGTCAAGTAACACCACACGATTTAGCACAGTACAGTCAGAACATTGGACTGCATACGTAAAACCCACCATTTCACCTAGTTCAAGTATCATCTCACACATGTAGGCTACACACACAGTTTTTAGTTTCCTGAATACAGGTACTATGATCAGGCCTTAAATACTCGCAGCACATAATGCCACGTCGTGCTGAAATATGTTGCATAGTTCGGCTGTCCTCGGATACCCTTCCACGTTGCAGTGAAAGTAAGGAGAATGTGGTTTGGCCACGTGCCCGGATGTAACTTTCCCGCCAAAGCCATTTCCCCGCCAAAACCTTTGCAGCAGGATGTCATGGAGAGGAAATGGAGAGGAAATGGAGAAGAAGAGTTCCGGCCTTTCAAAACTGTCTCCGTTGCACAGATGACTGCCCTGCGCAGAGTTAGCTGTCAGCATCCGCGTCCTTCAAGTCCCCCATTTTAGGTGAGACGCTGAGCGTCCTTCCCTGTGATCCAGTACGTCGTGCTGTCGAGTGAAATGCATGACTGGGCGGTTTTGACACGTGTTGAACACTGACGAAGAGTGGCAGCGAGACGCTAGCTGTAACCGGTCCTTCACGTTTTGTTCGTTCTATCCTGCTTTGTCGTGCTGCATAGTATCGTGCCGTGTTGGATTGTGTAACTCCATGGCAGAAACGAATTCGTGCGTGTGTTAAATTCAGGCTGGTCTATCCTCTCAGACAACAGGTCACTTTGTCACGGCGTCTTTTTTCCCCCATATTTCTTCTTTTTTTTAAATCTACCCTATCACTGTGTGTGTGTGTGTGTGTGTGTGTGTGTGTGTGTGTGTGTGTGTGTTTGTGCGAGTCTGTGTGTCCCTGACACGCACGTGTATGTTTCCATGCTCGTGCGTGTGCCCACTTGTTCAGCTTTACGGTTCTTGTATCAACGACCCCAGCTGTAAAAACAGGTAAAAGGATAATTATAATTCATAGCAGTTTTCTACCAGGGCTTCGAGTCACTTTATGTGATAACAGCAATGTTATAAGTTTGAATGACTGAAACAGCTTGCATCTTACCCTCATTCTTCGTGAAACTCAGCAAGATAACTGGCCACCGTGCGAGCAAGAATCCTACGAGAAATGACAGGTACGTGTCTAAGATCAAAATATGGCGAAGAAAAGGAAATCGGTAAGAACAATAGACTATAGTTCTCGCATCCGCCTCTCATGAAGCTCGGTACAAGAATCAACTGTCGTGTTAGCTATAATCAAAATGAATGTAAAATTAAGATGTCACGGCCCGAAATCATCACATCCCATAGTCCGTTGAGAAGAGTGTCAGACCTTGCATTTGTCATCAAATCATGAAATGGAAATAAAGAGGGACTCATGACACAACAATCGTCTACTGGGGAAACAAGTTTTTAGGAATAGGGAGTAAAAAAAATGGCGATCATCAGCAGAAGTGAAGAAGAGTAGGCAGCTGTTCGATACAAAGACAATGACAAAACAAGAGTAGCACAGAGCCCTTGTATGCTAATGGAATTTTGTCTGGATATGGATTATTAAAACTCTGTCATTTTCAAATCACGATTAACTTCTTTGTACAAAACATCAGAGCTAAAAACCCTTTCTTTCTACTTATAATTCAGTCTTTGTATCATTTTCAAAATATCAACTGACGTATTATTACACTGACAATAATGTCCAATTAAAGCGTGAGACACCTCCTTTACAATGTCTTTTCCGCCGCCTGTTCACTAATTTCTGCCATGGATTTAGCATGTGCCAGATGTCGGTAATAAATGCCTCTTTTCTGTTGTTTACATCAGAAATGTAAGCGATCATCTGTTGATGTAAGATACAGACAATGAGCAGATCTGCAACGCAGGACCAACCTTGACATATCTGTAGGGGCAGACCATACAGTACACACCTTGACATATCTGTAGGGCAGACCATACAGTACACACCTTGACATATCTGTAGGGCAGACCATACAGTACACACCTTGACATATCTGTAGGGGCAGACCATACAGTACACACCTTGACATATCTGTAGGGGCAGACCATACAGTACACACCTTGACATATCTGTAGGGGCAGACCATACAGTACACACCTTGACATATCTGTAGGGGCAGACCATACAGTACACACCTTGACATATCTGTAGGGGCAGACCATACAGTACACACCTTGACATATCTGTAGGGCAGACCATACAGTACACACCTTGACATATCTGTAGGGGCAGACCATACAACACTACCTTGACATATCTGTAGGGCAGACCATACAGTACACACCTTGACATATCTGTAGGGGCACCATACATACACGACATATCGTAGGGCAGCCATACAGTACAACCTTGACATATCTGTAGGGGCAGACCATACAATACACACCTTGACATATCTGTAGGGGCAGACCATACAGAACACACCTTGACATATCTGTAGGGCAGACCATACAGTACACACCTTGACATATCTGTAGGGGCAGACCATACAGTACACACCTTGACATATCTATAGGGGCAGACCATACAGTACACACCTTGACATATCTATAGGGGCAGACCATACAGTACACACCTTGACATATCTGTAGGGCAGACCATACAGTAAAACACCTTGACATATCTATAGGGCAGACCATACAGTACACACCTTGACATATCTGTAGGGCAGACCATACAGTACACACCTTGACATATCTATAGGGGCAGACCATACAGTACACACCTTGACATATCTGTAGGGGCAGACCATACAGTACACACCTTGACATATCTGTAGGGGCAGACCATACAGTACACACCTTGACATATCTATAGGGGCAGACCATACAGTACACACCTTGACATATCTATAGGGGCAGACCATACAGTACACACCTTGACATATCTATAGGGCAGACCATACAGTACACACCTTGACATATCTGTAGGGGCAGACCATACAGTACACACCTTGACATATCTATAGGGGCAGACCATACAGTACACACCTTGACATATCTGTAGGGCAGACCATACAGTACACACCTTGACATATCTATAGGGGCAGACCATACAGTACACACCTTGACATATCTGTAGGGCAGACCATACAGTACACACCTTGACATATCTGTAGGGCAGACCATACAGTACACACCTTGACAAAATCTATAGGGCAGACCATAACAGTACACACCTTGACATATCTGTAGGGGCAGACCATACAGTACACACCTTGACATATCTATAGGGAGACCATACAGTACACACCTTGACATATCTGTAGGGGCAGACCATACAGTACACACCTTGACATATCTATAGGGGCAGACCATACAGTACACACCTTGACATATCTGTAGGGGCAGACCATACAGTACACACCTTGACATATCTGTAGGGGCAGACCATACAGTACACACCTTGACATATCTATAGGGCAGACCATACAGTACACACCTTGACATATCTGTAGGGCAGACCATACAGTACACACCTTGACATATCTGTAGGGGCAGACCATACAGTACACACCTTGACATACTATAGGGGCAGACCATACAGTAACACACCTTGACATATCTATAGGGGCAGACCATACAGTACACACCTTGACATATCTATAGGGCAGACTTGCAGATTCCAGCCTGGCCTCTGCTGACACTCGTCCCAGAGAACAAAGGAAAGTTGGCCACAATGGAGGCGTTGACGGTTCCCGTCAGCTTCCCATCTTTGTCCAGCAGGTACGGAGCTTTGTTGCCGTCTTTAAACTCCCATGCTGGCATGGAGGCGAGGCCTTGGTACACCCAGTGGAGACCTTTGGCTGGCTGGAAATCACAAAGGTTACTTTTGTTAGGGCTAGAAATGGGTGTCCTTGATCGAAAGGGAAAAGCAGGAAACGAATCAGACCGGAATATGACATGCAAAGAAATGAATCATCATCATCATCATTCTCTTGCCCATGATGGGCGTAGAGAGATGAGAGACACTCTCGAAGCCAGGCACCGCCATCCGGCCCTGTCCTCTGCCTGTCGCATCAGCGTAGGCCATCCATCCTGGTCCATTATTTGATGTTGTCCATACCAGCATTTGCTTGTCGTCCCCTTCGTCTGCCGCCTTCCAGCATGCCCTGGATGACTGTTTGGGCAGTGAATTGTGGCGTATGACATGCCCGAACCACGACAGCTTCCTCTTCTTGACTGTTGCCAAGAGGGGTTCTTGGGGCCTGCAAGTGATGTTATTTGGCTCCTCACAAGGTCGTTTGTCTTCCGGTCTTGCCAAGAGATCCCGAGCAAGCGCCTGAAGCATTTAGTTTCAAACGTCTGGATTCTCTTGGTGGTCTCTGCTGTCATGGTCCAGCTTTCGCAGCCATACAGCAGGATGGACAGCACCAGGGACTTGTACAGCTTCATCTTTGTAGGAAAGCTGATCTCCCTGCTCTTCCAGATCTTGTTTAGCTTTGCCATTGCTGCTGTTGCGATCGCTAGTCTGGTCTTGATTTCTGTTGTAGAGCGACCGTCTTTGGTGAGAGTGGCGCCAAGGTATTGAAAGCGTCCACTTCTTCAAGCTGTTGCCCGTTCATGTAGATTTCAGCATGGGTTGTTGGTTGTGCTGTTGACCAGGACTTTGCTTTTTTTTCTGTGCTCACTTCCATTCCATATGCACCTGCCCTTTCTTCCAGTCTCTTTGTCAGGTCTTGTAGTTCTTCGTTGCTGCCTCCCATCAGGTCGATGTCATCTGCGAACCTCAGATTATTGATGGTTCTTCCTCCGATGGAGACAGTGGAGTGGAAGTCATGGAGGGTTTCACGCATGATGTTTTTCAGGAAGAGATTGAACAGTACGGAGATAGCAGGCAGCTTTGACGGACTCCAACTGTGGTCTTGAAGTAGTCCCCTATCTGGTTGAAGAGGAAGACTGCGCTGCTGGCGGTGTTTATACAGCGCAACGAAGATCAAATTGAAGAAAAAGTACCAAGCTGCGCAGCCACGCATCAAGTTTGACCTGGAGAAGTTAAAAGACCCAGAGATAGAAGAGGCATTCCAGGCACAGCTCGGGGGCGGTTCGCGGCACTCAACCTCCTGGACAATGACATCAACGACCTCACAAACAGCTTCAATGAGGCAGTCTGCGCAACAGCAGAGGAGGTACTTGGGCGACAGAGGAAGAAACACCAAGCATGGATCTCAAACGACATCCTTGACCTCTGAGACAAAAGAAGATCACTGAAGAATACGAAAAATTCCAGCCCTGAACAAGCCGCACAGTATCGAAAAACCAACAACCTTGTAAAGAAGGAAATGATTGAAGCCAAAGAACAATGGATCAATAATCAGTGCGAGAACATCGAGAAAGGCATGGAAAAGGAAACAGCAAACATGCCTTCACCACACTGAAAAACCTCACCAAGACGCAGCAAAACAGATCATCAGTCATCGAGGATACCTCAGGCGAGCTGCTGACAGAAAGCTCCGCTGTTTTGAACAGATGGACACAGTACTGCCAAGAACTTTACAACTACCCTATACAGCCAACGACAGTCTGTTTGAGTGGGACTCAACACCATCAAGGGAATCCTCACCACTACCAGTGATGAGAGAAGAAGTGGAAGAAGCCATCGGCAGCCTTCCGACAGGGAATCACCTGAGCAGACAATATTCCAGCAGAGCTGCTCAAACATGGAGGGAAGGAATTGGTCCACTCTAGTAAACATCGATTTGTCAGAAGATCTGGGAGAGACAAAACAGTGGCCCACAGAATGGACTCAATCACTCATCATCCCCCTGCCCAAAAAGGGAAATCTACGCCAATGCCAGAACTACAGAACAATAAGTCTCATTAGCCACACCAGTAAAATCATGCTCAGAGTCATCTTGAATCGACTGAAGAAAGAGGCGGAAGAACACCTGGCGGAAGAACAAGCTGGATTCAGGGCAGGCAGAAGCACAGTAGAACAGATCTTCACCTGCCGGATACTGATGGAGAAACATCTGCAACATCAGAGAGACCTGTTCCACAACTTCATTGACTTTAGGAAAGCGTTTGACAGGGTGTGGCATAAGGGTCTGTGGCAGTGCTCAGGAAGTTGGCATAGAGGAGGGTCTCGTCCAAGAAATGAATACCAATCAGGTAATTCTAATTTTCATGCTGCAGTAGGGGTGGGGAGGGGGTGGGGGTATTACTGGCAAAGAGTTTGCTTGCACAGAATCTCGGCACATGACATCACTATGCTTTCACAAAAAAAGGTTACCATTTGGAGTTACAGAGATGCAAGTCTTGTAAACTCCATAACCACATAATTGTCATCTCATCTTCATATGGATTAACACCTTTTGTCAACGAAAACACACACCAAGTCATCATTTTTACACGTTAACTGACAAGCAAACAACATTCAAAATGGGATGTTCATTCTGTTGTTTAATGTATATTGTTATGTAAGAACTTAGTAAACAACCTTTCCATAGGTATGTATGGCGATATCTGGATAGCAAAACAAGCTTTGCTAATCATGAAATGATCTTGGACTCATTGGATGTTGAATAAAACCACCAATCCTTGCCCAACTGTATTTCTTTTCTCGAAATGACACGGCACACACCAATACACCTCCTGTCAAACATGTCAGCCATTCTGCCTTGGTAGTTTGCCAGGAAAGAAGCAGGCTCTCCTCTTGATTTCCGTACAAGACGAAACAACGAAAGAAGAAAATTGGATGATGCTGTATGATTCATCCACCCCAAACCAACATCTCATGTAGTTAAGCGTCATGTGGTGCAAAAGTCAAATACATAAGGCGCAACTCGAGCGTCATCCGCCTTAACAATCCCTCTTTGACAGTCGTCCTAAAATTCTCAGACCGATGCTGTAGGTCCCGCATCTTTGGGGCCTGGCTGTCGCAGCTGGCCAGGTTACCATACAAGAAGTCTTAAAAAAAACAGGTTTGGTTTGTACTTGTAAATCAGTATGTATCTCCCTAACGAATCCATTATCCTCATCGGTTACATATTTCAAACGGTCTCATAGTCTGTAGCTCATACGAAAACAATGGTAATCAGGATTTTAAAGAAAAAGGTCATCATTTTCAGGATTTTAAAGAAAAAGGTAACATTTTCAGGATGTTAAAGAAAAACGTCACAGGTATAGTAAACAAGATGCAAAGCATATAAACGTACTCCCAGTTTATCTTGATACAAGTACTTTGAGATGTTCCATAAACAGAAAAACCGTTTCGGGCCGTTTAGCCACTAGTAACGGCTATTCTGGTAAAATAAAACATCGGGCATCATCCGTAACCCATAATGAACACACGTACAAATTTTGAGAAAGATCGGCCCAGAAGGTTCGTCTGGAGCGAGTGGAACACATTTTGACCGCGGACAGACACACAGATAGACACACACAAAGACAGCATTTCTTCGTTCCCATTGTGAAGTACTCCCTGTTCTATAAGAACTGGGAGCACAAAACAAGGACAGTACTGTTTGTCATTTACGTCATCACAAAATCCGAACGTGTTGTTGACGGCGTAGGTGGACGTCATGGTGGGGTAGGTGTTTCCCCGTTTGAAGCTGATGGCACCGGCATCTCTGGTGACTATGTCACGTGATTTACACTGTGACACGGTCTTCGTCTGGTCCAGGCACCAGGACATGGGCTTGTACTGGTCGAAGAAACAGCTGTTGACGAAGATGGGCCCCTGGTAGATGGACGTTGCTGTTAACGGGTCTGTCCTGCAATAAACAAACAAATAAATAAAATAATACTGCAGTTACTATATTTATTACTACTACTGAATCACATTTTCGTCATCATTATAATGAAAATGGTTATGGTGCTAGGCCTACTTATATTCCATCTGATATTCCTTAATGATGTTGCCGTTAATAGGTTGATTTATCAATAATAATCATGATGGAATTGCATCAATAAAAAATAAAGCTTAAAGAAATGTTAGCAAACCGCCAAAAAAAAACCGTGGACAAATGAATCAAACGACAAAACACGATGCATCTCGACCTCTCAGGTCTTCTTCAGGCAAGGTACAGAATTATTAGGACAACGAAAATGAACGAGCAATTACATATCTTCAATCACTTCAGCGCAAGATAGGTGTTGAATCTAGGTGATGATGATGATCATAATGATGATGATGATGATGATGATGATGATGATATGGAAACACCGACTTCACTTTTCAGGCATTGATTCTAACCTTCCACTACGTTACAACAATAATTTTTTGTCCGAGTTTGACCCTTTGTAGTGTTTGTTTTCTGAGTTGAATAACCAGGGTTGTAAGTTCTGCTAACTTGAACAACCAGTTCTTTTCTAGCATTAGAAATTAACGTTCCTTAACTGGCCTGACTATTTTGAAAAATCCGTCAGTCAAATTTGCGGATATCCTCAAGCAAACCAATCCAGGCGTTCGTGAGAATGCTCCAGACAGGTTCACATTTCATTCAATATAACATGATGGCCAGATGACAGTGTCTGAGAGAACGTCAGCACATCCGACAGAAGACAAGAATCTATTCTTGCAATCACCAGCACCGTAAACATGTCTGCTACGGGTTTGTTCCTCGCCGTGATTCCCTGCTAATTCTATCGGCTGCAGAAGAGCGTGGACGTCCCTGAAGCAGACCATGCATGCCCTTAACAGACAGCATAAAGAACTGGACTGATTAAAAAAAAGACGCTTTGGCCCTGCTAAGCATCACTGAGGGCAGAGTGACTTGGGGAAGCGGAACCTAAACTTCTACCAGTGCACAGATGAGATTCGTGTGACCCAGCTACTCTTTTAAAAGTTACCCACCAGGCGATGATGATCCATCTTATGAACTGTGGTAAATCTATGTCAATACTACGGTGACGCTATATGTGATGAACCACCGCCTCTCAAATGACTGTGTCTAGACTTGACTGGAAGGAAAGTGAAAATGTGCCTTACATTTTCTGGATTTCTTCCCTGTTTTTTTTTTGTTTCATCTAATCTAAAAGTAACAAAGTCCTTAGATGTGTACCATCGCTTACATATCTTACACTGAATCTAACATTTCTTTTTGGAGGTTCATATCTGTACGTAAACATTGCTCTCAATCATATGCCGAATTTAAGTAGTCCTACCTAACAAGATTACAATATTATGATGTATAGAGGCCTTTTCTCTTGTTTGACGAGACCTACACTGCTCAGATGTGTTGAAA
This sequence comes from Conus ventricosus, assembly GCA_018398815.1. Lineage (NCBI taxonomy): Eukaryota > Metazoa > Mollusca > Gastropoda > Neogastropoda > Conidae > Conus > Conus ventricosus. The sequence goes on along the minus strand of CM031614.1, from coordinate 21,975,928 downwards.
TCATGAACTCCTACTTGTGCAGAGTATGTCCCTCTCATTGCGCTGCTGAACGAGAAATGTTCTTTGTTGCATACTACTGACATTGACAACTCTGGCAAAGTTGTGGGCAAAGGGTAGGAACTGTGACATTCTGCCCTGCACGTCTTGAGGCTGGATTCTTTTACATGTTAAATCTAATGCCAGGGGGGAGGGGGGGGGGGTTATCGTGGTGCTGGAAATGTGCAAACCCCCTCTACCTTTATTTCACAAGGATATAAGAAAAGGCTGCTTTTTATGTGAAGTAAAAGGCACGTGCCATGCATGAGGCATGCATCCCTTGTTGCAGACCAACTCTGTAGCAACACCTTTTTACCCTCTCACAACTGATGGTATGTTCAAAACTATGACTCGTTGCGTTCGTCCCCGTATGCTTCGGTCAGTCTTACGATCATAGCATCACCACACAGACAGACACACATAAACACACGCGCGCGCGAGCGGACACACACACACACACACACACACACACACACACACACACACACACACACACACACACACACATTCCTACCTTGAGAAAGAAACAAACGACAAAGACCGTTTTAGACAAAATGCACATTAATTAATGATACGACCGCTCAACTATCTGTATCTCTAACCTAGGTGGGAGCCAGCCACTCTGACCGATTTATCACCGGCTATTCGTGACAAGAAATGAGAAAAGAAAACTTTTAATGCAATGAAAACTGCACAAAAATATATCAGCAAACAGCACGACGGAGTGGACACCGAACGTCCATTTCAATAGCTGAAACTCTCACATTTTAGTTGTAATGACCCCCAGATACGCCACTCGACAGAAGAGAAAGAAACGGCAGCTTCTCTGCTGCAATCTTGCTGTTGGCAGCAGCTGTAACTGCAGCTATAGCAGCAGATGAAGTAGTTGTAGTTGTATCAGCAATAGTTTGCAGCAGTAGTAGCAGCAGCAGCAGCAGTTGCACAAGCAGTTGTAATAGTTGTAGGATAGTAACTGCGAGTGTCGCACAAAAACAAGAGTAAAAACCGGAGAAACTGCAGAGAAGAGCAAGAATAAAGTGATGACAACAGCGAGCTCACAGGAATCCAGCATATGAGCGGTCCACTTGGAGCTGAACACCGTTGACAGTCTTTCTCGACGGTTCCCCTTTGTTGTCCGTCTCCCCAATGAAAATGCACTTGTAGACCTCCGTGCCAGTCTCGGTCAGAGTCGTTCCTCCTGTGAAGCTTCGTTTGGAGTCGGCAAACCTGGAACGAGACGTGTAACCCGAAATGTATTGATACATATTGATAAAAGAGACAGACATGAAAAAGGATAACAAAATTCAAACAAGCTCTGACTCTTCTCTTCGCCTTCTTCCTGCAGCTGTCCACCAGTGTACCTGCTTTGCAAGGCGTGAGGGTGGGTGGGGGGAGGGAAGACGAGTCACACAGTCCGGCCAGTGCAGCGTCTTCTGCACGTCATTGCAAACTCTGGAGTTTGATTTAAGCGCTTCCTCATTTCGTCGATTGGTGATGAAGTTATTTGTCATTTCACTCCGGTTGTCAGCGTAGTTTCTGGTGGTAAGATCTTCTACAAAACGAACCGTATTATGCCTCATCAGTGTGTCTTTTTGTGGGTGATGCTCACCTGGCGTGTCTCCTTTCTGCTGATGGACAGACATCAAACAGCTTCACGGACAACGTCCACTAGATCCTGCAGACACTCCGGGTTGTCTGACGTCGGTGCATTGTCACTGGCCAAGTCATGGTCGGGTACCTCGTATTCTTCATAGCATCCAATACCTTTCTTGGGAGTTGCTTGTGTGTGTGTGTGTGTGTGTGTGTGTGTGTGTGTGTGGTGTGTGTGTGTGTATGTGTGTGTGTGTGTGTGTGTGTGTTAGTGTGTGTGTGTGTGTGTGTGTGTGTGTGTGTGTGTGCGTGTGTGCGCACGCGCATGCGTGCACGCGTGCTAAGCTTTGTTTCGCTGACAACAAAACACACAATTCTGTGTTGGAACTCCTTTATCCACTGTCAACGTGGGCGCATGCATGTACAGGTGAAATGTTAAAAAAAGGGTATTCTAACACTTCAATTCAATTCAGGCTGTTTATGGACCAGTCGACCGCTATAGGCCACATCAGGGTAATCATCTCCACATTGTTTGAAAAAAGTCAGTTATATATTTCATGACAACGTCAGTGTACCAGGAAAACACCACTCCTTGCTGGAAGAGCTACTGCTAACTCACCTTCAAACACAGTTGCTCCATTAACCTTTCAGCTAAGATCCTGATCAAAACAGAGGGTGGTCAAAGGAAGGAAAGGTCAGGATATGACTAAGTTCAGAGGACTTTTTGCCGTGACAGAGGTCTCTTCTGAATGTCCTTCGAGCTCCTGGGATTGAGTTTCTTCCTGGGAATGAAAAAAGATGTCAAGACACTCCACTGTAAATTAGAATGCATCCCGAGACCATCTGTGTCCGAAGTGATGTACAGGCGAACGACCTTGTGTCACCCCAAGCTTAGTGTCAGTTTCAGCTTACCTTCGTGGAAAAAAAAAAGCAATTTTCTATTCAACTGGAAAGCGACAACACCTTTAAACCGCACGATTTTTTCAACTTTTAACTCTGCAGTCTTGTTTTGTTCTCAGTCGACTTAATTATGGTTATTGTTACCGAGCAAAAAGAAAAATGGAAACATGGACACGCAAAAAGCAACGACGATTTGTCAAACAAATTACAGACACACACAAACCTCATACACAGTTCAGATGTATGCACGTACACATGCCGGTTCGTACACACGCACGTGTACAAAGTAGCTGACTCACGCGGTGTACGAAAGTCTGATGTTGCCACCTTTGACCCAAACGTTTTTGTTTCCATTCTTGTAGAAGGTCCCTCTGTAACAGTGGGCACGCACAATTACACACACACACACACACACACACACACACACACACACACACACACACACACACACACACACAGGCACGCACGCACGCACAAAATAACTCATCATGGAAACGTGTCATGTTGCACAGACTGAAATCATACGCATCGAGCTCCATTCACCAATACGTCACAATGATGCAACCGAGACATTAGTGCATGCACTCTGTCTGGACTGGAGTGCTGATGTCAGTGTTGATGTCATTTACTGCTAGCCGTCTACAACAGATCCTCAGATGTTTCCAGCAGATTCTAATATCTGCTGTCAAGCTCAGTTTAAAGGCAGGATAGACTAGCATTCAGTTGCTGTAATCGAACGTCGAACTTGCGTTTCTATGTCCGTGAAAGCCCACCGCTCTCATCCTCTGAAACACATCTTTAAACTGATCTATTTCAGCAGTCAAAGTCCACCGCTCCCATCCTCTGAAACACATCTTTAAACTGATCTATTTCAGCAGTCAAAGTCCACCGCTCTCATCCTCTAAAACACATCTTTAAACTTATCTATTTCAGCAGTCAAAGTCCACCGCTCTCATCCACTGAAACACATCTTTAAACTGAACTATTTCAGCAGTCAATCTCTGAAACACATCTTTAAACGGATCTATTTCAGCAGTCAAAGCCCACCGCTCTCATCCTCTGAGACACATCTTTAAACTTATCTATTTCAGCAGTCAAAGCCCACCGCTCTCATCCTCTGAAACACATCTTTAAACTTATCTATTTCAGCAGTCAAAGTCCACCGCTCTCATCCTCTGAAACGTATCTTTAAACTGATCTCTTTCAACAGTCATTCTCTGAAACACATCTTTAAACTTATCTATTTCAGCAGTCAAAGCCCACCGCTATCATCCTCTGAAACACATCTTTAAACATATCTATTAATTTTCAGCAGTCAGAGTCCGCCGCTTATCTCCTGTGAAACAAAACATTAAACATATGTATTCAAGCTGTCACAGTCCGCTGCTGCCATCCTCTACAACACATCATCCTTTGAAACACTGAAACAAAACTCTATTCAATCATTCTTTCACATACAGCACACTATTCCCTGAACCCTGACGCTTTACGTGTGATGTCTCATTTTCTGTGCCCCCCCCCCCCCCCCCCCCCCAGTGGCATGACTCCCATGCCGCTCATTCCGGCTTCCCCAAATCACAGCCACACCCAGTCCCAGCCTGCTGCAGCCCCAGCGCGGCAGTCCACAGGGAGCAGTCTTTGTCAGGTCCTTCTGGGGAAACCCACCATAGGACACATCCTACCACTGTCAAGTCCCTTAGGTGATGTTCAGTAGCATCTGTTCTGATCCAAAGTGGGCAAAACTCCCCTTATTGATGAGCGTGGCTGCTTGGTGACTAGTACACACTAAAACATGCCACAAGCTTGCTAACAATAACATAGCTACAATGGACAATGATCAGTTTAACTACCACACAGCCTCTCTCAGGATGGCCACTCTGTCTCGCATCTCTTTCATTTCTTTCTATAGACTGTTTTTTTCCCCACTTCTCCTTTCTATAGACTGTTTTTTTCCCACTTCTCCTTTATTTCTTTGTGAAGGCAACAAAAACAAAAATGTTAACAAATTTGACTGACTTTTAAGCACACAAAAAGGCTAACTGCCAATGACTTCCAATACACCTTTGTCTCGTTAAGATGACCCTGAAATCGCTGGCCCAGTGGTCAGAACATTAAACTCACCGTCACTGGTTGTAGATTCGAGTCCAGGAAAAAGCCAGGTGGATGTAGTGTGGAACTTAATTTTTCTTACCTTGCACATCAACATAGGTGCAGAACTGCTCGGTCTTAAACCCCTAACGTGCGTGCGCTCACGTAGAAAATCAGACACGCGCATCAAAGATCTTGCGATTCGTGTCGGCGTTCAATGAGGCATGGAGACATGAAAATATCCAGCATGCACCAGGGTACCAGGAAAGATGGGTATTGCCATGCAATCTTACAATGACCAATTCAGGCAGCGAGGAAAATGTATACAGCAATATTGTTAATAGTTTGTCTGTCGCTTTTGTGCCTTGACAAACACCCACACAACAGCGCTGATGTCCAGGTGTATATCGCTGGAATGCCATTATGAACATCAAACTAACAACACTGTTGTCCAGGTGACTTGTCACTGAAATGCCGTGTTGAACACTACAGCAACAACATCGTTGTCCAGTGTCTGTCACTGAAATGTCCTAATGAACATGAAAATATCAACGCTTTTGTCAAGGTGTCTGTTACTGAAATGCCATGATGAACATGAAAATATCAACGCTTTTGTCCAGGTATCTGTCACAGAAATGCCAAAATGAACATAAAAATATCAACGCTTTTGTCCAGGTGTCTGTCACAGAAATGCCATAACGAACATGAAAATATCAACGCTTTTGTCCGGTATCTGTCAGAGAAATGCCATAATGAACATGAAAATGTCAACGCTTTTGTCCAGGTATCTGTCACAGAAATGCCATAATGAACATGAAAATGTCAACGCTTTTGTCATGGTGTCTGTCACGGAAATGTCATCATGAACATTAAAATATCAACGCGTTTGTCCAGGTATCTGTTTCAGAAATGCCATAATGAACATGACAATATCAACACTTTTGTCCAGATGTCTGTCACTGAAATGCCATGATGAACATGAAAATATCAACGCTGGTGTCCAGGTGTCGATGAAGGAAATTTCATGGTGAACACCGACAAATCAACGGTCTGTCACGTTAGCGCTGTGACCACAACGCTTTGCATTGCGGCACAGGTGTATGTTGCAGGACAATTTGCTGTTCGTGGGATGCTATGATAAAAACGACCTACACTCGATTTTCAGCATCTTTGATTTGGTTCATTTCAATCCTGTACTCACTTGGACATGTCAACCCAGACAGGTTTCCCGTTGACGTGTGGGTCGTATTCATTCTCAATCTTCAGGAGGCCGTTTTCTGGCACGATGCCCTTCTTCTCGATGCCCGTGCCCGTGCTGAGCTTCTCGTCCACGTGCAGCCCCGACTGCCACGAGCGACACACAGAGGGATGACGTTATCAGCACACCGTGATGAGGTACAAATAATCGGAGAATAGTACGTGACGAAGTGCACATAAAGTGTGATGACGATTCAAGCACACAGTGATGACATATTCATGTCGGACGTCGAATACCCAATCTACAACCAGATGTATGGGCAAAAGTGTATGACGAATAAACAAAATGCAGTTATGTACATACAAAATGAGTTCACGTGTGTGTGTGTGTGTGTGTGTGTGTGTGTTGTGTGTGTGTGTGTGTGTGTGTGTGCGTGCGTGCGTGCGTGCGTGCGTGCGTGCGTGCGTGCGTGCGTGTGTGTTTAAGCGAGTCACACTCTGGCTCTTGAATCTCAGAAACCGGGTCAACGGGTTTCTCCACGTAAACAACAATATCAACAATAAGGGCAGCAGGTAAAAAAAAAGCAACGGTAAGAAACCTAGCCAAATCCTAGTGAAATGAGCCATTGTGTTGTTGTTCTTGCTGTGCTTGTACTCATGAAAATTTACTCATGCGCTCCTTATTCAGGCTCCCATACACAGCCACGCCCATACTCAACCTGTTGGGAGTTAGTAACAGCAGTTCACAGTACACAAGAAACTACTGTCAGTTTCCATACACGCGTTTCTCTGTTAAACCATGCAGCAACAACACGCTAAAACACACAAAAGCAACAGAATCAACAACCACGACAATAAACACTACACAGAGGCTAGCGTCATTTCCTCCACACTCAGGAACTCACGTTTTATAGGAGTGAGCCACATTGCCGGTGAAGAAGAGGGCATGTCTTTAGGGTGGTGCCCTCCTCTTCAGCTCTCTCTGCGGCAGGCCCAGCGGCAGATGGGCAAATACGTACATGTAGCCTATACCTGAGCGAGAGAGAGAGAGAGAGAGAGAGAGAGAGAGAGAGAGAGAGGGGAAGAGAGAGAAGAGAGGGAGAGAGTAGAGAGAGAGGAGAGAGAGAGAAAGAGAAGAGAGAGGAGAGAGAGAGAGAGAGAGAGAGAGAAAAGAGAGAGAGAGAAGAAATTCAGAACTGTCGCGAAAAAAGTAATTGAAAACAGAAATAACAATAATATCAATGAAAATTTATTAATATAATAATGATTTAAAAAAAACTTACATGATAATAAGAAAATCGATATAAGCGCTCCCTTCTGAATCGGGAGGAAATAAATCGTTGACAAAACGGGGGAAAAAAAAACAACAACAGAAAAAGGAACGTAAACCGGATCAGAGTTCAACCAGCAAACCCCGCATTTTATCACTCCCCCAAATTTGATTTTGCTCGCCTCGGCCCCCTTTTTCTCGTCCCACTTTCCCCTTTGAAAACACGCACACGCACGGGCCGCACGCACGCGCGTAAGCTGTGCACGTGCACAACACACACACACACAAAACACACACCACACACACACACACCCCACACCTTGTCCTTCACCTTCACATGGCGCGTTCCCAAAGCGAGGCGCTTTAGAAAAAAACTGCGAGTACTACAGTCAATTCAACGGTTGATCAATTGTCTATTCCAGT
>CM031614.1:21940924-21963424 GCA_018398815.1 Conus ventricosus | reverse complement strand
CATGCGCTGGAATTTCACTCCGCGGATATGAACAGCTTTGAACCCTTTGATCACCTGCAACAGGGCAGGGGGGGGGGGGGGGGGGAAGCTGTGAATGCGATGACACCGATTACTGTAGAAATAACGGTTCTTGTCAAACCCGATATTTCGGCTGAACACATCGTTCCTTTAGTTGTTGATCTAACTCGCCTTTATTTCCTTGTAAATATTATATGTGCATGGTTTCGTGCTGTCCCCCAACCCATCACCCTCCCCCGCCTCCTTCCACCCCCCCTCTCTCTCTCTCTCTCTCTCTCTCTCCCTGCTAATCCCAAATATGGCCTGAGCGTCCACTGGGCCATAAATAAAAAGGCTTGATTTGTAAAAACAAACAAACAAACAGGCAAACAAACAAGCCTGAAAATTAGCTCTCCCTTTGTTTGTGCAAGTGAGCAACTTGACATCACGCCTTTCTCACCAGCCATTCTGAATCGGGCTAAGATGCCACGTGGGAAGCCTGACATGCATCGTGGGGGAAAGCTGACAGAAGCTGGAAGACCGCACTCTCCAAAACTATGCCAACGACGAAGGGAGCAATCAAGCACTGCGTCGTTAGATCAAGGCGCAACGTTAACTGCATAAGCTCAATACATCGAGCTGAAATGAACCGGCGGGCATCATGCTCTGACAGTTTGCGAACGAAAGGAAACAACGTGACACACAGGCACACTGCGTCAGTTTATAAAACCAGGAAATCACCAGCCGTAGGCAGCCTGCTCATACACAGCGTTCTGTCGTAAAACAACACAGCCGCGATTATACTTGGCTTCTGTTGTTGTTATTTTCTTTCTTTTTTCGTTTGTACTTCGGATTTAGTCTGTGGCATTGATGCAGGTACAATAACACTGCTGTTTTACTGATTATTCTAAGATTCGTTTACAGATTACTGCCTGAAGTCGTTCAAAAGGGATAAAAGTAACTGTCAATCAACAGCATGTGGGTTATCTCTCTTTTGACGAAGTTCAGCAGTAAGAAATATTGTTCTGACAACCAGAGCACTTTGTCAAACTTTAACAATTCTGTCTGTCTTGGCAACCCGTGGCAGGTGGCCCGCTGTTCCTGTCTGTACACGAGCAAAGTAACGAGTTTCAGGCTGTTTTAATTTCAAAACAAGCAAAGCGCTTGGCTTCAAGCTGTCTGAACTTGTGAAAGAGCAAGCATCGAGCATAGAGGTATTCCAGTTTGTTGACATGCAAAGTAACAAGGTTAATGCTGTTCCAATTTGTGAACAAGAACAACACCGAGCTTAAAGCTATTCCGATTTGTAAACGTAGGAAGATACCAAGCGTCATGCTGTTTCGGTTCGTAAAAAGGTGAAGCAATTAGCCTAATGCTGTTCCAATGTGTGAACAAGCAAAGCAGCAAGCTTAATGCTGTTCCGATGTGTGAACAATCAAATCAGCTGTTGCGAAGTGTGAACAATCAAATCACCAATCTTAATGCTGTTCTGATGTGTGAACAATTAAATCACCAGGCTTAATGCTGTTCCAATGTGTGAACAAGCAAAGCGCTCAGGTTGAAGCTGTTCCAGTTTGCAAAGAAGCTAAGCACTGAGCTTTGTGCAATTTCAAACAGTAAACAAACGAAGCGCCGACCTTACTGCTGTTCCAATCCTTGGATAATAAAAGCACCGAGTTTCATGCTGTTCCAATTGGTATGAAGCAACGCCCCTGGCCTCTTGCTGTTCCAATATATGTGACAAACAAAGCACAAAGGTTCATCATGCCAGTCCAGTGAGTGAACATGCAAAAGCACCAGACTTTACGCTGTTCCCATTTGTAATGAGCAAAGCACCGAGCTTCATGCTGATCCCACTTCTAAACAAGCGAAACACCAGACTCCCACCTGTTTCAGTTCAGGAATAACATACCAGCAGGCATACAGCGTCCATACATGACGCTGTTCCAATTTGGGACAAGCTATTAACCAGCATTACGCTGTCCTGGTCTGCAACACGGCGGAGGAGGCAGTGAGTAGGGTGGGTGGGTGAGGGGCGGGGAGAACTTGGGTCAGTAATCTGTGAAGACTAGGGAGACACTGCCATTTTGTTGAGGCAGCCGACTATTTTGCCCACAACTTTACTTTCCTAGCATCGTGAGGTGCCTTGAAATCTTGGATATGTTATCCACAAAGTGTGTCTTGCTTTACCAACTACTGTGAGGTACACACTGCACTTGTTGGTTGCTGTGTTCGATTTGTACTTGTTGGCTATTCTTTTTACTATCTCTTTACAAAACCACTATGAAGTGCATTGTGGTGTTGGCTGTGCTGCAGACTATCTACTATGAAGTGCACTGTGCTGTTGGCTGTTCTGCAGACTGACTCCCTTTCCCAACCACTGTGAGGTGCACTATTAGGTGTGGGTTTACCTTCAGGTGACCTCCGAACATGTCCTTGCCAAACTTGGTGCAGAGCTGCAGACTTTTCTCCTTTATGGTCCGCTCTGTGCACGCGCTCTCCATCACTCCCTCCACAACGATGTTCCTGGTCAGCATGGCCACCTCCCCTCTCTCGTCCACGTGGTACGTGAAGTTCCCGTAGTGCAGATACGTCAGTGGGGCTGTGTGCCACAGACAAACAGAGTGACGGTGACGATGACTGTTGTCTGCTCTGTAGACGTCAATCATCCGGTCTGGATGTGAACGAGTCTGTGTTGAAAACAGCTGGAACTGGTGGTGGGGGGGGGGGGGGGGGGGAAACGAAATGATAACGGTGGTGGTGAGGTCTAATGTAATACCTAGCACCATTATGACCGTATAAACTGTGTACAGACTGACTCCGGTAAGACGACTTTGCTATTTATGGTACCCTGGGGAAAAAGTAACGGTGGTGTGAAGACACCACTCGTCTTGCGTTTCTACGGAAGGTTAAGTGGATTTTAAAGGGGGAAAGATCAATATGAGAATAAGTGTTTGTTTAAACCTTTCGTTTTTTTGTCTCTGTCTTTGTTATCTGTATATTCTCACAGCCTTGTCGGGCAACGTAACTGACCCAGTCCCCTAAAATTTCCCGAAGATTGCCATGATTCTGAACTGCCCTTCGTTTGTGGTCGCGCAATCACTAAGACATTATCAACAGTGGATTTATCACAACCAACAAAGTCAACAACACATGCGAATGGGAATTCATAATCACCAAGAAAACAGCAGTGGACTCATAACAACTGCTTACAAAGACAACGACAACACTGCACTTTAACTAATCAAGAAAGGCATCAGCAACAATGCAAGTGGACTAGTAATCATCAACAAAAACAACAACAATAGAAAACTCAAAATTATCCACAAAGATAACAGCAACAATGGAGTCAAACATTAACTGTAAAGACAACAACAGCAGTGTGACTCATGATCATCAACAAAGATACTAACAGCAACAGTGGAATCACAATCAAGAACAACAACAGCAACAGTGAACTTACAATCAGTTACAAAAACAACTACAGAAGAGCCACATTCTTCAACAAAGTACAACACCACTGGTGGACTCATGATCAACCATAAAGGGAACAACCAGAGGGGGAGAGCATAGACTTCCGCCATTGTCGACCTGATCCTGGATCTACCCTTCGCTCAGGATCTGCACCAAAATGTAATGGATTCGCCTATGGGCCGCATGCCGTCAAGTTTTGTTTTAATCCAAACCGGTTGAGTCTTTATAAGTAGCCTCATCAAGCAAACGACACTGACGCAAGTGAACACATAACCTTGGCAGAGGTAGCAACAATGCTTCTGTGATCACAAAAAAAGAGAACAATACTAACAGTGATGGTCACTCACATGTAATAGAGGCTGGCGTGCCTTACATCTTTGAAACACGCTTGTCACGTTCGACAATTACGAGAGAGAGAAAAAAACAACACCAAGTGGCTGCTTATCTGCAGTCATTTCTCGTCGATGCTATGGTGAAAATACCCTCACAAGGAATGCAACAGTGACAAGAGATTAGTGAAGATTCATGTCCAACACTGACTCGTATATGTTGTAAGGTACACTCCTTACGACAGACGATACAGCAACAACAAAAACCAGAGCTGAGGCAGGAGTCACACTATCTGTCTACCCTCAATTCTTGTCCGATATATCTTTATCTCAACCATCACTTCTTATCTAGCGTGAAAAGCAGTTCCTACGACGGATGATACACCATCAACTACCATAACGGTCAACTTAATAAAAATTATGTGTACCTGCCATCAATTCTTATCCGATGTGAAATGTATTTGTTATAACGGACAATACAACACCGCTAGCAACGGTATGATACACAACACAGCCAGCAACTTTCACAACGGCCAAGTTCATATATGTATACGTACCACTGATTCCGATCTAGTGTGAAACGACACTTGTTACAACGGACAATACATCACTACCAGTAACTGTCACAACAGTCAAGTTCATATGTATTCCTATCATCGACTCTGACCTGGTGTGTGAAATACACTTGTTACATCGGATGATACAACACCAGGAACTGACTCAACGGCCATGTTTACATGTGCACCCAGAGACGCACTTGTTACAGTGGATGATACAAAACACACCAACAGCTGTCGCAACGGTTAAGATGATGTACACAACTGCCATTGATGCTGATCTGGTGTGAAATGAACTTGTTACAAAAGACGATACACCACTACCACTAAGTGTCACAACGGTCACGTTAATGTGTATACCCACCAGCGATTCTAATCTGGTGTAAAATGCACTTCTCACAACGGGTGTCACAACGGTCACGTTAATGTGTATACCCACCAGCGATTCTAATCTGGTGTAAAATGCACTTCTCACAACGGATGATAAACAACCCCAACAATGTCGCAACGGTCAAGTTGATACATATGTCCACCACTGATCCTGATCTGGTGCGTGTAATACTTGTTACAACAGATAGCACATTACCAACAACTGTCACAACGATCAAATTAACATGTGTACCTACCGTCGATTCTAATTTGGTGTGAAATGCATTCACTGAAACGGACGATATAACGACCCAAGCAACTATCACAACAGTCGAGGTATATACGTATGTATACCATCGATTCTGATCTGGTAGGAAATGCACTTGTTACAACGGATGATACACCACCACCACCACCACCAGCAACTGTCACAACGGCCAAGTTAATATGTATACCTACCTTCGATTCTGATCTGGTGTAAAATGCATTGGTTTCAACGGATGATACAACTGTCACAACAGTCAAGTAAACATGTAAACCTACCATCAACTGTAATCTGGCGTGAAGTGCAGTTCCTACAGCCGACGAAATGTCTGGTCTCTGCTTGCTCCCAGTCAAAATCAGTGGACGTCAGCAACACTTCGTCACCTGCCCATCACAGTAGAAGAATTGGGAAGAATAAAAACGGAGTGAGAAAAGAAGAAGACATTACATGAAGAACAAAAAAAAGAAGACAGAGGATGAGCACGAGAAAAATAACAGAGGATGAGGAAGCCAGAGGAAAATTAGAATAGGGCGAGGCTGATAATGAGAAGAAGAAAGGAAGAAACACATACAGAAGACAATGAAGAACATAATTTAGAAAACAAAGAACATGTGGTGAATGAGGAAGAGTGGGAGCAGCAGAAAGAGACACAGAAAAAAGACGAAATTGAAAGAAAGGGCAGGGTTCCACATCGGCGAGCTTTCTACAATTCTTTCACTTCGACTTGGGTACCATTTAAATCTTTTCCACTTCCTCTTCGTTTATACTGACAGAAGCCTACACGGTCAAACAGTGCATGTTTCTCTGGAAAAACAAATTATTTTGATATCGATGGCACCGCAAAATCCAGTTCTACCTTCTCACGTACGTAACACTCAAGGCAGCCTTAAATGAAAAAAATGCAGTAAGTATATCGGCATTATTCTCTGGCCACTTCAGAATCAATTGCTGCCAAAATTATCATGAAAAGCAGCAGCTAAAGATACAATCACCTTAAAATTTTCGCACAGTATCTACCCATCTTTGATATACCCTTAATCTACCCATTAACCAAGTCTTCCAAACAAATGTTGCCTGGTACTTTGTTCCATGTTCTTACCATCATATCTGTTTGGCTGCCTGGTATGCGTTTTCGCCAGAGTTACGACCTTTTACACATCTTTTTCAGGCCATTTCTGCATTTTGTTTTTCAGAGAAGGAATTAGATGTGGGCTCATGGACTGCTCAAGCGCGCTGGCGTGAGTGTATACGAGCATAATGCGTGCACATGTGTGTGTGTGAGTGAGTGTGTGTGTGTGTGAGTGAGTGTGTGTGTGTGTGTGTGTGTGCGTGCGTGCGTGCGTGCGTGCGTGCGTGCGTGCGTGCGTGCGTGTGTGCATGCGTGTGTGTATGTGTGTGTTTGTTTGTGTGTGTGCGTTTGAGAGAGAGAGAGAGAGAGAGAGAGAGAGAGAGAGAGAGAGAGAGAGAGAGAGAGAGAGAGAGAGAGAGAGAGAGAGCTTTGTGCCAGACATTTCCGTAAAGCGCGTGCACATTCACACTCACGTTCGAGCACGAACTATTACATTTTCCTATGATGCTGCAATCTACAGATCACTGAAATGGTAGGCTACTCGCCTCATCATCATCGATAGTTTGCTTGAAACTAAAAGTCTCTTCTCTGAAAGATTCAGGGCATGAACAGAGCATGACAGCAATTCCAGAAAGACTAACAGAATGTGACCAGAAAATTTGCGCTTCGGAATTTTTTAAACTGAATACAGGCCTCTAGACCAGCCCGATTTACACTAACACGTATGTAAAAAAATAAATGAGTGTGTATAACTGTATACTTACTCTCCATTACTTGGAGTTAGTTCGTGCCGTGAAATTTCTCGTGGTTTTTGTTGTTGTTGTTTGTGTGTGTGCGTGTGTGATATTCTCTAGGGTCTACGCTTCCTAGCACTTTAAGTTCCAGTGTCACATTTCCTCATTCACTTTTTGCCGTAGTGTAGCTCTCCCAACCAAAGTGGGCCATTTCAAGGCTACCACTCTGGAGGAAAAGTCTCTCAACTTACAAAGCATACAACAGGATTAACTACACCAATTCATTAACATCTGATCTGTTGACATCCCGGAGACAGGAGAAAAAAAACAGTACTGTGTTGAAGGCGTCAATATTTCCGCTTGATCTATCACCAATCGTTTTTGCTTTCTTTTTGGTTTTTCTTTGATTAAACAATGAACAAAATCAAATTCGACAAAACATGCTTCAAACACACAAGACCACATGGACAAAGAAACACATAGCAGACGGCTATTCTCTGTTCTGGACAGCGTTTACAATGTTATGGACAGTGTTTACAATGTTCTGGACAGTATTTACAATGTTCTGGACAGTGTTTACAATGTTGTGGACAGTGTTTACAATGTTCTAGACAGTGTTTACAATGTTGTGGACAGTATTTACAATGTTTTGGACTGTGTTTACAATGTTCTGGACAGTGTTTACAATGTTCTGGACAGTATTTACGATTTCTGGACAGTGTGTGCAACGTTCTGGACAGTGTTTGCAATGTTCTGGACAGTGTTTACAATGTTCTGGACAGTGTTTGCAATGCTCTGGAAAGTGTTTGCAATGTTCCGGACAGTATGTACAATGTTCTGGACAGTGTTTGCAATGTTCTGGAAAGTGTTTGCAATGCTCTGGACAGTGTTTAGAATGTTCTGGACAGTATGTACAATGTTCTGGACAGTGTGCACAATGCTCTGGACAGTATTTACAATGTTCTGGACTGTGTTTACAATGTTCTGGACAGTATTTACAATGTTGTGGACAGTATTTACGATGTTGTGGACAGTATGTACAATGTTGTGGACAGTGTTTACAATGTTCTGGACAGTGTTTACAATGTTCTGGACAGTATTTACAATGTTCTGGACAGTATTTACAATGTTGTGGACAGTATTTACAATGTTGTGGACAGTATTTACGATGTTTTGGACTGTGTTTACAATGTTCTGGACAGTGTTTGCAATGTTCTGGACAGTGTTTACAATGTTCTGGACATTTTTTACAATGTTCTGGACAGTATGTACAATGTTCTGGACAATGTTTACAATGTTCTGGACAGTGTTTACAATGCTCTGGACAGTATGTACAATGTTCTGGACAGGGTTTACAATGTTGTGGACAGTATTTACAATGTTGTGGACAGTATTTACAATGCTGTGGACAGTATTTACAATGTTTTGGACTGTGTTTACAATGTTCTGGACAGTGTTTACAATGTTCTGGATAGTATTTACGATTTCTGGACAGTGTGTGCAATGTTCT
The DNA here is from genome assembly GCA_018398815.1 of Conus ventricosus. Lineage (NCBI taxonomy): Eukaryota > Metazoa > Mollusca > Gastropoda > Neogastropoda > Conidae > Conus > Conus ventricosus. The sequence goes on along the minus strand of CM031614.1, from coordinate 21,955,120 downwards.
GGACAGTGTTTGCAATGTTCTGGACAGTGTTTACAATTTTCTGGACAGTGTTTACAATGTTATGGACAGTAGTCACGATTTCTGGACAGTGTGTGCAATGTTCTGGACAGTGTTTGCAATGTTCTGGACAGTGTTTACAATGTTCTGGACAGTGTTTGCAATGTTCTGGACATTTGGTACAATGTTCTGGACAGTATGTACAATGTTCTGGACAGTGTTTGCAATGTTCTGGACAGTGTTTGCAATATTCTGGACAGTGTTTGCAATGCTCTGGACAGTTGTGCAATGTTCTGGACAGTATTTACAATGTTCTGGACAGTGTTCACAATGCTCTGGACGGTATTTACAATGTTCTGGACAATGTTTACAATGTTCTGGACGGTATTTACAATGTTCTGGACAGTGTTTGCAATGTTCTGGACAGTGTTTACAATGTTGTGGACAGTGTTTACAATGTTGTGGACAGTGTTTACAATGTTGTGGACAGTATGTACAATGCTCTGGACAGTATTAACAATGTTTCTGGACAGTGTTTACAATGTTCTGGACGGTATTTACAATGTTCTGGACAGTGTTTACAATGTTCTGGACAGTGTTTACAATGTTCGGGACAGTGTTTACAATGTTCTGGACAGTGTTCACAATGCTCTGGGCGGTATTTACAATGTTCTGGACAGTGTTAACAATGTTCTGGACAGTATTTACAATGTTCTGGACAGTGTTTACAATGTTCTGGACAGTGTTTACAATGTTCTGGACAGTGTTTACAATGTTCTGGACAGTGTTCACAATGCTCTGGGCGGTATTTACAATGTTCTGGACAGTGTTAACAATGTTCTGGACGGTATTTACAATGTTCTGAACAGTGTTTACACTGATCTGGACAGTGTTTGCAATGTTCTGGACAGTGTTTACAGTCGCATGAACTGGCTGCCAGTTCACAACAGTAAAGGTAACATTTCAATGACTGTAATCTAAAAGAAAGAAAAAAGTCGAAAACACCTTCGAGATTAAACGTAGGTGAATGGAACACGAAAGATTAAAAATGAAGTTCAGTCAGAGAGAACATGCGAAAGGAGGGATTTACAACACTGATTTTCCTTAAGGGAGGGATGCAATTCATAATATCCCCTAAAGCATCCGCGGTGGAACTTAAAATGCCCACTGAAGCCGGCCGGGCCGTGAGCATGATGCACAAACCTGCCTTCCAGCCCTGCACTTGGTTCACCAGCGTCAGCTTGGGGTAGGCGGCGTCAAAGTGCAGGACTCGGAACATCGTGGTTTGCTTGACAGTCTCATGACTGAGCGCCACCTGGACAGTCACACAGTGGGCACACAGGACGGACGTTGTCGACAGGAAACACAGTGCAGTACAACCATGTGGCTAACACAGGGTAACTGGTAAGGAATTATCGTTACAGAATTGGACTGGAGAGCACCATTATAGTACAATATCATAAAATCTTCATCTCAATGGATTATCTATAGGCAAACCTGAGCGTCTACAAAAAAAAAAACAGAAAAAAAAAACAGGTAGAAAAGCAAACGTTACCAAGCGTCACGGACTTTCTGATGTGAGTGATGTATTCACGCATTTCACTCGATAGAGGCATCTCTCTCTGTCCCCTCTTCCCAATACGATCCATCCGTCGCTCTCCTTCAGCTCTTTCCGTCTTCTCCTTCTGTCCCTGCCCCCTCTCTCTTTCTCTCTCTTCCTGTCTCTGCCTGAAAGTCTACTTTTCTTTCAACCCTCTCCTTCCTCAATCCCCCTCCATCATCCATTCTCTCTCTCTCTCTCTCTCTCTCTCTCTCTCTCTCTGTCTCTCTGTCCCCTTTCGTTGATTAACATCTTTACGCTGTAAATACGCGGCGGTAGACATTTAACTGCTGACAATGATGTCAACAGCACTGCGTTTTGTTTTACTTGCTTTTTGCAAAATTTCGCTAGATGCATATTCATGCGATGTGTTAGTTTCAGTCATGTGTTGTGATATATTGTCATTAAATACGGTGGATATGCAGAAATACATAACCCAATCCTACCGGTGAAGACATGGTTAAAAACTCCCTCCTCTGAAAGACACGTTGGTGTGGATTTTTTAGTTGGTCTTTTTTACTATTACATTTACCTCAAATCAAAATGTCCCTACATCTAAATACTTTTAATCTGGAATGTTTTCGTCTGTCTTAAACGTTCTACGAAATTAAAATTCACCCCCTTTAAAGTTCCGTTTCTAAAAGTTCTGCCGTGTCTGTATTGTCCTCATAGCAGATACATACCGTAAAAACACATATTTGTTTTACTGCTGATATGGATAGTTAGCTTCCTTGACAACAATCTGTAAAATACTTTAAATACTTCGTACATATATCAAACTATTTCCAGAATACACTTTTCTCAAGGGTTGTTTTCTTCCAGACCATTTTGCTGAAGCAGTCTACAAATTAAAATCCGCACGGAAGGCGTGACTAAACAGGGTCCACATTAATGCTTTGTTTAGTATGTACCATGATATTTTTTATTTGCCGGGTATAGTTTAAAATCAGTAGCAGGAATAATGTTGAACTTTTTTCCCTTCAATTTATCTTCCATGCCTCCAACAGGGATCAGTGCTAGTGGCATATTCTGATTCTCATACGGATGTGATACTGCTACGCCACTTGTGAGTCATTCCTTTCTTTGGGCTCCATTTCGTTGTGTGTTTGGGGTTTTTTTGCTAGGTTATGGAGGTGAAGGTGTTGTCGCAGATGGATTTGGGAGCGAAAAGCAAAAGAACTACGCCACCAAACAAAGGAACAAACACGGGACTAAGCCAACACAAGGCATCCCGACCGATTGGCCCGTTCTTATGCACTGTAGATAACATCCAAAACAATGTAAACAGAGAATGAACAGACAGTCACTTATCTCGTCGAACAGGACGCAAAATACTCCCAAGACCAAATTTTGCATACAGATCGAAGAGATAAGTAACTGACCCGATAGGTCGAAAGGTGTTGTGTTTGTTTTGACATTTGATTGTTTCTTCGTTTGGCGGCACAATTGTAATTCTGTTTTTGCTCGTTTCAAGTTCCCCCTGCAGTCACCCCATTTGGAAACCTCAGATGGATATGGCCTGTGATGGATATGGCCTGTGATGGATATGGCCTGTGATGGATATGGCCTGTGATGGATATGGCCTGTGATGGATATGGCCTGTGATGGATATGGCCTGTGATGGATATGGCCTGTGATGGATATGGCCTGTGATGGATATGGCCTGTGATGGATATGGCCTGCACGTTTATTCCTTTATTTAGCCGATCGTCGTCCATAAAGCCTTCTGGGGCGATGATTCTATGATGAAGCCTACAAGGAACTGCTACGAACCATCATAAGCTTAACGAAATGGGAAACTGTCAGTAGATACTGATGTCTTCATCATAAGCCTTGACGAAATGGGAAACTATTAGTGGACACTGATGTCTTTGTCATAAGCCTTGACGAAATGGGAAACTGTCAGTAGACACTTATGTCTTCATCATAAGCCTTAACGAAATGGGAAACTGTTAGTAGACACTGATGTCTTCATCATAAGCCTTGACGAAATGGGAAACTGTCAGTAGACACTGATGTCTTCATCATAAGCCTTGACTAAATGGGAAACTGTCAGTAGACACTGATGTCTTCATCAATAAGCCTTGACGAAATGGGAAACTGTCAGTAGACACTGATGTCTTCATCATAAGCCTTGACGAAATGGGAAACTGTCAGTAGACACTGATGTCTTCATCATAAGCCTTGACGAAATGGGAAACTGTTAGTGGACACTGATGTCTTTATCACAAGCTTTAACGAAATGGGAAACTGTCAATAGACATTGCTGTCTTTATCATGACGCGGGGAAGCATGCGAGATCAAATCACTGAAGAACAACGAAACAAAACCAAAACGTCCTCCACTCTTTCTTAATCCCATTCTCACTTCGTCTCTCCCAGACCCTCCACACAACCCCCTCTCCCCTATGCCAACTGTCCTCCTCCCACTCTGTGTCCCTCCCCTCCCAGCCTTCGCCAGAGCGTCTGACCTGAAAGACCAGTTCACGCTTTCTGTCATCCAGGTTCAGAAAGTCCGCACTGCCTTCACTGCCGCTGTTGACCACCTCTTTCACCGTGTCGGGGGAACCTGCCCACACACTGACAATGCTGGCTGGACGATCGTTTCGCCGCCGTCGTCATAACCGTCATCATCATTATTGTCACCCTCCTCTTCCTCAACATCTTCACATCCCATAAGAACACAGAACCAACAAGGATAATACTGACAGTAACACACGGAGCGTGCACCTATACATCATGTCAGCTAATGACGATTCTAAAAATAGTGGTAAGTGACGGCTCCGTCATGCTGACTCTGTGGCTGGGAGGCTGTTGTCGTCGTTAGGGATGTGGGGTGGGATGGAGGGGGCCGGGGGCATACTGGATGGTGTCCTGCACAGGTTGGATCACAGCATGGCACCACTGGAAGCCACCAGAGTGATTCGGCGGTGCTGCAGTGTCTCCCCTGGCAAGTGGCCTAATGCCCGCCAGGTGTTGACTGCTCACTGCAGACTGCAATGAAACGCCTGTGATGGGACAAGTTACGGTGTGGCTGTGGATGGAAGGTGAAATAATATGCTGGGGGGCGGGGGGGGGGGGGGGGGGCATAGTAGACATAGTAGGTGAGACAGCACCAAAAGGGGGAGGTGGAAATGGTCATGATGATCACGACGACGGCTATAACATGAATAATCATGGTGATGACGTGTAGTGAGCGTAACAACACATGCTTTTAAACTGAATTAAAACTCAAAACACAGAAGACACATACGTAATGGTAAAAGAAACCCTAATTCCTTTTCCTCCTTCGTTCCCAACGCAGTACATTGAAAAGCAAGCACGCACGCACGCACACACACACACACACACACACACACACACACACACACACACACACACACACACACACACACACACACACACACATTACCCTTTCTCCCTATGAAAGAGTATTTGGCTTTGTTCGGGGCGTCCTTGATTTTCGTTCCTCCCATGCTGACAATGGTGTCCTCAAGACTGTCTTTCTTCGTTCCGATCCCGTCATCGCCGTACGCATACATGGCCACCACTTTGCCCTCGGGTATGGCTGGAGAAAAGAAGGGAAGACAACGGAAAATGGAGGGTGGTGGAGATGGGGATTGACGAGGAGATATGGAGAACAGGCAACGTTTGCAACAAATCAGTATGCTATTCTCCCTTCACCCGTCTCTCTCACGGGACATGATATGTTTTCCAAAATCTATCACCATATATATGCCCAATCTATCTATTTGTTCTCCCCCCCCCCCCTTTCCCTTATCTGACCCTTCTTCCCTCCCTTTCCCTCTCATATCATCAGCATGATCATCATCATCTTCATTATAGATCATTTTGCTCCAGAACTGTTACACTCTATGAAAGCCGTCACTGTCGTCAGTAACGGGCGGTTCCCCAAAATTATGTCACATCAGAGCAGTCACGAAAACGGCACAGAATCAGTACGTCTTCTCTCGTCGACTGTCTCGTGACGACTTCACACTGATAGCTCCTCGCTGAGTGCTGGCACAGAGTCCACGGTAGGGTGGTTCTCGGTGCTGTTATGTATGGTGGTGTCGGAATGTACGTGGTAACGGTTATGCCATTGAGAACGCAATTGGACAGCAACAAACGAAAAAAAAGAAGTAAAAGGTAATTTTGACGTTTCACTTCTACATTGAACACAGGCATAGCTGCTTTAACATCGACCATACATGCAGTATTGGGCCTAAATCTGAGGATGAGTTCCCGGAGAATCTTCGTTATATCCAATCCCAATAGCAGATGGGATTTGAATCATCTGAAATTATGTGGAGTTCGTTGGAGCTCAGTGGTACTGTTCCAAATTTGAAGTCATGCATCCCCAGTTTGATTCCTGCTCCGCCCAAGAACTGCCATTTTTACTTCCCATTTTAAGATGGTGTCGTTCTGGTGGCTCCGTGAAGTGTGCGATAGGCCCCTTTCCACCCACTCTTTCAGGGATGGCTACACCAGCTTTTATTTTCTTTTGGTGTTGGCCTTGAACATGAATGTGACTGATTAAGCATACTGCCATTTCACTTAGCACAATGTGATGTAGTGTTTGAGCTATCTAATTCTATAATTTGACCTATTTAATTCTATAATTTGAGCTATCTAATTCTATAATCTGAGCTATCTAATTCTATAATTTGAGCTATCTAATTCTATAATTTTAACCCTAATGTCTGCAGAAACACGGAGGGTGAAGGTAAGTAACTTGTCTTGTTTTCCTAATGTTCGCGTTCGTCAGAGTTCCGTTTAAACGCGGTCATTAACCACTTCGGGGGTCACTATCACCGCACACCACGACAGACTTGTTCAACTGGCTTGGCTGCCCTCCAAGGTAGCCACGACGCATGCAAGCTCATTTTTCTCCGTTGTCCAGTGAAATGAGCTCTCTACTTACACATACCCTTTGCCTGCGCGTGTGTGCTTCAAACCTGACAGTCTGACATAATCAATGTAGCGAACAGCCAACACGTGAACACAAAGCTAATCGAGAACCAGTCAGATCAACAGGAAGTATTGAATGCCTTCAGTGTACGTGATGAACTCTGACTAGCGAAAAGGAAAGACATCTATCCTCCCTGAATGTATCTCTTAGGTCGGCTGTTGGTGTTCTCACATCCGAACAGGTGGATGGTCACTATACATAACTGACGTACTTGATTCGTTGACGAACTAACAACAGAGTCTGTTTTCAAGATGAGTATTTTCATGAGAAATACACAAACCTCGTGTTTACCTCCTTGGGCAAGCTACCGTCGTGTTTCGGAATGAACCCGAGTTATCTCTCAAACTTTGTATGAAAATAACTTTATGACGAGAAAAGAAAAGCTTCTTAAACAGGGATAGAGAAAAAAAATCTGTGGTGACATACTTTCGAAGAAATCTGCAAATAGTTCATAGGTCTTGAAGCTGTTGAAGTCCATGAAGGAACCGTCCTGGTTCCAGACAAGGACACCCAGACCGTTTGGACTGGTCAGCCGGGCCTTGTTGTGCTGGAAACCGTCGACAACCATGTTCACATGTAAATGGTGCATTGCACGTAGAGCGTATTGTAGTGTAGCGTGTATTGCAATTAAAGTATTGTGCAGGAGTGCTAAATAGTGCATTATAGATGTTTTTTTAAGCAAATCAGAGCTGTGCAGTGAACTGTAGTGTGGTGTAATGCAATGTGTTGTAACATCGTGTAGTGTGTCGTTAGAAAGTGTAGCGGAATGGATGTACTGCAATGATAGTGGATGTACTGCAATGATAGTGGATGTACTGCAATGATAGTGGATGTACTGCAATGATAGTGGATGTACTGCAATGATAGTGGATGTACTGCAATGATAGTGGATGTACTGCAATGATAGTGGATGTACTGCAATGATAGTGGATGTACTGCAATGAACTGAATACAATGTGATGTAGGGGAGTGCAGGGTATTGTAATAATTATAGTGTAGTGTACTGTAGTATAGTGTAGTGTAGTGTAGTGCAGTGCAGTGCAGTGCAGTGCAGTAGAGTGCAGTGCAGTGTAGTGTAGTGTATGTTAGTGTAGTGTAGTGTAGTGTAGTGTAGTGTAGTGCAGTGCAGTGTAGTGTAGTGCAGTGCAGTGCAGTGCAGTGTAGTGCAGTGTAGTGCAGTGCAGTGTAGTGTAGAGTAGTGCAGTGTAGTGTAGTGTAGTGTAGTGCAGTGCAGTGTAGTGCAGTGCAGTGCAGTGAAGTGCAGTGCAGTGCAGTGCAGTGAAGTGCAGTGAAGTGTAGTTGTAGTGTATTGTAGTGCAGTGTAGTGCAGTGCAGTGTAGTGTAGTGCAGTGCAGTGAAGTGTAGTGCAGTGCAGTGAAGTGTAGTGTAGTGCAGTGCAGTGAAGTGTAGTGCAGTGAAGTGTAGTGCAGTGCAGTGTAGTGTAGTGTAGTGCAGTGCAGTGTAGTGTAGTGTAGTGTAGTGTAGTGGACTGCACTGTATATGGTGGTGTGGTGGACTGGGATGCAGTGGACTGTAGTGAAGTGTCGTACTGTATTGTAATGAAGTGTAGCGAAATGCTCTGGGTGTGCTGCAATCAACTGAACGCAATGTAGTGTAGTGTAGCATAGTGTAGTGTAGTGTGCCGTAGTGTGGTGTAGTGAAGTGCACTGTGGTGAGGTATGGTGAGGTGCAGTGCGGTTGTAACGTGGTGATGTGTAGTGTAGTGTAGTGTAGTGTAGTGTAGTGTAGTGTAGTGTAGTGTAGTGTAGTGCACCGCGGTGTGGTGTGATGAGGTGCAGTGGGGTGCAATGTAGTGTAGTGTAGTGTAGTGTAGTGTAGTGTAGTGTAGTGTAGTGTAGTGTAGCGCAGCGTAGCGTAGTGTAGTACACCGCGGTGTGTGTAGTGAGGTGCTGTGCGGTGTAATGTAGTGTAGTGTGGTGCAATGTAGTGTAGTGTGGTGCAATGTAGTGTAGTGCGGTGCAATGTAGTGTAGTGTGGTGCAATGTAGTGTAGTGTGGTGCAATGTAGTGTAGTGTGGTGCAATGTACTGCAATAAAATTGCCGTTCAGTGCTGTCTAGTATAAACAGGGTAATGCTATACACCGAAATTTAGCACAGTAAAGTGCACGTACTGTGGAGTGTGGAGTGGAGAGGTGGAATGTATGTTAGTGTAGCACAGTGGAGTGCAGCATAAGGTAGTGTAGCATAAAGAGGGGAGCGTGTGGGTTGTGTTGCATAGTGGGGTGGATTACAGTGCAGCATACTGTGTTGGAGTGTAAGGTGGTATAGCAAAGTGGCGGGGTGTGTACAGCAATGTAGCAAAGTGGGATGGACTGTGGTTAGCATAGAAGAGTCGGGAATATGTAATGTGGCATAGCGCCACGTACTTACAAGTAGCATACTGGAGTAGAGAAATGTAACATGCAACAGTTATACAGCAGTATAGCACAGTAGTATAGTATACAGTGCTGCAGTAGTACACATTAGTATACAGCAGTATACAGTAGTATTGTGTACAGTAGTATACTATACAGTACAGTAGTATATTACAGTACAGCAGTACATTATACAGTAGTACAGTACAGCAGTATTGTGTAGTAGTATACATGATAGTGTAACACAATGGAGTAGAGTTTACGGTAGTGCAGCATAGTTGGGCAGAGTGTATGGTAGTGTTGCACAGTGGATTACAGTGTACTGTAGTACAACATACTTGAGAGCTGTGGCGTGAATTGTAGTGTAGCATGTGGAGTTGAATGTACAGTAGTTAGCATACTGAAGTGTAGGGAAGTGAACGATAGTGTGGTACAACAGAGTGGAATGTGTGGTTGTGTAGCATTATGGAATGGAGTGCTCGGTAGTGTAGCAAAGTGGACTTGAATCCATGGCAGTATATCACGTTGGAGTGGAGTTTCTGCAGATGCGTTCCCTGTGTGTGTGTGTGTGTGTGTGTGTGTGTGTGTGTGTGTGTGTGTGTGTGTGTGTGTGTGTGTGTGTGTATGTGTGTGTGTGTGTGTGTGTGTGTGTGTGTGTGTGCGTGCGTGCGTGCGTGCGTGCGTGCGTGCGTGAAGTCAAAATTATCTTTATTGAGGGTTAAAGAATAAGCTTTCCAGCATTTGTACGTCCTGCCCCGTGTGTGTGTGTGTGTGTGTGTGTGTGTGTGTGTGTGTGTGTGTGTGTGTGTGTGTGTGTGTGTCAGTGTGATGTGTGAAAATCCACAATCTTTTTATATGTGAAAATCCCTAGTTTCGTCTGATTTCTCCCCTGTTGGCATGGTGACACATTACCATACTGCGCAGCTCCCTTTTGTGCTAAAGTTTCATAGCTGCATTTTAATGCGGAAAAAATGCGACCGTATGGTGATATCTGATTTCGAAACGGATCTCAGGGGAATGGGAACATAAAGGGGGGGAGGGGGGGGGGCGCCAAGATGGTAGAACGGGAGGGGGATCAGACGGTAAAAGATGGAAATGGAAGGAGTAAGGGGGGAGTGAGTGGATGGTATGGAAGGGGAATGGGGGATATGGGATGGAGGGAGGACACGCAGTTGAGGAAGGGGGACAGGGGAAAGGGAAGGGGGGAAAGGGTTGACAGGGAAGGGTAGGAAGGGCGGAAGGGAGGGGGGGGGGGGAGCTCGAGGACAAAAGGAAGGACTGGAAGTGGTATGAAGGATGGCGAAGGCACCCGGGGAAAGGGGGGGGGGGGACTCGGGTAGAGAATGACACGCGATGCTGGGGGGAAGGGAGAGGGAGGAGAGAGAGAGGCGGACGAGGGGTGGAAGTAAGGAAAGGAGGACGCGAAAAGAGAAGGGCGGGGGTGGGGGGGGGGGGGGAAGACAGGGTAATGGGGAGGAAGGAGGAGGAACGGGGGTAAAAAAAAAAAAAGCAAAGATGGAGACATAATAAGAGAGGAGGGGGTGGATGGACGAAGGAGGGAAAAGGGGACGTGCGGATGAAGGGAGAGGGAGAGGGGGAACAGTGGACGGGGTGACTAGGCGGGGGAGGGGGGTGGGTGGGGGGCAGCTAGTTTAATTCACGGTTGTTGTGGTTTTTTTTCTTATCTTCTTCCACAATAACTGTTTATATTCCCTTTGTGGTTTACAATCATCAGATCTGCCTCCAACATGTTTTCACCTGGGCCCGTTTCTTGGTTGGTCGGTTGTCTGTCGAACAACTGAAAGACAGCACGTGGTCAAGGGCGAGATCATTACACTTTGGTACGGATCCGGTGTCGCGTGAAATCTGGGAACGTGATATCTGGAAAGGCTTCCCAGGTATCACAGATTTTTTGCGAACGCGTTCCCAGAATGTACTGTGATATCTGGGAAGGCCCGTAATGTTTGGGAACGTGGTTTTTCACAGCTCAGAAGGGCAGAAAGAAGACGAAAAAAAAGGATTTTCAAGATAAGGTAGGAAACAATTTATTTAGGTGCAATTGAGATCTTTGGCCTTCTTGTCACTTTGTTTCCATTAATTTCTTGGCATGATTTTCACAAAGTTCCCAGATTTCACGATTGAAAGTTCAGAAAATCTGGGAACGCGTTCCCAGATATCACGGTAAATCTGGGAACGCGTTCCCAGATATCACGGTTCCCAGATATTATACGACACCGGGTCAAAGGGCGAATCAAGCTAACGCTTTAAAGAATGTGTTCGGCGTGTTCGGCATTGGGAAAGGTCCACGCTCTACTGAGTGTTCTGATCTGAATTGTCTTTGTGATCCTCATTTCTGCGAAGTATTCCCTACAGCTTTCTCACAGAAGTTTCACCTAATTGACATTGCGTGATCTTCATTTCTACAAAATAGTGCTAAATGCTTTCTGCCTGCGGTTTCAGCTTTCTTCCTGCGGTTTCAGCTTCTTGGCATTCTGGGACAAAACCACGCAACGTTTCAATTAACTTTGTTGACGCTGCATTTAAAAATCCAGCCATTAAACTATCTAGGACCAAATGATTATCTCATAAAATGAATTGCAGCTGCCAGTGAAAAAAAACACAAACAGATTCTTCATCGTTCATATATTTTACAAAATATTCCAGCTTTCCGTTCCCGCCACAGTGTTCTCATATACAGCACATTTACCTTGAGAAGAACATGGTGGAGGGAAAAGAGAGCGCTGACAGAGAGGAGGAGTGACGGAGAGAGGCAGGGAGGGAGGAGGGGGAGAGTGGAAGAGACAGGCAGACACAGACAGATAGACAGACAGACAGGCAGACGGAGACAAACAGTCACACAGACAGACGAACAGACAAAAGGATGGAGAGAGAGAGAGAGAGAGAGAGAGAGAGAGAGAGAGAGAGAGAGAGAGAGAGAGTACACATAGAACCTACCTCAAAGTTGGTATGGTCATAAATGACGGCGCAGTCCACGTCTTTGATAGGTCTAACAGTCTGGGCCAGTTTGGTCCAGGGGGTTTTCAGTTTACCGTGCATCTCTAAGGTGGCGCCGGGGGCAACGCCAATGAATTTCCGACCGAAGCCATGGTCTGTGACCTCAAAGTCGTCGTTTACTGTTCCTACAAAGGGACAATGTTTGTTCTGAACGTGCTGGATATGTGTGTATGTATGTGAGCGCGCGTGCACCTTTGTGATAGTGTGTGTGTGTGTGTGTGTGTGTGTGTGTGTGTGTGTGTGTGTGTGTGTGTGTGGTGCGTGGACGGGTGTATTTGTGATGTCATTCAACATCAATTTAAATGCATAACATCGCTCAACTGAGGAACAATGGACTTTTTTTTAAACTTCTAGATGGCAAACACTTTGAAACTAAAATCAGGCACACTTCCTCAAGGCATAATTCATCTGCTCTGTTGTTTTATAAGGAAAAAAAGAAAAGAAGCTGAACTTCTACAAACACCTTTAAATATGAAATCTCAGTGCGTATGTAAATGCATATATGATAGTGCTTCCGCAAATGTTGGTATAACTTTGTCACTAAGAAGCAGAACCAAGTGTTCACAGACGCAGAAACACCACCTTAGTCTGGTATACCGCTTTTCTATACATATGACGTCACAGGCTCTATTCACTTCCTGTGCAGATTTACGAGTTTCTTCCCACCCTAGTCCTTTCACCCAAAGGAAAATGTGTTCGTTCCTGTCACAGGCTGCATTAGTTTGTGTATTATCTTGAAAATCAATGCTTCTGGTTTTAGAACGCTCAAACGATCGGCACGCTGTACGGTAAGACACAGAAGTAACTGCTTCTGCACCAGGAACTACGCCCGTATAAACTTTCGTTGACTGATCCCGAAGCCTCCTTCTTGTAAAGGAAATACAGCTAATTCGCTGATCAGCTGGTTCAATTTTACCATGCTGGGTCGTTTAGGTCATTTCAATGATGATCTGTGGAATATCATATCACTGCTTGCATTATCTTGAAATGGCGCTCGTATGCTGAAGGAAGAGTTGCTAAATCTTATAAAGTTATAATTATGACGTTTGTGCCTGTATGGACGAAAATAGCATGTGGTACCAGCCGCCGTGGCCAGCGTCGCGGACTTCCGGCTGGGAGGTCGTGGGTTCGAATCCCATCAGTCATGTGGGTTTTTCTGCCCCGACCGGCTCCTATCCAGAGTTGAGTTTGCTGCGGACTCAGCTGGGAAGACTGGGACCACACAGTCGAGTTTCATCCACTTAATGGATGCGTTTCTGCGAGTGTTGCTCAAATTTCTTGACCAACACTGCAGGTGCCTGTATCTCTCGGGCCTGGTTGACGCCGGGATATATTATGAGAGGAAGCGTAGAGTACAGCCCTGTCATGTAGTCTCAGACCGAAATGGAAATCCGTAGCATCATCTTAATCATCATCATTCTCATCGATCAGCATAAAAAAAGTCTCAAATTCTGTGGCTCTTTATGCCTTGCTCTCATGGTGACCTCAATTTCGATGTCCTCTCCACGTCTGTGGCCTTGGTTTGGTTCCGTCGGGGTCACCGGTATCGGCGAGCCTATGGGGGCTGTCGTTGGACGGACTTGGTGGCGCCCTCCGGAGGGACAGCTCACTCACGCCGGCTCCGCGACTAAGCAATTATTGTCGTCAGTAGGGGGCTTAGTAGGTGGTGTCCTGCGTATGTTAGATCAGAACAGGCGCCACTGAACACCACCGAAGTGACTCGGCAGCAGTGCAGTGTCTCCTCCGGTGGGTTGCCTCTTGACGGCTTGACATTGACGGCTCCCTATGGATTGCCGGTGCCGGGGCTGCGGCGGTGCCGACCGGGCTGTGGCTGTGGACGGGGTGTCGAAATGAGCGGCGTGGGTGCACTGCCTTTGAGGTGGCGCAGAGGTTGGGACAGCAAAAAAAAAAAAAAGGACATTACGTATTAATGGACCCTCGAACGTATTTACCGACATGAAAAAAAGGACCAACTCCTTTGGCGCAGTGGTCAGCGTCCCAAATTACTGACTGAGAGGTCGTGGGTTCTATTACCATCAGATCCATTCGTATTTGTAGGATTTTCCGGCTCCTACTCAGAGTTAAGTCTGCTGTGGGCTCAACCGGGGAGGCTGGGACCACACAGTTGAGTCTGATAAACAAAATGAATGCACCTTTGTGCGTGTTCAAGTTTCCTAACCAACACTGCAGGTGTCTGTATTTCTCGGGTCTGGTTTACACCGGAATATATTTTGAAAG
>CM031614.1:21890924-21935924 GCA_018398815.1 Conus ventricosus | reverse complement strand
TGGTGTGCTAGAGTACGCTGAATCTAGAATTTGTACAATAATTCAATTACCTGGACCCATCGCTAGCAGTGAGGGATCTAAACTAGAACGACTCTCAATGACAGCAAAGACGACCACAGCACTGTCCAGTTTAAAACCTGCGTGGGAGGACAAGCACATCTCCATGAAACACAAGATCAGGCTGCTGGTATTCCGTCTCCCTGTGCGCAAGGGAGACACAGATCCTCACAGCGAATCTAGAAAGAAGAATCCAAGCCATAGAAATGAGAAGTTACCGCATCATGTTAAGGATCAGATCAACTAAACACATCACCAGCCAGTAAGTGAGTCAAACCATAAGGTAGCACACAGGACTGTACGAAGATCAACTGACATCAGTCATGAATAGGAAACTACATTAGCGTGGCCAGGTAACAAGATCAAACCACAAGGTAGCACACAGGACTGTACGAAGATCAACTGACATCAGTCATGAATAGGAAACTACATTAACATGGCCAGGTAACAAGATCCAATGACCTTGCTAAAACATTCCTCTAGAGAACTGTTGTAGGAAAGAGACGGCAGGGACATGCTATTAATTTTACAAATCTGCAACTGTTCCGGACTAAAGAATAACATCGTCAGCACACAGTAATAAAGATATCTCGACTGCTCCAGGTATTACTGGATACCATGTCTTTCTTTACTAGATAGTTCCACTGCCAGTAAGTTTATAAAAAAAAGTAAACAATTATGGACTCAACAGCCACCCTTGTTTTACTCCTTTTGGACAGTTAAGATAATCTGAATACTCGCTCTTCACCCGCAAACACCGAGTTGTTAATACCTCTAACGGTCATGTACAATTCGCAGTTAACACTGTTTCGACGAAGTACATTCCATAGAGCATTGCAATTTGAAGTGTTAAAGGCCTTTCTGAAGTCTACAAATGTAACACAGAGCTACATAATACAAAGTCGATATTTTTGTACTTGTGGATGGCGTAAATATTTGGTCTACGGTGCTGTCACTGGCTCTAAAACCTGCTCGTTCCTCCATTTTTTTCTCTCTTTATTGTCAGCCCATTCCATCAACCATTTATGTGGTATGAAAGTGAAGATTTTACTTAAAATGTTGATAAGCGCGACTCCACGATAGTTGTCGGGATTGTTCAAATCTTCTTAGTCATAAATTGGTAAAATACATTTTGTCCATCGTAATGGATAGGAGCCATTTTCAAAACGTTGGGTAAGTGAATGGACACGGAATACAATTACAGCTGAATTTGCATGCTTCAATATTTCTGCTATGAATCTGTCTGATCCTGCACTCTTTCCTTATTTCAAATGTTTGATACCAGCTACGACTTCTCACTATATATTGCATTATTAAATAATGGCTCAGTTTCAATCTCTTTTTCTACAAAACTGGCCTTTTCTTCCGTAATATTGTTATCAAAATTATGGCAAACACCCCAAAAAGTGATTAAGCAACTGTTGTACTGAGATTCTGTCATGAACAAAAGTCTTTTTACGTCTTATCGATGACCCAAAATCTCATTTAAGAACTCTTAATGAATGCTTTAGTTTCTCAGAGCTGTCTACCTCTGAAGAGACTTATGAGGAATATTTTTAAAAATTGAGAGGAATTTCTGTCAGTTGAGAGGAATACAGATGCTATCGCACCCAAAACAAATGAAAGACAATTTCCAGACACTTTATTTTCCTTCCTCTTGTCAAGTGTTTTCATGGAATCACTGTCTCAGCCAATTCTTTATTGCTCTTTTACATTTTAAGCACGCTGTCACTAAACTTTATTTCATGGCTTGGGTCATTTTTGCACTTCAGAATCACCAGTGCCTCTGTTGTGTTGACCCAAGGAGGTACGAAAATCTGCAAGGTTCTTCCTGACACGGCTGAACACTTCCACAGGCCTAATGGCTGTGTGGGATCAGCAGCACTCCCATCATGACAGCAGAAAACAACGCGAATCTGCACTTCTGTTCTAATTTCTTTTTCTTCTCAAATGCCTCAGGGTCCATCGGTCCAGCTGGTCGTTCTGACATGACGGCGGTGGAAAAAACTGAACCGGAAGTAAATATCCAAACAGCTCTTCGGCTATACAAACGGCGGATGTGCAAACAAGCTACCTTTTTTTTCGCGTGCATATTTTTTATTTTTTTTATTTTATTTTATTTTATTTACGTCAAGCGGAATAGCGGAATGACGTGCGTTTCAGCATAATAAATTCCGCCGAAAGCGGGATGGTTAGCAGCTCTCGTTTCTTAATCCATTTTCTTCGAACTCCAGTTCCTTTATTTTCACTAACGTAACACACCCTTACCGAGATAAAGCGTATTCTCCCCTTTTCTTATATCCTTATATCCTTAGCTGTTTTGCATCTCTGAAATCCTTTAAATGATCTTTTAAGTTCCTGTTTCTTTCGATCACACTCGCTGTCAACCAAATCATTGCAGTATCTGTTACCTCTACCAACGACTCGACCCATACAAACTTCAGCTCCGCACACACACACACACACACACACACACACACACACAGAGAGAGAGAGAGAGAGAGAGAGAGAGAGAGAGAGAGAGAGAGAGAGAGAAGAGAGAGAGAGAGAGAGAGAGAGAGAGAGAGAGAGAGAGAGAGAGACATAGAGAAGATAGAGTAGGAGGGGGAGAAGTTAAAAGAATCAAACACACACACACACACACACACACACACACACACACACACACACACACATCAAGATCTGGAGTGAGCCGTTGTCTTCGACCACAACGTTGAATTAGATGGTGCGTGCCTCTCTCTCTCTGACCCTTTCTTACACACACACACACACACACACACACACACACACACACACACACACACACATCCAGAAGTCCTTTCATGAACTGGTGATTTTTCGGTTGGCACAGGAATCTTCAGTTAATAAGTGAATGCATTACTACTATGTCAATGTCAATATAGATTTTATTAGCTTTCTGGGTGTAAGAAAGCAATAACTGAACATATACGAAATGGAAAGGTAACTGTTCGTAACAATAAATGTATGGAACTATCTACTTGTTTTAAAAAGCTAACTCTACACCCAAAGGTCACAATTATACTACGGAATACTTACTGATAAAAACACACGTCCAAAATGTTGTGCAGGATGGGATCAAAAGTCGAATGCTAAAAAAAAAATGACTGCGATACATGCTTCTTATATCTTCACAACACATCTAATGTAAAAATGCCACTTCATGGACCGCACTCCTATGTGGTCGTTTACCACGCGAACGCACCTGTCTAGGAATTGTTGCAGAGTGTCTCTATTCATAGTTAAGGACATTTTGTCTTCCCATCTCTATATTTAACAATCAATAGTCAATTTGATCATCACACGCGTAACCTGTCCGGTGTGCTCGTTCAGTGTCATCTTCTGCCCAGTGCCTATGATGGTCAGCATCATTTAGACCATCGACTGCTTCTCAGACACCTGCGTCAACTGGTTCACATAGCTGCTTATCGGGAATCCCGAAAGAAATACAGATTATCTCGGCGAGAGAAGTTTTCTAGCCTGTCAGTGTCTGCTTTCAGTCTCTCAACCTCTTCTTTTCACTTTCTGTATTGGTTCAGTCTGTTGATGTGTTTCTTCTTTTCTGTCCTCCGACACAGCAACACAGGTGTGGTATTTCAGTCGTCAGGTCTGTCACTGTCTCCGTCAACTGCCTGTGCTGTTCCTAGTCTGTCACATCGTCTGTTTATCTCCTTGCGTTGTTGCATAACTGAATTCGCTTATTTATTTATTTTTTTTTAATTTTTTTTTTTTTACTTCATCCAGATCGTCCCCGAACAGTGTTGTCTGCAGCTGACGTTGTTGCCCAACGACTTTCATAAGTCTGTCAGTCACGTCTTCTTGTCCAGTCGTCAAGTTCGTCGCCGCTGTCATGTCTTGTCTGGAGTACTTGTCTGTCAGGGTTGTTCGGTTCGTGATTCGTCTCTCTACATCACCCGCTAAGAAGAAGCCTACGGCGCAAGAACACTGCGTGAACGACACAAACACCAAGATCAAGCACCTGCACGTACGTGCCGCCTGACACAAATGTATTGTTACACATCAGAACTTTTGCATACGTCTCAATTCGCGTTTACGTTTCCCTGAAACAAAACATTACTCACTGAATACAAGTTCGAAAAAGTTCAAACACCTCTGTAGAAAGCAAGATTCTTCGCACTAGTCAGCAAAAGCTGCTGTCCGGACGCCATTACCCGTCATGCACTTCCCTCCCCCCTCAACCATTCCTCTTCACAAACCTCCCCCACCCCCACCCAGAAGAGAGAGAGAAGAGAGAGAGAGAGAGAGAGAGAGAGAGAGAGAGAGAGAGGGGGAGGGGGGGACATGTAGCACTTATCTTAAATAAAAGTTGTGCTCGAAGACGAAGGAGCATGCCAAATATTTGACGTATGCGCGCGCACGTGTGTGTGTGTGTGTGTGTGTGTGTGTGTGTGTGTGTGTGTGTGTGTGTGTGTGTGTGTATGTGTGTGTGTGTGTGTGTGTGTGTGTGTGTGTGTGTGTGTGCGCGCGCGCGCGCGCGTACTCGTGAATGCGCGTTATTGTGTGCGTTATATATGCGTCTGATGGTTTGTTGATTAACAGGCATGAGAAATGACACAAGCTGATTTATTTTTCACAGAGTTCTCTTTGACAATTTTCAGATAATGCAAATTTTCCGCCAAATTTACCTTTATTTACGCACCTACACACAGACGGAATTTTAGATAAAGCAACGCATATTTCTCATTCTGCACTTTTTGAAATTCACAGCCTCTTCACTAACTAGCAAAAACATCAGCGTCAGGAAAACAGAGCAAGCACCACCTTTCAGCCTTGCTAATCTCTGCGTCTGCCTGTCCACATTGCAACAGATTGTTCAATGCGAGGACCGGCCTGATCAGCCATCTTCGTACACACACCACCATTCAGTGACAGCAGAAGTCGTGGTCATCTTCGCGCACGAATGACAAACAACAGCCTCGTTCACTAGCCACTTTCCTGTCCAGTTTGTCTGTGTTTGTGATTGTATGACAGAAACATGTTGTGGTTTACATGCCCTGTTTTGTAAATGATGATGACAGTGACGATACTCCGTATCAAACAACAGGCTCGTGTGCGTGCACACACCACACACACACGTGCGTGCGCGCACAGAGAGTTTATAATACATAGCAAATCTGTTCACATCCGTACAGCAGACAAAAGTAGGTCAAGGCCACAATGCCAGCTGCTGCGATTGATTCAAGGGCATGTATCTGATATGATGTACATGTCATAGATCCAGGACACGACAGTACTTTCTCTTCGTATTGTGATCTGGCAACCTGTGTTCAGACTGGAACCAACTCTCCATTTGTGCTGTCTGTCGGCCCTTATGGGTTTTTTTTTAAATAGTATTTTCTGTTCCATTTACTTTGCATGCACACACACACACACACACACACACACACACACACACACACACATATATATATATATATATATATATATATATATATATATATATTTTTTTTTTTAATGTTTCTTTTATTTATTTATTTGATTATTATAAAAATGTATTTTCTAAATATATTTCTGTATCATGCCTTCGTTACCTTAACCTTCACTATCGTTGTTAGCAGTATCATTCAGTAATACTATTGCTAGTATTGATACTACCCCTAGCATTGACATCACCATCGCTTTCGCCTCTGGGACTGTTGCCACGGCAACCCTGCTGCTTAAGAATCCTCTAACCCACTCTCCTTCTCCCATACACATACTTATTGACACCAAGATTGATCTTGTCCCTTCCCCCCCCCCCCCCCCCCCCACAATATTTGACCATTAATAGTATTCCTATCAGTAATATTATTATCATCATTACGGCTTTGACTCGCTCACTATTTCCCTTCCAACAGCCTCGTTCTCATTCAACGCCTTCTCCTTGCGCTGAACCCTGAGCGATCTGAAGCGACCAAAGCAAAAGTGAATTTTCGTTTTTTTATTCGTTTATTTATCACCAGACGAAGACCTAAGAGGTCGAAACGCGTCGTGTTTTGTCTTGTAACTCGTTTGTCCACGTTCTCTGGGCGGGTTCGCTAACATTTATTTAAGATTTATATATATATATATAAATATATATTATATATATATATATATATAATATATATATATATATATATATATATATATATATATATAAATATATATTTTGTGGTGTGTGTATGTGTGTGTGTGTGTGTGTGTGTTGTGTGTGTCCCCCTACAAACATACACACAAACATATATTAATATGTAATGAACAGCTAGTGTCCCGTTTGAACACTAGTAGCCGGGTAACATGAAAAAAAAATGCTGTCTTATGAATTGAAAACAGACAAAAAAAGATTTTTTTTAAACAGAGAAAAAACATTTCGGCCCAAAGGCAAAAAAAAGACCATTCAGCAAACAAAGCACTAAAACTTAAGAAAAAAAATTCAAAAATTTAAAACTAGACGAAAGAAAACTCTAAGCAAGGCAGAAAAAAAAACAGGCCAACAACATAAAACAAAGTAAAATTAAAAAACAAAAACACAAAATCAAAAGAAGGACAGGAAAGAAAACTACGAGCACAGCATTTCAAAAAACGGGGGTTACAGATCATAGTGAAACAGCCGAA
Source organism: Conus ventricosus (assembly GCA_018398815.1). Classification (NCBI taxonomy): domain Eukaryota; kingdom Metazoa; phylum Mollusca; class Gastropoda; order Neogastropoda; family Conidae; genus Conus; species Conus ventricosus. The sequence goes on along the minus strand of CM031614.1, from coordinate 21,929,252 downwards.
CATGCCCACGGAGAGGGGCCCACAGAAAGAAGGGGAAAAACTCCTTTTTTTTCCCCCCCCGAACGCCCCAAGGTCTTCAACTCTCGGAGCGGGGTGAAGCCAAAATCGCATTTAAAGCCACTGTCGGAGTTCAGTTGCCCCTTCGTTGGGGAAACCGGACCCCCCGCAGCAGCACCCGTAAAATTTCATCGACACACAGCATCAAGACCCAACTTTGGCAACACACATCATTTTTTTTTTATCATCAAAACAGACGGGGACGACCCCAGCAGCCGCCTCTAGGGCTTTTTAACGGTCGTTAATGTCAGTTTCCCTTTGTCGCTATACTTGGCTGTCCAATTTAGCAGGTCCAAAGGAAAAAAAACTAAAACTGAAAGAAGCTGCTATCAGAGTGTTTTTTTTCCCCGCTTTTAAAATGTACTGGGTCGGAGATTAGAAAGGTGTATTTTTTTTGTCGAATCTGTTGAAAACTCGAAGTTCCTTTTCCTCTCTTCCCCCCCCCCCCCTTTTTCCCCTTTTTTTCCCCCCCCCCCCCCCCCCTAGAAAACCTCGAAATTCCTTTTCCTCTCTTCTTTTCCCCCCCCCCCCCCCCCTAAAAACTCGAAGTTCCTTTTCCTTCTTTTTCTTTTCCCCCCCCCCCCCCCCCCCCCCCCCCCCACCCCCCCTTTTCTTCTTTTTTCCAGCTCAAATTATTTAAAAAAACACTCCTTTTTTCCCCCCCCCAAAAACTCCTCAAATCCCCCCCCCCCCCGGCTTTTCCCTTCCTTTCCCCTGAAAAACGAACCCCTTTTTCTTTTCCTCCTTTCCTCAACACGATTTTTTTAAAATAACCAACTTCAAAAAAAAATGGGATTGTTTTTAAACGTGATATGAAAGCAAGTATGGGAATGATTTGCAGGGGAGCAGCTAACAAGTAAAGGTACTCTTAACTCTCAAAGAAAACTAGCCTAACTCAAAAGGAATGCGCTTACGACACAAAACGCCTGGCAAGCATGACAGCACAGAACAAACAATACATAACCCACCGATTCAACCCAAAAAACGCATACCCTGTACCGAACACATCTACACAGCAACAAGAACTGGAGAAATGAACACATATAAATTAACTTTTATTCAAGAATGGCGTAGCCTTTTAAAACTTGAATACAGTCAGACAAGTACAAGGACGAACAGAATTAAATACAAATAACCTCGATTTAATTGAAACGAAAGTAAATACGAAATGAGGCAGGGAACAGCCAAACAAAAAACAATAAACAAGTAGGGTAACTCTTGCTCCCACAAGAAAACATAACTCCAAGGGAATGCTGCTTACGACACCGAATCACCTGGTAGATATAACAGCACCGAGCACACAGACAAAGGAAGAAACAGCCCCCCAAAAGGAAGGTTCCAACCTTGTCCATGCACTCTGTACCCAACACATCTACACAGCAACAAGTGCTGTCATGTCTGCTAGGCCGTCTGGTGATGTAACGCTTCGTTTAACACAAAATATGGAACAGTGTCATGTGACGTAGCCTCACATCAAGGCATGTGACGCTCCATCGCATGTAGTTAATGATATGAATCATTTCCCCGTGCCACAATTAAAGGAAGAATATTCATATGGCTTGACTAGTGTAGCGGGCGTCCCCAAAATAATTGTGAGTATGACTCATTCAAGAAACGAATGTGGTCATTGGGTGAAAGTGACCACTGAGTGATAGTTTAACAAGGGCTGGTAAGGTAAGGTGCTGGTCATGTGTTTTGAACACTGAGTATGCACTCACTAGGAGAAGGGGGGAAAGAGTCAGTTTTAACCCAGCAGATGGCCTAGAGACTCGAACCTGTCAGGACGGTGGTCCTCGTTGCTGACCAGTCATTACCAGGTGAGCGATAGATAGTTGGGGAAAGCTACAGGGGGAAAACTTAAAGAAGAGAGAAAGAATTCATATGTTGAATTGAGAAGCAGTTACTTACACGAACCTTATTCGTGTTTCAGCCCTTCACCCTTCACCCTTTACCCTTCGCCCTTCACCTTCGTCTTTCACCCCGTGAGGTGGTTGAAGATGGCCATGGTGTGGGGGATACACCGGTAGTTCAGCCCCAGCAGTACCAACTCCAGGGAGAGGAGTTGAAGCTCGCCGTTTCGCAAGAGACAGAAGAAGTCGCGGAAGAGAAGTCGAGACTCGTATCTCCAGGACGGGGAGGTTCGAGGGGGCAGTATATTGTCTCAGAGAGAGAGACAGGGAATTGGAGAAAGCAGGGAAGCTTTTTACTTGAGGCAGGCAGGTCCTCAGTGATTACGGAGTTATGTATTCTCCTGGTCCGGAATTTTGGGATAACGGAATGTGAAGGCCATGCTTTATATACGCGGAACTAGATTATTTTATCTCTCAGAGTAATAGAGATACAAATGTGTGAAGACAATTTTATCACCTCAGATGTAAAGAGAGATACAAAGTGTGAAGACTATTTTTTATTCTCTCCTCTCAGTTGTAAAGAGAGATACCATGTGTGAAGATTGATAGTCTCTCGGTGTGAAGGAGGATACATGTGATGCGGATTTATTTTGTCCTCTCCGTCTCAGTGGCGGAGCGAGAAACGGGAAGTTGGACATCGTTTACACGTTGTTGTTTTGATTAGTAATGTGTTTTCATTTTCCCTGAAGTGAGAGAGGGGGAGAAGAAAAACATCGTCCGGTAGAGCTCCTTTTGGTTGGGTGAAATGGAAGGATTGCGTGTGCGTATGGAGTAAATGCTGTCAATTATGCTGGTAAGCAAGAGTTGATGCCAGTGTGACAGAGGTGACCCCCGACTCCAATATCACCAGGCGTAGCTGGCCTGTTGTTTTTCTCTTGTTTTCCTCCGGGCAAAAAAAAAAAAAAGAAAGATTTCAAATTTGTGCCCTCTTGGGGATATAAAAAAAAAAAAGATTTATATATGTACCCTCGAGGGTTTGAGGAAAAAAAAAAAAAAAAAAAAAAAAAAAAAAGGATTTCTATTGAACCCTCAAGGGTTTGAGGGAAGAAAAAAAAAAAGAAGAAAAATTAATTATTTAATTGTGTATGAACATAGTTGCATTTTTGTGTGTGTTCTATTTTCTTATGTGGTTTTTGGGTGGTTGACATTTCTTTTGTTGCTCTAACTCCTATAAGGTTTTTTTTTTTTTTTGATGATTTTCTATTTGACCCTTTCCCCAACTCAGGACCGATAAGCCTCAAAACCTTCTCTTGCTCGAAACCTGGCAAGCAAGGGGTCAGGGGCGTTGAGGAGTCGCTGTCCCCTTCCCTACATGTTTAGAATTTTTTGTCCCCTTATCCCAGGACTGATAGGCAGCCCCACCTCTTCCTGCGTTTTAGCAGGGGTAACATGGCGTTGGGGAGTCAATAAGTCTGTTTCCCTTCAGATAAAAATCTATTTCTTATCGCTTATTCCTATTGTGTCATTTGATTTTTTTTTTTTTCTCCCCTTGCCCCTCAAGTGTGGTGATCAAACGTCTCCTCCGTCACGCTAGTATGTAGGTGGTTGAGTTGATTACCCGCCTGCCCAAATACACCACTTATCTTTGATCATTTTTTATTTCCTGGTGTGTGTGCGAGATTTTCATTGAGTTTGGGTGAATGTAGCATTTTTATATTGGATTGGTTGATTATAGTTTTTATTAATAAACTGTAGTGGGGTGTATATTGTGCAGTGATTTATTTTTTCCCGTCTCCATTTTCACGGGAAACGTGACCAATAGGGTGCCTGCTGTCTGTGGGGCTTCAATTCTGGCTTTTTCTTGATTTCTGCTCTCACTATTTCCGGTCCTGTGAATCCTTTTCATTTCCCATTTTCATTCACCCACCATACAACTCAACCCCCCCATTTTTCAAAATCTCTTCTTAAACCTTCTCCACAATAAAGCTCCAATCTAGTTTTCTTTCAAACATTTTAAAATTTTTTTAGGTAGGATTCCCCTAGTTTGTGTTTCTCCTTTTCTTCTCTTCCCGCGCTCTTTTTTAAAATTATGTTTGTGATTCCATTTTGTTTTGATCTAAATTTGATTCATTTTTTTGTATAAGGATGTACATGTGTTTTTGTAAATATTCGTTTGAAATTAAGTAAGAAAGAAAGACTGACAACAAGAACATTTTGAGAACAAAAACTTTATAAAGAATTTATTTACAGAAAACTAACTGTATTGTGTTTATTTTGTTTTTTCTTTTCTTAGGGAAAAACAGTTTTGGTAATTAAACTTCATTTTGTTTTTGTAAATTCCAAATTGATAGCATGTTGCAAATTATTTTTTTGAAAAATATATTCCTTGGATTTCATTTCTACCCCCCTGGTTTTAGTAAGGTGCGGTTTTCTGTTTACAACACACCGGAAATTGAATTCTGTATGTTGTATATACAACAATTACGGTTTTGGTGAAACAAAAACATTATCATATATCCGCCATATTTTTATTCCATACTTTGAGAGATTTGTTTGTGTATATATCTGACGATTCAATATATAGGATGATTTTGATAAATATGTAAAACAATCGAACGCTTGGAGTTTTGAGGATAAAAAAACTTTACTAAAAAATATGTGCATCAATTTGCAAATATAGTGCTGACAGGCAAAGAGAGAGAGAAAGAAAAAAAATAAAAGGAAACAAAAAGAGAAGAAAATCTAGAGGAAACTAGAGATAGAAGAAACAAGACTACAGAGGGAAGTTGAATAAGTAGACTACATAGGGACGCAGAAGAAAAAAGAATACAGGAGGGAAGCTAAATCGGAATACAAAAAGAATACAGATGGGAAGCTAAATTGAAAGGATAAAGATTTACGGAGGAAGCTGAAGCTGAAGAACGTCAATTTAAGTTGAAACATTAGAATTAGAGACCGATGCTGAATAAAAAGAATACATCACAGGCATCAAGAGAACCTCCACCAGTTTCCACCAGTCGGTTCCGCAGCCAATAGTGGCCTCAACCAAAAAGCTGCTATAATTCCAAAGTTGCCGCCTAATGAGGAAAAAACGGATGACATAGAATAGTTTTCCCATTTTCCGTTTTTGAAAGTCACGCAACGTCCCTTGAGGTTGGCCAAAGGCAAAAGTGGACATTGGAATATGCGGTCGATGTTTAAGGTAGCGCTTTGACATTGTAAAAAAACCACTCACTTGCACGAAACAAAATTTAAGTTAAAACTTGGGATCAGTTGAAATAAGAACTCCCTCACAGAAATTTCATCAATGTTCTGCTGATCGTTATCCACGAACAGTTGCCGTTCTGTGCGGGCCCAAAAAGGAGAATCGTTTCCGTCGTTTCTGAACCGCATGAGTCATTGTTTGGATCGAATGATCGATTTGTCCAAAAACGAACAAAACTTTTTCATCACTACTATGCGAGATCTCCTTCTTATAGAACCAACTATTTTGCATAGCGGAGCAAGAACTGGCCACTTTCCCTTAAAGATAAGGCAATTTGAAAACTGGAGGAAATGTGTCAGAGGCAGATCAGTATTGAAATCGCTCACCCAGAATAAGGGCGTGCTAGGGTAGGAGAATTTATCCCATCTTTGAGTCTATGGCGGTCAATGTCCTATCACCCATCAGGACAGGGAAAGATACAGGGAAGGAAATCGTGTGGGGTCATTTTTTTGAGGACCTCACGGATATACCTATCCTAGGAACGGACAGGGATCTTTCTCCCGCGGTTGCGGGTGACTTTTCGTCAATAACAGTACTATCAATTAACCCAGTACTTACTCACCGCCGAAAAGTACCCCCGTTAACACTCCTCAGCAAACTTTCCGAGGTCGTGGACAACGACCACCTCACGTATGACCTTTATTGGGCCAGTTCGTGGACAGAGAACATAAGATTCACCAAAATCAGTCGGGTCAGCCGATCAGACTCATTCGATTTTTCTTTTGATGATGGCAAGTTCCATATGAGGAAAAATAGCCCATTCAAAACCAAATGAATTCCAAAACCCGCATTAGACATCCACTGATTGTGCAGAAGAAGGTCCTTGTTTTTGGCACCAGAATCAAATTCTGTATGATGGTCTGGAGTTTAGAACACGGAGCCATCAAGTGGATTGCCTGCTAGCGTTTATGCGAGACACTCTTGGGTGCAACTACTTACTTGCTGTGTAACGAAATCTATTCGGTCCATCCAGACCTAGGTATCTCACACTGTCCAAAAGTGGAAAGGCGTTTGGAGGCAAGATGAAACGTACCCGGCTGTCGAAAAATTCCAGTCAGTCGATAACAACCGTACAACAACAACTACTAACTAAATAGACACATACACCTACTACTCCGGTTAATCTTAACCGCCATGGTTATTGATAACTGCCCCTATCTGTGCGACCCCCCCCCCAATGAACTTGGGGCAATTTGCCAGGATGTCGCTACAGTACATGTTGGTGCTGTGAGGAATCGTTTGTTTCCTTGTCTGTAGTACTACTAAACCATCGTCAAAGAGCCTGGAAAGGCAACAACGAGGCCGCAAAAAGTCTCATCAACTGTGATGAACACGACTCTCCGATTATCCCATTGATTTAAAAGAAATGCAGGGAAAAGACGAGACGCAGACGACAAATACATCTGGCTGCTAAAAACTAGACAGTCACTGACGACCAACGGACAAACCAACGTACATACTGGACTCTGACAATCCTACAGGTTGTGTACCCTGTACAGGACAACAGACAAGTTGTGGTTCCAAAACCACATACGAGAAAACAGTGCGCACACGGCTCAAGATGGCATTGTTCGCTGTTCAACGCGGAATCAAAAGAACATTAAAGAGGAGATTCTTGCTTCTTTTAGATGGCCGATCGAGTAGTCACAAAGGAAGTATACGAAATACAAAATACTGCCGCTCATGTGACACCTGCCCAAAGAACATCTCAGAAAGGTCGCGTCCCATGACAACCTTGCACCAAAATGCCTCTCAGATTTCCCGTTCCAATTTCGGAAGGTCGCTATTGATCTAGGTTGGAAACCGCTACCGCACAGTCCTTCTCGGGATATCGCTATAATCTGACCTTGGTGGATACAGCGAAACAAGTATCCAGAAGCGACACCACTGAAGAAAATTGATACATATCTGTCGCTGAAGCCTTACTTGCACTTTTTTCCAGAGTGGGTCTTCCAGACGAAATTCTCTCGGATATGTGGAACGCAATTCATTCTGATCTCATGAGAGAAATTTTACAGACTGTTTGTCCAATCTATTTCTCATTTTCAAAACCTCACGGCCATATCATCCCAATCGAATGGCATTGGGTTGAAACGTTTCAATGGAACGTTGAAGACCATGTTGAGGAAGGTTGCAAGGCAAGAAGCAGCCCCATGAATGGGATCGTTTTCGTACGCGGCTTTGCTTTTTGTCATACGGGAAATGCCGAACGAAACGCTGGGATACTCAAACCATATAGAGCTTCCTTTTTGACACCTCACCAAGGGACCTTTGGGATCTATAGAAGACACAATGGACTAAAAGACGGACATACTGACAGGAAAAACTGTTTAACCAATACGTTTATTGAACTGCGATAAAAAACAAAGAAAATCGTTTTGAATGGATGCATGTGACTTGCTCAACATGATCAGCCTGATAGAAAAAAACAGGATGTGGTACACGGTACTTTGCAACAGAAAACAAAGTAACTTCCTTCAGTGTAGGGGAAAAAGTTTCATGTGCTACTCTACACACTGATGAACATAACAAGCTTCGAGTTATGGTGGAGAAGGAGGTCCATTTCAGTTGGTCGAAAAACAATTCTGAAGGTAAATTATTAAGATCAAAAAGGCAACACTGAGAAGTAAATTCATGAAGAACATGTTGAAGAAGTATGTTAACGTACAAATGTTGCCATCAAACCAGTCGGATGTGTGGATATGGTCCTGTGTACAGGAAACCTGAAGTCAACAACATGACAGACATAATCATAGATGAATTTGTATACCCAATGAAAACGGACGTACAAGGTACAGACAGATCAAAGGGAGTTAGATTCAAAGGATATGACAACACCGCACATGTAAGGAATGTTAACATCTACAGTCAGATGATGTTTGTCACCCGCTTCCTATTCAGTAGTCAGTCTATCAAAGGTGAAACCTATGAAGGATTGGAATTCGTGTCTAAATGATTGTCTACAAGTCAAACAGGAACAGCTCACAAAGACATTTTGAAAGACTTTCAGGATGTGTTGGACGGATACCCCAGGTACAGTAACAGTATTGGAACCCCAAGTATTCAGTTAACTTCTGAAATACCATGCGGATCAAGACCAAACCCCTCCCATTTGCAAAAAAAGAGGTGGTTGAGGAGAGAAATCAATTTAATGCTGATATAAATGGATTAAACCTTCTACATCTACATCTCCGTACAGCTCACCATGGTCTTGGTTGGTGGAACAAACTGATGGATCGTGCGTTTCTCCTTACTCATCGATTACAGGAAAAAAAATAAGATCAAAACTATGTTCTATGCCGAGCCCATCCCAGACAATGAAGAACTTTCTGTGTCAGCTCTCAAGGAAAAATTTGTGACAATTAGACTTGACTAAAGGGAATTTCATTTCCCAATTTACCAATGTACCAGTGCCTGGAACACAAAAATGTCATGGCAGATTTTGTTGTCCACGTGCGTGAATATTCTTCATTCATGGACAAATGAAACTGTCTTCAAGGGAAAGACTATTCCAGTTTTTTGGTCCTTTCTTAATGATTACGGGTGTGATCTCACTTTTGACGGAGCGATTGAAATGCTACTCTGTGACGATATTACAAAATCAAGTGGGTATTTATGCATAATTTGCTTATTGAAGTGACTAAATGTTTTGCAAGCAAACACTACTATGAGTGATGTAATACCTATTTATTATTCTTTAGTAAAGCAATGGAAAAAATCAAGTACTATTATGGTCTAATTTTGCTTTGGAAGTATGAATTCTATATGTAGTGTGGATGAGCAAATTAACTCTATAGAGAATGGATATAGTACATGTTTTTGATTGTGCAAAGAGACAAACCAATTGTTTTCATTATGTCCCATTGTCAACAAATGGGAAGCATGTGACTTATATCCAATGGACTATAAAACAATATACATTGTGGGGGAAAAGAAATTATGTTTAAAACTATGTTAAGTTATGTTTACCATGTCTATTGAGAAACATTTACACCATGGAAATAATTCTCATTTACGATTAGGTTTTGAAACATATATGTGAGACAAAGAACGAAGGGGAAAATATTCTTCAACCATCATAATGTATAAATCACAATTTGTACTTTGAATTGTTCATATCCCTATTGTTTTATCCATGTAATTTGTGAAATGTATTTTTGAGAGATGGTGGCGAAGCAATTTATGAACTTTTTTATTTAAAAAAGTACAGAAAGTTTGAAATATCCAATTTATGGTGGATCATGAATGATTGATTCTAATATACGTTTGTTATTTTAATTTTGGAGAATCAATGTGCGAATGGTTTACACATTTTGCGATTCATGGCTGAAGATGTGTTTAAGTGAAGTGTATACCTTATCCTATTAAAAAATTTTCTGGAGAAAATTATTTCACATCCGCAGATGGGGTGCATGTGACCGTATCGCCGTCCCTCACATCAAGGCATGTGACACGCTCCATCGCATGTAAGTTAATTAAGGATATGAATCATTTCCCCCGTGGCCACAATTAAAAGAAGATATTCCAAATGGCTATGACTAGTTTTAGGCGGGCGTTCCACCAAAATAATTTGAGTAATGCGACTCATTCCAGCACCGAGGACTGTGGTCAAGTGTTGAAAGTGAACCCCACTGAGAGATTAGTATAAAAACAAGGGCTGGTAAAGAAAGGTGCTGGTCATTTTTTTGAACACTGAAATGCACTCACTATGGACAAGGAGAAGAGGGGAAAGAGTCGGTTTTTAAAAAAACCCAGGCAGATGGCCTAGAGACTCGAACCCTGTCAGGACGGTTGGTCCTCGTAGCTGACCATCATACCAGGGTGAGCGCAGTCGATAGATAGGTGTGGGGAAAGCAACAGGGGGAAAAACTAAAGAAGATAGAGAAGAATCATATTAGAAATGAGACTCAAGTGTTACTTACAGCGAACCGTTACTAAATATTCGTGGGTTTACAGGTCCGACATCAATACAGGCCCTTCAACTACCTTCACCCCTTTACCCCTTCGCCTTATTCACCCTTCGCTTTCACCCCGTTAGTTTGTTGAAGTAGGCCATTGTGAGGGGATACACCGGTTGTTCAGTCAGCAGCCCCAGCCATACCAACTCCAGGGAGAGGAGTTGAAGCTCGCCGTTTCGCAATATACAGAAGAAGTCGCGGAAGAGAGTCGTAGGACTCGTAACTCCAGGAAGGGAGAGTACAGGGGGCATTATAATTGTCCAAGAGAGAGACACAGGGAATTGAGAAAGCCGGGAAGCTTTTTTACTTGAGGCAGGCAGGTCTCCTCAGTGATTTACGGGAGATATGTATACCACCTGGTCCGAATTTTGGGATAAACGGGAATGTGACGGCCATAGCTTTATTTAAAAGCAGGCGGAACTAGATTATTTTATCTCTCAGTGTATAAGAAGATATACAGTGTTGAAGACTAATCTATATCTCTCAGTGAAAAGAGAGATACACGTGTGAAGACTAATTTTTTTCACTCAGTGTAAAGAGAGATACATGTGTGAAGATAGATTTGTCACTCGGAGTGGAGGAGAGATACATTGTTGCGGATGTTAATTATGTTCCTCACAGTGCGGAAGAGAGATACAGTGTGTAACATCTGTTTACAAAGTTGTTGTAGTGATTAGTAAAGAGTTTTTTCCTTCCCTCCACCTGAAGGAGATTGGGAGAAGAAAACACACTTCGGAAGTGCTCCCTTTCGGGTGATTGGAAAAAAAAGGATTGCGTGTTCGACAATGGATTAATGCAGTCATGAATGCGGGTATGCAAGAGTGACAGACAGTGTGACAAAACAGAAATGTAACTTATCGCATTCGAACGAATATGTTCTTTTCGGATGTCGCAGAAAAACGATATCAAATTGCACACATAATAATTCTCTACGCTTCGTTAACTTCACCGCACACATAATAATGAACAGAAATGTAACTTTTTGCAACAAATATGATTCTTGTTCTTCGATGTCGCAGATAAAAGATATTACCAAAATTGCGCATAATAATTCTCTACGGCTATTTCGTTTACTAACAAAATAAATGGAAACAGGAAATTTAACTTTTCACAACAACAAATTGTTCTTCGGATGTCGCAGATAACAATATCAAATTGCACCATGGTAATTCTCCCAAGATCGCCCTTCCAACAGAGGTCCCCATTCATCAGTAGCTGCAGAGCCCAGTCTTGTTCCGGCACTATTCTGTTCTACAAAGAAAGGCGAGCATAGGTCTCCTGATGCTTCAGCGTTTTTTTGATATGTTGGTCTGAGTTTGAGCCAAGCCTTGGGCTGTGGGGTGGGGGCGGTTGGAAATGCTTGTTGTTCAAGATCCCCAATTGCAGGCGGAGTGTTGCCCCATGCCCACAACTGGTGATTAGGGTTTTCCATTGTCAAGCAAATGCAATAACGCGCAAAATGTGACTCAATGGCAAGAACGAGATCAATTGATCTCACAAACTGTAGACCCATTCGTCTTTATAATCGCCACGCCAATCGCGTGAGATAAGAAAGGGGGCATCTCAGAACTGTAAATTCGTCGAAAAAATAGGGTTCTGGAAAAAATTGAGTGTTTCTTACAGGCACAGTCCTCAGCAGCAAACAAGTTGTCTTCTCTTTCAAATCATAAAATAAATGGTAGCGAACCGCAAAAAAACAAGACGAAACGCAAAAAAAAAAAAGAGAAAACGTGGCACACGAACAATCACCAAGACAAAACACGACAGCGTTACGACCGTCTTAGGTCTTCATCGGGCAAGATACAAAACAATAGGACAACGGGATTTAAACAACAAGCATCTCCAACCCCCACAGTCAAACGGGCTCTGTTCACACTCCAGACACATAAAGATAACGCTATCTTGCGCTGAAGTGATTGAAGATAATTGAGCGCTCTTTCATTTTCTATGTCCCTTAATAGTTTTGGTATCTTGCCTGAAGAAGACCTAAGAGGTCGAAACGCTTCGGTCTTGTCAATGGTCATTTGTTTAATCCTACGTTCTATTGGCGGTTTAGCCAAACATTTATATTGAAGATTTGTTTAAATTTCCATGCCTGAGCGGTCCGTCTCAACTTTGCTTACTAATAACTAAGTATCTTTCAATTACAACTCAAAAAGCCTTCGAAAACATCTATTTTCCATTAAAAAATCTACAATCGAACGAAAACCAATCTCTACAATAAGTGAACAATCAACATCCAGGAATCACACATCCCAGTGGAACAATGCCTGAACAAGGTCCTTTCAGTGTTGAATGTCGTGGGAATCCTAACCGTATAAAGAGTACACGTATCATATTCATTGCTGATTGACTCAACCTTCATGTATGGAGCAAGAGTCCCCCCTCACACCTTTTAAAAAAGCTCCCAGTACGCTTGTAAAAAAAGCATTGGTATTTGTGAAAACTGGTCACAAAACTGGGCCCCGTTACTTCTTTACGGAACGGACAATCGACGCGGCCACTAGCAACGCATGAGTTAAAGACCCTTGCTACTTCATTGCATTTACAGCCAAAGCAGCAATTGGTAAAGACAGCCATAACGTTCATGTTGATACAGTAGGCGACAAACAAGAACTGCTTTTCCCATCGAAACTAAAACAGCACAACATCAAGGTGTTTGTTGTTGTTTTTTAGTTTTTGTTTGAATACTTTCTTTCATCAGAATAAACGGGCTTTATTTAACCCTTAACGGTCCGGTGACTATCCTAAAAACGGCAACACCAACCCCATCTTACCCATTTCCCTGTCCAACACCCTGTCTCGTCAAGGTTCGTTTTTCCTACCTCCCCTCCCACCCCCCATTTTCGTCGCCAATCTCTTTCTCTTCCCCCCGTGCCCTGTCGCCTCCATCTTCACCACCCTCAGGCATCCTTCTTCCTCCCACCTTCTGGCATCTTTTGGCGTCCAGTCTTCGCAATTGCAAGCAACAGTCGGCAAAGAAAGACCTCATCTCTCTCTCTCTCACCCCTCACTCTCCTCATTCTCTCCTCTTCCACACTTCTCTCCTCCTCTCTCCTCTTCTCTCCTCTCTCCTCTCTCTCTCCTCCCTCCTTCCGGCTATCCCACCATCCCCTTCTCGCGTCCACTCTTCTTCCGCCTCTCTCCTCTCCTTTCTGTCACGTCACTCTCTCCCCTCAACTCCTCTCGCTCTCTCTCTCTCCTCTTGTTTGTGTGTGTGTGTGGGTGTGTGTGTGTGTGTGATATTTCGCAATGGAACCACACCTACATGCCACGTTTTAGGCCAAAACTAAACTTCGTCCAAGAAATCTATTTTCTGTTAAACACTTAAGTTAAGTCATACTAATTAAAGAAGTATTGACGCTGGTCCCCCAGTAACAAACAGCCAAGAAAAAGAACACAGGTGTGAACGTACAGGTACCTTTAGGAATGGACAGAACGGCAATTCGGAGTCATGCATTCTTCTCTGGGTGGACTGAGATGCCCGATGTCAGGGTGAGTTAATGGCATGCAGTGGTGGACATAAATGCATGCAATTTCAGAGATCACACTCTTCTGATGGTCATAGGGATGATCCTTTCGAACAAGGGGCATAATTAACAGGTGTTTAGGAATATGGCGTCGGTAATGGTACCAAATAGCGGTGAATGGAAAAAAATAGGAGAGAAGAAACTAGAAAAGTGGTTGTGGGAAGATACGGAAAAGGAAAGGGTGATGTTATGTGACGGAGTAGGGGGGTTTGGGGTGGGGGGCAAGGGACTTTGCAAGTAAATAAAGAAGAGAAGAAAAACCGAAGGATCGTTAATGGGATGGGGGAAAAAAAGGGGGGGGGGGGGGGTGGGGGGGGGGGGGGGGGGGGGGGGGGGGGGGGGGGGGGGGGGGGGGGGGGGGGGGGGGGGAGGGGGGGGGGGGGAGGGGGGGGGAGGGGAGAAGAGAGGGGGAAGGGAGTGGCGTGTCAATGGGGAGAAAGGAAAACAGAGGAAGCAAGCCTGATCTGATCTGACAAAACTGGATAAAGGCACCACCTATGGCCCCCCTAATGACAACAATAATTGTTTAACTTCGAGTCAGAGTGAACGACATTCCTCTACCCGGAAGGCGTTCCGTCCCCACCTCATCAAAAAGACTTCCCCCCGTTACACGTAAAACCGAAGATTTCTCATCGATACGAAATGAAAACAAGGAGAGGAAAAAAACACAAAACAAAAAACCCCGCATTTATGCGGCTCTGTCTGTCCTAAACCAAGTCCTCCACGAATACGCGAACAGTATCGAATTGCATAATTTTGAGACCATTTTCATGATAATCAAATGACAGTGACGACGACGGACGACGGGACAAAAAGATCACGATGATGATCTGGAGGCCAAAATCAATTCCAGACTGCACGACATTATTCTGGAGACAATATTTTCTCACCACTCGCGGAACAAGCTCATCGCGCCAATTGAAATAAATGCGTCCGGAGGACGGGCCATCACGTACGTCCGAGGCAACGAAACTGTGAATGAACGTGCAAACCGAAGACCTCGTCACCAAGTTCAGAATGACACTTACGCGGAAGGAAATTGGCCAATCGCTGGGAGCAGGACATGAAGGGCGACACTGAAGTTAAAAAAACCAAATTTCATAAGATAGTAGACAGGCGGAACCTGAGTCCAAGATGATGATGCGATGCGGTGTTTCCATACTGAACTGAGACCGAATGATCTGCTGACTGTAGTCCCACACTTTCAGCCATATTACATCCTGGGACAACCAAATACAGAACCAGCATCGTTTAGAAGAAAAAGGGAATAATTTTTTAGAAAACACTGAGAGAAGTAACCATTCAGAATGACAAAAATCAACTGATGTGACACTGCGAGACTTCTACCCACGAAAACTAAACCTCCGTAATAAATAACTCTCATGGAAATCGAACTACGATCTCCCAGCAGGTAATATACGAACATGGTACCAAAGTCAGCAGGTGACTTAACGAAAAGAAATTTTATTGGCAGGCATATTTTTTCTGATTTCAGTATTTCGCATAAAAATAGACAAAGCCCCTTGTGGCCCCATATTCTTCAAAGATAACAATTTATCGTTTTTTTTGATTTGCCATTAAGAAGACATTTCCTGAGTTGGAATAATCCGAGTGATCAACAGAGGAAAAAGGCTAATTTGTCTTCGATTGTACCCGGTCTATGAAAGCCACAGTTTTTAAAATAAAAAAAGAGCCATTTCTCATGTGTGTGAGTTTTTTATACCTACGCGCCTACGCCAGTCATATCTAGCAATATCATAATCACATACACAAAAAAAGAAAATAACAAAAGAAAACAAACAAGAAGATGCAAAACCAAATATAAAAACCTACTCCCAGTTTATTTTAATTCCTAAATAATACGCGTGAGATATACCATAAAGAGGAAAAAACCGTCTTGGACTGGTGTAACCATTAGTAATGGCTATTCTGGTAAACACCGCCATCGTCTGTGACCTAAAATGAACATACTTACAAATTTTTCAGAAAGATCGGCCAAGAACTTATATGAGATTTCATTAAGAAGAAAAACCATATGGCCGTTATAACGGCTCAAACGGTAGAACAATAAACAAGGGCAAACCATCCGTGACCCCATAAATGATCATATCTACAAATTTGCAAAAATATCGGCCACGTACATTCTGAGATATTCCCAACAGAAGAAAAAAAAAAAACCGTTTACCAAGCCGTAAAACAACCGTTAGTACGGCTATAACGGTAAATATAAAACATCGGGGCATCTCCGTAAACCCCAAAAAATTAAAAAAAAAGTAGATACCTGCTAATTAATATTCCACAACTAGATCGGCCAAGTACTTTCGTAGATATTTCCATAAAGAGAAGAAAAGCGTTACGGGCCGTTTACAAGAGGCCATTAGTAAACGGCTATAACGGTAAACAAAAACAACGGGCATCACGTACCCCATAAGTGAACTACGTGCTAATGTTCACAAATATCGGCCAAAAGTATTTGTTAATTCTGAGATATTCCATAAAGAAAAAAAAGGTTACAGCGCGGTTCACAGCCTTAGTAAATGCAATAACGGTAAACTAAAACATCAGGCATCATCCTGGAGTCCATAATGAAGATACCTGCTAAATTTTCAAACAAAGATCGGCAAGTACTTCTGAGATATTCCATGAAGAGCAAAAATCAAACAATAACAGGCCGTTACACAAGCCGTTAGTAACCCGGCAAACACGGTAAACAAAAACATCGGGCGGTCATTTATTCCGTGACCCATAATGAAACCATACCTGCTAATAGTTCACAAAGATATCGGCAAGTTACTTTCGGATATTCCATGAAGAATAAAAGGCATCACAAGGCGTTAACAACAGAACAGATACAGCAGCCGATAGTAACAGAACAACGGAAAACTAAAACATCGGACATTATTTAGACCAATTCTGTTGATATAGTCTGTAATGATCTTTGCCATTCTCTCTTTGTCGCGCGCGCGCGCGCGCGCGCATGTGTGTGTGTGTGTGGTGTGTGTGTGTGTGTGGTGTGGTGTGTGTGTGCAGTTGCTAGTGTGCACTCAAGGAGGGGGGTGGTAGTGGCGGCGGTGGAGCTAGGGGTGGGGGATCCACATATTACTGACCAAACCCCCAACTCGTTTACACACGCATAATGCTCCTCCTTCCAAAAACCGAACAAAACTGATCAGAACGCTGTTTATTGTAAAGAGACTTCACATCAAAATGGAGACATCCGGAGGCTCATATGTGGCATGATACTAGAAAGCAAAGAACAGATTCAACGGCAATGTTTCTGAAATCAACACATTCATTGCATAGCAAGGGAACAACCCGAAGCAACGAATAAAGCAACACCGCTTCCTCGTGGCAGGGGCTGATGTTGTGTCCAGCGCATACTGAAATGGTAAACGTTGCAAGAACAGCAGCGGCCCACGCAACAGTAACCATAAAAACCAGCCACCGCTCCTCCTCACCGAAGGAAGCAAAAAAGCTAACATCAGCTTGTAGCAAAAGAAAAGAAAACGTTATTTTGTGATCTGAGATATTAATCATTAGCAGATATACGCCATAATTTTCAAGGGCAAACTAGGAGGAGAAGAGCCCTCCTTCCCCCCCCCCCCCCTCCTCCACCCCCATCCCACCCTCTTCATCTCTTTTGTTCCCCTCCACTATTCTATAATTCTGACCATACTGGGAAGTTTAAATTCAGTTTCAGTTTCATCCAGGAGGCGTCACTGCGTGCGGACTAGTCCATATACGCTACACCACATCCGCTAAGTTTTGAGACCACACTACGCATGATTTGAAGCTAATGGATAAATGAATCAACAACAAAGATGAGACAATTGAAGAAGAGGGTCTCGTGGCTACGACTCAGCGGATGTCTTACCTACGCATTAGCCCAACGCGCTGGTCAGACAATGTGTGCATACCTACCATAATTGTGTGTGTGTGTGTGTATGTGTGTGTGCGTGCGTTGGATGTACACGTGTGTGTATGATGTGTGGGCATGGGCCCATGTGTGTGTGCGTGTGCGTGCGCGTGTGTGTGTGCGAGCACGCGCGCGTGTGTGTGTGTGTGCGCGCGCGCGCAGGCATGTGTGCGCGGTTTGTGTGTGTGTAGAAGCGCGTGTGCATATATATATATATATATATATATATATATATATATAAACAAAGCTTGCTCTTATGTCTAGATTGAAGAAATAGGGGAGAGACGCATTCATATCTGCAGCGGTAGATGATTCTGCCTAACTAACAGTATGTGCTTGAGTGGGTGAATGGGGAAAAATAAAATAAATGCTTCTCAAAATGAGCCTTCAGCAAGCTTATATTCTCCAAGGGGGAGACATCCTCCAATAGGGAGGGAAACTCACAAACATATAACTCCTGGTCATATACCGATATTTCGAAACTTGGTTGTTTCTCCTCAGTGACCGCGGAAAGTGGTAATTTGACTCCTCTGCCTTTTCAGTTTTAAGAAAAATGCAATCCCAGAAAAGGCTGGTGTGCAATACCGTAGTATGTTTGTTGAGTTTTCAAAAAAGCAACCAAAGGTGCCATCTAAGAAGCAAGAGAAAATCATGAAAGAGCAAAACAAGCTACATTTTCTTGTGAAAAGGAGAAAATATAAAAAGATATCCTCTAAGACACAAGTGCTGAGGGCCAGTTCTTGGAATGAATCCGCAAGGGACTAAAAAATACAACAAACTAATAAATTCCAAGGATAAGTACCGAGCACCGTTCCAGCAACTTACAGAGCAGCTTGGTGTTGCAATGACTGCAAGAAATATTGAATTATAAACAAAGCTTGCTCTTATGTCTTAGATTGAAGAAATAGGGGGAGAGACGCATTCATATCTGCAGTGGTAGATGATTCTGCCTAACTAACAGCAAGTGCTTGAGTGGGTGAATGGGGAAAAATAAAATAAATGCTTCTCAAAATGAGCCTTCAGCAAGCTTACATTCTCCACGGGGGAGACATCCTCCAATAGGGAGGCAAACTCACTAACATATAACTCCTGGTCATATACCGATATTTCGAAACTTGGTTGTTTTTCCTCAGTGACCGCACCGTGGAATGTGGTAACTTGACTCCTCTGCCTTTTCAGTTTTAAGAAAAATGCAATCCCAGAAAAGGCTGGTGTGCAATACCGTAGTATGTTTGTTGAGTTTTCAAAAAACCAACCAAAGGTGCCATCTAAGAAGCAAAAGAAAATCATGAAAGAGCAAAACAAGCTACATTTTCTTGCATTTTTCTTAAAACTGAAAAGGCAGAGGAGTCAAATTACCACTTTCCGCGGTCACTGAGGAGAAACAACCAAGTTTCGAATATCGGTATATGACCAGGAGTTATATGTTAGTGAGTTTCCCTCCCTATTGGAGGATGTCTCCCCCTTGGAGATTATAAGCTTGCTGAAGGCTCATTTTGAGAAGCATTTATTTATTTTTCCCCATTCACCCACCCAAGCACATACTGTTAGTTAGGCAGAATCATCTACCACTGCAGATATGAAATGCGTCTCTCCCCCTATTTCTTCAATCTAAGACATAAGAGCAAGCTTTGTTTATAATTCAATATTTCTTGCAGTCATTGCAACACCAAGCTGCTCTGTAAGTTGCTGGAACGGTGCTCGGTACTTATCCTTGGAATTTATTAGTTTGTTGTATATATATGTGTGTGTGTGTAATTTGTGGGTTTGTGTGAGCACACGTATCTGCATATAGGCTATATGTGCACATATCTGTGTGTATGTGTGTCTTTGTATGTGGGCATGTGCGTGTGCGCATGCATTTGTGCGCTTATGTGTATGCGTGTGTGCGCGCGCATGTGTCGGTGTGGACGTGTTTACATGCACACGTGTGTATATGTGTGTGGGTATGAGCTAGCGAACGTATACTGGGAAAAAACAAACAACTAAAAACGGAAAAGCTTGTTACACGAGTTGTCAGTGGGTGTGAGTGAGGGTGGGGTGGGTGGGATGGGGGTGGGAGGGATCAAGAGACGCAATACCAAAAGAAAAATGTGACATTTGGGTTGATACCAATGATACCACCTAACTCCCCCCCCCCCACTCCCACCCCAACCCCCACCCTCCCCCAATCAACAACATTTTTTTTATCGGTTAATGTTTTTTTTTCTTTCTGTCTGGCAGTGGTCTAGACATCACAACAACAACAACAGACTGTTGGTTCCCTCCACCAACCCCCAACACCCTCGTGGCCTCTGTGACCTGCCTATTTACCAATTGGCCAATGCAGGACTCATCTACCCCATTTTCGATTCAGACACTCCGCGGGAGATCAGTTTTTGTCTCATCGATTGAAAGGCGCGGCCACACCACATTAAGCTTGTTTTTCTGAACGAGCGACATGGTTCCTGATTTCGCCAGCTCAATTTATTTATTTATAGCCCAGCTGGCGGCGGGAGTGGAGGGGTCAGGAGGGGGGGGGGGGGGGTGAGGGATGAGGTTAGCTCCCCTGATATGTTGTCTCGACTCTCAACGACTAATCATCTGTGAGTAAAACAGACACTATGGGTTTCACTTATATGACTATTAATGATTTTAAAAAAGTAGGAAAATGATTTTAAAAAACAACAACAGAATAATGAGCAGACGAGAACAACAGCAAAGACAATGATAATCATTTTAAAAAACATTAATAATAACTCGGAAATGAAATGAGGTAGTTTTTTTGTTTCTGTCCGTCTGTGGTTTGTCTTTGATCTCCCTTGCATCTTTGGGTGGATCCTCAGGCGTAGGCTCAAAGACTGTCCCCTACATTATATATTGTTTGCATAATGTCTTTAGTTTTACAGCAACTTTTTTTCCTCCCCACACTTTCGTTTGGTTGCATTTACTACTCTTCGCTGGCTGCTCTGGGGTGCTATTGGATTCTTTTTTGCACCCATGGTGGTGAGAACACCACAGTATTATGGACTGTGGTGTGTCTCTATTTGACGCCGGGAGCGCAGACACAACCAGCCGTGTCTCCCTGATGAGTCCCGATCCATCGGGCGAAAGGCCTCGGAGCAGGCAATACAAATATATCTGCCTTCAAAAGGGATTGCGATGGTTCCCTTATGCAGCTAGAGAAGAGTTTTCATATCTTAATTTTTTTTTTTTTTTTTTTTAAATTTCATTTTCCCC
Source organism: Conus ventricosus (assembly GCA_018398815.1). Classification (NCBI taxonomy): domain Eukaryota; kingdom Metazoa; phylum Mollusca; class Gastropoda; order Neogastropoda; family Conidae; genus Conus; species Conus ventricosus. The sequence continues at coordinate 21,908,457 of CM031614.1, read as the reverse complement.
AGTTTCTCCATCTTCAAACTCCCCTCCCCTCCCCTCAAGTCCAAATCTTTGCCAGACAGTTCAGTTGTTGGCCTGCGCTTGTTTTTTCCCCCCACTATTAGATTGTTCGTCTATGTATTTGCTGGCTTTATTCAAGTTTGAAAGGCTGTGCCGGTCTTGAATGGAAGTTACTCTTGTTGGGTTTCCTTATGCAGCAAAGCATGCCCCACTTGTTTTACTATTAATAATAACATTTTTTTTCAGTCTAAAAGGAATTTAAAGTAAATCCGCCAGATAACAGGACAAACAAATTACATGGTAAACACGACGCGTTTCGACCTCTAAGGTCTTCTTCGGGCAAGATAAACCACATTCAGGCAATGAAAACGATGAACGAGTAATCACTTATCTTCTCAAATTCGGTGCAAAATGGGCATGAAATGAAAATAAAACCGTTGTGAAAGAGACAATTCGAGCTGAAGTATCAATTTTGATAATAATGATGATAGTAATGATAATGTTGACGACAGAAATATCTGTAGCCAGGTGCTTAAAATATGCACATATCTCTTGGAGACCCATGGCAAACAAAACGTTTTTGTTCGAGAGTTGCATTCCTTCTTACCTCCCTTGATTGACGAATCTTGATTATTTCGTGTAAACTTTAAAATGTGAATGTTTCAGAACCTATATCATTATCATACATACACCAGTAAAGTCACAAACATTTATATATTTTTTTCGTTTTAACTAGGCTATACTGTCCCAGAAAGCCCATATTTTCTGCAAACTGATATTCTGCACAATTAATTCTGGCGCAATTTTCGATCTTCCGCCTTGAACGTGTTTCTTGATTTCGCAAAAGTAGGAGAAAAACTGTAGAATCCAAAAACGTACATTAAAGGTAGTAAAGTCCGTAAACTCTCCTTTCGGATATCGCATGCCTAGGATGTTTTCCGCACAACCTTGCGACTATACAAAATGACTGACGATTCCGACCTCTCGCTGTCTTCGCTCCACTCTTCGTCATGGTCGGAGTTTTGCGCTGAATTGTCATTCTACGAAATTCAGAATTCCTGATCGAAATCTTGTTGATGGCTCCATTCAATGACAAATACAACTGAAAATGTATATGAATTATTATCATGCGGTAGCCCGTGGCACAAACTCGTTAAAAGGAGGTTCATTTTCCGACTTAATCGCCAATTACTTTAAGACGACAAAATGGTCAAAGGTGGCACGCTTCATTTTATTCCTTGAGAGAACTGTAATATGTTCATTCTGGCTCACCTACCCTCAACTCCGTTTCGGGTAGGTGAGCCAGAATAAACATATTACAGTTCTCTGCCAAGTAAGACTTCAACAACGAATTAAAAATAATAATCCATCACACATTCTCTTTCAATAACCAAAAAATAACGACCCTACAACAAACATACTGTGTAGGGTTATCCGTTTTCAAAACTAATTTACTAAAGTTTTCAGATTTTAATTTTGTTTAATCCTATGTTTTTCCTGGTCATTTTCAATAACATCATTTTCACGCAAACATTCATCAAATGCATCTCTGTCTTTCATGTGAAATAAAACTACAGTCTTTAACTGCTCTCTAAAGTCTTTTAAAACTGAGTTATATTTTTGACATAAAATCCACACACTTATCCCAGCATGTCTTCCACTGAAAGCTAGTTTCGACAAAGTGTTTCTCTTTTTAACTATGTCTCTTTCTGCTGAACAGTCATCTATAATAAATAGTGTTTGCGTTCCTTCAAACAATCTATAAAACTGTTCTAAACACTCGCTCAGTTTATTGCTAGGATCAACTAAATATATTTCATCATCTGTCCATATAAACCTTCTATCATGATATGCTTTGTTCCATTAAGTGTTGGACAGAAAATCACAATATGATTAAAATTTAAATAACGATAAACTGTTTGTAACAGGTTGAGGACAAATATTGTTTTTCCACAACCAGTCTGCCCACAAATCATTGAACAATGAGGGGATTTTATCATAAAGTTTAACTGCTCCATAGTTTTATAACAGAATTTAATCTAATCCAGTTATTATTTTTATCATACTCTCCGTCAAAACTTGTTCAGTATAATAAAACCCTATGAGGCCTAAATGTGTAAGATTAATCCAATTCAGTTCTGTAAGATTGTTTCTATTTAAGTCAACATTGATTTTGTTGCTTGTTGTTATGATCTTAATATCCTCACCATTGTGAAGAACGACGATGGTAACGTTAAGGCGTTTAACGTCTAAGTTTTGCCAGCTAATATTAATTCCTTTATAAGGTCACACTAACGCCCTCTCCACATCTTTAAAGACAGAAATTTCAAATAATCATTGTGAACGTGTCTCCTAATTTCTGCTTGGAAAGAACTGTAATTTTGTAGAAGCTTTTTTTACAACTGTTTCTTTTCTGTGGAGGATGTACTGTTTTTTCCCATACGGCGTTATTTCAATTTCTTTCCGACTATTGTCGCCGGCATAAGACTTACATGTAAAGGGCCAGAGTTGAATGCTTTTCTGAAACTTTTTTGACGGCTAAAATATGTAAATGGGCTTATGAATTCAAATTTTATGTCCCATTCTAAATATGGTTCTAAGTGCCATTTGAGGTCAGGTTTTCGAACTATTTTATATTCATACTGGCCAACATTATTTGCCTCTAGATTGCGCAGTTGTTCTAGTTTAGGAAACTTTTTGCTGTCGCTAGCCTCTTTGCGTTTATAATCACCATCTTTAGTGTACTCAAAACCATACAAAGCGCCTATCTCACCATTTTGTTCAAAGTCCGCAACGTCTGCAAGGTCTTTTAATTCTAAGTTATACACCTCACAGGCGCTATTAACTCCCATTTCCTGCCCCCGCGACATATTTTTATAGTACATTTATTATTTTTTCCAAAACAATGTGCAGGTTATCACATTTCACACTTTCCCCGCTTTGTCTTTGATTTTTATATTAAATGATCCGACCCTCCCACAAAACTAATCTTTTAACTGTAAATTAGGGAATTTTATAATTTCATAATCGCAATATGCGCTTTTCCCTGACGGAAGAGCTCTTAAAACAGTTGAGGGCCTTCCATCAATAAGTTTTTCATCGTGCTCAGCTCATCCAAATGAACATAAGAGTAATGAATGTAATGCAAGATCGAGCGGATTTTCTCCCTCATAAGTAGTTTTGTTTGACGTAACTCAAAACTATGAACGGCCCGATTGGCAGTTAAAAACCAAAACATTTTAGCTAGCTCTTTTTTCAAAAATACCCTACTTTCTTCTTCTTCGGGTTTGAAGGTAAACATTGTTTTTCGTTCGCTTTGTTAATTTTTGGGAAAAAGTCGAAGTTACCCCTTGCTTCTTTTAGCGAGAAAAAAACCCCGAAAACCTCGGTATGAAACTGGCAAAATTTTGGCCTCATAATAAATTTTTTAAATTTTAATTTTTCCTTGGCTTTGTTAATTAAACCAACATTTTAAAGAATATTTCGGGAGCGCGAACCGTTCTTTTCCGCATTCGTTTTTAATCAGTTCAAAAAACAAGGGCGGTCTAAATTGTTTTTGTTACAAACATTTTTTAAAAAAAATTAAAATGATGCATTAAATAACGATGCAAAAAAATTTCTTTTGGGGGGCCGCACTAAAAATTTTAAAAAATAAACAACGACACCCCCAACATTTCTGTGACCCAGACGACCCCTTTCATAAAAGGTAATACTCCATTGGCCAAATTCTAACCCCCATTAAAAAAACTACATCGCAAAGTGTGGTTCAGCATCCGATCAGTTTATAAAGAACCAGAAAAATTTTTGCGGGTTTTTTTGGCTCAACGGGGTGTGGAGTGTCGTATGCTGACACTTAAAACATCCAATCCTTTTGGTTAGGTCAGTGATAGATTTCATTTCTATTACCCCTTCAACTATTTTGACTGACTGCAAGCCCCATTCCCAAAAATAAAACCGTTTAATCCTTTTCGCAACAGAAAAGACATAAAGCTTTTAAAAAGAACTGTAACAATTCAATATACATCAAACAGATTTTTGACAAAAGTCTGACAAATCATGGCTAGGCACCCCCTTATTTTGGGGCGTGCACAGAAAGTTAGAAATTGATTGGAATCCCCCTTACACACTTTCTCTTCAGGCACAGCTTTTTCACCTGGGGTCCAAAGCAAGAGCAAAAACAGCAGGGACAACTTTTATCTTAGACACTTCTAAAGGCCAACTAAAGCGGAAAGAACAATAAATGACTCTTTTTCACTTACTTTGGTGTTTGCGGGGGTTTCCCCCAAGCACGGCAAGATCGAGCAAACTGATCCTTCTACTCTTTGATGCACAAAAACTATTTGAAAATTTAAGGACCCCAAAAAATCTACAGTTGTTTAAACCTTTCAAGTATAAAAAGGTACCGATTTTTTTAAAATACCAAGACAAAGTGACTTTTGCTGTTGGCACGGGGGTTTTAAAATCCACAACCTTCTGACCTCAACTCCGGGTAGGAACAATAAGAACTACAAAAAGAAATTCTGTTGCAGGAAAAACAAAAGGGTTGGGACAAAACGACAAAATTCTGGCCAGTAATATTGCAAGCAGTAAAAAACAAGAAAAACCCCCCAAGAAAATCATCCAATCCCCGCGCCCAAAGCCCAAAGGCCATTTAAGACTCGCAAAGCGCGGGGCTCTGTTCGCGATGACCAGAATATAAAAGACAGCGCTGTTCTTGGATTAACTGGCCTAATTACTTTGGTCTTTATCTTACTAAAAATAAAACCCAACTATTAAAAACTAATGCCCCCTAATGCTCGGCCATAAAGCCAACTACTTTGCTTGCAGTAGACAAAAACCAGCAACAAAACCCCCTAAAATTTCCGGTAAAGAGTCATAGCTTTACCGGCTAATTTTTTTATAAACCCCCAAATGTCAAGTTGTTTTTTTACCCACATTTTTCAGGCGGAGGGGAGGTGGGGGAGGCCTGAAATTTGCCTCCACCGCCGCCGTAATACCAACACCATGTACTTATTTCAAATCCAAAACCGTTATAAAGCTTTCTAATGTGACCCTTCTCTCTAAAAGTGTTTTTTATTTTGTTCTGCTAGCGTTGTGTCTTCATTAAAATTTTGGATAGTTTCTCTTATTTTGCCCTTGAGTTCGATTGTTCTCGTTAGAGACAACCTTCTAGTCTGCTGATCTTTCTTGTTTTAAATCTTTTAGTCTTGGGTTTTTCTTTCTTTAATACAACCCTAAGTTGGCGTCTACCTCAAGAGTTTTTTCTTTTTCTCTTTTATATCTCATCTATTTCACCCTTTTTGCTAAATTTTTTTAATTCGCCTCTAATGGTTTTTAAAGCAGACAAGGGGCCGCATTTTTCGATGGGTAGCGTGAGTCGGGATAGTCCCCTTTAAAAGCTGTTTCTTCCCGAAAAAATGGTTTCTGCCTCTATTGCATTTATTAATTCGTCTGCCGAAGATTTAATTCTTTAAGTTCCAGTTTTGCTTGGTTATCTTCGGGGGTTCCTGCAGTTTTTTGAAGTTTTAAAAATGCATCCCCCATCAAATTTTGGGTTTTGTAATGCCAAGGCGATTTTATCGCTCACACTGAGCCTTTGTTTAAATTGTACTCTTTTTTAAAAACTTTGATAGTCGGTTTAGATGTAAGCTGAACAAGTTTTCCTTGGGCCCCTCACAAACAAATGGGCATCTTTTACTTTAAATCATTTGGGCTATAAAATTTGGGGGGGGTTTTTGGCCTAAACTTTGGTAAATGACTGACCTACTTCTTTAAATTTTTCGCCGCAAAGAGAGCCCCGAGCGATGTGTACCAAAGGGGGTCATTTCACTCATGTCGTCTCCAGGATCAAAACATCATAATCTTCAACTTCAATGCCTCCCTGTTCTTTAATAATTAAATTTTTTTTTTTTGTTTTTTTAAAAAAATGTCACAAGCATATGGCTCGATTCTGACCCCCCATAGAAACTGAAAGGCCCTTTGGCGTGAAGGGGAAAAAAACGGGAAAATTACGTTCCAATAATCCATCTACTATTGATGCAATCAAAAACTTACTGTTAAATTTCCCGACCTAGGGGCGGATGAAGTGATTGTGCCAGGCTCTGCGCGCTTACTTTTAAATAGTACTCGCTTCAACAACAGACCCCCAAAAGGACATTGTACAGAACTGGGCGGGGAAACGTAAGAAAATTTCTATAAAACTTGAGGGCAAAAAAATTTTCTTACACAATGCAGACATTTTTTTAACCTACTACTATGGCTAACTGGGAATAAAGGGCTGATCTTTCGTTTTCAAGGAATCGAAAATAAGAACACAAAACATAGAAAGGCCGGAGATACAAAGACGCAAAAGGCCGAACGAAAAAAAATTGCGTTTGGGAAAACGCTTTTTTTCCCTCCTTTAATTTTTTTAGTTGTTAAAAAACGCATGCACCATACTTCAAAGGAGCATTTAAAAAAACAATTGCATAGAACTAACTTTTAAAGAATACAAAGGGTTTTCAAATCATCAACCCGAGCAAATACAGCATTCTGACACCGTTTGGGTTTTACGTTTTAGCACCCCCCTTTGCAAGGCTAATTGAGCAACAATATCAGCCAAAAATTGAATATATTACGAAAGATGATTCACATACAACAACCCCAAAACAGGCAACGCTAAATTGGGAAATTTTAGTTTTTTGTCGCAGCAAGACGCTTAAAGGATTTTATTGCGTTGAAAAGAAGAACCGTTCGAAAGAGGAAGTGAAAATTTATTAAACCTAAAAAACGAAAGTAAAATGTTTGATTGAGGGGATCCTAAACCCAAACTACGCTAGCGGGCTTAAACCTTTTCAGCTTTTTTATGAAATAAGAAAACTTTTGGGGGGCGGGGGGTTAGAAATCCCCAAAAGTTGACCTTGTGCTAAAATTTACATCTTCACAATGTTAGGCTTTATGATTTTTTAACAACGGAACGGTTTATGGATTGACCTAAGGGCAAAAAAGGATAACCGTTTCATGGGGGGGAGACTTGAAGACGTAATAAACATTCAAAATTATAAAGAAAAGAAGCCATAAACCCCTTAATTACATTTGTTTTTAAAAAATGAGCGCAGCTGAATATGAAGATAACAGATTAAAAGAATACAATCTAAATTATTTTTTTAAAAAAAGCATTCTGTTCAGGTTACCAAATGTGCCACAGCGCCGCCAAGAGAAGAGATAGAAAGAAAACCCTAGCATAAAAACCTTCAGATTAACCAATATTACACAAATGCAAAAAAACTAGAGCAGGACCTTTCAAAAATAAAAGGCAAAACCCAAACAAAGGGTATTCTGCTGCCTGTAATGCTGTTACATATGTTAATACTGGAGCATCAATTTTAAGTGCTGCACGGCAGGAACAAGTGTGGGCCTCTTAGCAACGGGCATAGGCGCACCCGCAGCTTTACCTCTAGGAGGTTTGCCCTTTAGCTCTCGGTCTGTGTTCATTAGCTGTAAGTGCGGCTGGCAAAAAATTAAAAACTAAACTCCAAAAGCCACAGCTATGGTTCAACTAATAAGGGCTAAACTTAGTTCGTTTAAACTGACAATAAATTAAAGCGCTTGTTGACTAAAAACATCAGGGAAATGAAAAAATTTAAATCGTTTACAGGCCGATTTTGATGACTACAAAAGACAAAAGTTTGATCTTCAAAGAAAGGCGAGGACAACTTTTTCTCAACAGCCAGAACGCCGAGCAGATAAAAAGGAATGTTTTAAAAAAGTAAACGAAACATTAAACTCTGTTCTAAACAGCTCACAGTAACAACATCGAAGGGTGTTTATACTTTGTTTATGAGTCCAAGCGCAAAAAGACCGTTGATATTGATTCTGATTAAGTATTTTTTTTTTTAATTTTAAAATAAATATTTGAGTTAGAAAAGAAACTCAACAGGGAAATAAGATATATAAAGGGGGCAGACAAATTGTTTGAAGGAATGCTCGAAAAAGAGCGTTTGTCAAGAGCACTGAATGATATTGATTAGAAGTCATTGACCCAACAAACTTTACAGGCAAGTGTTGTTCATGCTATTTCTCAAGTTCAAGTAAACTAACAATAGACCCGCCAGTTAAAGTAATGTTAGCTGTTTTAATCGACTATGTAACAATAAAAGAAGAAAACCTAGAAGTCTGGTCTCAACTAAACAGCAGCCCATTCTTTCCTCTAATGACTTAACACCCCCGGTTGGGCAGACGAACTGCTTACACAGTTTGACGCTGCCGCTGAGAAGCCAAAATGAGAGGCCTGGCTGGTCAGAGGGCGAAGTCCTAGAGATCAGATTAAAACAGTCTAAGTATGCACCGATTGTAGGCAAGGCTTACATTCCACTACCTCCAGCATTAGTTGCAAAAAGCAGTTTTAAACATAAAGAATACAGACAATAAATGTTTTATGTGGTGTGTTTCTTGCAAGGCTGCATTATATCCGCAAAAACGCAGAGAGAGTGTCTAACTATGAACCTTACAGCAATGATCCAACTTTAGTGGGGTGTCCTTCCTTTAGTGTAAGACCAAATTGATCAGTTTGAAGAACAAAACAAACCAATAACTGTCAATGTCTACACATGGATGAGGAAACAAATCTACAGCCGATTAAAGTGTCCAAGAACAGTCCCAAAGATTGGCGAACCAGACCAAAACCCATGTTGAAATTACTGCTGATGCTTTCACCAGCAGGGCTGCCACATTACACATGATACGCACAATAAGTAGACTAATCGGCATACTTCAAAAAATCATGGCAAACAAGAATTCTGTAGAAAATGTTTACAAGAATCCCATCCGCTCCACCGCGGGTTGAACATATAAAACATTGTAAAAGTTCTGTAGACTGTAATTTCCAGAACTAATTACGCCCCCAGCAGGGAGTAAAGTTAGTTTTAAAAACTGGAAACGGATGCAAACAAGTCCATATGTTGTTTACGCAGACTTTGAGTCGCTTATTGTTCCTTATGAAGGGCCAGCGCCACAAAAACTTCGAAAAACAGTCTTATGAGTAATCATCAGATTTGTTCATTTGCCTTCATTTTTGTTAGGTCGGATGGTGTCCATTCAGAACCAAAATTATATAGAGGGGCTAATGCTGCAAAAATACTTCTTTGAACGCATGCAGCAAGTGCGGGAAGACGTTCTAATAATCTGAATTTATCTGAAATCATAATGACTCCTGAAGATCAACAGCAGTATACTCAGCCACTCACTGTTGGATTTGCGGTTTAGAACTCAGTGAAGAAGCAACGAATCCGACAGTAAGAGACCATGATCACATTAGCGGAAAGTTTCAGAGGTGCAGCACACAGTAAATGCAATCTTCAACTAAAGTTTGATCCTAAGACATGGAAGCTGCCCATCTTCTTTCATAACTTGCGAGGTTACGACTCTCATCTTATAATGAAAGCAGTGGACGATGCCTTCAGGGTGTCATGCATTGCACAGTCATCAGAAAAGTACATGTGTTTCACTTTAAATAACATGTCTTTTTATGACTCTATGCAACACATGATGGGTTCATTAGAGTCACGGCTATGTCCTTAAAGTCCTGCCCAATAACGGAAGAATATTTTGACCCAACTCTCGTTAGAAAGGGCGTTTACCCTTATGAGTACATGAACAGTTGGGAAAGGTTTGATGAAGACACACTTCCTCCTAAAGGCGCGTTCTTTTCTAGTCTCAGAGGAAAGGACATCAGTGATTCTGATTACCAACATGCTCAAGATGCGTGGCAGAAGTTAGATTGTAAAACGATGGGAGACTATCATGACTCCTACTTAATGGCAGATACATGTTTGTTGGCGGATATTTTTGAAAATTATAGAAAGACCTGCATGAAACATTATAGCCTGGATCCCGCGCATTACATTTCTGCGCCCGGGATGAGCTGGGATGCTTTCTTAAAGTTTACTGGAGTACAGATTGATTTATTGTCGGATTTACCAATGATTCAGATGATTGAAAACGGATTGCGTGGGGAATTAGTATGGCGTCGCATCATTACTGTAAAGCAAACAACAAATACTTGGACGATTATGATCCCAGTAAAAGGTCTAACTAATCTTATGTATTTAGATGCAAACAATCTGTATGGATGGGCAATGGCGCAATCACTTCCGTTACGGCAACTTTAAAATGTACACAGGCGGTGATCCGAATAATATTCAAAAGGCATTAAAGTGGTTGAGCAGTTTAACGCCTGATCAACAGCGTGGTTTCATTCTAGAAGTTGACTTAGAATATCCTAATGAACTCCATGACCTGCATAATGACTATCCATTAGCAGCAGAAAGTCTAAAGATGGATCCAAGAGAACCACCTAAACTTGTGCCTAACCTTGGGGCAAAAAAAATTATGTCTGTCATTACAGACTTCTACAATTTTATTTAAGACATGGGTTGAAGTTGACAGCAGTTCATCGCATAATTGCTTTTGATCAAGAACAGTTCATGAAACCATACATCATGAAGAACACTGATCTTAGAACTAAATCCACAGATGCTTCAGAAAAAGACTTTTTCAAGCTGATGAACAACAGCTGTTTTGGAAAGACTATGGAAATCCGCACAAGCGTAAAGATGTCAGATTAGTCACCAAAGAGAACGAAGCAATTAAGCTGACTTCAAAACCTAATTATCAGGACTTTAGAAGATTTCATGATCACCTTTTTGGCATAATGATGAAAAAAAAAGAAAGTCAAATTGGACAAACCTGTATTATTGGGTTTACTGTTTTAGAATTATCAAAGCTTTTGATGTTAGAGTTTCTTTATGACTACTTTAAGCCCTCGTATCCAGAGTCCAGAGTGCTTTACACAGATACAGATAGTTTTGTTATAGAATCCCTACTGAAGATATCTATAAAGACATGGAAATCGAAGTGGCTAAAGGGCATGCGGGATGGTATGATACATCTGATTATCCTAAAGATTCGCCTTTGCATTCAATTACTAATAAGAAGGTTTTAGGAAAGATGAAGGATGAATTATCTGGAAAGGTGATTAAGGAGTTTATTGGTTTAAGGTCAAAAATGTACAGTATTTCGAGCCAGGAGAAAATCATTAAGAAAGCAAAGGGAATATCTCGCAGTGTTGTGCAGTCAAAACATATCACATGACAACTACAAAGAAGCATTGTTTGGCAATAAGACTTTTCATCATGACAACGTAAAACTGCGATCTAATCTACATGAAGATCAACACAACAGTTGTAACAAAGAAGTCGTTAGATAGAACAAACACAAAACGAGTGTTTGTTAATCCAGAGTTTTCATATGCAATTGGGCACTGGAGGACCGCATAAACAGGGGGGTTTATATTTTTCATCAACTTTTATTATAAGATCAATCATAGCTTCATCCAATTCATTTAAATCTTTTCTCATGTTTGCTTGATGCGTTCGAATTTTTTTTATTATTTCAAGATATTCTTTTTCCCAATTTGGGGGTTTGAGTTGTAGGTGATCTGGATGATTTAGCATGCATTGAATTAATCCCCGAAAATGTTTCCTTAATAGCATTACACGCATGAAATGATTCCCGTATCATTTTCAAGGTCTCTTCCTTTACCATTCTTGTTTCGTTCTGCACTTCCTTCTGAGCTTCCATTTTAAACTCAATATATTTACGTAAATTAATTAAAGCGGAACTGTGTCTGGCGGGATTATCTGCAGTTCTTCCTTCACAAAAGATCTTTGAGGAGCTGGTTGTTTTGTTGTGTCAGTTTCTCGTAAATAATACACGGCGGATTCATTTTTACAATTCTTTTTATTTCATACGGGTCAACACTCCAAACTGGATCTGTTGCCCTGATGCGAGTGTCCCCTTCTGCTTCCCCCGGTAAATAAAGGTACCTTACTTTTAAACCAAACGGTAATAGTTTGCCGGATGAAGACTCTACTTCAACACATTTTATTGTTTTTCTTTTGATTGCTTGTACTGGTTTTAGTCCTTTAAATTCTTCATTATTCATTGCGCGCAAAACTGAGGGCAATCTTCTAACCCATTCTGTGTTGCGAGAATTGTCAATCAGCTCTCTGTGATACTGGTAGGAGAAAAGTCTTTCGGCTAACTGTTTGTTAAAGTTTTCAACTAAAGCCTGTGATCTGTGAACTCCTGGAATGCCTCTTTTAATGGTAACTCTATGTTTCAACAATAATTGATTCACTTGCCCTTTAAATTCTTTTCCATCATCGACTTGAATCATGCGAGGATAAGTTAAAGGGCCTCGTTGGTATATTAGTTGTATGGCAACAGCAACAGCAGAAGCACTCTTTTGTGTTAATGGTTCGCATCTTTGTATCTTGAAGCTATGTCAATGACTGTAAGTGCGTACTTAAATCTTTTTCGTCTAATCGTAATCAGAGGGTAAATATAGAAGGTCCATTTGATGGGTGTCTTTTGGGATTTGTATTGACAAAGTTGGCCGTATTCGCTAGGCTGGTAAATAAATTTTTGCCAAATTTCGCTTGTTTAGTAACCCTTTTAAGGGGGGCCCTGTTTGTTCACTGCTCCACGCTTGGCTTAGTTTTTAATTGCGTTATTCCCTTTCCAATATCTTTTGGCAATAATAAAATTTTTGTTCTTTTTTCCACCAAATTTTATGTCAACAAAATACACAACGGTCATACCAAAGAAAAAAACCCGATTTTTTGATCTTTTTTTTTTGATGGTTGATAAAAGTCACTGAATTTTGGGGGCAATTCCCGATTGGTTTGCCTGTTACAAGATAAATTTTTTTAATTGCTTGATCAACATCTTTAAATGGTAAGCGCTGCCCCTGTTTTTTCAGTGGTTATTAAAAAAATCTAACTGCTCAATTCCCTGCTTTTCATAGCGATTTTGTGCTGCGGCTTTTTTCTCCACAGCTTTGTTATGCTTTTTCTCTCGCCTTCCTCGCAGTTTACTAAATGCGTAATTACTTCCACAAAAAGCGAGCGCAAAACCACCGCCCCATCATCATTACAGTGAAGCCATTTTTTTTTAAAAGGATTTTTTATTTAAAAATTTTTAAACCTTTGGAATTACCCTTGCTTGACAAAGAAACTTTCGTGGCAAACAAAGCTGCAATAAAGCAATCGCTTTGCTGAATCCTAAAAGTCAGTTTGCCAAGTCTGCTGGTTTTTCAAAACAAGCTTTACCAAGCATTGATTTTACACTTAGACCCCAAAACAGCAAATGGTATACAAGGTTGCAACATTTTTTTTTCGTGCTCATTTTTAAAAAAAAAAATTAAATTAATAAAAAACATGAACATGATAACTACTACAGCTACAAGGCAGCCAAACCCTTTCCCCTGAATTTATGAAGACCAATTTGATGGCCAAGCTGTTATCCCCCAAAAGGAGAGGTTGATTCTTTGGCGGCGTGTGGAAAAACAAAACATTCCTGGGAAACTGAATTCAGCTTTTAACAATTAACGAGCGCCGAAAGACTTTTAAAGTATCATAACGGGTATAAGCGCAGCGGGGGTCTAAAATTTGGGTGAAAAGTGGGGGGAAAAGGGTTTCTTATTTGTCACAAAACTAGTCAGTAGATTTGTCCCTTTGTTTCTAAACAAGATCTTACGTAGATTTAACGCAAGATCCGTTTTAACAAAGTCATTAGAGTCTTTTTGGTGGTCTTACTACAGATTTGGAACATTGTTATCGCCTTTAATCGGGGGTTTAATAACTTTTAAAATCATAAAATTTTTTTCCTTCAAAATGCCCGGCCAGAAAACGCAAATAGAAAACCTGAATCGGGTGGAGAAATAACCAAGCCAAAAAATCAGCGAAAACACGAATCTGGTGGAGACCATGAAAAGCACCTCATCCGGGCGTTTAAAGCGGGAAAAAAATTAGCAAGGGGAACAGACAAAAAAAAAAATGTTCGAATTAACTCATAATGAAAACATAACCCGAAAACCCAGAAAAAGTTGATTAAATGCCGGCTATAAAAACCCCCTGTGTTTCAAGGCCTACAGCCCCAAAGTCTTCATGGTATATGAATTTAAAAACGTTCCATTTTTGGCCCCCTTGCTGCGCTGGGGGGGGTTATTATTTTTTAAAAATATAAAAGCATGGCAGCCAAAACAAAAGCAATCAAAAAAATCTAAAACCCTAAATCAAAAAACAACACACGCCAGCCCCCCAAATAACAAAAGTTTAATTTTATCCTTTTCAATGGAAAAATATTTTAAGAATTTAAAAATTTAAAATTTTTTTTAATAAAAATAGAACATGGCGTATTAAAAAAAGATGAAGTCAATAAATAAAGACAGGATCAAAAAACATTTCCATAGACCAGAATTGAAATCAATGGGGTTTTGCTTAGGATGTAAAAACTTCATTAAAAACTATGCTGACCGTCTCGCCAGAGAACGCCGAGCAAAAAATTTCTCCAAAAGACGCTTTTTTTTAGGGTGTGTGTATTTAAAATTTTAGAAATTTACTATTTAAAATAAAACATAAATTGTTTTTTTTTGAAATTATAAGAAAACTTAATAAAAACTTGGTTGTACTTAAAGACGACTTAATTACAATCTTAGGTAACTTAACAAGAACTTAATCAAGAACTTATTAAGAAATTTAAGTAACTTAAATTAAAACTTAATTAAGTTCTTAATTAAGTTTTTTTAATTTGACTTGGGGGGGACTTAATTAAAACTAAATTTAAACTTGGGGCGACTTTGGGGGGGGGAGTTTTGTGTGGTGTACACAGGCTTATTATTTGTCAGGTAACACCACTTGGGGCAAACGTCGAATAACGCCTTTTTTTTGTGAAATGGAGCGTAAAACCAAGCGACGAAGCGCAAAAAAAAGTCAATCTTCCCCAGCTGAAACCTTTACCGCCTAGGGGGGGCGCTGGATCTCCAAAGGCTTGCCACGTAACCTTTGAGCGCTCTAGGGTGGAGCGCTGGAAAACGGCTTGCCAAAATGTGACCTTTGACCGCTCTAGGGTGGAGCGTGAAGAAAGGGTTGCCACTGTGACCTTTGACCGCTCTAGGGTGGGCGTTGAAGAAACGGGTTGCCACTGTGACCCTTTTACGCCAGGGTGGGCGCTGGAAGACGGCTTTCCACTGTGACCTTTGACCGCTCGGTGGGGCGCTAGTTCCTCTACGCTGCGGACTTTTAAAGGAGTTTTGTTTGGAGTTTCATTGGTTTCTTTTACGGGAGTGTCCAATAATTTTAAAATTTCCCCATGCTGAAAACAAAATACAAAACCTTCCCCAAGTAACTTCTAAAAAGAAGACCGACTGTGAAAAAACCCCTTTTGATATGGGTTTTAAAAACGAGCAATCTCCTTAGTTTGCGAGAATATGAAAGAAACCCTACATTGCTCTTCAACCACTCATCCCATTTTTTAGTATGCCTCCAACGTCTTTTTCTTTTGGAAAAAAACTTTAAGGTTGTTCAAAGCCCCAAACCCTAAATTTCAATTTAAAACACATTGTTTTAGCTTCCTGCCTTTGAAACGCTAAGTTTCTTCTAAAGATGGGCCGCCGCTCTCAACTCACCAAAGCACTAAGAAATTTTGCTGGTCTCAAAACCGCAAGTATTGGGGCACTTAGAAATCTTCCACTGTCTTTTTTCTGCCATGATCAAAATTTAAAAACAAAAACCCAACCCAAAAACCCGGGAAAAAATTTTCTCCCACACACAAACACCCTTCAAACCCCCCGCCGCCAAGTAAAATGACAATACAAACCGTCTTTGACGGGCGGCCACAAAGGGGAGTGACACTAAAGTCTAGAACTTCGCTAACGCGCCCCCCAGGTGGGCGCTGTCAACCTGAAATGAATAACCCCCCCCCCCCCCACCCCTCACCCGGCAAGCCCCTCTCCCGCTTATTGATTTTTTGGGCGCGGTTTTTTAAGCGGGCCTGCGCTGTGGAACGAGGTCGCTCGTCGCGCCACCGTAAATTAAGCGATCAGGTTTCAGCCTCGTGTCACCACTGTTACCATAGTTTTGTAGGATAAAATTATCAAATAGTGTGCGGTTTTTGTCAAAAATTAACTAGTTTTTTAAAAAAAAGTAAGTTTTTTAAATTGTATTAAAAAGGGTAACCCTAACAGTATGTCTGTTGTAGATAATCGTTTTTTTTTGGTTATTAAGCTTTCTTGTCAGAGATGTAATGCCGCTTTTAGGTCACTTTCCGCCCCAAAACGGTTTGAGGGGGAAAAGGGGGTTAAAGCGGCATATTCAGTTCTCTCAGCGTTTTTAAAATAAAAAAAAAAAAAGTCCGAATAGCACAAAAACCCGTTCTTTGTAAAGTTTTTAGCCTTTTAAATAACACAACTAAAAACACAGTGGTACCCCGGACGCAGTCAAAACAAAACCTTCTTGTGCGGTAGCTTTAACAAAAATAGCAGAACCGGTTTTGTCACTGACACCTCGATGCGACGTCAATCTAAAATTTTCCAAATCATTTTCTGATGCAATGGGTGCAACCCCCCCAGTGTGATTTGCAACCCGAGCGCCTAGCCTGCCTGTGTAAACAAGGGCCCCGAAACCGAAAATTAATGTCAGGTTTTAGCCCCCGGGCTGCCGTCTGTGTACAAAATTTGTAGGAGAAATATCAGAAGAAGTGTGCGGGGTTTTTGTCATTAAAGAGAGAGAAAATGGTGTGGTTTTGTGTGTGTTTTGTGGTTTTTGGTTTTGTGTGTGTTTGGGGGTGGTGTGGTTTGGTGTGGTGTGTGGAGAAAGGGGTGGGGGTGTGTGTGTGTGTGTGGGGGTGAGTTGTGTGGTTTTGGTGTGTTGTGTGTTGTGGTGTGGTAGTGAGTGTGGTGTTATGTGAGTGGTGTGTTAGTGTGTGGTGAGCGGGTCCTGCAGTCAGTAAAAGAATTTCGGGAAAAATACTGCCTGCCACAAACCCCCCAACCCCAAAATTAGGGTTGTTCGCACAGTGTCTCACAAGTCTTTGTTTGATGACCCTCTGCGCAAAAATGATGTTTTGAAAATGACGTTGCGCGAAAATGATTGGAAAAATAGGGTTTAAGCAAAAACTGAAATCTGAAAAGTTTAGTAAATTAGTTTGAAAACGGGTAACCCTACACAGTAAATTTTGTTTGTAGGGTCTTTTTTTATGGTTATTGAAAAGGGAAGTGTGATGGATTTTTAAATTTTAAAATTTGTTTTTGAAGTCTTTTGGCAGAGAACGTAATAAGTTTTTTCTGGTCACCTACCCAAACGGAGTTAGGGTAGGGAGCCAGAATGAACTAAAACAGTTCTCTCCTTGGTTCTGAGCTTTTGGTCAAAAGTCAATAGTTTGAATCCTTGAACGGACGGCGGGCCAGATAACACGGAAGCGCGACAGAAGGGATAAATTTCTGTCCGTTCCGCCCCGCAAGGCCCATTTTGTTGCGACACGTAATTGCTCGCTTGCGGTCCGGTCACACACACACACACACACACACACACACACACACACACACACACACACACACACACACACACATATATATATATATATATATATAATACATATATATGCACATGTGTGTGTGTGTGTGTGTGTGTGGTTTTACATAATACTTTAAGGGATC
>CM031614.1:21868335-21889710 GCA_018398815.1 Conus ventricosus | reverse complement strand
AACGTCGACATCCGGCATCCACCACAGGTGACGAGTCAGATGAGGGATAACCTTCATCAGAACTGTGTTCATTTCTTGTGTGAAACTGCTGTCCTGGATACCTTTGCTAAACGTTCTCTGTACAGTTGGCGCCACTGAACTTGCTGTTTTTGATACCCTCCCCCAGAACTGTGTGTATTTAGCGTGAACTGTTTTGTAATCCTGCCTCACCGCGCTAAACACGGACCATGGAGCTCCTGGACGGACAATTCTTTGGGAATGGGCAGGATTAGTGCTATGCCACGCACTATGGAATTTACCCCAAACGCTAGATTTTCCCACAAGGACGCAGAACTGGAAACAGAACAAGCAGCAGTCACTAACTACTCTTATCCCAGCCATGCTGCACCTACGATCAGCCTCTCCTAGAAAAGAACTCTGCCGTCTATCACTGGGGAACAAGCGATCAGCGCTGCTTCTCCTGAGTCAGGGTTACTCGTCCAAGTCCTGCAACGAGGCACCAAAGATGGGCTAGGACTGCACGAGGAGGCATGGCATCTGTGTGAGCGAGAGATACTGACCCTTTAATTTGGCCAATGCGTAGAAAGTAGTCATACAACATAGAAAATAAGGACACAACAGAAGAACACTGAAGCAAAAAAACAAAAAAACAAACAAAAACAAAACCCATGAAGGGCACCCGGGAGAGTCCAGACCTCTGTCAAGTCAAACAGATCCCTCTGGGATCCACACCAACAATTTCATATAAAATAAAAACTGTGTGTTTACTGTCACAGCGCAGAGAAAAAAACCGAGTCGGTAGATAGGCGTATATAAGACCCAACGACAGAAACCTGCAAAAAAGTTAAACTGTGGGCTGATAAGTGGCTGAAAAAGGGAGAAATTAACAAAGACATCCACTCATTTGTTACCAACATAGCCAAATCACACCCTGCCAAATGCAAACCTTTAATTAAAACCCATAAGTTCCGTCCCTACCCATATAGGTTATTGTTATCAGGATGAGGCACGCCGGTACAACCTTTGTCAAAATTCATCCAGGTGTCCATCAGCCACCTAACTAATTATATACCATACCAAATTATGAACTCTAAAGAGTTCCTTCAAAAGTTAGATACCATCAACAGCTGTATAGCCCCCTTCCACCGTCGGCCACTTTTGCTGTGTGTGATGTAGCTGCCCTCTATCCTAGCGTAGACAACTCCGTGGGTGTACCTGCTGTAGCCAAAATGCTAAGTGATCATCCTTCGTCTTTGAATGTTTCAACAAAATGTGTTGTTGAGGGCCTTAAATTGGCGCTAGAGAACAACACTTGTGCATATATGGACAGTGATGGGGAAACTTTGATCGCTGTCCCCAATCATGGCACAGCGATGGGACCTTGTCATGCATGCCATTTTGTGGACATTTGTATGGGGGAATTGGACCGGAGACTTGTGAGTCTCCGGTTCCTCTCATATCTTCTCTTGTCCCAAATGAAAAGCAGTCACTTATTAAGCACCTTGACTGGAGTCGCTTTAGAGATGATGGTATTGCTGTTTTGCTGGATGACAGGGATGTAGACAGATTCAAGGCCCATTTACAGACTCTGCACCCTGGTATTAGCTGGACAGTTTCTCAGGGGAAAAAAGCTGAATATTTGGATCTTAGGGTCCACATTACGGATTCGGGATTCATTGAAACTGACGTGTTTTCGAAGAATTGTAACAGTTATCTACCCCCTCCTCTTGTCACCCAAATTCAGTATTTAGAGGCCTTGCAGTAGGAATTGGTACAAGACTCTGGATGCTGGTAAGTAATGACGAGATTCTGAAAAAGAGAGTCAAAGAATACGCAAAGTATCTCACCTTGTCAGGCTGGCAGTATAGTAAGGCTTTTGCAGATCTCACAAAGGGAGCATCTAAGTCACGGAATAAGATCCTTCACCCAGGGTTCATACCAAGTCCTGGAAGTCTGGAAAAGTCTTGGGAAAATGGGAAAGGTTTTTCCAGGGCTGGAAAAGTCTTGGAAAATTTGCTTTTACCCAGTAGGGTTTGGAAAAGTCATGAAATTTCCAGATTGCTGATCATTTGTCAAGTGTTGGGGGTTCAAGCGAAGTGACAATCACCAAAAAACTTCTTGCTTATGCAGCCAGTGCTAAATCAAGATACAATTCGTATTTGGCAGAACAGAGAGAAGAACAGGAGAAAAAAGAGGCTGCAGGGAAGAGAAAGGCAATGCTTGATGAACTTGAAGAAGTGAAAGCAAAGAAGAGAAAACTGGAAATTTGTGTCAAAGACCTGCTTAAGTCTGCTGATGAGTTTGCTGAGAAAGCAGAAAGAACACAAAACTTCACCTTCATAGCAAAGTCAAATGCTCTCTGTAGATCTGCTAAGAACAAGACAGCTGAAGTTTCTGTTCTTGAGGCCCAGATAAATGAGAAAGTGGAAGAAATCAAAAAGTAAAACTGGGATCAAGATACATTTTCAGGTGTGAATGGAATAGTGTAAATTTTACATTACATCTAAATGGCTACTCTTTGCATGGTAAAGGAACTGTGACTGTTAAATGATAGTGTGATTCAAGTGCTGGCAGTGTGAGCAAAGAAGAGGAAACTGGAAATTTGTGTGAAAGACCTGCTTAAGTCTGATCAGTGAGAAAGTGGAAGAAATCAAAAGTAAAACTGGGATCAAGATACATTTTCAGGTGTGAGTGGAATTGTGTAAATTTTAAATTTTACATCTAATGGTAAAGGAACTGTGACTGTGAATGATAGTGTGATTCAAGTGCTGGTAGTGTGACCATGATTCATTGATTGGTAAGTGAATTGTTCATTCTGTTGTGTTCACTTGCATTTGTGTGCATGAGTGTGTGTGTATAAAATATTATAATGTGTGTGTGTGTGTGTGTGTGTGTGTGTGTGTGTGTGAAGCGTGCATATATAATATGAAGGTTGAGGGGTGCCGGGTGAGTGGGAGGTGAGATGGGGGGGGGGGGGGGGGTTAGTCCTGGATTTTGGTCCTGGAAAAATATTGCCGAGGTCTTGAAAAGGTATGGAAAAAGTATGGAATTTTGTTTTGACTAATTGGTATGAACCCTGTTCACCAACCCAGGAAAAAGGAGAATAAAAAGATTGCATGGGTCACTAAGTTTGACCCTCGAGCCCCATCCAAGTTTAATAATATAAAGAAGAACCTTCATCTCTAATATTCAAACCCCAGCAATAAGGACTTTTCCCCCCGTAAAACCATAATAGCTGCCAATAGAAGATTAGACAATCTAGGTGAAATATATAAACCAACAATCCCAAGACAGGTTGTCCAACATGGCCCCAAACAATGTTTGTTTTTTTTCAAATGCAGTAAAAAGTGACACCTGTAGACATGCAGTTGATTCAAATGAACTGAAATCGCCATGGCATGGCCGGCGGTGGAAACTTTACAAACATCTAACTTGTACAACACCTAACTTAATATATGTCATCAGATGTAGTCTTCATCCTGATCAGTGGTACGTGGGATCAACGGTGAACTTGAAATTGAGATGGGCTAATCATAAAAGTGGTACAAATCACGCCAAAACTAGCAAATGTATGGTTGCCCACCATGTAAACTCATGTCCCCACCCAAAGGACCTGATATCCCGTTCCTATCAATATGCCCCATTGAAACAGTGAAAGAAGAAACAAAACTTTTACAAAGGGAATTGTACTGGCAGGCCAATCTTGGTACTATTTTTGTAGGACTAAATCGCAGAAAAGACTTAAATTCTTGCACCAAGAAAAGGATCGAGTATTCGTGCTGAAAGAAAGACAACAACACTGTGTGTATTACCATGACTGCACATACCTGTGTGTGAAATGCCTTCTTTCTATACCTGTGGGTGAAATGCCTCCTCCTCCCTCTTATCGTACCCTTTCATACCCCGCCCTACTCTCTCTTTCTCTGTCTGTCTCTTTCTCTCTCTCTCTCTCCGACTCACACACACACACACACACACACACTCTCTCTCTCTCTCTCTCTCTCTCTCTCTCTCTCTCTCTCTATCGTTTTCTTACCCTCTTTCTCTATCCGCCCCCTTCTTTTCGTGCTCTTTTTCTTTCTGCTTTTGTCTCTCGCTGTTCTGTCTGTCATCTGTTGGGCTTCTGTTTGTCAAATTTCCCCCTCCCACCCACCTCTCTTTTTTCTGTCTCTCTTTTTTTAGTTTTCTCTCTCTTTCTTACTTTCATACTCTCTCTCATCCTACCCCTCTATTTCCCCCTCCTTTTTCTTTCTGTCTCTGTTTCTCTCTCTCTGTCTGTTTGTCGTCAATATGTCTGTCTGTCTTCCTCTCTCTCTCCTTCTCTCTCTTGATCTCTTTCCGTCTCTTCCTCCCTCTCCCACTCTCTCTCTTTCTCTCTTACTCCTCATCCCCCATCTGCACCGCTATCGCCATTGCATTCCCTACTTCCCACCCCACCCCCACTTCAGTTCAGGACCACTATTATTCATGCCCATATTTGCTTTGCCTGTGTACACTTCTGCCTTTGGTTAAGAATGTAAGCAGCTGAAGAAAAATAAATAATGTAAGTGTTTGTTTTCCTCATTCTTATTTTGGCTTTCCCCCCTCTCTCTCTCTTTCTTTCTCTCTCTCTTGGTATTTCTTTTCTGTTTCTCTCGCTCTTTTTCTATCTCTCTCTTTCTCTTTCTTTCTTCCCCCACACCCCCCTCCTTTCTTTTTCTTTGCTCTCTCTGTCCCTTTCTCCCCCTCTCCCCCCCCCCCTCCCTCTTCCCTCTTTTGCTTACTCTCTGTCTGTCCCCTTTTCCTCCGTCTTACTCCCACTCACTCTCTCATTGTCTCTTCTTCTTCTACCTCGTCCTCACTCCTATTTGCTTCACCTATCCACTATTACATTCTTTCCGCATATTACATTTCCTTTTGAGCCCCTCACTTCCCATTTATTTTAAGTTGGTAATAATGTTTAATGATATCATATTTTAAATTAAGTAAAGCGGATAGGAATGGGGTTTCACTACCTCTACAATGATTAGAATTTTTGGAAATTTATATATGTGTGTATATATGCGTATGTATGTGTGTGTATGTATATATGTGTGTGTGTGTGTATATGTATAAGTATGTATATATGTATATATGTGTATGTATATGTATCCGTGTGTGTGTGTGTGTGTGTGTGTGCGCGCGCGCGCGCGCGCGTGTGTGTGTGTGTGTAGACATAGATAGAAGTAGGTAAACTGATTTTGTCTTTACTTTTGGGATTCTGATGGTGTTTCTTGTGGGTTTTTTCCCGATAATGCAGATTCCTGATGAAGCCTTGAAAAAGGCGAAAATTTGAAAATAAAAGAAGGGAAGACACGGAGTGCACGACTTCTTGATTTTATATTGATCCAGTAATGGTTTTATCGTCCAGACTCTTTCAGCTGCTGGGAGCAGTGCCATTTTTGGCGTTGGGTTTCCTTTTCTACCTATATATATATATAGATATATATATATATATATATAGATCTTTTTTTTGTTGCGGGGGATAACCCTGAACTCTTCATGGGTGGAAACTAAACTCTTTCCTGCCAGGGGAAATAATGGTAGGAACGGACTGAAAGAGCTACCTCCCACGTACTTTAGGAATAAATTGTTTTTAATGAGTGAAACGAACTTTTAATGTACCACGGCCTCTCAACAGTGTTCACCTGCAGAGGAAGATTTGAAGTGATCTTGATGAGCGGATCCTAAATCCGCACTTCTGTCTGGATCAGCACTCACTGAATTTCAGTGGTCTGCCTTTGGGCCACATTCCAATCTGTTTACCAAGCGTGGTGAAAGTGTACAGACGTTGATGAAAATACAACACCTTCCTTGTGTTCCGTCTCTTCAAAGAAAAAAAACAAAACAAAGAGAAAAGGCCACTAAACAGATGTGAACAACACTGCGATTTTTATCACTGCCCTTCCGAACTTTCACCACTAAACTATCAGAATTGTAATTTAAATTAACAACAACACAAAAAAAAAAACCAAAAAAAAAACCGGATATGCATTTAACTTGTCATTTTCGTCGAAAACAATGTGTCTCATTCCAATCTGCCATGCGTCTACGATGAATTGAGCATTTACTCTTATCACATCCACGTCATCAGAAGTAAGCATTTAAATGTCTGGATGTTTACCCAACATGTTCCCAGTCCCCACACCTATTCTGTATATCATCAAAACTTTAACTCCTAAACAAATATGAACCTTATCTCTTAAAAACAGACTGAAGAAGGTGAGGTGGAGGGGGTGGGTGGGCAATGAGGGACGAGAGAGAGAGAGAGAGAGAGAGAGGGGGGGGGGGGGGGGGTTACCTCCGGTTTAGCAATTCCAGGACAGGGGGGAGTCTGGGGTTTTTGCCGGAATTTCCTGTGTAAGAAAGACGAATTGCAGAAGCGTGTAAGTCAGCAAATGATGTTATCAATGCGACAACTTGCATTATAAAACCTAATGATGATAATCATTTCTATCAAAACATGATGCTCACTATAACAACAATAACAGATACACCAATGAGTAATGATATAGATACCAATTAGTGTCAGAACCATCAGAAAGCTGAAGGTTAACATTAAATGAAAGAACAAGAGTGATATACGACTAAGCAGCAGAAGAAGGATAGTACGCGACAGTACTAAACGCAGGAAAATACAGGAAACCAATTGATGCAGAACTTGCTGCTTATCCTGTACAATGAAGCATGACATCTGGAGACCAGACGAATGAAGCCTTGGCCATCGAAGGTACTGATGGAATTAAGAATTTCTACCTTGCATCGTAGCCTGTGATGCTGCCATGTCGCACGACAGCAACAGACAGTAATTCATGTTGCTTGCCGAGGTAACATTGTGTAACCTGCATTCTGCGCATACTTCACTAGCCCCCTTTACCATTGTGGGTCACCTTTAGGGTCTAGGGAAGGAGGAAAAAGTGGGCCAGCAGGAGAGGGCGGGGAAAAAGTAGCGCTACTTGTACGGACCTTCGGAAAACGAAACACCGACACATTTTAAACGGAACATTGCTCACAGGTGCCACCGGGTTCCACACAGCTGCATACGTTAAAAAGCATTAAGCTTGCACGTGTCTGTGTTTACTGGGTCACTGACCCCAACGAGGGCAGCATGACAGCTGACGTCATCGGAGCAATGGTCAACCCAAAATGAAACCAAGGTTGAGACGGAATAAAAAAGACGGGAAAGGGAAAAAAGGGGAAAGGGTCAGTGACTGCCCCCAATGATCGATCTGTATGAACAGTGTTATGTTTTGCCCACGTGGAATAGCAGTGCGACGTGCGATTTAAATATTCCGACAAAATTTGTGTCACTGTTGGTCAAAAACCATATATGTACATGGTTGTCTTGATTATGAAACATAATCCCTGAATTTTTTTTTCAGAAGATGAATTATCTTCCGAAGAAATGTCTACACACAGACAAGTCCTCGATAAGGGCAACACAGCTGCATCAGAAAAACATCTCTATTTGGTATTGGTTAGAGTTAATCAGGTTTGCTATATCTGAGAGCAAACAAAAAACAAAAATTTCAGTGTCCCTTTTGGACACATTCATGAGCTCTCCATATGTCGTCACATCTGTATAGGTTACTTACCCGACTTCTTCTTTCAGAAATGTATCCTGACTTTTATCAGAACATGGTCCAAGCCGTCAACATACATGCATAGTGTCACCTTCATAACACATGGATTGTTAACTCTTCGTAAGAAGCATTTTGTGCCCCCTTTCTACGATGTGCATCCTGTCCCCTTCACAAAGTAATGTATTGCGACCCCTCAATTTAAATTTCATTTTTGCTCATAAAAAATGCGTTGTGACCCCTTCAAAGATATGCATGGTCACCCTTCAAAAGACGGGCACTGTGACCCCTTCGTAAGAAATGCATTGTTACCCCCTTCATAAAATAAATCAACATTGTAAGCCTTTCATGACTCGTGTATTTGTGAGCCTTCCCTGAGATGTTCATTGTGAAAACCCCTTTATTAGACTGCACTGTGAACCCTTCATAAAGGGCATACATGTATTGTCCTTTATAAGACATGCACTGTGAACCCTTCATAGGGCATGCATGTATTATCTTCATAAGACATGCACTGTAAACTCTTCACAAGGCGTACATCGGGAACCCTTCATAACAATTTTCATTGCGAGCCTTTTAAAATTTCATGCATCATGAATCTTCGTAAGACATGCGTCCAGAAGTTGATGGAACATGCATAATCCATTCATAAACATGCATCCTGCACCTTCACAGGACCTGCGCAGTGACGCCTTAGTGATGTGCATTTTGACCCAGTTTTCAACCTACTATCCAATAGGAGCATCTCAAGTGCTGTCTTACCGTGTTGTCGGGATAAGACCGATGTCCAGTTTACCACAGCTTTTTAAATTAGATCGTGTGCCGCCTTGTGGGGTGATGGCCAAATGGAAGCAGTGACCATCTGGACACCGCTGATTTCGTTCGTGTCATGATGAAAGCTCAGCATCTTAAAGAACAGGATGCTTGGGAACAGAGAGGGAAGGGCGGCAGAGACAGAGAGAGAGAGAGAGAGAGAGAGAGAGAGAGAAGAGAAGAGAAAAGAGAGAGAGAGAGAGAAAAACAAAATTTTACTGGGGAAAGGAATAAGCGTGGGTCAGTGTTTTTTTTTTTTCATCCAGCCCTCAAACAAAGGAAAAGTATGTAAATATAAGGATGAAAACATTGCATAGAACAGCATATCAACACATAAACAACAATCAATACATTGCAATTTTGAATGGAAAATGCAATATGGAATTAGAGAAAGAGAAAGCGGGAGGGTGGGAGGGAGGTAGGATGGAGAACGAGAGAGAGTGGAGGTGGGGGAATGAAGAAATAGAATGAACGGACAGAATCTCTGACACAAACAGAGAGAGAGAGAGAGAGAGAGAGAGAGAGAGAGAGAGAGAGAGAGAGAGAGAGAGAAGACAAGACAAGACAAGACAAGACAAGACAAAATTCTTTATCTACGAGGATAACAGATAAGCACTGACGCGCTTTTTTACATCCCGTCCTCGACCTGAGTAGGGACTACAACATGCAGTGAAATGAAATAATGTAAGAAAACAAACAAGCAAACAAAGCGGTCATGCAATCATAATGGAATATCAAATGAAAATAGAAGAGAAAAAGAAAAAGAAAAGAAAAAGAAAAAGAGAGACAGAGACAGAGAGGATGGAAGGGAGAGGGGGAACAGCAGAAACGGAAAGTAGTAATTAAGCATAGTATGTCATAATTTGAAATGGAAATGTACTAAAACGTACAACAATTAGCATGTATAAAATCAAACAGTAAAATGAATATAACAAAGTACATACAGAATTCGGAACACACACACACACGCACGCACGCACGCACGCACAGAGAGAGAGAGAGAGAGAGAGAGAGAGAGAGAGAGAGAGAGAGAGAGAGAGAGAGAGAGAGAGACAGACAGACAGACAGACAGACAGACAGACAGTGAGAGACAGACAGACAGAGAGAGAGAGAGAGAGAGAGAAAGAGAAAGAGAGAGAGAGAGAGAGAGAGAGAAAAAAGTGCACAACATATAATCATTTTTCATAAGGCATCAAGGTATTTAGCAAAGTGACATGAAACTTGGGAGGAAACAAAGAAAAAAAAGAAAGAAAAGAGAGAGAGAGAGAGAGAGAGAGAGAGAGAGAGAGAGAGAGAGAGAGAGAGAGAGAGATAGCATCATTCTCCTGCTGCCAATCATCTTTGGAATGTTTTGTGCAGCTTTTTTTTTGTCAGTTAATTGTAACTTCTGAAGAGAATATGGTCGTCCAAAACTCGTATGCCTGTTTTGCATAGCGTATGATATGTGCGTTATTTCACACAGTGCTTTGTGTGTTTATATGTGTTTTATCAAAGAGAAGTTAGCCAAGACAAGATTAGGCAAAGATGATATACTGAGATGCTGAGTTAACAGACAGGTGTCGGATTCAAATATAATGACACAACTTGCGTTGCATGGACGAAATGAAACAAATGGGTATGAGAGTGTTTTATTCCATAAGATGTAACATTTCATTCATTTACGTATGTTCTCACACATTTGCTTTAAATCGTGTCATGTAGTTATGTACCTTTATAACTGTTAACCAAGGTGTTTGAACGCGTACGTTTCCTTGGAATTGAATTTAGGTTGTCTGCTTAACAAGTAGGCCTAAATTGTCAATGAGTTAATCCTTTATCATATATATTTAGACACACCCCTATTTCTGAACATGCATTTGGACTATCTAAATTGCAAGCAGCCAGATTTTGGCTTTCGAATTTCGACTATCTGACTTGCATGAAGTCCAGATGATAATAACGTGTGTCATCAGCCGTACAGTGTGTGCTCATTACTCATTGTCTTTGTCGTGGAAGAACGCCGCTCCAGTGGTGTCTGCATCCAGAGCACTCAGGCTGTCCACCCAGGTGGCGTTGTTCTTGAGGTACACGGGGTAGAACATTCTGATGTCGAAACCGGTGACGTCCTTAGGCCGACAGATTTCCACCCGCACCACGTCTCCTCTGAAACAGTCAAAGTCCATTTCCTTCCTAACTGATCCATCTGACGTACTTTTCCATCCGTCTCCCTTGAAACAGTCACAGTCCACTTCCTCTAACTGTCTTGTATACTGTAAACAAGTGGGGTACCTTTTGCTCCCATAAGAAAACCAAACACAGAGTAACTTTTATTCAAGACTGGCACAGCCCCATAAACTTGAATAAAGTCAGTCAAATACAAAGACGAACAATCTAGCAGTGGGGAAAAAAACACAAGCGCAGGCCAAGAACTCAACTTTCTTCATAGTAGACTTAGCAAAATTCGGACTTAAGGAGGAGGGGGGGGGGGGGGGGGGGGGGAAGGAAAGGGGGGGTAAGCTGGGAAACCGGGAACATGAAATTAAGCAAATATATTGCAGATATGAAAACTCTTCACTAGCTGCATAAAGGAACCATCGCAATCCCTTTTGAAGGCAGATATATTTGTATTGCCTGCTCCGAGGCCTTTCGTCCGCTGGATAGGAACTCATCAGGGAGACACGGCTGGTTTTATCTGCGCTCCCGGCGTCAAATAGAAACACACACAGTCCATAATACCGTGGTGTTCTCACCACCAAGGGTGCAAAAAAGAATCCAGTAGCACCCCAAAGCAGCCAGTGAAGGGTATAGTAAATGAAATCAAACGAAAGTGTGGGGAGGATAGGATAGGATAATGTTGCTTATAGCCCAGCCGACCGCAAAGGGCCACATCAGGGCTGTCACCACGTTAAAATCAACTCACCAGTCATTAAAAAAAAAAAAAAAAAAAAAAAAAAACTTTCACACATCTCATTAAATGACATCGTCTAGAAACGCACCAGAAATTGCATTAAAAATCTTTCTTCCGTAAAATCTTAAATCAGATGAAAAATGTTAATCTCTCTCAAAAACTCAAGGATCACGTCAGGCGGGACATCCCTGAACAGGATCTTCATGGACTCCGCTGTAAAATGTTTGTGTCTCACATCGTGCAAGTCCCAACACTCTAAAAGAACATGTTTCATTGTGAGTGGCGCATGACATGGAATACACCACGGAGCTTCTTCACTCTTTAAAAGGTAAGAATGGGTAAAATACGAATGGCCGGTGTGCAGCCGGCACAGAACCGTTTCTTCTTTACGACCTCCCGACGTAGATGGGAGGAAGTCCTTAAGGTTTGGACGGATCTGAAAAAGTTTGTTATTCGTCTGTGTGTTCCAATCCTCCTGCCAGAGGTCTCTCACATAATCGTTAATTTTGGGTTTCACATCTGAGCAGGGGATATAAGTGTTGGACAGTTTCTCTCTTGTGGCGTTCTTGGCTAAACGATCAACCATTTCGTTCCCGCCGATGCCAACATGACCAGGAACCCAAGCAAGAGTAATGTTGTAACCGTCCGCCTTCAACTTACTAAAAAGTTCAAAAAAAAGTAAAAGTTC
The DNA here is from genome assembly GCA_018398815.1 of Conus ventricosus. NCBI lineage: Eukaryota > Metazoa > Mollusca > Gastropoda > Neogastropoda > Conidae > Conus > Conus ventricosus. The sequence continues at coordinate 21,877,724 of CM031614.1, read as the reverse complement.
TGGATGCTGAAGGTTGCGGCCAGCTATGGCCTCCAAAGCTGACAGCGAATCCGACAGAACCAGAAAGTCCCTCTTTGAAGAATGTGAGATTATCTTCAAAGCCAAAACCAGAGCAGTAAGTTCAGCAGAATAGACAGAAGCAACTGAATGAATATGTTCCAACAGTATCTTAGAAGGAGCCCCAGGGCAATAGGCTGCACAGCCACTCCATCTTCAAAACTTGATCCGTCAGTAAAAACCTTTTGACAGGAGGGAATTTCAAACAGAGCTCAGCATACAATGCCTTGTACGCCAAGAGCTGTACCTCTTTGTGAAAAGCTGCAAGATCAAACGAATCTCTGTGTGAAGAAGTCACGGTGGTTGATCCGTAAACTTGGAAAAATCATGATACTTCACCTATACGAGACCTGCATTCCGCACGAGAGGCTGCATACAAGACCAAACGCGGAATACATTTAGGTTGTTTTCAAACTTACTTTGGAACGGAGGGTCTAAGACACAGTCATAGGCAGGTTTTCTGGTTCCCGAGAACAGTCCTGATGTAATTCTTCAAAGACATTTTTCAGCCTGCGGTTGGACCGTGAAGTTCATCCGCCGCTGCGACCAGGCTGTAGACAGGTGGTGCGGAAGCGCTCCAAGACAGAGAGACAGCCCTTGAGTGGAGGATAGGGTCCAGAGTTTGAGGTAAGAAGATCGTGCGAGCCGTACACAGCACAAACCGTAGTCCAGTGGAACGGACCAGGGCTTCTGTAGCAGGTCAAACAAAGTTATTTCGTATCAAGCGCCCCAGTCGGTGTGCGCTACGACCGCAGAATAACAGTGGCTTTCTGGCAAGCATTTTGAGATTTATAATATGCTAGAAAGTTAAGTTTTAGTCAAAAATTGACCACCCAGAAAATTTGGCCTCTTTAATTAAACCTGAAAAGGGAGATTTCCCACTAGAAGTTCAGGATCTGGAAAAAAATGACGGAAATTATGTATGAATACACTGCGTCTTGTTTGGAGAAAAGGTGAAACCCGATTTCATCTGCCCACCGATGGATTTTAACTACGCAAACTGGACTGCGCAGGACACTCGGTACAGGCTTCAGTTGCGTAGACAGCAAAATCATCCACAAACATGAGCAGTCAAACCTCGCAGAACTGATTTCACAATGTTGTAGATTTTAATACTAAAGCGGCAGGAGACAGTATGCTCCCCTGTGGAACACCCAACTCCTGCCGTGACATCAGAGAGAGTGTGCCAACCCGACCTGAAACTGTCTTCTGCCCAAAACATTGAACAAAAAGCGAAGATGACCTCGAAAACCCAGATCGTGAGATCATTATGTATCCCCGACTGACCAGGTGTATCGTAGCCTTCTCCAAGTCGAAGAAAATTGCCACTGCAAATGCGTTTGTTTTCGAAAAGCGTTCCGAAGTGTTAGATTCTCGACGAATCAAATGGTCAACGGTAGTCCGATGTTTGCGGAAACACACTGTTCTTTTCAGCCAAAAGGCCATCGGGTTTCGAGTTTCCCACATGAGCCTAGCATTGAACCATTTTTCTCCATCAATTTGCAGAACACAGCTGGTCAAAGCTATGGGACGGTAGTTTGATGATAGAAATCTTTTCCAGGTTTGGTGATGGGAATAATTGAGGGCTTTCCGCCATGAGGTGGAAAGAAACCGTAGTCCACACATGGTTGTAAACTGTAGCAGTATGTTCAGACTTCTTGCGGAAGATGTTACAACAGTTGATAAGAATGTCAATCCATACCTGAGAGAAGCGCTATGTGGGGTCAAGAAGAGTAAGCAGAATTCAGCTCGTTTAACGTGAAAGGAAGATTGTAGTCCTTCACTTGTCGGAACAAAAGTTTTGCAGGGTGACTTTCTTTTAGCTTTGTTTTTGACAAAAGTGGCTGATTTGTTAGAAGAGGAGATTTCTTTTCACTGGTTGAAGCAAGCAATTAGCAACTGCTTTTTTGTCTGTTATTAAAGAGTCAGAAAAACTTGAGATGTTCACAGTGGGACAGGTGTTTCTACCTCTTTGATTTTCTTAATGATGTTTCCACACTTTTTCTTGGAAGTTTTCGATGTCACCTGGAGCAGAAACTTCCTCCAGGACCGACGTTTACTGATTTAAAATTGTCTCGATTGCGACGGAGTTTTGATGGGCTCGATCGTTGGACCCGAAGGTCGTTGTGAACCAGCGCTGAGCCCGATTTCCGAACTTTGAAATTTGTGGCAGTCTGAAATCAAACCAGTTGTTTTGGGCATTTTGGAAGTTTATCGAAGACAACAGAAAACAAGCTTTTAGCAACACTGATTACAGTGTTAGTCAGTATTCGCGCTGTGTCCGGACTCTGAAGAAAAACAAGTGTCCTGGAAATTCCGCAGAAATAGTGGCTGCAAATAGATCCCAGTTTGCTTTCTTATAATTTAGGTGTTGAGAGACAGAGACGTGTTCAGTTATTACAGGTTGTAGGAGGACAGGGAAAATGGTCACTTCCGTGCAGATCGTCATGGACAGACCACTCATAGTCCAGGACCAGCGAGGGGTCACAAACCGACAAATCTAAACACGAAAGTGAACCTGTGAAGAGTGGAGGTAAGTTGCAGACCCGTCGTTCAGACAACACAAATCCAAATCTGAAAGGACATCCTCAATTAGCAGACCTCTGGATGACGTACTGACACTACCCCAAAGAGGATTGTGACCGTTAAAGTCACCCAACAGCAAAAAAGGTCGAGGAAGTTCTCTTATCAGACTGACAAGGTCCTGACGACAAACCGGGACAGAAGGTGAAGATAAAGGGAACAGATTGTCACAGTCTTGTGGAGAGTGACTCTCGCAGCCACAGCCTGAAGGGAGGTAGACAGAGCGACAGGACTATACAACAAAGTTTTGTGTAGGAGAAGGGCAACACCCCCCGGACAGTCCCAACGTGGATGGTTGTGCAGGTTTTGAAAGAATATTAAATCAGAAAGAGTAAAGGTCTTCTGGCTTTGAATTTGAGTTTCCTGAAGAGCTACGACGGAAGGTTTTATAGATTGACACAGAAGCTGCAGCTCATCGAAGTTGGAATTTAGTCCACGGATATTCCAATGGAATATTGTACTATCCATGGTGCAAGGCGGTGAAAAGGAGAGAGATCAGGTCATCTCCTCCTCAACATCTGCGTCCAATGGTGTGAATTTGTTGGTAAGTTTCACTGGACTGTTATGGTCTTCAGACCTGCTGGCAGACTTGCCAACAGGTGAAGGAGGTGGTCTGGATTTGGGAGACGGTGGAGGCTTCTTCCTCATCTCCCCCCATCTCCACACTGGGTTGAACTCCCTTGCCCGCACGGGCACTGGACAGAGGAGTTCGAGGGGGAATTGCTGGTTTTTTAATCTGCCCAGCAGCAGATGTTGTAGACTGCTGGGCAGTCTGAGGGGTGGCGGATTTTTTGCCTCCACCAGGGGCAGTGACTTTGGGTTGGAAGGTGGTGGACTGCTTCCACCAGAGTTGACAGTTCTTCCTTGCAGTGTCTTCGAAAACGTAAAGTCATCAGTCTGACAGCAGACTGATCGAGTGGGAACTGTCGGAACTTTCTTTACAGCCGAAGCATAGGAAGAGGCTGTCGGCGTCTGACTGCCCACAACCTGCTTGCGGGCCTCAAAAAAGGAAATTTTCTTTTCTGTTTTGATACGTTGTATAGCAGATTCTTGAATCCAAAGAGGACAGTTTCGTGAAGAGGAGGGATGGTCGCCACGGCAGTTAGCACAATGTGCGGATCATGACACGGCCCATCATGGGTTGCCTTGCAGCAAACACCACACACCTCTGCCCAGAACAGCGGTCCTGACATGGCCAAACCTCTGGCACCTGAAGCACCTCAATGGGGACGGCACATATAGCTGAACACGAACATTCAGATAACCAACTTTGATGACCGGAGGCAGCACAGGGTTGCAGAAGGTCAGAAAGAGGGTGTTGGTGGCCACTCTCTCTGAACCTTTCTTTACCGTCACCTGCGCACCTCCGTCACACCCTGGGACGCCAGCTCCGTCTTAATTTCTGCCTCTGATCACCAGATAAATCCGGCAGCGAATCACGCCTTTCGATGAATTCAATTGTTTGTGGGGAGTTACCTTGATCTCCTGTCCACTAGTTTTGTTGCCTTTATCAGCTGTTCAGATTGTTTTGAGATTTACATTGAATAAGAAACGATCCATTCCTCAACTCTTGATGGACCGAGGGTCACCTGCTATACCTTGAAAGCCCCTTTTGTATGGCAAAAGGGCTCAGAGCTGAAAGGGGTCTTTCCTGCTCCGTCCCCTCCATCACGAGCCAGGAAGCCCAGAATCCTGTCCTCTGTCTAACCTCCATATCGGAATCACTGTCACTATCAAAATCCCTGAAATAGGGGATGCTGCCTTCCTCTTCTTTTTTGGGGGGATGATTTTTGAAAAAGTCACATTGAGTTAATTTGTGTTTCATCCCTCCCTTACCCACCCACCTTGGAGTCCAACTAAGGGGCCAGGGCCAAGAAACCAATGTATTGACCCTTCCAGGCTTCGGGAGAGACATACGACAAACAGAACCCACCAACCCTACCCCCCCCCTGATCATGCTCAACTCCCGGGAACAGAGAGCTGAGCACTGCAGGGGTTTACTTGGCCAGTAGGGGGACTGTCTGTCTTGCCCCGCCCTAAGAAGGGGAGCCGATTAGTACACCCGGGCCAAAGTGTACTCCCTGTCTAGGAGAGGTCCGAGCCAAGTGATGTGTTGAGAGCGCTGGCCCTCTCAATCACCAGGATCTCTTTCCCCCTCCGACACAGGTCGCACCGCACGGCAAACACGGCGGATCTTAAGGAGACCACAGAGAGAAAAGGAGTGTGGAAAAGAAGACTGAAGGGGAGACGAAGATAGAAAAGGGCCAAACAAGAAAGGCAGAAAACAAGAAAAGGGAAGAAAGGCGGGTTACTCTTAGTCAGGATCCTCACCTTAGCCTATCTGACATGGGAAGACGCCCTACCAGGGGCATCAACTCCTTACCACGTTATGCTTAGGCCAGACAGCATCTTGGCTTTTCGGACTAGAAGCAGTTTTTAAAAAAAACCAGCCTATCTTAAAGTATTGATGCCCCCGCCAGCAAAGCCTAAGGGATCACTGGACCACGCAAGCCCTCCACCACGACAAGGTCGCAACCCCGGAGGGGTGTGGGGAGGAAAGAAGTTGCTGAAAAACTAAAGACATTATGCAAATAGATAAAATGTAGGGGACAATCTTTGAGCCTACGCTTGAGGATCCACCCAAGGATGCAAGGGGCATCAAAAGACAAACACAAAGACGGCAGAAACAAATAACCTCGATTTAATCGAAACGAAATTGGAAATGAAATGAGGCAGGGAACAGTAAACAATAAACAAGTGGGGTAACTTTTGCTCCCATAAGAAAACCTAACATAGAGTAACTTTTATTCAAGACTGGCAAAGCCCTTTAAACTTGAATAAAGTCACACTCTCTCTCTCTTCTTTATCTGTGTGGGAGGGGTATGTTTGAGGGTGGGATCGTGATGCTTTTTACTGAAGTGTTCTTGATTGCATGGTCTCTTTAAATGCTTGTTAACATTCTAAAGCCACCTTTAAAAGAATTCCATCCGATTTTTGCTCAAGTCATTTCTGCAGAACGCTCGCTCCAATGTAGAATATTGGTCGACTTCAGTGGGATCGAGGACTGTCTCATATCAAAAATAAATCTTGAAGCTCAGAAAGATCCATCAGGTAAACAGACAAACCTCAAACGAATGGCCAGCAACTTCACTCACTGGGAGGAAATCGTCGCCATGGTAAAAACAGAAAGTCAGCACAAATAGGTGGTGTTCGTAGGTCAAAGGTAGTGTAATCCGTGTCTGTTGGGAGTATGGTGTTTTGTGTGTATGCGCTGTATGGTCGTGTTTTTCGCGTGCCGTAATCTTCACAGCGGCTTACGATACAGCGCACACACACAAAACGGTGACCACCTTTTTGTCAGAAGGCCCATTAGTCAGAAGGCCTTGACTCAAACATCGGAGGTATATTCCATGTTGAACCGACAGATAATGTACAAACTCAGATAACGCTTAGCTTCCCGTTTGCTGCCAGCCAGCTTTCTCATTTTGTTCCTATTCATTGACATTTTTTTTGCATACGATCACAATTTGTGGGGACAGGCTAGACTGCGGTCGAGTTTTAGTCACAGATAGGAAGGGTTCTCTTTTTCATGGCCAAGGTCGTGTCTTGAAAGTGGATTCTCCTTTTATAGAGCGTCCAAAGCCATTCCAATGTTCAGTGCCGTGGTGTAACGTTGTTCCCCGTTGTCCAGAGCCTGTGCTGCCCTGTGCCTCTCACATTCCATGCACCTAAAAACCTGAGAGTGTTACAAAGCGCGTTCTGTTGACCAGCTAGATGACATCATTTTTGGTGTATGGGGACAAAAATTAAGCCAAGGCATAATTCAAAGAGATTTCCTCTTTGACTCTCGCCATTTAAAGCAACATTTATCTTGTTTATGTCGAAGATTAAGTGGGTTTTAAAACTGAATGAAGGTAAACTAAAAATCAGATTGTTTTAACGTAGCTTTTGTTCTTGTTTTATTTAGTCATTTATGAATATAGTAAACTCCGCTTTGCAAGGAAATCGACGATAAAAAAAACACATGGTAATACGAAACAAGTTGTTGTTTATCCTGCATGCTTCTTTGTAGCGCTAAAATGCACCTGAGTACAGACATTTCGGTTATGAGAAAACCTCGCCTACAAGAAACACGGTTTCCTTTCCTTTTCCAGGTCGTGACTGACCTCAACTGTGTAAGAAACGTCGCATAAATGAAATTTGTTGGTCAAATCGACGGGCTTTTTTTCTTTACTGCGACCTCTATTGTACGAAAAAGTATCTGCACCACCTTAGTATACGACAGTGACGAGACGAACATGTCTGCACCGGATGTAATCCAGACAAATCGATCGACATGAACTGTTAAAATTTGTTACTGCCTAACCTGGGGGGGGGGGGGGGGGGGGGGGGGTGTTCTGTTTTTTTTTTTTGGTGCCCTTCTGGATCTAGATCTGGGTAATGTTATCTGAGCCCGCGTCGACTTCATCCATTACAAAAGGAGAGAGGGGGGAGAGGAGGGGTTTTAGTCACGCACCTGCTGCCCAGGCTGGTTTGACCTCGATTTTGAATGGCCCAGTCTACAGTCGAGAACTCGGTTGTTGTTCCTGATGGGTTTTTTTTTTAAAGCAGTTTATCTACAACACAGTCTGTAGAGCACCTTAACTGAATGCGCAGCCTGCCAGCCCACTGTTGTCTAAAAGGGTCTGGTGACAGGGCCGGTGTCACGCGCCATTATCGCTCTACGCAGGAACAGCTGCAGTCACAGTGCGCTTGGCGGCTTGGGGGACGCCTTATTGTCAGAAGGCCCGTTAGTCAGAAGGCCCACTAGTCAGAAGGCCCGTTAGTCAGAAAATTAGTTGGCATTCAGTTGCATGCCCGTTAGTCAGAAGGCCCGTTAGTCAGAAGGCCCGTTAGTCAGAAGGCCCACTAGTCAGAAGGCCCGTTAGTCAGAAAATCAGTTGGCATTCAGTTGCATGAATGGAATTTCCCCTAAGTGCGGAAGATGAAAGTGAAAATGCGGAAGATTAAAGTGAAATGAAAGTGGAATTTCCCCCCACCCCCCAATAAAAACCAACAACAAAAGAAATACTGATTTTCTGACTAATGGGCCTTCTGACTAGTGGGCCTTCTGACTAGTGGGCCTTCTGACAAGTGGGCCTTCTGACTAGAGGGCCTTCTGACTAGTGGGCCTTCTGACTAGTGGGCCTTCTGACAAAAAGGTGGTCACCTTCCCTTGGTCTGACGGTCTCTTCTTCAGAGCCTCCGGAAACGAGATCGACAGCATATCCTGAAAGACCTTGAACAGAAAAGGTATGTCCTAAAGAAATGATAGTGATACTGCAGCGAATACTCTCCCACTGTACGACACGGAAAGACAGACATGCAACAAGCTTGCATGAATCACCCGGAGGGGACGCCTTCACCTGGAATTTGAAGAGGACAGTATCCACCAGATGGACCGAGCTCAGCCAGTCACCATGTTCAGACAGACCCAGAACAGGGCACTGCTAACTCCTCTGCCATTTCGATACAGTCAAGACAACTTGATGAACAATCGCAATGTCGTCCGTCAAGCCCGTATTTGTGAAGCAGAGAGACATCCCCCACTCCGAAACAAACTCCCCCACAGTGCTGGAGATTTGCCTGGCTGCTGAAAGGTCTTGTGGACCCGGATCCGTCCTTGGAGCTCAGTCTATCCGTGGGCTATGGAGAGTGTACCCAGCGACACAAATGGCGAGGAACGATCTCCTTATAAAAGGTATGAGAGTGCGCGATGTCTGTGTTCGCATGTGTGACACCAACCCCTTCATACTCAAAGATGACACAGGCGAAGAAAAGCCGTCGACCAAACTGTGGATCGATGAGATCCCTATCTCCGTTGCCGATTCGGAGATCGAACACACGCTGACAAAGCTAGGGTGCGAGTTGCGGTCCGCAATCAAATCTGAAAGAGCTCGTGATGCCGATCATAAACTGACCCGTTTCCTGACTGGGCGTAGGTTTGTATTCATCACAACTCCGCAAAAACGTTGGAAAAAACAGCGAAGGTGAGCTTTTTCACCGCAAAATTATTTCACAAAGAACAAAAATTAAACAGAGCCCCTCCAGTGTGTTCCATTTGCCTTCAGTCCGACCATCACCGTTCTTCCTGTGACAAGGAAGTAGTGTGCAGGACCTGCAAGCAGCCAGGTCACAAGAGAGGCGATCCAGCCTGCACCATGTCTCCTCACGCCCCTCCTCCCAATCCGTCTCCTCCCGCCCCCCCACCCAGTCCGTCTCCCCCCGCCCCTCCATCCAGTCCGTCTGCCAGTCAGCAGCGTCCCGGTAGGGAGAGTCAGGTTACTGGGGTAAATCGATCTGACAAAGAGAAAACAGAAAAGTCAACAAAAGTAAATACCCAGAAAGATGTCCGAAAACACCCCCCAGCACCCAAGGATAACAGAGGTCGGGCACCCTCACGTCAAACCACTTTGGGTCAGGCTTTCGAGACCGATCGCTACCGGAGCAGATCGGAGACACCAAAGCGCCAGCGAGACGGTGATTCTTACATTCCCACCCACTCTGAGGCGGACCGTGCTGCTGACTGTTCTATTCACTATCTTACATTCCCACCCACTCTGAGGCGGACCGTGCTGCTGACTATTCTATTCACTATCTTACATTCCCACCCACTCTGAGGCGGACCGTGCTGCTGACTATTCTATTCACTATTTCATTTTGCCAGTTCCCTGTGACATGTACGGTGATCGTGGCTATTCTAGTCACTT
>CM031614.1:21858116-21868235 GCA_018398815.1 Conus ventricosus | reverse complement strand
CTCGAGCTTATGGAACGCTGGCGAGCCGGGTAACGCCGTGTATGTGAGGCTGCGTCAGAATTCTGAAGTGTGGAATTTGTATGGAGTCGACGACACACGAAGAAATTTAAGCCCATGTGCCAGTCTGGTGAGTTGAATGACTTTTTGCCCCTTTGTTCGCATTCTGGTCTGTGTATTCAGCTGGGTTTTCTCACTGTCTGCTAATCAGTATCGGTGTCTCTGGTATCTGTTTGTCTGTATTCTCCGTTGGTATATATATTGGTCTATCTGTGTGCCCCTTTCTCTGTCCGTCTGTTAGTCTGCCAGTTGTTATCTGTCTCTTTTTTCTGTCTATCTGTTGAACCCCGTCCTCTTTTCCCCTCCCTCCTTACCCTTATTTCTTTCCCTCTTTTCCTCCTCCTCTTTTCCCCTTTCTGCCCCCCCCCTCTTCCCCCGCCCGTCTCCCCGCCGCTCCCCCCCCACTTTCTCTTTCACTCGTCTTGTCTTCTGCTGTCTGTCGCTTTTCCCCCCCGGGGGGGGTTGAAACCTAGCCGTGGTGGAGGGTTGCGTGGTCAGTGATCTTTTAGTTTTGCTGAGGGGGGATCAATACTCGCTAGAGGGTTTTTGTTGTAACGTTTGGGCTGTATAGAAAAGTTGCTGAGGGCCCAAGTTACGTGGTAGGAATTGACCCCCTTGGTGGGGTCTCCCGCGGGGGAGTGGGGCCCGACAATAGTAACCCCCCTTTTTTCCTATTCTGTTTTGCCTTTTTTAAAAGGATCTTTTCTTTTTCGCCCCCTTTAAAGCCTTCTGTTCCACACCCCTTTTTCCTCTGTGGTTTTTGAGGCCGCCCGTGTTTCCCCGTGCGGTGCGTCCTGTGATGGGGGAGAATGGGATCCGGGAGGTTGGGCCCGCTGATGGGGATGCGGTTCATAAGTCAACCACCTTTTTTGGCCTGGGACTTCCCTCTGACAGGTGGCGAAGTGGCCCCTTTCGTCAAGGGTGGTCGCGTCATGCCTGTAGGTAAAAGGGGCCGGCTCGGGTCAAAGGGGGGTTTGGGAGTTCTGGGGCAGGGCGCTTCCCGCCCTGTGTATATCTTTTTTGAAACCCTGGGGCCCTGATATACTGGGGTTCCGTATAAATGGGCATCCCCCTTGTTGGGCTCGGTGGGGGGTGGGAATCAAGAGGAGAATTTTAATGAATAAAAACTGGCCCAAAACCCCAAAAAAAAGACAAGGCAAGATGGGAAAACAGACCTGTACGGTTTGAAGGTGGACAAAAAAACCTTTGGCTTTGGCCAGCTGGTGGTTTTTGGGGGAGCGGATAAAGTAGACCTCTGTGGGGCCTGAGCCCCTTTTGCGATCGCGAAAAAAAATAAAATGGTCTCAGCGGCAACCAAAGAGTGTCAAAAGATAAGGAACGGGTCACTTCTGGTTGGTGCCTTCCCCAACCTGCCTCGAAATGTTCTAAAATCGACGACGTTGATCGCCCGTCAGGGTGTTCTCCGCACAAAACTCTGACTTTCAAAGGGGGAAATTTCGGTGCAGGATCTGAGAAGAGGTCGGAGGCAAAAAATCAAATCGGAATGGCATCGAAAGGGGAGTGACCCACGTTTCGTGGCTTGTGCGCAAAGGCAAGACAGAGCCCCAACTAAACCCCTCTTCTTGCCTTTTGCTCTCCCTCTCTCCCGGGGAGTCGTCCGGTGGGTCCTGGATTGGGTTTTGTCGTTGTAACCCCGCCCCCTTTCGCTGTTTAAAGTCCCCGAGGTTCGGCCTGTGAGAGAAGATGCCGGAAGAAGAGGTGAGGTCCCTGCTGCCAGCCAGTCCACCGGGTGTGGGTGACAGTCCCCTCTGTGCCAATGTGGGGAAGCACCCTCGTCATCAAAGACCTGCCCAAATGGTTAAAGGAAAAGGAAATTCGAGAATAAGACTGAAAGGAATCCCTTTTTTTGAGGCAAAAAAAGTTTGTAATGAAAAAGTAAACCCGACTGCTGGGCCTCGTTTGCGCCGCGTAAGGAAGCCAACAACAGTCGCTCGGCGTTAGAGGTCGATTCGTTTGCTGAAAGAGAGCCAGGAACCCAGTCTGTCCCTCGGGCAAAAAATACTGCACGCGACGAACTCCGCGTAATCGCCTTCAGATCGACTCAGTTTTAAAAAACCTACCCCCGCCCCAGCATTGGGGGGCCCAAAAGATCAACGGCCTTCGGGGGGCGAAAGTGGAATTTGTTAAAATAAAGAAAAGCCCACCCCCCAAAATCCTCCAAAGGGCACCTGCGCTGAAAACAAGGGGCTGGGGGTTCGGGGAAAAAGACAAAATCGCCCCCAAAAAAAAAAAAGGCACCAAATTTTTTTAAAGATCGAGAAAAAAAAAGCGGAGAAAAAACCCACCGATTTGCAGTTCTCTCGATCAAAAAAAAAAAGGTGACCTTTGGAAATGAAAGGAACTTGGGGGAAATTGTTAAGTTTTTTTCGCCCTCTGCCCCAGGAAGTAAAACAAATCCATTGGAATACCCGTGGCTAAATTAAAATTTTTGAGGGCTGCAGCTTTTTTGTTAAAAACTTTTGAACCTTTCTGTCGTGGTCTTCAGGAAAAACTAAATTTCAAATCCAAAAGACCTTCACTTTTTTGGGTTTTAAATGTTCTACCCAAACCTGCTGAACCATCCACTTGGGATGTTGGTGGTTTTGCCTTTTACATAAACTTTGCTTTTAGTCCTGTCGATTGTCCCTCCCTTGGCGAGCTGCGGAGTACTCCCCACAAGACTGTCCAATTGCTCACTGTACTGCCACCTTCTGTCCGGTTTGTCGTCAGGACCTTGTCAGTCTGATCGGAAAACTTCCTGCCCTTTTTTGCTTTGGGTGACTTTAGGGCCCAATCTTTTGGGGGGTGTCAGTTCGTCATCCAGAGGTCTGCTTCTTGAGGATGTCCTTTCTGACTTTTATTTGTGTTGTTGAACGAGGAGCTCCAACTTACCCACCTTACGTTCCTTCGTGTTTAGTTCGTCGATTTTTGATCCCCCGTGGCCTGGCAATGGTGGGCTGTCCATGACGTCTGCCGGGGGTGGGGCCCTTTCCCCGTTTTTTTTACAGCCCATTTTAAATGAAACCGCCCCCTGTCTCTAAATCTCAATTATAAGAAGGCAAATGGGATTTTTGCAACCCCTTTTTTAAAAAAAATTCCGGCATGTTTTTTTTTGAGTCCAGACCCGCAGAATCTTGATAACCTGTGATCAATGTGTAAAACCGTATTCGTGTTTCCCACAAAATCCAAAAGCCAAAAAAAAACCCCGGGTTTAATTAGATGCCAACAAATTTCAAAAATTGCAAAAAGGGGTCAGCGTGGGTTAACAACGTTTTAGGTCCCAACGCTCGAGCCCATCAGAAAAAATCCCGTGCGAAAACGAGACCACTTTTAAATCAGTAAAAGTCGTCCTGGGAAACTTCGCTCCAGGTGACATCTAAAATTTTTCCCAAAAAAAAAGTTTGGAACATCATTAGAAAAAAAAAGGGAAAAGAACACCAACCCCTCCCTTTATCATTGAAAAATTGCTGATGCTTGATCACTGACAAACAAGCGTTGCCCAAACTGTTGGGCCTCCACCTCCCCCCGAACTCCTCTCTTTTAAAAAATCTGCAGCCCTTTTTTAAAAAAAAAGGATTAGAGAGAACTTCATACTTTTTTCTCAGCAAACTCGAAACCTTAATCTTCCTTTTTATCGCTGAACTAAATTAGCTTTGCAAACCCGCACTGATTTGCCCTGGTTGGAAGACTTCATTTCGGTTTTGAAAAATTTTCCGGGAAAACTGTTCCGGCTCCCTTTCAAAGTCTTTTCCATATCGGACCCCAGGGTCCTTTCCGTCCTCTGGCGGGAAAGCCCTGTTTATTCCCATTCCAAAGCCTGGAAAGGACCTCCAACCCTTCCAAATACGCCCCTCGTCTGCCAGGCCCCGTAAACTGTGGAAAGTGGTCAACTCCCCTCTGATGGGAGCTGGAAAACCCATGGTCTTTTGGGCCCGTGAACATGCGGTTTCGGAATACCACTCGACGGTTTTTTACCCTTAATCCCTCGGAAACCACATCCGCAACGCCCTTTTTCCCAAAAGCGAAGGGTCGCTATCTTTTTCGACCCCGAAAAGGCGTGCGCACCACGTGAAAAGAGGGTCTCGTGGACCCGACAGATTGGTTTTTGGGGTACCTGCCTCTGTTCATTTAGAATTTTTAGCCGATCGACAGTTCAGGTTTCGTGTTGGCACCACACTTTGAATCCCGGGAGGAGTTGGGTGTTCTCGGGGGGGCATCCTTTTTCCAGCCCCTTTTTAGCATTAAAAAAAAAAGACTTGTCCCTTTGGTAAGCCCGGGGGGACCCAGTCCTCTCTGTTTGACGACTTGCGCTGTATGCGTTTGGGGTTCTTACGCCGCGTCAGCGTCGACTCCCAAATTTGTGTCAACAAATCCAAAAGTGGGCCCAGGAAAAAAGGGGTTTTTCTGTTCCCGTACCAAAATCAGTCAATTCATTTCCACAATTTGTCATTTTTTGTGATCCTGAAATTCATTTGGCAAGTCCCCCATCGTTGTAAAAGAAAACCCAAATTCTGGGAGTTTTTTGACCAAAAAAATCAACTTTTTCGCCCCATAAAAAAACCTCAAAAATTCTTGCCAGAAAATTGAATTTCTTCGGGGGCGTTGCGCACCCGACTGGGGCGTGATAAAAAAACTTTGTAACTCTACGAGTTTGGTCCGTTCCAAAACTGGGGGTAGGTTTGCGTGTATGGCTCTGCAAGCGGGCTTCGTCTGTCTTGGGCATTCCACCACCCCCGTGTACAGCCTGTTTGCGAGGAAAGGGGAAAACCCCACGTCCAACCGCAGGGAAAATGTCTCTAAAATTATTTTATCAGACTGTTTCGAAAACCCCAGAATCTGCCTTTGAGTGTCTTTGACCCCCAGTTTCAAAAAAAATTCGAAACCAACCCTAACTGTATCCGCCGTTTGGTCTTCGTATGCAGCCTCACGTGCGGAATGCAGGTCTAGACCTAGGAGTTGTGTCGGACTTTTCAAGTTTCCAGATCAGCCTCCGTGGACCTTTTTCACACCAGAGATTCGTTTTGATCTTGCAACCTTTCGTAAAGAGTCTGCCAGCTCTCTGGCATACAAGGCCTTGTATGCTGACCTCTGTTCAAAATTCCCATCTTACCAGAAAATTTTCACTGACGGTTCCAAGTCTGAAGATGGAGTAGCCTGTGCAGCTTATTGCCCCGGTGCTCCTTCTCAGATACTGTTAAAACATATACCTCCAGATGCTTCTATCTATTCTGCTGAACTTACTGCTCTGGTTCTGGCATTGAAGATAATTTCACAATCTACGAAGAGGGACTTTCTGGTTCTGTCGGATTCGCTGTCAGCTTTGGAGGCCATAGCTGGCCGCAACCTTCAGCATCCAGAACTCTTACATTTCTTTGAACTTTTTAGCAAGTTGAAAGCGGATGGTTACAGCATTATTCTGGCTTGGGTTCCTGGTCATGTTGGCATCGGCGGGAACGAAATGGTTGATCGTTTAGCCAAGAATGCCACAAGAGAGAAACTGTCCAACATTTATATCCCCTGCTCAGATGTGAAACCCAAAATTAACGATTATGTGAGAGACCTCTGGCAGGAGGATTGGAACACACAGACGAATAACAAACTCTTTCAGATTCGTCCAAACCT
Source organism: Conus ventricosus (assembly GCA_018398815.1). Lineage (NCBI taxonomy): Eukaryota > Metazoa > Mollusca > Gastropoda > Neogastropoda > Conidae > Conus > Conus ventricosus. The sequence goes on along the minus strand of CM031614.1, from coordinate 21,862,556 downwards.
TAAGGACTTCCTCCCATCTACGTCTGGTGGTCGTAAAGAGGAAACGGTTCTGTGCCGGCTGCACACCGGCCATTCGTATTTTACTCATTCCTACCTTTTAAGGAGTGAAGAAGCTCCGTGGTGCATTCCATGTCATGCGCCACTCACAATGAAACATGTTCTTTTAGAGTGTTGGGACTTGCACGATGTGAGACACAAACATTTTACAGCGGAGTCCATGAAGATCCTGTTCAGGGATGTCCCGCCTGACGTGATCCTTCCAGTTTTTGAGAGAGATTAACATTTTTCCTCTGATTTAAGATTTTACGGAAGAAAGATTTTTAACGAAGTTTCTGGTGCGTTTCTAGAAGATGTCATTTAAAGAGATGTGTGAAAGGTGTTTTTTTTTTGTTTTTTTTTTAAATGACTTGTGAGTTGATTTTAACGTGGTGACAGCCCTGATGTGGCCCTTTGCGGTCGGCTGGGCTATAAGCAACATTATCTTATCTTATCGTCTGTCTCTCTCTCTCTCTCTCTCTCTCTCCTCTCTCTCTCTCTCTCTCTCTCTCTCTCTCTCTCTCTCACTCTTGTCAAATCAACAAGACTATCAGTTTGATCAGTCGCGCCAGTAAGATGGGTCATGTTGAACAAACTCGGTGAAAACGCAGAAAAAAAAAACCGGGAGGAAGAAGAGACAGGATTCAGACCTGCAAGAAGCACGTTTGATGTTACTACGATAGAAAAGCACCTTTAGCCCCAAAGTAAGGGTCCACCCCCAACTTCCCCCAAATTAAATAAAGTCTTTCCCTGTGCCCCGGAAACAACGGTTTTTGATGTATCACAAGGAACTCCAACTTTTAATTTTCTTCCACGTCACCGCAGCACATTACACCGAACCCAACACGCAGTTACCTGAAACAAAAAGGTAAACTTTTTTTTAAAAAAAAACAAACAAAACAAACAAAAAAAAAAACAACAAAAAAAAAACCCAAACCCAAAAAAAAAAAAAACCCTTTTAGCTATGCCTAGGCGTGAACTGCCCCCAAATCCTGTTCAGGTTTTGTTTTTTGTGAATATAATACAACAAAAAAATTTTCCACGTTTCAACCCCTTCAGTAAAAAATTTTTTTTAAAAAATTTTCCTTTTTAGAGAATAAACAGGGAAACCTACGCGGCACCCCCAACAACAACAATTCACGAAACCACAGAATGGTAGAATATGTTTGTTTTATAAAAAAAACCCAAATAAATTTAGCGATTCCGCCCAGAGAACGTGGACAAAGAGTCACAAACAAAACAAAAACCCCCAAGGCGGTTTTTCAAAAACCTTTCCTTAGGCCCATCGTAAAGGTTTTGGGGGGGTAATAAAAAGGGGGGAAAATAAAAAAAACGAAGAATTTTTCCAAACTTAAGGGGGGGGTGGGGGGTTGGGGGGGGGGGGGGGGGGGGGGGTGGGGGGGGGGTTTTTTGGGGGGGGGGGGGGGGGGGGGGTTTGGGGGGGGGGGTGGGGGGGGGGGGGGGGGGGGGGGGGGGGGGGGGGGGGTGGGGGGGGGGGGGGGGGGGGGGGGGGGGGGGGGGGGAGAAAAGGATCAATTTTGGTGAAATAAGTAGGGGTTTGGGAGAAAGGAAGTTTGGGTTTTTAGAGATTTTTTAAAAGCGCAGGGTTGCCGGGGCAACAGCCCCAGAGGCAAAGGGCGATTGTGATGTCAATGCTAGTGGCAGTATCAATCCAAGAAAATGCATTACTGAATGTTTACTGCAAACAACGATAGTGAAGGGTTAAGGAACGAAGCATTATACAGAAACAAATTTAGAAAAAACCTTTTTTTAATAATCAAATAAATAAATTAAAAAAACCCTTAAAAAAAATAAAAAAATAATTAAAAAAAAAATAAATAAATAAATAAATAATTAAATAAAAAAAAAAAAATAAAAAAAAAAAAAAAATAAATAAATTACATTTTTTTTTTAAAAAAAAAAAATAAAAAAAATGATAATTTAAAACCATAAAACAGAAAAGCTATAAGTTAAATTTTTGAGGTTTAAATTTGGGGATGGTTTGTGTGTGGTGTGTGTGTGTTGGGGGGGGATAAATTGTGGGCTTAGATTGAAGTGGTGGGTTTTTTAAAATGTTAAATTTTTAAAGGGTTATGCTATAGGGGAGGAAGAAGGGGGTGGGGTTTTTAAAGTACTTAAAGGGGGGAGGGGGGGGGGCCCAAATATTCACACCTAAAACACAAAAACTCTCTCTCTCTCCCCCCCCCCCCCCCCCCCCCCTTTTTTCCCCCGACCAACGATAAAGGAGATAGCATTCTTATTCATTTTTGTTGAGTGAGTGTGAGTGTTTTTGCGTGGGGGTGGGTGTGTGTGGGGGTGTGTGTGTGTGTGTGTGTGTGTGTGTGTGGTTGTTCCAAGTGTAATAAAACAGCCTTATTCATTGGTTTCCCCCCCCTACCCCCCAACCCCCGCCATACCCACCAACATCCCCACCACATTTATAAATAGGGAAAGGGGAGGGGTTTGGGTTTGGGGGGTGGGTAAGTCGATTTAGTAACAAAATTAGAGAAGTAGTGGGAGGGAAAAAGGGGAAAAGTGATAAACTACAACCTAGTACCATTTCCCAACACAACATTTAAACCCGCAAAGTCTTTGGGACTTTGGCAAACTAAGAAATGACAACTGGAAAGCGTTATGCAGGAATCTCACTCATAGCCAAACTGGGGACCCCTCCCACCCCATTTCATCAACGTCCAAAAGTATTTTGTGCCATTTTCCCCACTGCAGCTCCAACCGAAATACCTCCACCTACGCACCCCCTTTCCTTTTGTTTACCTCAGACATGGTTGGCAGCCCATCATCCTCCTTTTCCCCTTTCCAAAAACACTCTCTGAGTCCCTCCATTTGCAAAAGAATCCCACTTACCCCCCCCCCCCCCCCCCCAAACCCCCTCCTACCCTAAATAAAGATGTGGGGTAGGGTGTTTGGTGGGGGATGGGCGGGTTTTTCCCGGGGGGGAGGGGGGCAAAACCAAAAAATAAGGCCAAAATTACACCCTGGAAACACACACCCCACACACAAAACAACCACCAAAACACGCACACGCACGTACACACACTCCAAAAATAACTCACCACATAAAACAAACACATAAAAGAAAAGAATGCTATCTCCTTTATCGTTGGCGTGAAGGGGGGGGGGGGAGAGAAAGAGAGAGAGAGAGAGAGAGAGAGGAAGAGAGAGAGAGAAATTTTTTTTGTTTTGGGGTGAAAAAAGTTGCCCCTCCCCCACCCCCTCCCCCCCGTTTTGTAAAGTGGGAAACCCCCCCCCTTCTTCCCTCCACCCTCATACCCTCAACACCCAAAAATAACCCTGTACCAACCCACCACTTTTAAAAACTCAGCCCACAATTTTCCCCCCCAACACACACACACACACTACCTTAACCCCACCCAATTCCCCCCACATATAACATTTACAAATAGCTATCTTAAATTTTTGGGTTTAAAAATCATTAAATTTTTTTTTTTTTTTATTTAAAAAAAAAAATTTTTTTTATTTATTTTATTTATTTTTTTTTATTTATTTTTTTTTTTAAATTTTAAATTTTTTTATTTATTTTTTTTTAAAAATTAAAAATTATTATTTTTTTAATGTTTCCTTTAAATTTTTTTTAATTTATTATTTTAAAAATGTATTTTCTAAAAAAGTTTTTTGTACATGCTTTCCTTTCCCCTTTAAACCCCACTACGTTTTAAACAGTATCATTTAGTAAACTATTGCTTGAATTTATACGCCCTAGCATTGACATCACAAACGCCTTTGCCTCTTTGGGGCTGTTGCCAAAGGCAACCCCCCTGTTAAGAAACCTCTAACCCACCTCCCATTCCCCCCATACCCAAATTATTTAACCCCCCCCAAAGGAAATTTATCCGTCCAACCGCCCCCCCCCCCCCCCCCCAATATTTTTTGACAATTTTTTTATTCCCATCATAAAAATTATTATCATCCCTTAGACCCTTTTACTCACTCCTAAATTTTCCCTTTCCCAAAAGCCCGTTTTTCATTCAAAGCCTTTTTTTCCCTTTCGCTGAACCCCGAGTGATCTGATGCGATCAAAGCTAAATGAATTCTCTTTTTTTTATTCGTTTATACATCACCTGACGAAGACCTAAGAGGTCGAAACGCGTTGTGTTTTGTCTTGTGACTCGTTTGTCCACGTTCTCTGGGCGGTCGCTAACATTTATTTAAGATTTGTTTAGATTTCCGCCTGCAGTCGTCTGGCTTTGCAACTAGATTTATATTAAAATAGAAAATAGCAGTACCTTGGCCAGTATTTCTAGACAGCATTTCACATGGCACTGAATAGAGAGACACAGGAGAAAAAAAACTGGACCCGCCAAGTATCTGTCAAGACAGGAGTGCAAGACAAGAGACTGTGGCTGTCTGCCACGACCAGAGTCC
>CM031614.1:21834256-21854616 GCA_018398815.1 Conus ventricosus | reverse complement strand
GATCATATTTGTTGGATGCTTCAACCCACGATCGACGAGAATTGGAGTTTGTTTTGGTCTCAGTGGGGAAGACTGGAACCACACAGTCGATTTTCATCCACTCAAAGAATGCATCTCTAAAAATGTTGCTCAGATTCTCTGACCAACACTACTTGTGTCTACCTGTCGAGTCTGGTTGACGCCGGGATAAATCATGTATGTGAGAGAAGAGTTCATCCCTGTCACGCAGCCCCCGACCAACATGGAATTCCGTAGCATCGTGTTCTCCGTCCTAATCCTCATGGATCAGCATAAAAGTATCAAATTATTCCCTATTCTCGTGGTGGCCAAAGTCTCCATTTCCCCGTCACGTCTGCGCCCTTTGTGACTTCATGTTGAGATCGCCAGTATCTGCTGGTTCATGGGCACTGTCTTTGGACGGGCATAGTGGCGCCTTCCGAAGGGGCACACTCGTTCATGCCGGCTCCACAACAGTGCAGCAGTTGTCGTCAGGGGGCTTACTAGGTGGTGTGCTGCGTATTTCGGCAGAACCGAACACCACCGAAAGTGACTAGGCAGCAGCTCTAGTGGGCTGCCTCATGACGACTTGACACGGACTGTCCCAGTGGATTGCCGGGGCTGCGACGGGACAAGCCAGGATGTGTCTGTGGACGGGAGTCCGGACTTTGGGGTAGTAATACTGGAGTGTCATACACGTGAGATAAAAATAAAGGGATTATAATGATGATGATGATGATGATGATGATGGACTTAAGGGAAACAAATCTAGAAGTAAAAAAAACTGTCGTGTGGGTTTTCCAGGGAGAGCGCCTTTCTATGAACACCTTCCCAGTCCCCCTGCTCTGACCTGGGTTCGTCTGGGCAACGTGGGTCACCTGTTTGGCTTCTCCCAAGAGACACGGAACTTGGAGGGAGCCAAGGAGGCCTGCAAACCAGGTGAGATGACTAAAAGACCTAGGATAAGAAAACTGTGTTGTATCCTGTCCGTTCAGGATCCAGTCAAATGGCTGTGTCTTGCCTCTTCTGCCCCCCCCCCCCCCCCCCCTCTCTTTCTCTCTCTCTCAATCTGTCTGTCTGTCTGTCTCTCTCTCTCTGTCTCACACACACACGCACCACACACACACACACACACACACATACTCACTCTCTCTTACACACACACACACACACGCGCGCGCGCGCGCGCTCGCGCGCACACACACACACGAGTTTCAGTTTCAGTTTCATCAAAGGAGCGTCACTGCGTGCGGACTAGTCCATATACGCTACACCACATCCGCTAAGTTCTGAGACCACACTTTCGCATGATTTTTAAGCTGATAGATAAATGAATTAAGAACTAAGATAAGAGAATTGAAGAAGAGGGTCTCGTGGCTACGACTCAGCAGATGTCTGACCCGCGCATTAGCCCCATGCGCTGGTCAGACCTTGAGTGCCTACCTAATAAGATTGTTTCTTTGTTTGTTTGTATTTAATTTCGTTCTTTCTTTTAAATTTTTTTATTTGTATGTGTGGTGTAGTGAATGTACAAATGTGTGTGTATGGGTATGTGGGCACGGGCGTCACTACACTTCCCCGACTTCATGATGAAAGCTTTCGTTCAGGGGTTGCGCTTTTTCACTCCCAAAGAAGTGCACACACTGTTGATACGAACTAACAAATCAACTCCCATTGTTGCCCTTGCACACCCAAACCGGGCCATTCCCTTTCACCCCACTTTGAGCGCAGAAGGACCCCATGAAACTGCATATTCACCCCGTCGTAGACTGTCAAACATGCGTCTCACCTTCATGCAATACGTCCTGAAAACAACACACACACACACACACACACACACACACACACACCACACACACAAAGAAGAAAAATGGGGGGGGGGGGGGGGGCTTTAATAGGGGATATAGGAAGGGGGGGGGGGGCGTGAAGGAGCAATATGAGGCTAGGAGGTAGACGGGAAGGGCGTGAGAGAAAATCCACGTATCTAGTTCGAGAAAAAAAAAGAGGAAGCAGTGGAACAGCAAAACCACAGAAACTAAACAAGCTGCAAGACTACTCCGAAGGCAGGGAAAAAAATGTTAAAACACGCGCTCGCACGCGCGCGCGCGCACGCAACGCGCACACACACACACACACACACACACCACACACACACACACACACACACACACACACACACCACACACTCTCTCTCTCCTCTCTCTCTCTCTCTCTCTCTCTCTCTCTCTCTCTCTCTCTTTCTCTCTTTCAAATGACAGCCGTGATCGATTCGCCCTTTACAAAACGACGACCTACAAAAGCATCCATTATAAATGGCGTCGGGGTGAACGCGCAAAACGGCGACGCCCATTCCATAATACATGGGGCTTTCGGACTGCGTCCATGAGCAAGACAATTCTTTTGTTTATCGGCTTGTTCAGTTTCTTACAGTCTCCCGTTCTGTTTCTGTTTTGTCTCTGTTTTTTCTTCCTGCACGCTCCCACTTACCCCCCCCCCCCCCCCCTCCCGCTCTCTCTCCCTCTTTCGCTCATTCCTGTTGTTACACGCCAGGGCCGTACAGTTTTAAACATTTTAGCTGAGACTCTCTCTCTCTCTCTCTCTCTCTCTCTCTCTCTCTCATTCCTGTTGTTACACGCCAGGGCCGTAACAGTTAAAACATTTTAGCTGAGACTCTCTCTCTCTCTCTCTCTCTCTCTCTTCTCTCTCTCACATTCCTGTTGTTACACGCCAGGCCGTAACATTTTAGCTGAGGACTCTCTCTCATGTGTGTGTGTGTGTGTGTGTGTGTGTGTGTGTGTGTGTGTGTGTGCGCGCGCGCGCGTTTATAGGCGTGTATACAGGGAGAGAAGGGAGACGGAAGGGCGGAAGGTTTGGAGTGGGACGGGATAAGGTATGGGAAATGAAGACAGACAAAAGATATTCCGAACTAGAGAATCAGTTGGAAAGCATGACTGTAAAGACATGAAAGCCGTGAACTTGGACGCTTCAAAAGACTCTCGAGCGTGTTCAAAACAAAACACTTTTTCTTTTATTCTGCACGTGTGTGTGTGGAGTATGCAGAGGAGACTAGAGAGAGAAGTAGGGAGGTGGCGGAGGGAGGGGGAAGGGTTGTGGAGCGGGGGGGGGGGGGGGGGGGGGGAAAAACCAAGTGGGGAAGCAGGTAAACAAAGAAGTGTCCCAACTTGAGAATCGGCCGGGAAAGGACGAGCGAAGAGAAATGAAAGCCTAATACCTTTAACACTTCAAAAGGAACAGTTCGTATCCAAAACAGAGCAATTCAGTTTCTGTCTTCTTTGTCTGTTTTGGTTCACGCTATGGTTATTGCTGGTTGGTTGTGTGTCTGTGCGTGTGAGTTGTGTGTGTGTGTGTGTGTGTGTGTGTGTGTGTGCGCGCGCGCGTGCGTGCGTGCATGGGAGGGAGAGAGAGAGAGAGAGAGAGAGTACGGCTACAAATGTATTGCTGATAAGCTAGCTGACAGTTTCGGTCAAGCTGACAGCTTCTTCACACCACGCCTAAATGAAAAAAGACACCAGGAATTAGAAGCCTGACTTCTTCAAAACCACCACCCATCTCCATCCCGTCAAAAAAAAAAGGAAAAAGAAAGGAAAAGAAAATCCAAAGGCAAAAGCAGCCATGGCAAAAAAACTAAATGAAACAAAGAAATGTCTTCAAAAATGCACATAAGGGACTCAACATTTTCCAGTTCTTAAAACAAATAATTTGAGAGAGAGAGAGAGAGAGAGAGAACGAACTGATTTAATGAATAGGCCATTTGCCCATGTCATAACAGGGACAGGTGGGGTAAGGGAAGTCATCCAAAACTCATAGATATGTCGGTCAATACAATTAACTTTAGAGAAGTACAAGCAAAAGACAAAAGTTGCACGCATGTGTACAATCAGCGCGCACGTTATACACATGCATTCCCATGCACACACACACACACACACACACACACACACACACACACACACACACACCACACACACACACCACACACACACGCGCGCACGCGCACACACACACACACACACACACATACACACACACTCTCTCTCTCTCTCTCTCTCTCTCTCTCTCTCTCTCTCTCTCTCTCTCTCTCTTTTTTTTTTTTCTCTCTTTCTCTCTCCCTCCCCTCCCTCTCCCTCTCTCTCTCTCTCTCTCTCTCTCTCTCTCTCTCTTGAGAGAGAGAATTTTGTTGATGACTACTTAATTAATGGATGTTAACGAACTGAAAGTGTCATTTTTTTTGCACCAATTTCTTTTTTCTTTTTTGAAATCTATATTGATAGTAAACTTTTTATTCTTTCTTTAAATATAAATAAGTTAAAGGGTAATCTTACAATTTATTGTTTCCAGTCAATGTGTGTATATGAGTGAGTGTGTGTGTTCTGTGTGCGCGCACGCAGGCGTGCACGCTTGTGTGTGTGTGCGCACGCAGGTGCACGCATGAGTGTAAGTGTGTGTGTGTGTGTGTGTGTGTGTGCGCGCGCGTGCTCACGCACGTGTGTGCTTGTACATGAGTTTTGTCTCCGTTTCTGTCTGCCCCACTCCGTACCCAAACTCCCGTCTCTCTGTCTCGGTCTCGATCTGTCCGTCTGTCCGTCCGTCCGTCCGTCCGTCCGTCTGTCTGTCTGTCCGTCCGTACGTCCGTCTCTATCTCTCTCTCTCGATATTTGTTTCGAGAACTGCATTTAATAGCTGAAATTTACACAGTCTAGACCGATTCTAAATCAGTTTCTAGCTGATGCCTTTATTTTTCCGTCAGGCGGGCAAGGTGTTTCTGGCCACACTGGATACTCTGGAGGACGAGGTGAAAATGTACGTTCACAACAGCTATCCTGACAAGGCCTTTTGGCTAGATGCTTCTGCTGATGTTGGCGGTTAAGTGATGAGATCATGACTGCTGAGAGAAAGAATGCCGACGGAACTTTCATCCAGTCAGAAGACGTTACTGTTTTTGGTGCGTGGGGATAAAAAGAACGGCTGAACTTCATTGGTGCAGATTTTCTTTTTCTGACTTTTAGCCCTTTAACACATCGTTGATCTTGTTTGTAATGAAGATGAAGCGGATTGTCGTGGACGGAAAGAACCTGACTTACAAAACTAAAGTGTGTACATTTCATTTTTGTTGACTTACAAACTAAGTGTGTACATTTCATTTTTGTTTGACTTACAAACTAAAGTGTGTACATTTCATTTTTGTTGACTTACAAACTGAAGTGTGTACATTTCATTTTTGTTGACTTACAAACTAAAGTGTGTACATTTCATTTTTGTTGACTTACAAACTGAAGTGTGTACATTTCATTTTTGTTGATTTACAAACTGAAGTGTGTACATTCCGTGGAAAGCATTTAGTTTCGTCTCCTGACGATCAAACGAGTTTCAAGCTTCGTTGTCATACAATACTGTGCTCAGCATACAAGCTTTGTACATTTGCACTTTGGTGTATGTGCCATCTGCGTGCTGTCTGATCATTTATTTGTGAGCGTAGACATACTAGTGGCTGCCTTACCAATTGTTTTATACAGCTCAGTGTCCAAGGTCGAAGTGACTGAGATCTTGGAGCGCAGGCAGATGAACATGTAGACAGTCTGCAGCATGTACTTCAGGATTTTGACAGACAGCGCTTCTTCTGCATCTTGACATATTCGTGCTGGCTTCGTGTTGATTGTGGTCCCCAAATCCTTACGAGCTGTAGAGGAGTAGTTTATGAGCTGCTGTAGCTCTTCTTGTGTGTGAATTTGTGGGAGATGCATCATCAGCGAACAGGCGTTTAACCTGGACCTTTGCTTTATTTCTTTTCTGTTTGGTCTTGTCCAGAGGTGGCTCCCTAAATGACTCTCCCCCCCCCCCCCCCCCCCCCCCCCCCCCCCCCCCCCCCCCCCCCCCCCCCCCCCCCCCCCCCCCCCCCCCCCCCCCCAATAGACGTATTTCAGCAGAATGGGGCAGTAGATTCCAAATAGTGATGATGAACGTACGCATTTTTTTTTAATGTAATATAATGATCGATGAAAATAATAATACAGATGATAGTGTGGCGTTCTGTTCTGGTCAGAGACAACGGGGCAGGGCTGTATTTCTACGCTTCCTTTCGCGGTATATCCCGATATCAGCCGAGCGCCTGAGAGATGCCCCTGTTACATGGATAAAACATCTTGACCGTATAAGCTGAAATGCAAATGAACAAACAAAACAAGATGCAAAGTAAAGGGAATTTGACATACAATTCGAAACGGACAACTGCATTTTCGACTAATATGTCATCTTCGGAGGTTACTAATAGCAGACGCAAACCCCCCACAAAACAGTACTTCACTGAAAGCAGTCGGCACGAACACGTGCGGTTCGTGTCTTCCTATTATAGTCCACAGCACCGGCAACTGGGCAGGAGACGGCGGGGACCGAACATCCACACAAACACACGCCTCTCACCGGACTTTAAACCTCGATCTTCCAGCAGCAAACCACTGGAAGCACCGCCCCTGTTTCGTGTTTCTGTGTTGCAGAAAGCTCCACCTCCATCTACGTGTGGTCTTCGGATGGCGGGTTGAATTCCCAGGTCAACGTGATCACAGACACTTCAAGCACAGGCCTGATGATGGTCAAGACTGGTCTGGATGACGTTCAGCTGGTGAAGACCGCCGTCCAGGTGCCTGGGCATTTCATCTGCGAAGGCTTTCCCGGTAGGTTGCCGATGATGGTTTTGTTCTTCGTCGTCTTGATGTGTTGGTGGTGGTGTTGTGGTGGTGGTTCATCATTACATGATGGTTAGTTGTTTGTCATCTTGATGTGTTGTTGAGGTGATGGTGGTGGGTTCATCATCTTATGATGGTTTTTATCGTTTGTCTTTTTGGTGGGGCTGTTGTTGTTGTTCATCATCATATGATTTTTTTTCTTTGTTTTCTTAATGTATTTGTATTGTTGTGATTCTTTCATTATGTAATTGTTTATTTCTTCGTCTTCTTGATGTGTTGTTGGTGTTGTGGTGGTGGTTCATCATCATATAATGGACTTGTTGTTTGTTTTCTTGATGTGTTGTTATTGTCGTGATTTATCATTACATAATTGTTTATTTTTTCGTCTTTGTTGTTGTGGTGGTGGTGGTTCATTATAAAATGATTTCGTTCTTTGTCTTCTCGTTGTGTTGTTCTTGCTGTTGTGGTTCATTATCGTATAATGATTTCGTTCTTTGTCTTCTTGGTGTTGTTGTTGTTGTGTTTGTTATTGTTGTGGTGGTGGTGGTGGTGGCGGTGGTAGTGATTGGTTCAGTATTGTAGAATGGTTTTGTTCTTCGTCTTTTTGGTGTGTTGTGGTGGTGGTGGTGGTGATTCATCATCATATAATGGTTCTTTAACTTCTTTGTGTGTTTTGTTGTAAGCTACACACAAAAAGTTAAGGATCACTTTCACAAACATTCATAACTGTCAAAATAAGAAAGTCAATGCGTTGAAGTTTGGCCAACATTTAATTCCATTCTTTAGTGATAACGATACACAATTGCCTTCAATCTCGAGCAATCGTTTGGTGTGTACATTTGATTAAAGTGGGTACGTATCCAAATTTGATTTCCCAAAGTCATTGAAATCACAAGACAGGGCATACTGATGCTCCCAAAAGCTCAGTAATGCGTGTAAAACCCAAAATGGCTGTTCTGGCACTCGACGCAGCGAGTCCTCATCCAGTTGACCAGGCTGGTGAGATCCTCTGTGGAAGCGCCTGCCACTCAGCCTGCAGCATCTGGTAGAGGTGTTGGGCATCCTGGGAGGGGGGGGTGGCTCCTCACTTTGCGATCCAGCTCATCCCAGAGGTTCTCAGTCGGGTTGAGATCGGGACTGCATGCTGGCCACTCCCTTCTGTTGACTCCAGACTGCTGCAGGAAGTCGTTGACCACCCTTGCCCTGTGGGGGCGAGCGTTGTCATCCTGGTAGACAGCCCTCGGTCCATCTGCTGCAGTGTAGGCACAGCCAGCGGTTGAAGGATCTCATCCCGGTATCGGATGCCAGTCAGGTTACCCTGTACATGATACAAGGGTGTTCTGTGGTGAAGGCTGAAGGCCCCCAGACCATTACAGAACCTCCACCAAAGGCCACCTTTTCTTGGACAGTGGCGTCAATAAAGCGTTGCCCTGGGCGCCTCCAGACCCTCAGTCGGCCGTCGTTGTGGTGAAGGGTGAAGCGTGATTCATCACTGAACAGGACCTGGGACCAATGGTGACGTGTCCACCTCACGTGACGTGCGCAGAAGGCGCGGCGTGCTGCCCTATGGGCTGGAGTTGAGCGTGGCCGTCCTGCTGGGCGACGAGGGAACGGAGATTAAACCCATGTAGGCGGTTCCGTATGGTCTGCTGGTGAAGTTGATGTTAGTAGCCACCCTGAACTGTCTTTGAATGATGCTGGAAGAGGCTGTTCTTGTCTGCAGGGCTTGTCGTTCAATGAGACGGTCGTCACGTGGGGTTGTCTTCTTTGGTCGACCAGATCTGCGTCTTTCATGGACAATCCCAGTGGCTGTGAAGCGTTGAATCAGTCGGACAATGACCGAGATGGACACATGAAGTCGCCTGGCCACTTCTCGCTTGGGAACACCATCTTGGAACCATGCAACAGCTCATCCCCTATCCAACTCGCTTAATTTTCGTCGTGGAGGCATTGTCAGATCAGGCCTACTACTGGTGGAATGTCTTCTTATAAAGCCAAGCGAGCGACAGCATCTCACACATAAACAGCAGTGCTTGCACGTGCATAATGGTTTTTTCCATCTGGCAAGTGCAATGTGTTCAGGCAGAACGGTCCAAAACAAGGTCATTTTCGCAAGTATCCGCTTTTCAGTTTGCGGCCCAGCTCAGTAGTAGAGAATCCCGTGCAATTGTCGCACTAACACAACATCGCCCACTTACAGCTGAACAAGAATTCATGACAATTTGGCTGGACAAAGAAATAAATAACTGTAGCGAACTGAGTTTATTACGCACCTGTTTTCACATACCGATCCTTAACTTTCTGTGCGTAGTATAGTTGTAGTGATTCGTCATCATATAATGGTTTTGTTCTTCGTCATCTTGGTGTGTTGTTGAGGTGGTGGTTCATCATCATATAATGGTTCTTCATCTCCTTTGTGTGTTGGTGTTGTAGTGATTCATCATATAATGGTTTCGTTCTTCGTCATCTTGGTGTGTTGTTGAGGTGGTGGTTCATCATCATATAATGGTTCTTCATCTCCTTTGTGTGTTGGTGTTGTAGTGATTCGTCATCATATAATGGTTTTGTTCTTCGTCATCTTGGTGTGTTGTTGAGGTGGTGGGTTCATCATCATACAATAGGTTTTTTCTTCGTCTTCTTGGCATGTTGATGTAGTTCATCATCATATTATGGTTTTGTTCTTCGTCTTCTTGGTTTGTTGTTGTTGTTGATCATCACAGCATGATGCATATATATATATATATATATATATATATATATATATTAAAACAAGTTAAAAGAGGAATCTTAAAACTATCTACAAATTTGTTTCAAGCGTGTTGCGCTGTCATCAGGATGGTTTTTGGTTTGCCCACCGCCGATGTTATATAGCGTGTGAGCCCACACGCTATATAACATCGGCGGTGGGCAAACCAAAAACCATCCTGATGACAGCGCAACACGCTTGAAACAAATTTGTAGATAGTTTTAAGATTCCTCTTTTAACTTGTTTTAATTAATGTTGCTCCCCAAGGGGTTGAGCACTTAAAAAATTGTTTTAGGCATTTAAATATACTGATCTCTATATATTATATATATATATATATATATATATTATATATATATGTATATATATATATATATATATATATATATATATATATATATATATATACATATTGGAAGACAGGAGGAGTGTTTTTATTTTCTCCCATTTCGTAAACTTGATGAGTGTATAGCGTTTGTAAATTGTTCATGAAATTTGAATTATTTAAGCCCATTTTTCTTCCTTGTGAAGAGAAATGGAGACTCAGCTCAAAATGAGCAAAGGATTGGATTGTATAATATTCCGGTCGACAGACATGTGATCTTGCTTAAATGGATGAATTTTGAGAGTCTTGTCATTTACCAAAGTAAACCTTAAAATGCGAAACTTTGGCTCACACTGGTGGGAAAAAGATTAAAGGCACATTACTCTGTCGCATGAGGTAAAACATCCATAGACTGCTATGCAGATAGGGTACGAGTCAATACACGCAGGTAGTAGTGTTTGTTCTCGTGCCTTTTTCTGCTCATGTGCAAGCAGAAATAACAATGGTTTTGTTGCATTACGAAGGAATATTGTCAACTACCTTTGTTTATTTTCTTATGAAATTTCTTTTCGTTTCCTGAACAAAACATGTCCTCCCTTCAACAGCTACAGAGACGGTGTCTGCGGTGCTGATTTCGATGGCCATTGACTTTGACTTGACTTACTTGACTTAGTCCTCTGAATTCCCTGGGGAACATAGGGCCGCAACCACACTCTTCCAGCGGACACGGTTTTGGGAGATCTTCTTCAGCTTGGCCCACGTCATTCCGGCGGCCTTCACTTCCGCGTCAGTACTCCTTCGCCATGTCTGTCTTGGTCTTCCCACTCTTTTTTGCCCTGAGGGTTCCATTCAAGGGCTTGTCTTGTGATGTTGGATGGAGACTTTCTGAGGGTGTGGCCAATCCATCCCCACTTCCGTTTTCTGATTTCTATTTCTATTGGAACTTGCTGGGTCTTGTTCCACAGTTCTGCGTTGGCAATAACATCTGGCCATCTGATGTTCACAGTGTTTCGCAGACATCTGTTGATAAATGTTTGGAGTTTGTGGGTGTTTGTCTTTGTTGTTCGCCACGTTTCAGAACCATACAGAAGGACAGGTTTCACATTTGAGTTGAAGATTCTGATCTTGTTATGGAGTGAGAGGGCAGAGGAATTCCAGATAGGCCGTAGCGTAGTAAAGGTGTGCCTGGCTTTATTGATGCGACTCTTGATATCCTCATCTGTACCTCCATCTTTGCTGACCACACTGCCGAGGTAGACAAACTTGTCAACTTCAATGATGTCTTCCTGTTGTAGTCGTTAGTGGGTCTCGTTGCTGGTTGTTGACTCTCATGGCTTCTGTTTTCTTTATGTTGATTTGGAGGCCTGTCTTTCCTGCTTCTTCTGCTACCCGGCACAGCTTCTCTTGTGCGTCTTGCTGTTTGTGGGACAGAAGGCTGATGTCGTCGGCGAAGTCCAGGTCTTCCAGTTGGTTGGTGAAAGTCCACTGGATTCCTGTCCTCTTGCCGTCTGTAGACTGCCGCATTATCCAGTCAACGACCATCAGGAAAATTGTTGGCGATAGTAGACACCCCTGACGGACGCCGGTTTGTACAGTGAAGGGCTTCGTTAGCTTCCCATCGTGGACGACCTGGCATGTGGCATCCTCGTAGAGTTGCTGGTTGATGGCAACAAACTTGGGTGGGAAGCCATAGTGGTGCATGAGTTTCCAGATGGTATCTCTGTCGATGCTGTCAAATGCCTTCTGGAAATCTACAAATACTGCGTACAAGGGGGTCTGCCACTCCAGAGACTGCTCGATGATAATTCTCATGGTGGCAATTTGGTCTGTGCATGATCTGTCTTGGCGAAATCCAGCTTGTTCTTGGCGGAGGGTCTTGTCTAGGGCGGTCTTTAGTCTCTCTAGCATGATTTTGGTCAGCACCTTCCCCGGGATGGACAGCAACATAATCCCTCTCCAGTTTTTACAGGATGACAGGTCCCCTTTCTTCGGCAGCTTCACCAGGTGGCCTCTTTTCCAATCTTCTGGCACTCGTTCCTGCTCCCAGATCTTGCTTAGGAGTGGATGCAGCATCTGTGTTGACGTCTGGATGTCTGCTTTCAGTGCTTCAGGTGGAATTCCGTCTGGACCCGCTGCTTTACCTGACTTCAGTGACTTGATGGCTTTGGTAACTTCCGTCTTGGTTGGTGGGCCTGTGTTGATGTCCAGAAGCTGGGTTGGTGGTGGAATGTCTGGGGGGACAGGTGGTGCAGGTCTATTCAGTGTCTCTTAAAATGCTCTGCCCACCTTGCTCTCTGCTCAGCTTCTCCTGCGATGGTGTTTCCCTCCTTGTCTTTGACCGGGCGACTGGGGTTGCTGGTCTTTCCAGAAAGTGTTCGGGTAATCTCATACAGCCTTTTCATGTTTCTCTGTCCTGCCGCTGTTTCTGCCTCTTCTGTGAGCTCATGGATGAATTGTTTCTTGTCTTGTCTAGCACTTTTCTTGACTTGGCGGTTGACGTCCCAGTAGTGTGCCTGTAACTCTTGCTTGTGGTCTTGGTCTTGGTCTTGGGTCTGGTTGATCTGGTCTTTTAGGTGCTTCCGCTCTGTGATGAGGGTCCATGTTCCAGCTGTCAGCCATTCTTTGTGTTTTCTTCGCTTCTTTCCAAGCACTTGTGTACATGTCGTCTGCCAGACCTCCCTCAGGTCACACCAGTGGTCTTCGATTGTTTCTTCAGCAAGTTGGTCAAGTACGCTGAATCTGTTTCTCAGTTCCAGTTTGAACCCCTCTGTTGTTGCTCTCTCCTTCAGACTGTGTACATTGTACTTATGTGATAGTCGGCCTGCTTGGTCTTTGTAGGCTTTCAATTTGGTCTTTAGCACAGCTATCACAAGGTTGTGGTCTGATGCTGCGTCTGCTCCTCGTTTCACTCTCACGTCATGTAAACTTCTGAACAAAACATGTCCTCCCTTCAACAGCTACAGAGACGGTGTCTGCCGGTGCTGATTTCGATGGCCATTGGGAAGACATATTTAACCCAGGAAGAGGCGAGATGACCTTCGTCTTTTCAAACAACACGCTCAGGTTTCCGGACGCAAGGGACGCGTGCGCCGCGAAGGGAGGAGGACTTCGTCTCGCCATTCTGGACATTCTGTTCCATGATGTCGTGGACTGGGTCAGCAGAACTCATCCAGAACGGGACTATTGGGTGGACGTCTCCAGACCTGAGTCTGCTGAATGTGAGGCCTGTTGTCTTGTCGTTATCATTATCATCATCAACTTCATCATCATCATCCTGATTGTCGTCGCCATTATTGCCGTTGTTGTCGTTGTCGTATTTCTTCTTCATCTTCTTTTCCTTGCTCTTCTGCGTTTTTCTTCATCTTATTGTTTTTCATCTTATCTTTCCTCTTCTTCTTTTTCTTCTCATCATGTTCATTGTTACCACTAGTACTATTATTATCATCTTTGTTATTATGTTGTTGTCGTGGCTGTTGCTGCTGCTGTATTTTTTTCTTCTTGTTATCGATGTTGCTGTGCCCCTCTTCTTTCTTCTTCTTCTTCCCCTCTTCTTGTTATTCTTCTATTCTTCTTCGTCGTCGTCTTCTCTCTCCTTCTTTTTCGTCTTTGTATTCGTCGTCGGCTCCCCGGCACGCTCTCTTCTTTTTTCTTTGTCTTCTTGTTCTTCTTTTCTTCTTCCTTTTCGTTTTCCTTCATTGTTGTCTTCTTCTTTGTCCACTTTTTTTTCTCCTTTTTCTGCTTTTTCTTCCTAATTTTTCTTCTTCCTCCTGTTTATAGTTGACGCGGTGACAGCCCTGATATGGCCCTTTGCGGTCGGCTGGGATATAAGCAACATCACTATTACCGTTACCTCATGTTCCTCATCTCTTCCTCCTCCGCTCCCTCTTCCTGTAATTGATTTCTGTCTCTCTTTCTTTCTTCCCTGTTTTATTTTATTCCTCCTCCTTCTCCTCTTCTTATTGATTTCTGTCTTTCGTACTTTTTTTTCTCCCTATTTTATTGTTTTCGTCCTCCTTCTTCTCTTCTTATTGATTTCTGTCTTTCGTTCTTATTTCCCAGTTATATTTAATTCCTCCTTCTTCTCCTCTTTTTATTAGTTTTGTCTTTCATTCTCACTTCCCTATTTTATTTTACTCCTTCTCCTCTTCTTCTTATTGATTTCTGTCTTTCGTTCTTTCTTCCCTTTTTCATATTATTCCTCCTCCTTTTCCTCTTCTTATTGATTTCTGTCTTTCGTTCTTCCTGTTTTATTTTATTCGTCCTCTTTCTCTTCTTATTGATTTCTGTCTTTTGTTCTTTCTTCCCTATTCTATTTTATTCCTTCTCCTTTTCCTCTTCCTCTTATTGATTTCTGTCTTTTGTTCTTTTTTCCCAGTTTTATTTTATTCTCCTCTTTTTATTAGTTTCTGTCTTTCGTTCTTACTCCCCTATTTTATTTTATTCCTCCTCTTTCTCCTATTCTTCTTGCTGATTTCTGTATTTCGTTCTTCCTATTTGGTTTAATTCCCCTTCTTTTCCTCTTCTTCTTATTGATTTCTGTCTTTTGTTCTTTCTTCACAGTTTTATGTTATTCCTCCTTCTCCTCATCTTCTTATTGATTTGTGTCTTTCGTTCTTCTTATTATATTTCATTCCTCCTCCTTCTCCTCTTCTTCTCATTGATTTCTGTCTTTCGTTCTTTCTTCCCTATTTCATTGTGTTCCTCCTCTTTCTCCTCTTCTTCTCATTGATTTCTGTCTTTCGTTCTTTCATCCCTATTTCATTGTGTTCCTCCTCTTTCTCCTCTTCTTCTCATTGATTTCTGTCTTTCGTTATTTCATCCATATTTCATTGTGTTCCTCCTCTTTCTCCTCTTCTTCTCATTGATTTCTGTCTTTCGTTATTTCATCCCTATTTCATTGTGTTCCTCCTCTTTCTCCTCTTCTTCTCATTGATTTCTGTCTTTCGTTCTTTCTTCCCTATTTCATTGTGTTCCTCCTCTTTCTCCTCTTCTTCTCATTGATTTCTGTCTTTCGTTATTTCATCCCTATTTCATTGTGTTCCTCCTCTTTCTCCTCTTCTTCTCATTGATTTCTGTCTTTCGTTATTTCATCCCTATTTCATTGTGTTCCTCCTCTTTCTCCTCTTCTTCTCATTGATTTCTGTCTTTCGTTCTTTCTTCCCTATTTCATTGTGTTCCTCCTCTTTTCCTCTTTTTCTCATTGATTTCTGTCTTTCGTTCTTTCTTCCCTATTTCATTGTGTTCCTCCTCTTTCTCCTCTTCTTCTCATTGATTTCTGTCTTTCGTTATTTCTTCCCTATTTCATTGTGTTCCTCCTCTTTCTCCTCTTCTTCTCATTGATTTCTGTCTTTCGTTATTTCATCCCTATTTCATTGTGTTCCTCCTCTTTCTCCTCTTCTTCTCATTGATTTCTGTCTTTCGTTCTTTCTTCCCTATTTCATTGTGTTCCTCCTCTTTCTCCTCTTCTTCTCATTGATTTCTGTCTTTCGTTATTTCATCCCTATTTCATTGTGTTCCTCCTCTTTCTCCTCTTCTTCTCATTGATTTCTGTCTTTCGTTATTTCATCCCTATTTCATTGTGTTCCTCCTCTTTCTCCTCTTCTTCTCATTGATTTCTGTCTTTCGTTATTTCATCCCTATTTCATTGTGTTCCTCCTCTTTCTCCTCTTCTTCTCATTGATTTCTGTCTTTCGTTCTTTCTTCCCTATTTCATTGTGTTCCTCCTCTTTCTCCTCTTCTTCTCATTGATTTCTGTCTTTCGTTCTTTCTTCCCTATTTCATTGTGTTCCTCCTCTTTCTCCTCTTCTTCTCATTGATTTCTGTCTTTCGTTATTTCATCCCTATTTCATTGTGTTCCTCTCTTTCTCCTCTTCTTCTCATTGATTTCTGTCTTTCGTTATTTCATCCCTATTTCATTGTGTTCCTCCTCTTTCTCCTCTTCTTCTCATTGATTTCTGTCTTTCGTTATTTCATCCCTATTTCATTGTGTTCCTCCTCTTTCTCCTCTTCTTCTCATTGATTTCTGTCTTTCGTTCTTTCTTCCCTATTTCATTGTGTTCCTCCTCTTTCTCCTCTTCTTCTCATTGATTTCTGTCTTTCGTTCTTTCTTCCCTATTTCATTGTGTTCCTCCTCTTTCTCCTCTTCTTCTCATTGATTTCTGTCTTTCGTTCTTTCTTCCCTATTTCATTGTGTTCCTCCTCTTTCTCCTCTTCTTCTCATTGATTTCTGTCTTTCGTTATTTCATCCCTATTTCATTGTGTTCCTCCTCTTTCTCCTCTTCTTCTCATTGATTTCTGTCTTTCGTTATTTCATCCCTATTTCATTGTGTTCCTCCTCTTTCTCCTCTTCTTCTCATTGATTTCTGTCTTTCGTTCTTTCTTCCCTATTTCATTGTGTTCCTCCTCTTTCTCCTCTTCTTCTCATTGATTTCTGTCTTTCGTTCTTTCTTCCCTATTTCATTGTGTTCCTCCTCTTTCTCCTCTTCTTCTCATTGATTTCTGTCTTTCGTTATTTCTTCCCTATTTCATTGTGTTCCTCCTCTTTCTCCTCTTCTTCTCATTGATTTCTGTCTTTCGTTATTTCATCCCTATTTCATTGTGTTCCTCCTCTTTCTCCTCTTCTTCTCATTGATTTCTGTCTTTCGTTCTTTCTTCCCTATTTCATTGTGTTCCTCCTCTTTCTCCTCTTCTTCTTCATTGATTTCTGTCTTTCGTTATTTCATCCCTATTTCATTGTGTTCCTCATCTTTCTCCTCTTCTTCTCATTGATTTCTGTCTTTCGTTATTTCATCCCTATTTCATTGTGTTCCTCCTCTTTCTCCTCTTCTTCTCATTGATTTCTGTCTTTCGTTATTTCATCCCTATTTCATTGTGTTCCTCATCTTTCTCCTCTTCTTCTCATTGATTTCTGTCTTTCGTTCTTTCTTCCCTATTTCATTGTGTTCCTCCTCTTTCTCCTCTTCTTCTCATTGATTTCTGTCTTTCGTTATTTCATCCCTATTTCATTGTGTTCCTCCTCTTTCTCCTCTTCTTCTCATTGATTTCTTTCGTTCTTTCTTCCCTATTTCATTGTGTTCCTCCTCTTTCTCCTCTTCTTCTCATTGATTTCTGTCTTTCGTTATTTCATCCCTATTTTATTTCACTCCTTCTCCTCTTCTCTTTATTGATTTCTGTCTTTCATTTTTCTTCCTATTTTATTCCTTTTCCTTCTCCTCTTCTTATTGATTTTTGTCTTTCGTTCTTTCTTCCCTATTTCATTTTATTCCTCCTCCTTCTCTTCTTCTTATTGATTTCTGTCTTTCGTTCTTCCCTATTTTAGTTTATTCCTTTTCCTTCTCCTCTTCTTATTGATTTCTCAATTCTGTCTTTCGTTCTTTCTTCCCTATTTTATTTTATTCCTTTTCCTACTCATCCTCTTCTTAATGATTTCTGTCTTTCGATCTTTCGTCCCTATTTTATTTTGTTCCTGCTCCTTCTCCTCTTCTTATTGATTTCTGTCTTTCGCTCTTTCTTCATACTTTTATTTTATTCCTTTTCCTTCTCCTCTTTTATTGATTTCTGTCTTTCGTTCTTCATTTTATTTCGTTCCTCCTCTTTCTCTTCTGATTGATTTCTGTCTTTTGTTCTTTCTTTCCTATTTTATTTTATTCCTTTTCCTTATCCTCTTCTTCTTACTGATTTCTGTCTTTTGTTCTTCCTATTTCATTTTATTCCTTTTGCTTCTTCTCTTCTTGTTATTGATTTCTGTCGTTCGTTCTTTCTTCCCTATTTTATCCATTCCTCTCTTTCTCCTCCTCTTCTTATTGATGTCTGTCTTTTGTTCTTTCATCCCTATTTTATTTCACTCTTCCTCCTTCTCTACTTCTCTTTATTGATTTCTGTTTTTCAGTCTTTCTTCCTATTTTATTCCTTTCCCTTCTCCTCTTCTTATTGATTTCTGTCTTTCGTTCTTTCTTCCCTACTTCATTTTATCCCTCCTCTTTCTCCTCTTCCTATTGCTTTCTGTCTTTCGTTCTTTCTTCCCTAATTTATTTTATCCCTCCTCTTTGTCCTTTTCTTATTTCTTTCTTTCTGTTCTTCCTATTTTATTTCACTCCTCCTCCTTCTCTTTATTGATTTCTGTCTTTCATTCTTTCTTCCTATGTGCTCTCTTCCACATGGACGGAAATTTACCTTCGTTAAAGCATTTATTAAGCAACTGGGTAAGAGGGCTAGCTATAACAGTTACTGCACATATAAGTAGTTTGTTGTGGATGAGGTCTGGACCAGACGATTTTGTCTTGTCGAGATTTCTAACTGATATGATATCGTCTTCAGTAAGTACAATTTCATTAATTTCATAGTTGGCAAACGACATCTGTGGTAGTTCGTCATCGTCGTTGTCGAGAGTAGATTTTTCTATGAAATACATTGTGCCGTTTGACAGTAAAGGAGGAATGTCATCAGTGTTAATGCCCTTTTTATTGAAAAAAGAACGAACTAGTTTTTACCAGCCCTTTTGGCCAAAGTTTAGTGGATCTGATGCCTTGTAATCAATCTCTTTATAAAACTCAGCCTGTCGTTCTTTCTTTTGCTGTGACATAGTTCCGAAACTGCCTGTGCCAGTTTTCAGCAAAACCGTTTGTTCAGCTTTTGCATGAATATTTTTACGCTTTGCTATTAAGAGTCGTATTTCATCAGTCATCAGTGGTACATCGTTTGAATAGACTGTGATAACTTTAGTTGGCATGCACTGTTTAGCTAGACTCATGAAAGTATCACTGAAATGTCCAACGGTTTCGTCAACAGTTCTCATATTTAAAATGTATTGCCAGTCAACTAGTTGTAACAATCGACAAAGTTCGTCTCTGTTTAGTTTGTTGTAGTTAAATATAGTTCTTTTGAAATTGCTATTGTTTTTAATTGTGTTTTTAAGGTGCAAACATGGAATACTGTGACCACTAAGGACTACGGGTAAGACTTGAGTTGATTCAGCTAAATCGGGGGTTTGGGTAATGACGAGGTCTAGACAAGTTGATGTAGCGTCGGTGATTCGGGTTGGTTCAGTAACTAACTGGTGAAGACTGTAACTGAATTATTTCTGTTATGTGTCGAGAGGGGTTGTTCGGGCAGTCTGTGTTCAAGTCACCAGTTACAAAGAACGGTAGAGCTATATTGATTACTTTCCTAAAACTGGCTCTCACAAGATCCCAATAGCGCATCAACGCATTGGGTGGACGATAAAAGCAACCTTTTTGAATACTCTTCTGGTTTAGTTTGGTTTCAACCCAAACGGCTTCTAATTCATGGACTTGAAGATCCGGGCGTGGTTTACAATATAATGAGTTTCGAACATAAATCGCTACTCCTCCGTGGGATCATTAGCTCGGTCAGACCAGACGGGGGGATGAAAATTGGGTAGGCATATTGAATCATTTAATACAGACTCAGAAAGCGATGTTTCAGACAAAGTCATTATGTCGAATTCTCTAAATTCGGCTTCCAAGAGAGTAAGTTTATTTCTTAAACTTTGAACATTACTATGAATTGCACAAAGATATTTTTGTTTGTGGGCCCAGGATTTAGACCAATGTCAGTAGATAAGATAAGAAATAACTCCGTCAGTGTGGAAGTATGTCGTTGACATTGTGAGGTTTTAAGGTGCTTACTGTCGACTCTATAAAATATGAATTCTTTTTTTAACAGACGTGCGGTGAAATAAAATTGATCTGAAGGTGAAATAATCATGTGCACAAGCAGTGCCAGCTGGACACGGTATTTGCTGTATAAAAGATGAAGGATGAAAAAGGTTACGATGCTGGACTTACCGTGATGTGATAATTTACGACACAAAGCTAGAGCTCTGTCATGAAACCCACCAGTCCTGGCTCTGTAGAGACTGATTTCAACGGACATCAGGTAATGGTGTTCAAAAGCACAAAGTATGTAAATTCAGCCAAGATTGTTAATATAAGGTGGACGCTCTCTCTTTTGTTTAGACAGTTATGATAGGTCGAAATACATAGGAGAAGAATACAAAGGGGTTGCAACTAACAACACAAAAAGAATACAAAAACTGAAATAAGTGGAGAAACCGACAAGCTGATTCGGAGCCCCAATATGTATATACAAAGGGGATGAGAACAACTCATATAGGCTGGCTGGGCTTCCCATATAGTATAACATCATCAGGTGACTGAACTTCGGGTTTGCAGGGAAGGTTGCACAGGTAATGCAGAGAGGGAGAGGTTATAGGTATCGCTGTTTCAAGGATGTCCATTTCAGAAATTGAAGTCTACCAGATCATGTTCTCCAATGATTGTTAACCTTATAGGATTACTTTTACTCGTTATTTGCATAGTTTTAAAACTTTGTCTCCAAAATATTTAACTGAGACATACCTGGAAAGTTTACATCAAGGATTACAAGGATGCACATGCGCAACTTCACTAGGAAAACGCTGAGCTGACGCTTCCTCTTCCTCTTCATGAAAAATATCACTCTTCATGAAAACTATCTGTTAAAAGCGTAAGACACCATGTATTATTGAGACACATTGTCAAAGATTGATTTTGTTAGAATTTGGCACACCACAGCCCACAGTATTCAGCTC
>CM031614.1:21821756-21829256 GCA_018398815.1 Conus ventricosus | reverse complement strand
CGTATTCCCTTTGTACCTTTCTTTCTGTCTGCCTTCCTCCCTTTATTTCATCCCGTATTACCTTTGTACCTTTCTTTCTGTCTGCCTTCCTCCCTTTATTTCATCCCGTATTACCTTTGTACCTTTCTTTCTGTCTGCCTTCTTCCCTTTATTTCATCCCGTATTCCCTTTGTACCTTTCTTTCTCCCCCCACGCTTTCCTTCTTTCAATATTTCTACCTCCCTTCCATTCTTTTTCATCCCTGCTTTCCTTTTTTTCTCAGCCAGCCCATTTCTTTGGGGGAACGGGCAAACTGTGGACTCCAGCTATTGGGCACCTGATGACGATGACGCGGGGGACTGTGTGGGGATGCTGAGCCGTTCATCCCCGTCTGTATACCTTGTAGCCACCAACGACTATAACACTCAGCGACACTTCATCTGCATGGTGGAACCAGGTGAACACGCTCTCAGGGGGGGTGGAGGGTCGGAGAGAGAGGAGAGAGAGAGAGAGAGAGAGAGAGAGAGAGAGAGAGAGAGAGAGAGAGAGAGAGAGAAAATGCGTACCTGCACGCATGTGTGCTTGTATATACGTGTGTGTTTTTGTGTTTGTGTGTGTGTGTGTGTGTGTGTGTGTGTGTGTGTGTGTGTGTGTGTGTGTGTGTGTGTGCGCGCACACGCTCGTATGTAATGTTGACATGATCTCTTGGTACTGTGTGTACATGGCAGAGGTGACGCTGGATTGGGTCCTGTTGGGTCCTCCGGGCGAGATGTTCGGCTTCTCTAGCACTAATAGCTTTGGACAGGACTGGGCCAGACGAGCCTGCCAACGTCAAGCGGGTGACGTCACGCTGGCTAACCTGGACACGCACTTTGAGGACGTGAAACGGTATATGGACGATCGTTCGAAGGACGTTTGGGTGGACGCCACCTCTGAAGGTAGGTGTGTAACACATCAGATGACTCCCACGTCCCACCAATAGTAGTGGCAGTTGCATTAAGTATTAGCGGTGGCAGCAGCAACAGCAGCAGCAGCAGTGACTTCCGTAGTCCCAAAAAAAGCAAGTGTACCATGTCATTGTTCAAATCTTCTATCAGTGGACCATATTCTATTTCAATGTTCACTATTAACTTCATTGTATAGATAATCGAACGTGGATGTGACTGTACACGATTCTATCAAAACAATAACCCACAAACCACAAATTGTGCAAATAGCAAAAGTGCTTTCCTTGCATGAAATTAATAGATTTTTATAAACGCTCCCCTTCCCCTTGCTCCCTTTTTATTTTTTTTTTTAGTCTAATATTACCAAGTGTCAGCAGACTCTAAATTGAAGAACTCACTCGCTCACTCAAGCAGCATCAGAAACAGCAGCAACAACAGCTCCGTCTTGAAGACCAGCAGTAGCAGCTGTCGTCATCGTCGTTGTAGGAGTAGTAGTTGTGGGATTATCAGTGGCAGAAGTAGCGGTTACAGCAGAAATAACTGCAGCAGCAACAACAATAGCATGGATTAATTTTCTTGAAAGTCATTGTGAACAGTTTCAGTTCTGATAACGACATCAGCAACAGCAGCAATAACAGGAGTAGTAAAGGAAGAGTAGTAGTAGTAGTAGTAGTAGTAGACGTAGTTGTAGTAGTAGTAGAGGAGAAGGAGGAAGAAGGGGAGAGGGGAGGTGGAGAAGGGGAAGAAAAATACCAGTAGCTGCTGTAGAATTAGGGGAGGAGAAGGACAAAGAGGAGCAGCAGCAGCTGCTGCAGTAGTAACAGTAGCAGCAGTAGTAGTAATAGTAGTAGTAGTGGCAGAGCAGCAGAATCAACAGCAGCAGCAGTAGTAGTAGCTGTAAGGGTAGCAGCAGCTGCAGTAGTTGAAGTAGAGAAGCAGTGACAGCAGATATTGTAGCTTTGTTGTAGCAATAGCATCAGAAGAGTGCAGCAACAGCAGTAGCGGCAGCAGCAGTTGCGTAGTAGCAGCAGCAGCAGTAGCACCAGTAGCAGTAGCATTAATTGCAACAGTAACAGAAGCAGCAATAGCAGTGAGAGTGGTAGGCCTTGTAGTAAAAGTAGCAGTAGAAGTAATAACAGGAGCAGCAGTACTAGTGGTAGCAGTAGCAGTGGCACGAGGAAGAGTAATAGTAGTAGCAAGAGTAGTAGTAGTAATAGTAGCAGTAGTAGTAGTAGTAGTAGAGGCAACTGCGGCAGCAATGGCAGTTGGGTTGCAGTAGCAGAAATTGCAGCATAGTAGTAGTAGTAGAGTAGTAGTACTAGTAGTAATGGTAGCCATAGTAGTAGTAGTTTTGGTAGTAGTAGTAGTAGTAGCTGGAGGAGGAGGAGGTTGGAGAGAATAGCAGTAGCAATAGTAACAGTAGTGGCAGTAGTAGTAGTAGCAGCAGCAGTAGTAATAGTGGTGGTAGTTATAGCAGTAACTGTAGTTACTGTAGCAGTAGTAACAACAGTAGTGGCAGCAGTAGTGGTGGAGGAAGGAGGAAAAGCATGTATACAGAACCAGTTATAAGAGTTTCAATATCATCAAGGAGACGCGTGTGCGTGCGGACCAGTCCATTATACGCTTGGACTCCTTGTAAGTGACAACATGCCTCTCACTGAACATGCTACAAAAGTATGTCAGTCCGCTTACATCGAAATTTGTAGAATTATTTCCATTCGTCGCTATCACGTAACAATACCTTCATTACGCACTTTCGTTCTGAATCAACCTGGACGACCACGATGCGCTTCACTCTGGTTGCTCTGTGTATATTTTGTCTGTCTAAGCTGCGGCGTGTGCAGAATTCTGCTACAAGATTCGTGTTCAGGGGCAAAGAGGCATGGTAATGCTAAGCCTCCTCTTCAAAAAACACCACCTGGCTCCATATTCAAGCTATGCAATAGGAGATCGTCAGGGCTGCCTTCCATCCTTCACATTTGTCAACATACTCCTGGAACGTATCATGACTAATGCACTTGAAGATCACTTCAGGACAGTCGGCACTGGAAAAAGAACCCTTATCGATGGACTGGCGAGCAGTGAACAAGAGCTCGCCAAGCTTGTTAAAAGACCTGAAGAAACATCAGCAAGAGGTGGAACTGGAAAACCAGGCTGATGGCCAGCACCACAGCATCATCACTGCTGGTATTACTACCCACAGATAGAAGCTTGGAATCCTGCAGTAGTGAACTGACTACATCAGCACTGTCGAGACTGAAACCTGTATGGAAAGAAAGGGTATTAGTTCCGCCGGACGATACAGACAAACAGATTACAGGACAACACACAAAGCATTTCAACCACTTTTCCAACACCCATTTTGCGCCGAATATGAGAAGATAAGTGGTTGCACGTTCTTTGTTTTCATCGCCCTAAATGTTGTTTGTTTTTGCCAGAAAAAGACCCAAGAGGTCGAAATGCATTGTGCTTTGTCCTGTAATCTGTCAGGTCTGGTGGAACGAATACCCTTTCTTTTTAAAATTTGCTTCATTTTTCGCCCTCGGTCACCTCGTTTTGAAACTGTATGGAAAGACATTTGCATCTCCGTGGAACATCAGATTAAGCTTCAGAATGTTCGGACGTATTCCGTCTTCCTTCATGCATGTGAGATACAGACCCTCGCGGAGGGTCTGGAAAGGATTCAAGCCATAAAAATGAGGTATTACTGCAAGATACTACATGTTGGATGAATCGATCATATCCCAACAAAATAAAGTGCCTCAAACTATCAAACAGCAAGCACATCGGAAGATCTGCGCACGTGTAGCCTGAGGCAGAGATGTCACCACCACAGACATCCTCATTACGGTGGCCAAAGATATAAAAAAAGAGATCAGTTTTTAGCCTCGTGTGTCCCTTGTTCACCTTCCAGGCAAGAGAATTGTTCAGCTAGTGGGGTTGCCCTCACAGGTAACCAGGTGTTCGCTGGTCAGCGAGGTCGGCTCAAAGCCTGTATGTAGATTTTGCCTGGACGTGAATCACCGCGCGCGCGTGCGCGTGTGTGTGCTTGCTTCAGACTTGACAATTTGACACAGTGCTTGCTTCAGACTTGACAATTTGACACAATCAGTGGGGAAGTATGGTGAACAGCCAGCCAGCCGGTCAACAGGGAGCAGACACAGAGCCAGTCACACCAGCAGGAAGTGGTAAAAGTCCTACATGTGCCGAATGGAAGTCCAGCTGGGGGAAAAGGCGGGAATACTGATCCTGTTCCCTCAACATCTGTGCTGTGGCTGGCATGTCGCACGGTTGGCCCTCAGTGCTTCTGGCATCAGAGCGAGACGGTTCTGTACGTTAGCCACTGATCATTTGTGATGTACATATAGCGCTTGCCACGCGCAGTGTTGCTGTTCACTTCATGCTGGCACGCGCAATAGGTCAGTGCCGATGGATCTTCGTCCAACCGCAAAACAGGTTTACAAAATTAGACGAATCACGTAATGCTACTTAAATATTAAGTTTCATTTATGAGTAAAACAGAAAGAAAAACGAATTTTAAGCAGTTTTGTTCCAAATTCATCCTGTTTCCATTTCAAATCTGCGCTACTTTTAGTATGAGAAAACTCAACATTGTCTTAAAGTATTGATCGGAAAGGGACATCATGTTCAGCTGATAATTTTGTCCCCATACACCAAAAAGACTAAAGGCATCTGATTGGTAGGAAGAGCTGTCGGCATTTTACTCTGGCGGACTCAAACACAAGTCCAGCACACACTTTCATTTGGCCAGCTTGTCTTTTTTCAAGAGGCTTACGCTGTTAGGACGTCAATCGTACAATCATTTGCCAACGATCTTTTTGCATGGCAGTCATTCGTTTTATCGTGGCCACGTCACTTTTAAGTTAGAGTGACATAACATTCCAACTTCGCCCAAATACAGTCAACGTGCACTGTTCTTTTGTAGGGTTGTCCACGGCAAAGGTGCAGTTCTAGAATCAGTGGTCAATACTGGAATTCTTAAATATCAGGACAATTATGAAAGTGCTCAGCGTTTCAAGAACGTGTGAAAACACATATACTCACACTCTTCATGAGAGACCGATTCCTAAATGATATGGACCATTGATTGACTGATTGGTGGATTCATTGATTGATTCGTGTACTCTCTCTCTCTCTCTCTCTCTCTCTCTCTCTCTCTCTCTCTCTCTCTCTTTTTTTTCTTTTTCTCAGGGAGCAATTTTAAGTGGGGCAACGGCTGGGCAGTGGATGCCAGTATGTGGCGAGAGGGTATCCCTGGTAACGACGAAATAGCGGCGAAGATGACTACAACTGGCTTGCTCCCATTCGGGGGTGACACCGACCGCAACAAGTTTATCTGCCAAGGAAATCCGAGTAGGTGCCTTGATGCTTTATTGGGACCGATGGATGTTGCATGGTGCAGAATACCGTAAAACGGTGTGTGTGGTGTGTGTGTGTGTGTGTGTGTGTGTGTGGTTGTTATTGTTGATGTCTGTGATTGTGTTAAATTCTCTCTCTCCTCTCTCTCTCTCTCTCTCTCTCTCTCTCTCTCTCTCTCTCTCTCTCCCCATCTCCCTCTCTCGCCCCCTCTCTCCCCCCCCCCGTCCCTCTCTCCCTCCCTCCTCTCTCTTTCTTTCTCCATCTTTCTATCCCTCTCTCTCCCTCTCTTGCTCACTTCCCATCTCCCTCTCTCGCCCCCTCTCTCCCCTCTGTCCATCTCTCCCTCCCTCCTCTCTCTTTCTTTCTCCATCTGTCTAACCCTCTCTCTCTCCCGCTCTTGCTCTCCCCCCTCTCTCTCTCACTAGGAATATTTCAGCAGAACAGAATATAGACAAATATGAAATATCGTAACTCGTTTCCATGCAGTTCAAACGTAATCTTGTGAATACTCGAGAAATTACTAGAAATAATAAAGCGCAGTCATATTATCGTTATATTTGTTTTTCAGTTTAATTCGTTTCCTCCCCTCCCCCTCCCCCCCCCCCCCCCCCCCCTTTCCAACACACAAACCGGAGAGTATTTTCAGTTTTTCGCTTCAATCAGTATGACTGGGTTTTTTTTTTAGTTCAGTTTTATGACTCTGGGCTGGAGAGTTACATGGAAATAAAATTAACAAATGCCCTCAGCCCATTTTTTCAAATAAATGAGCATCATCATCTCCGTCTGTTGTTTTGCTTTAGTTGTGAATATATGGACAAGATGGCGCTAAAACTGACGAACCTGTTTACACGAAACTTGTGGAAAGATTGAAAAAGAAAATACAGGGGGCGGGGGTGAGGGTGGCGGGAGGGAGCTCAAGGACAAACTCGTTCCTTTCTGGGCCGGATCTGTGGTGAGGATTGGGAATGGCAGTCGAGTGTGGCAGCATTCTTTCAGCACGATCACACAAACAGTTCGGATCCGAAATCTTAAGGAAACCGGGTGGAAATCCAGAGTGCAGTCCAAAGACGTAGCCTGTAAACTTTGGCGCAAATTTTGAGCCATGGTCGGACCGAATGCTCGCACAGCGAGGTTACGTTGAAAACACCATACTGATTTCAACAGAGCGTGGTAGAAACAAGGAATATGATCCAAGGACGTTCCTACTGTCTGTCGTGCGGATCTGTTTGAAATGCAGATCCAGGTTCCGTTCAGCCTCGCAAGAGGTCTGTGCAATCTGAGTACTATTCCACGTTTTATGTTCATCTTCTTCTATTCTCCCCACTCTCAAACTTCTTTGCCTGTCAGATTGTCGACGCCTGGTTTTCTGCAGACAGCTGTATATGTAGAGCCTTTCTGAAGACATTCTAAATCAGTGGGATCCCAGGCACCTCAATGATAACGCCCAGGAAAACATCAAAATGTTCACAAGTATAACTTGGGAGAACTAGTACAAAAAACAACAACAACAACATAGCCAACAACCAGTGTAAAAGTTAGAGTTCTACAAGAACACCTTATCTAAAACCGATCCAAGAATGACCACGTTTGAAGACAGTATACACCTATGGCGTCTCATTCGTGTCAAAAGAATTTGGTGTCGAATTCCATCACCTAAAAAAAGAACCCTCTGGTTGCTCCTGACACAAGTTAATAACGATAACAGTGACATGCCAAGATGCAAATAATCAAGGATTACGCCAAATGTGTTTTTTTTAAAAACAATTTAACACCAAGTCATTCGGCAGGATGCAATATTTCACAAAATGTGCAATTTATGTTGTCCCTTCGTTTGTAACTGTTCTTGTATATTTTCTTTCTTTAATTGATTTATAAACATGGACCAGTATGTATTTGCCATTCTTGTAGCGTTAGAGACATGCTGTTTTTGTTGCTTCTTTGGCAAGAGACTTTTCCGTGTGTGTGTGTGTGTGTGTGTGTGTGTGTGTGTGTGTGTGCGCGCACCTTTTTGTGTGTGTTCATGTGTATGTATGTGTGAACACGTGCGCGCGCGTGCATGCATATGTTCATGTGTGTGTGCATACGCATGCACGCACCTTTCTGTCTGGTTCCTTATTTCCAGTTATCTCTGTCCCCAAGGGCTGTCAAGGAATGTTAACCGTTCGTTCTTTTGTTTGATGATTTAAAAGTTGTT
>CM031614.1:21779576-21815577 GCA_018398815.1 Conus ventricosus | reverse complement strand
ACAAGATACATGTAAAAATGCGACAATCGGTGCACGAGAACCTTTTGGGGGGAAAAAGAAAAGAAGAAAGGAGCCAATGAACACAACAAAACCGACAACAAGTGAACAGGACGAGAGGAGGGGGAATGGAGAGAAAGAGAGAGGGAGGGCGACCGACCGACCGACCGACCTACCGATCGGTAGGTAGAGATAAAGGCAGAGAAAGAGACGAAGGGCAGAAACGTGTATGCACACCCACGAAACGGATTTTAAAAAACAACAACACATTAATGACACAGGATGATCAATCCATCTAACATGAAGTTGAGTCAAGTTTGAAACATTCATCGGATATTTGTTAAACTAGATCTGAATTGAGAATTATCAGTACATTTCAGGATAAACTGGAGTAAAGGATATAGTTTGGGGGGGGGGGGGGGGGGGGGGGGGGGTGAGAGAGAGAGAGAGAGAGATCTGTGCGACGTCACTCACCATTTGCATTTGTTCCGATGAATAATCGGTTCTGTTTCCTATCTTTCCATATGAACAAGTTTTGTTGTTGTTGTTTTCCTTTTTCATTTGACTTAGAAGATGCGCAGAGAGAGAGAGAGATGGGGAGTTCTGAAGTGTTTATCCTTGTCAGGTTGCACAAAAATTAATTTTTTGTCTTGATTTCTTTTCGAATACGATACAAATCTAGAATTCTATAACGCATACTACCTTTGTATGTATTGCAAAGTCCACGCTATGGGGGTTTAACATATTAAATCTGTTTAATTATGAATCGAATTCAGCATGTAATGCTCCTTGCAAAATAGAAACTCTCGCACTCTCTCTTTCTCTCTCTCTCTCTCTCTCTCTCTCTCTCTCTCTCTCTCACACACACACACACACACACACACACACACACACACACACACGCGCGCGCGCGCACGCGTGCGCGCGCGCGCACACACACTTTGCTCTCCTAGACATGAAGGGAAGCCACTTGCATCTGTTTTACTGCATATATTTGTACGTGAGTAAAGTGGGGGAGGGGGAGGGGGAGGGGGCGCATCGGGAAAGAAGATATATTGGCATTGGTTCAAAAGTTGTTGCATTCATCATCTACGAAGCAATATGTATTTTTCGATTAGATACTAAAAGTTTATAGTGCTATAATCGTTGGATATAAGGCAATATACATGTATTTCTAGTGAAATATTAAATCATCGGCAATATGTATTTCACATATCCTGTCATACAACGTACATGGGAAATACCTTTTTTCAAACAAATGTTAAAAAAAATACTGTAACGCCGAACAAAAGAGAGAAAAATACAAGACAAAACACGACGCGTTTCGACCTCTTTGGTCTTCTTCAGGCGAGACAAAGAACGCTGAAGGCAGTAAAAATGAAGAACGAACAAGCACTTGTCTCCTCAAATTGGGCGCAAAATCGATTTGGGGAAATTAGTACAAACTGCGATTTCCTCTGGCAGAAAATTGCCTTCTTTTCACACTTGAACTGAATCAAACAACGGATCCAGGATCCGTAAGATCTTGGCAGAGACTCTCCTGAGTGCCCTACCAGTATGTTCGTTCGTCAAAAAGCAATAAAAATGAAAACTACGAGACCGATTCTAACCAAACCTGGTGGACAGATGACTTCTGCCCAGGAACGAACCATAGAATGCTGCTAAGGATTCCGTTCAAACAGCGGGTCCAGGGTTCCTTCAACGAGGTGGTTGCCAATTTTAAAAGGCAAAAGCAGCCGAGCGGAAAACAACATTGCTGCTGTCGCTCACGAGCTGACTCGGGGGGGGGTGGGGGCCAGTCCAGGGTCTGCTCCTCCTTTGCAGAGGTCTGCGTTCTCCCGGGCGTCTTTCCACTTCGTTTGGTGGTTGTTCACCCCTTCCCTCCTCCCCTCCCTCCCCTCTTTTCGCTTCACGTTAAGTGGAAGTCTGAGTTCTGGTCTTTCAGACGAATCGCCAAAACGGAGGTCCGCTCTGCAGTAGGCTGTTGGTGCTCATAACGAAAACTGGTGTACAGTGAAGAACGGATTAATGGCTTGTAGCAGTGTGTGGGAAAGTCTGTGAGCAAGCTTACGCCTGTGTGGACAGAAAACTGAGAGGACAAGAAGGTGGAACGTTGTTATGATTACGTATTTTTTTCCCGTGAGAAATGAGCCTGGACTTTCCACGGGCAATTTGTTGCGACAAGAAAGTTGCGCATGCAACATTATGCATAGAAAATGAGCGCAGTACGGTTTAATACAACACACACAGGACAATCCAGTGCTATGCAGCACAACACAATCTAGTACAATACACTCGGAACAATACAGTGCAGTACCATAAAACACAATACAATGACATGAAGCACAGCACATACAACACATACAGTACAATGCAGTGCAGCAAAACGCTGGAGAATGAAATCCAGCACAACACATACAGTACAATACAGTGCAGTACAACATGACAGAATATTTGCAACGCAACACAGTATAATGGAATGCACATCGGTTCAGTATTGCACAATATTCTGATATACATTCCATCGCTATACAATGTCACATAGCGCAGCATCAAGCAATGCGATTAGTTACAACATGAAATTCGAAGCAATGCAATACAGTATCCTGCAACATGTCGTTTGCGTTGCGGTATTTGCATTGCAATATATTCTGATACGACACTGCACGTTACAATAAATCAGACAGCATATGTGAAAAGTAAATCAGTGAAATAATACAACATAACACAATTGCAATGTGATATAATGTAATGCAACACAATATAATGCAGTACAGTACAATACAGTGTAATACAACACAAATGCAAGACAATGCGAAAACAACACAATACAATGTAACACCCAACACTGTTTAATACAGTACTATGCAGTAGCATACAACAAAATACCTTACAACACAATACCATTCGACACAACAACATACGTTATACAAGAGTACACAATACCATACAACACAACAAAATACAAAACAGCACAGTGCAGCATAAAACAATACAATAACAGTACCAGAGACAACACAGTACAAAACACAACATAACACTAGACAAAACACCGTTTCTTCGTCCCTGCAGATTTTCTCTTGTGTCCATTTTGGGCTGCTCTGTCCCCGATGGCGGGGATGGGGGAAGGGCACAAGTCAGCACAAAGCAGCGCCACCCTTGGCATGTCCTGTCTCTGTGTTTCCTGTTGATGAAACAACAGTGAAGTCTACGTCACAAGGTCTGCCAGGGGCAGTTCCACGATTGCACCGAGTTCTTTTCAAGGGCGCCAAAGCGCTTGTCGCCAGCCACGGGACATCAGTTCGTCGTCTCATCCCGAAGGTTGACTCTCGCACCGTTATTTCATGTGTAACAGAAAAAGGAGAGGGGGTGGGGTGACGGGGAAGCAGAGAGGGTGGGGAGGAGGATGGAGGAAGGCAGAAAGGGGGGAAAGACAGGAAACTGAATTCGACAATCTGGTGTGTCCTTGGCCACTGTGTCATCCATTAGGTCACATTTGCCCTTCTTCTTCTCTCTCGCTCTCTGGCCCGCGGGCCCTTACATTTCCAGCGTGGAGCCTTCTTTTCACGTGGGCCAAACAGGTAAATGACCGTACTGGTTTCTACGGATAGTTTACGAGTTTCGACAAACAGCGCAGCCCAACATGTATCTTTGATACATTAACAATTGTCAACTTTTCATGCGCGCTTTCTATCCTTTATCCTCTCCCAACGTCATGAAACAAGGAACTCATTATCCTTTCAGATGCCTTCAGTCGGCCTGAATGTAAGATCGTCTATCAGATTCCCTCGAATTGCAACGTGCAAGGAAACGAGGAAAGACAGGTAAGGGGGGGGGGGGGGGGGGGGGAGGTAAATAAGTTGCAAAAAGAAAAAAAAATCAAGTGATAAATATTCGGGGAAATCTTTGAAGGTATGCTTGAGGATCCATTGAAGGATACAAGGGAGGTCAAAAGTGTCAATAGTCGTAACGGTCAGCTCTGCTGTTTAATAACCCAAGCATTGTCAGTCACATTAGTGCTGACAGCAGCGAAGAATTGTGCAGAACGTCCTTGACTTAGATCTCGGTAGAGATGCAATCTCCCAATGATTGGCCGAACAATATGTTGAACAAATTATGAGTGGGGGGAAAACTAGTGCAGGCTAACTATTCTTCCGTCATTTCAACAATGACTTGACAAAGATTATATAAACAAAAAAAAGAAAAGAACGGGGAGGGGGTGTGAGAGAAGAAAACCGTTAGATTACAGATATAAAATCCTTCACTAGCAACTTATGGGCACCATCGTCCGCTGGTTCGGACTCATCATTGCGACCAGGCTAATTGCGTCGGTCCTCCCTCGGCATCAGATGGAGGTACGCCACAGTCAGTAATTATGTGGCATTTTCACTACAGCTGTGTGGGTGCGTATGTGTGAAAGTGAGGTTATCAAAAGCTCGGAAAATGAGAAATATACAAAATGTCGCAGACGATGCTCAAAAGAAAAAAAACATCTTCAACATTTCAGTCATAGACCACCTAAAGGACTTGTGACATCAAAAGAGAGACAAATAAACACGTATAGGCAATGACGTATGAAAAAACATGTACGTAAACTGACAAATATGTGTTTAAAGAGGTGTGTATGTGTGTGTGCGTGTGTGTACATAAGTGTGTGTGTGTGTCTGTGTGTGTGATTCATACAATGATCTATCGTAACGTCACAGATTCACAGCATGTGAACCGGAGGTCGTCACCACCGAATCTCCAGCAGTGACGACGACGGTCACCACCGAATCTCCAGCAGTGACGACGACGGCGATGGATTGTGTGAGCCAGTGTGGCTGTGCCATTCCCGCCATCGCCAACCTGACAGCAGAGCAGTTGCAAGACTTGGTGGAGGCAAGTGTGTGTGTGTGAAGTCAAGCCAAGACGAAATTATTTTCAGTGGGGGTTAAAGAATAGGCTTCACAGCTTTTTTTCATTCTGCCCTCACAACAAAGGGGAGGGGGTGGGGGTGGCGTTGGAATCATTATTCTGTGCTGTTGTTGGGTCAGATTGTGCAGCACACACACACATATATATATATATATATATACAACAAACTAATAAATTCCAAGGATAAGTACCGAGCACCGTTCCAGCAACTTACAGAGCAGCTTAGTGTTGCAATGACTGCAAGAAATATTGAATTATAAACAAAGCTTGCTCTTATGTCTTAGATTGAAGAAATAGGGGGACATACGCATTCATACCTGCAGTGGCAGATGATTCTGCCTAACTAACAGTATGTGCTTGAGTGGGTGGATGGGGAAAAATAAAATAAATGCTTCTCAAAATGAGCCTTCAGCAAGCTTATATTCTCCAAGGGGGAGAGAGACATCCTCCAATAGGGAGGGAAACTCACTAACATATAACTCCTGGTCATATACCGATATTTCGAAACTTGGTGGTTTCTCCTCAGTGACCGCGGAAAGTGGTAAATTTGACACTCCTCTGCCTTTTCAGCTTTAAGAAGAATGCAATCCCAGAAAAGGCTGGTGTGCAATACTGTAGTATGATTGTTGAGTTTTCAAAAAAAACAAACCAAAGGTGCCATCTAAGAAGCAAAAGAAAATAATGAAAGAGCAAAACAAGCTACATTTTCTTGTGAAAAGTAGAAAATATAATAAGATATCCTCTAAGACAAAAGTGCTGAGGGCCAGTTCTTGGAATGAATCCGCAAGGGACTAAAATACAACAAACTAATAAATTCCAAGGATAAGTACCGAGCACTGTTCCAGCAACTTACAGAGCAGCTTAGTGTTGCAATGACTGCAAGAAATATTGAATTATAAACAAAGCTTGCTCTTATGTCTTAGATTGAAGAAATAGGGGGAGATACGCATTCATACCGATATTTCGAAACTTGGTGGTTTCTCCTCAGTGACCGCGGAAAGTGGTAATTTGACTCCTCTGCCTTTTCAGTTTTAAGAAGAATGCAATCCAGAAAAGGCTGGTGTGCAATACTGTAGTATGATTGTTGAGTTTTCAAAAAACAAACCAAAGGTGCTCGGTACTTATCCTTGGAATTTATTAGTTTGTTGTATTTTAGTCCCTTGTGGATTCATTCCAAGAACTGGCCCTCAGCACTTGTGTCTTAGAGGATATCTTATTATATTTTGAGAAGCGTTTATTTTATTTTTCCCCACTCAAGCACACTGTGTTTAGGCAGAATCATCTACCACTGCAGATATGAATGCGTCTCTCCCCCTATTTCTTCAATCTAAGACATAAGAGCAAGCTTTGTTTATAATTCAATATTTCTGGCAGTCATTGCCACACCAAGCTGCTCTCTAAGTTGCTGGAACGGTGCTCGGTACTTATCCTTGGAATTTATTAGTTTGTTGTATATATATATACTCAGCGAAAAAAGTAACTGACCATTTTGATTCTGCCTTGTAAATAAATTAAAAAGCGAGAAATTGAATGGAATAAAATGTATTGGAATACTGCCAGATAAACAATTCGCGGTGAAATGTTGAATGCCCGTGAATAGCGTGCACATGGCTGCGCTGGCGAAAATGACAAAAGCAGCTGTGGTGCATCCCCCTTCACGCTTTTCACATGCACACAGTAAAAAAGCCTGAACTGTATTCGTTGTCTCACTCGGCAACTTTATCCATACTGTACCACTGATTAACACCGCACAGAAAGATGCCACGCTTATCCGAGAGTGAACGATGTCGTCTTGTTGGCATGCTGCAAGGCGGAGCATCGGTTGCTGCGACCGCAAGGCACTTTGGAGTAACAAGAATGACTGTTCGGCATTGGAATCAACGCTATGGGGCAACAGGCACAGTCGCTGACCTTCAAAGAAGTGGTCGCCCAAGAGTGACAACTGCACGACAGGATCGGTTCATCGTCATAACACATCTGCGGAACCGCTTCCAGCCCAGCACAGTGACTGCCCGCACTATCCCTGGGCTCAGGCCGATCACCTCCAACACTGTGCGCAATCGCCTGCGTGACAGAGGACTTCGCGCAAGGCGTCCTGCTAGGCGACTAACTCTACTGCAGCATCACCGTAACGCTCGTATAGCATGGGCCAGAAGATACCAGCGAGCCACAAATGCTGAGCTGAACAGCATTCTGTGGACTGACGAAGTGAGGTTCACCTTATCCAGACCAGATGGCCGGCGAAGAGTCTACCCATTTGCTGGTGAACGCTTTGCTGACGCTTGTGTTGAGGAGTACGAATCCCAGGTGGAGGGGGGGGGGGGGGGGGGTCATGGCATGGGGTGGGTTCACAGGTACTCATCGAACCCAGCTGATCATCCTGAATGGTGCCATCACTGGACTTCGATACAGGGACGAGGTTGTTAGACCTCACATCGTGCCTTTCCTTCAACAACACGGCCCTGGCCTGACCCTGCAGCAGGATAATGCCAGACCCCATGTGGCTAGAGTTGTTCAAGATGACCTCCATGCACGGCACATCCCCACTATGCTTTGGCCAGCTCGTTCCCCAGATTTATCACCCATTGAACACGTATCTGATGAAATCAAGCGTCGTGTGCATCGTCGACCTCACCCTCCACAGACACTTCAACAACTCCGCCAAGCAGTCATTGAAGAATGGCAGAACATCCTCAGGCCTTCATCCAGAGACTGGTGACATCTGTGCGACAGCGCTGTGCAGCAGTGTTGGCCAACCATGGTGGTTACACACGGTATTGAGACTGATCAGTCTTATGGAGCAACTGTCTTTTGTTTCTGTGACATTTGTTAACACACTTTCCCGAATGAATTGTTGGAACTGGGTCTCGTGATTTCCAAGATGAATTTCTTTTTGTTTATTTTGTGCCCCGATTGTGGCAGATTCTGTTGATCGGTTATACATATCATTCGGTTTGTTGAAATAACAATTAAAAGGACAAATACTGCCTGGTCAGTTACTTT
Source organism: Conus ventricosus (assembly GCA_018398815.1). Lineage (NCBI taxonomy): Eukaryota > Metazoa > Mollusca > Gastropoda > Neogastropoda > Conidae > Conus > Conus ventricosus. The sequence continues at coordinate 21,807,660 of CM031614.1, read as the reverse complement.
TTTCGTTGAGTATATATATATATATATATATATATTATATATATATATATATATATATATATATATATATTATATGTGTGTGTGTGTGTGTATATATATTCAATTATAAAACAAAACTTGCTCGTATGTCTTAGATTAAGGAAATAGGGGGAGATAAGCATTCATATCTGCAGTGGCAGTTAATTCTGCCTAACTAAACAGTATGTGCTTGAGAGGGTGAACGGGGAATAATAAATGCTTCTCAAAATGAGCCTTCAGCAAGCTTATAGTCTCCAAGAGGGAGACAACCTCCAATGGGGAGGAAACTCACTAACATATAGCTCCTGGTCAGATACTGGTATATATATAATTATACTGTATATATATATATATATATATATATATATATATGTGTGTGTGTGTGTGTGTGTGTGTGTGTGATTTCCGTTTTGCATTATTATTATTATTGTTATTGTCGTTGGTGTTTGAAATTTATCCCTGTTTTAAACACATACACACACACACACACACACACACACACACTCTCTCTCTCTCTCTCTCTCTCTCTCTCTCTCTCTCTCTCTCTCTCTCCTGTAACGCCAGGAAACGGCCCCCGCTCTAGTTTAACACCCGGAAGTCAGTCTGGTCCTACCGCAGATTTCACCCTCTAGTTTCTTCCCAGGAACTACTTCCCGAGAGTCGATCCTGGGCAGGCCCAGAATGATTCCTTCCCCCTTCTTCTGATGATTAACGAGAATGCTTTTGCTCAATGGGGCAAGAGGCAGCATAATCTTCATTGTCCTAGGACCAGCTTTGTAAGGGTGGCGCCCAGTGCTCTTCCGGGATGTTAATCTAGAACAGGACAAGAATGACCTCCCTCAGCAAACACAAATTACGGTTACACTAAACTCATATTTCGGGGGGGGGGGGGGGGGGGGCGTGGATGGTGGAAGGGGAAGCTGGGATTATTGTTTTGTGTTGTTGTTGGGTCGCCATGTGCCGCATGATGCGGGTGGAGCTTAGTTCAGTTTCGAGCGGTTAATTAGGGATAGGACCAGAAGGATGCCCCACGCCACATGCATACACATAGTTCTGTAATTTGTTTCCAGATGATTTTGGGAGGGTTATGGAACATGAGCAGCTTCAACACTTCTTGTGTGAGCTCAATGAGAGTAGTACCTAATCCTCCCAGGGGAGTAATATCCCCTTCATCTGGGATATTGCCAGAATGATCCCCTCCCTCTCTCTGCCCCTCCAGTCCTGTCTCCTGGCAATTATATCACTGTGATATTCATTTGTGATTGACATCTCTTGGGTCAGCGTAGTGAAGGTTTTACCCAGTCCCGATTTGCATTGCTTCTACTTTACACAAAGCCAATGAGGCTTAAGACACATTCTCTTATAAAGTGGAAGGCACCATAACCATTTTTTCTTCTGGATGGAAGGGCGTGCGGAAAAGGAGGAAGGAGGCTATCGCGGACTGCTCCACGATGACTGTCCACTAACAAAGCGAGGGGTGGGGTCATGAAGAAAACGCAGTAAATGGGGAGGGGGGGGGGGTTTACGCTGGGCCCGCTCCGAAATTCCCCTCACCTGACCCAGACTATATCTCCGCTAGTCGTTTTGGTGCAAACCAAAAATGCACCGACAATAACTCGGGGGAAGTAATCTAGGACGGTGCCGGATCCGCTGCCCCACACCGTGGAGAATAAGTGAGGTGCAGTCCGAAATTAACTCCGGGGATTTATTTTCGAGGCTTTTACTTTTGCGCCATAAATCACACCCGGTGAATTACACTGGAGCAAGAGGGCGGGGAGGGGGAGGAGGAAGTGTGTTAATTTGGGATCCAGAATGGACCTCCTCCCAAGGAAAGACGGGAGGGAAGGGGTGGGGGTCATTCTGGATCTGCTTCAGATTAATTCCCTGGGAGTTGATCCAGAGCTTTGATGAGAGGCGGATAGAAAGAGACGGATGGAAGGAGGAATGGGGGAGGGGGAGGGGAGGCGAGGCAGGGGAAGGAGGAACCTTGGGCAGAACCAGACAGACTTTCAGTAGTTAAACTGGGACAGCGGGCCATTTCGGCGCGTTACGACTCCGGCATTTCTTTTTCTTTCATGCCTCTGTATGTGTTTTGATCACTTGCAAAAAGCGTTAAGTGTCCGTTTTATCACCAAAAACAAAAACAACACACAAAAAAGAACACCACCACGGCCAGCAACAAAACTAACGACGACAGCAGTGACATGTGTATCTGTCCCACCTCTGTGTGTCCCACAGAAGATAAAAAAAGAACTGGCAGTGGACACCAGCAAGCTGTCGGCCACCATTCGGAAGAAAATCTCGGCCAAGGACGACCGCCCGTCCGCCCAAGCCACAGGCTTCGTCGGCGTCATCCTGCTGGTCTTCACCATCGCGCTCATGGTCACCCTGACCTCATCACACTGGGCCGATTCATTAAGAAGAAGATCGTGCGGCGAAAGAAGAGGACGGAGTTGTCAACTGCCAACCGAGCCTCGGAAACTGGAACGTCGTCAACTTCCGCATCAACTGCCGCTACAGCTCTTAACACAGGGCCACAGAATCGAAGCGACAGCCTGATGTCTGTGCAGAGCAACGAAATTTGATGCCGGTGATGAAACGCATACCATGGTTTAGTCTGGACTGAGGAACATTCACGCGTTACTCGGAACCTGGTTCTGTGTTTCTTGTTGAAGAAATTGCCTATATATTAAACAGACAACAGATATATTTTCAAAAAAACAAAAGAACAACAAAAGCAGTAACAACAACAACCGAATGCTTTCCATAGATTTCACAACCGCGCAGAATACTTTATATAACACTACACTTCAAAATTTTACTAGCTAGCACAGATTTACCATTATGTTATTTGTTTTTCTATCCAGTCTACCATGCTTACATAAGATTATGTGTCTCAGTAAATATGAATAAAGTTTTGAAATGCTGCTGCTGACACTTTCTAAACAAACAAACCAGCCTTTACATACAACCTGGATGTATGTTTAACCATGACAACCTTTCCATTTGACACATCAAACCTTCGTTTTCAAAATGCCAGTGTCAATGATGTGTCAAACGCATTAGTCTACTTATAAATTTTCAGCTATCATTTTAAGTTTATTGATTCATAATTAATTCTACAAACAACGGACACAGTTTATCAGTGCTTTTGCAACTACCATTTCCAATTTGTTAGGCTTCAGTCCTCTCCGTGCCTGCTGGCGCTTGAGGCTATGGCAAGAGATCTCCATCTGGCTCTGTCTGCGGCTGCCCTGGGGGCTGTGTTGAGAGTCAGTCCTTTGTCTTTCAGCTCCCTTTCTATTGTCCTGCGCCAGGTTTGCCTTCGGTCGTCTCCGTTTTCTTTTACCTGGGGGGGGGGGGGGGGGGGGGGGGTGTTCCAGCGCGGGGCTGTTCTGGGGAGTGAGCTGGGTGGCATGCGACAGACATGCCCCAGCCATCTCCATCGACGCGCCTGGATGGTGTCCTGTATTGTGGAGACTCCTGTTCTAGTCCTCAGCTCTTCGTTTGAGATGATGTTCGGTCAGAAGATCCTGAGGATACGTCGCAGACACTTGTTCTGGAACACTTCCAGCTTTTTCTCAATGGCGACGGTCGTCTTCCAGCACTCTGAGCCATACAGGAGGACGCTGAGGACATTGCTCTTGAAGAGTCGAATCTTCGTTCGGATGCTGAGGACGGTGGATCTCCAGATGGGCCTAAGCATTGCGAAGGCTTGGTTGGCTTTGCTGATTCTGGCGTTGATCTCCTGGTTGCAGTCGCCGTCTGTGGTCATCTTGCTGCCCAGGTATACAAATACCTGAACATCATCAAGTGGTTTGCCGTTAGCGGTGATGGGGTTGTTGTTTGTGGCATTTTTTCTCATGACCTGCGTCTTCCTCTCGTTGACCTTCAGTCCAATGGTGCTGGCTATCTCGCTGAGGCTTTCTGTCTTCTGCTGGGCGTCCTGATGCTTGTGTGACAGCAGTCCCAGGTCGTCCGCGTAGTCAATGCCCTCCAAGACTGAGGTCAACGTTCACGGATTCCCCGTTGCTTTCCTTGGGTGACGTTTCGCATCAACCAGTCGATGGCCAGGGAGAAGAGGATCGGTGACAGCATGCAGCCATGTTTCACTCCGGTGTCCACCTTGAACGGTTCCGTCAGCTGGTTGTTGTGGATGATGCGACACTCAAAGCTCACATACAGGGACTGGATGATGTTGACCAGTTTCTGAGGAATGCCGTAGTGTCGCAGGATCTTCCAGAGAGAAGCGCGGTGCAAACTGTCAAGGCTTTCTCGAAATCGATGAAAACCACGTAAAGTGGGCTGTTCCATTCATGGGACTGCTCGAGGATCTGGCTTAAGACGAAAATGTTATCAGTGCATGATCTCCCCTCTCTAAAGCCTGCCTGCTCTTGGCGAAGTAGGGCATCTACCGCTGTCTTTATGCGCTGCAGTAAGATGCGGCTGAAGACTTTGCTGGTGAGTGATAGTAGGTGATGCCTCTCCAATTGTTGCATTCCCCTAGGTCTCCTTTCTTCGGCAATTTGATGATGGTACCAGTTCTCCAGTCAACTGGGATTGTCTCCTGGTTCCATATGTCCTGCAGGATGCGTTGGAGGATAAGAGGTGTCTCCTGTTCTTCTGCCTTCAACATCTCGGGGCATACACCATCTTCTCCTGGAGCTTTGACATTCTTTAGCTTGCGGATGGCTTCCTTGACCTCATCTGCTGTGATGTCTCCCATGGTGACGTCCAAGTCCTCCTCTGCCATAGGAATGTCAGCTGGTGTTCGTGGATCAGGGCGGTTTAGGATCCTCTGGAAGTGCTCTCTCCACCTCTCGAGCTTGGCACGTTCTTCTGTGATAGGTGTTCCGTCCTCTGCCTTAACTGGTATGTCTTGGTTCTGTCCTCTGTCTCCCCGCAGCTTCTTGGTGGTTCTATACACTGTCTTCATATCCTTCATCTCGGCTGCTGTCTCAGCTTCTTCAGCAAGCCTATCTGCATAGAGACGTTTATCTTTCGTTGCAGACAACTTCACTTCTTTGTCTTTCTCTCTCTGCTGGGCTGCTATTCTTTCCTTTAGCCTGGGTGACTTGGCATCTAGCAGTTTCTTTTTTATCTGTTTTCTCTCCTCAATGGCTTTCCATGTGTTGGCAGTTATCCACTCAGATTTCACACTTTTCCTATAACCTATTATCTCTTTTGCTGTTTCGGTTATAGCCTTGTTGAAAACTCTCTATGGTCAGTGCTGTTTCATCTTGGATGACGCTGAAGCGATTCTTCAGGGTGGACGCAGAATTCTTTCTTTGTTGTTGGATCTTTTAGCTTGGCAACATCAAAGCGCAGGTTCCGACTGTCCCCAACTTTTGCCTTCCTCAGTTTGAGGGTCTCGCTACAAGTAGTTCATGGTCACTACCAACATCTGCGTGTCGCATCACACGTACATCTTGTAGGGAGCGCCTCCATTTTCCGTTGATAATGATGTGGTCAATTTGGTTCTTTGTCTTTCCGTCAGGGGATGTCCATGTTAGCTTGTGGATGGTTTTGTTGAGCGAAAAGAGTACCGCTAATGATAGATCATTTTCTTCACAGCGGTCGATGAGTCGTTCGCCGTTGTCAGTCATGTCTCCTATCCCATGTTTCCCCATGACTCTTTCCTTGTTCTCATTGTTGCTACCAACTCTTGCGTTGAAGTCCCCTATCAGGAGAAGAACATCGTGTCTTGGTATGTCATCCAATGTTGCTTGGAGCGCACTGTAGAACTGATCCTTGTCCTCCTCGTCAGTGTTGTCTACTGGTGCATAGGCCACTATAAACTGATAGCTTGGCACACTTGGAGTTCATTCTCACATACAGCAGGCGTTCGTTGATCGGTTTCCATTTCAGCACGGTATTAGCATGTTTCTTGGCAATAATGAGGGCAACTCCTTCCTGATGGATGTCATCTTGCCTTCCTGACCAGATGATGGTTTCTCCAGTACTTAGTCTCTGTTTTCCTGTTTTCGTCCATCTTGCCTAGTAGGCTCAGGTTGTAGTTCTTCATCTCATTTACAGTTTGTGCTAATCTTCCAGCTTGGTACAAGGTCCGCACGTTCCAAAATCCAACTCGCATGTGGCGTTTTGGCGTTAGAGATCTGCTATCGGGCTGGAGACGTCCTTTCGGCTTTGGTCCTTGGTCTGCTTCACTCCCTCTGCCAGATGAAGTAGTTTCTCTTGCTGTCGTTTCCGTAGCGATAATGTCTTTACTGGGTGGGGTTCCTAGCCGCACGCCCAACTCTCCTCCTTTACCCGGGCTTGAGACCGGCAATTGGCTCCGAAGAACCACCAGGCGGAGTTTCCAATTTGTTAATTCATGACTAATTCTACAAACAACGAGCACATCAAATGATATGCGAAAACTGTCTTAAAAACAGGGACAGTAGAGAAAAGCAAACAGTGGTTGTATCATAATTATTTTTGTTATTTACATGCTGCAGTATCCAATCTCATTTCCTAAACATTAACGTTCTATCCAACATTCTTAACTTTACTGACAGTTCTTTCTAACATCTTGGAAAGATGTTCAGCAAGAGACCAGCTCTGAAACATTAGAACAGCTGCCACTCACAGACAAGCTTGAAACTCCGAATTTTCATACTCTAGCATAAATAGTGTACCACTTGCGGTGGGAAACATTCAATCTAAGGGCAAACTGTTCCCTATCCAAAAACGCCTTTTAGAGGAAAACCTGATTTCATTACAGTATAACGACCTGACTACCAGCGGTACTGTTCGGTGGTTGGCGATTACAGTTTCACTAAACATGTTTCCCACGTGCTGCGTTGCTCATTTCGCCATGAAACACCGTTTTATTGACTCATGAGTGACATAGGCCTTGGACAGCCATGATGAAGCGTTGGATGACAGGAATGATGACAGCGATAATGGTGTCCAAAATGATTTGTCGCGTAAGTTCAAGTACTGTTGACATTACCTGTAAACAACTACAGTACCAAAAGAAATATATACTGCAAGTGACAATCTTCAGCTATTGACATCACAGGTGATTGTAAAATTGTTGCCTAAAATAATAATCATTCTTATACATTTTGAATGATCAGTATCTGTATACTCCATCTAAAATCCGTGCGTTAATTTTTTCCATATCCGGTGATGCTGTTAATGAGGAAATGACCATAAGCAAGTAGAAAATTGTCCTTCGTTGTTTTAAAGTAGCTCGGATGTGCTTATGAACTGACAAACTGCGTGGTTTTAGCTTAGTTTCGTTTTTCAAAAATCAAGAAATTTTTGTACCCGAACCAAATTTAGTTTATCATCACGCTTTTGTGAGTGTATCAGATGTTATTGTATTTTGACACAAATCATGCGCGCTCGCGTATGTGAGCATACATGCAGGCGCGCCAGTACAGATTTTTTCCCAACACATCTCTCTCACCCCGCTTCCTGATCCACCCGCCCTCCGTCCTCATTCCCCACCAGATTCCTGCCCAGTCTGTTTACTATCACGCCTTGACAATGACTAATGTAAAGAAAAGCGATTTTTCCGTGTTTTTTCTTTCCTTTGTTTTTCGTGCATCTGTGTTTGAATAAGCACTTAGTCTTTCTCACATTAGATTATGGAGATTCGATTTTGATTCTAAAATTGACATGTTTTCAAGTTGAGCACTGATTAGTATTTTGTTTCATGTCCTGGCTTGTAATATTACACATTGTTCTTCCTGCACTGTTATGAATTTTAGTGAAGGAAGGTCAAGGGTATGGCTAACTCAAAAATGGAGAGAAACAGAAGAGAGAAGCAGAAACCAAAGTACAACAGAAAGTAAACCAAATCCATTCACAACTATTCATGGCATGCAGTACAGAGACACACGAATACATGTATTAAGAAATAATATACAATGAAAAAAAAATCATCTTGAAGGGGAAAAAAGCGAGTGCAGCCGGTACAAGAATTTAACTCGGCGGCAAATATTTGCATCCATCTCTAATTTACTCCTAGCCACTCAACTAGCAAAAATTCCGGAACTCTTAAGTACTTATTCAGTCTCTCCATCCGTAGATCAGTTTGGCGCGATGAAGGTCCATTTCTGTATGAGGCTTCAGAATCATGGATTGCATGGGGAAAAAAAAGAAAGAAGATAGCGAAGCTGCTGCGTGCATCCCACAGCCCCACTCGTTCTTGTTTCGCTGCCAGTAAGTAATTCGTGTTTTCCGTCGACACACTCTTTATTTTATATACCGACATATCAAACGACCAAGAACGTGGGCACAGTTCCTGACACTTTCTTTCCCACTGTGAACAGGTCTTCCCCAGTGGGGATTTTCTTATCGCCATTAGGCCTTTCCCTTGAGTCAAAGGCAGACAAGAACAGACATAAGAAATTATATCCGGATAGAAGCAATGTAAAAAGGAGTCCCTTGAAATACGCACAGTCGTCATACTTTTGATCTTCGTTCGTGTTCTTCGGTCTTGAATTCACCTTAAGCTGTTTTTGAGGGGTCATCACGATAGATCCCCGCACCGATTGATTCCCGCACCGAACCGATAGATCCCCGCACCGATAGATCCCCGCATCGGTAGATCCCCGCAAAGGGTTAGGGTTAGGGATCTATTGGTGTCGGGAGCCATCGAGGTGCACCCGTTTTTGAAAGGTAGGCTACACATTGTAGGACATGTATTGGTGATGAAACAGAAAACGTGGAGGGTTTTCAACACCACATATTCATTAACCATTTTTGATCCAGATCGCTAAAAGCAACAAAACCCCACGACAACTTGATATTCAGATTTTTTTTCATCATTCCTCATTAAGTTAGTATTGAAAGGAATCCCGTAAACCTGTGTAAATAATTGCAATTCCATAAAAACAGTTCAAAGTAGGCCTTGTTTAGCACACAATGTGCAATTTTCCGAAGTTATCATGTCTTAGTTCTTACTCAGGAAATGTTTGTAGCTATAATCTTGTGAAGCAGCCAGCTCAATCAGACGTTTTAAGTTTGTAAATCATAAAGAAGACATCATTCCAAGTTTAGTTTTCCTGATGATATAGAGCATCAATATTGATTTCCAATGTCCGATGTGAAATACCCTTAACATGTTTTTTGCGCTACATTTGAAATAATTCTGATGCGTACGGAATATCATAGATGTAAGCACCATCTCCTTGTCTTCTTAATAAAGATTTTCTCACATACTCTTTCATTAAAGAGATCCATCCATTGAAAGACGCTGGTTAGCATTCGAAGATTCTTCAGAAGAAATAAACCGTTTATTTGCTTTGAAAAAAAAAAGGTTATACAGAGCAAATTTCGCCCTTTATTGTCTTGCTTTGTTTGGTGACAGTTGCGGTATTTCCTACTTTTATTTCGTTGAGGAATACAGATTGTAGGAGCATTCTGACTAGTTTCTTGGATGGGATACGTCGACAAGAAAGACTTAACGACTATGTGTGTGGCCAAATGTTATCTCCCTTCTGTTAAGAAAAGCACATGCCTGCCCCACATGTCTCACTGAATGAACATGTTTATCTTGCAATGTTTTTCGATTTACGATTTATCGATTTCAATTTTCTAACCGGTGTCAATTTGTAGCGCACTGTGATATGTGACCTGTTCGTGATCGTGCTTGTGGATAGGTGTGAACCATGTTAAGGACTATTCAGGGTGTGGGATAACTGAAAAGTAAGAGAAATTGAGGGAGATCTAAGGAAAGAGGGTTGGATAGTAGTTACATTCATTATTTACGAAAAGGCGGAGAAAATGTGTGTGTGCGTGAGAGAGAGAGAAGGGGGGGGGGGGGGGAGGTAGGAGAGGAGAGAGAGAAAGAGAGGGGGGGGGGGGGGGGGTAGAACAGAAGGAAGATAACGAACGGGGTGGAGAGAGGGACTCGGTGTGTGTGTGTGTGTGTGTGTGTGTGTGTGAACGCGCTCATGTGTTAGTGTAACATGTGTGGATGATGTTTACATGTGAGAGAAACAGAGAGATCCGAGGTTCGTGAAGTACGTATTTAACGTTACCAATCCACTGGAACACAATGCAAAAGATCTTCATTCGTTGTATTGCACCTGCCTCAATTCGCTTGAACTGCGATTCGGGTTTCAGTATGCACTGTCCCATTATAAACCCCATATCAGACAATGTGTAGCAATAGCTGAAGTAGAATATAAAACCCAAACAAATGGTATCAAGTGTAAGTTTTCGTTCTGAAGGTAAAACAACATAGTATATGAAAGGAGGCAGCCACGGCAAGCGTATCAAGTCTTAGAAGTTGTCTTGAACTTGAGTACTATAAACCATTCGGATTTTGGGATAACTTTACACTTAATCCCAACATCAACATCGACTGATGATAGAAATGAAAGTCGCAGGTGAGCACGGCCTGGTCAATAATAAAAACAAGTCTTACATTTGGAACAATCTTTTGCTTGTTTGTTCTATGAACCTCGTATCTGCGGATGTGCCTGTTGTGTACCGCAAGCAGCTTTTGCGGAGTATCGTGCCTTGACACATTTCGCGAAGAGAGCAATAGTAACCTCCCATGTTTGTTCAGAGACTGCAGAGTGAGTGTGGGGAGGGACCTGCCTGGCACTGATACCACCAGAACGATAACACACTTTACAAAGGTGGTTTAAAATGCCACCTTTTCTGATGGCTACCCGGGATTTGAACTTACAACGTTATGAATGCCGGTTTGGTGCTCTAAATAATGGGGTCTTTCAGGCCTTCCTCCGACTTCTGCCTTTCCATCGTCTCTTATTTTTTGAATAGGCATTCACATGATTATTTTCATGTTTGACCATCATGGTCAGTCATATCACATCGAAATGTGATATATTGGCTTTTTGTAATACTTCTGAAAGTATTTTCCATTTAATGCCGAAAGTCTACAAACCTCATTTAAATCAGACCAGTGATGCAATCAAAAGCAGATACCGTGTCTCTGAACTATTTGGAAAAAGGCTGTGGAGTTTTCAGATGGTCTCCGAAAGTTTCTGTTGTATGTAATTGACTGGCTTGTTCCACACACACGACGTGTAGAATAGCTGTCATTGTTGAATTGATCCCAAAGAGGCACTGAGAGAGCATCACCCCCTCGTCCACCCCCCTTCCCATCCCTTCTCCACGGCCCCACTCCATCACCCCCGATTTTCAGATCTTGACAGCCGCATCACCCGACTTTATTTTCGGCAAATAATCAAGATGACTCTCGACTCGCGTCTTGGGGGAGGTTCATCTTTCGGAAGTACGGCACTTAACTGTGCAAGTGTCGGTTTCATTAACATTAACGCCACACATTACACTCCAGTGAAACGAATGAGTCTTTGAACTGAATTGGAAGAATTGCTTTGTCCATTACGTTTGTTTCACAAGCCGTTTCGATCGCTGGTGACGTTGATGAATATACTGTTTCAGCTCGATTCAGATTCTCCCGATTCTCATCCGAAAAACAAACAAACAAACAAACAAAAACCGTTGTGGGCAAATTTGCACTATGGAACGTCTCCTGTAACATTCTGCAAGATCCTTTGTTAAAAAAAAAAAAAAAAAAAAAGTAGAAAAAAAAAAACGTTTTAGAGGGAGAGATTTTTCCTTCTTTGAAGGAAGCAATTTGTTCCAAAGAAGGTTAATCTCATACTGACGACGACAAGAATGTTCTAGGCGTGGAAAAAAAGCTTATAGAGAGCGGCTGGGTGGCGTTTTTTTTTTTATTTCTGTTTTTAGTTGTTGTTGTTTTTTTAAAGGAGGAGGATCCAGTACAAGTGAAAAAAGAATGTTCCGGAAAATTCAGTCTTCAAACGGAAGGGGTATTTAAGGGATGTCAGTTGAGTTAGACTAAGATATGAAGGAGAAAGAAAAGGTTTAAAGGAAGGGAATAAGTATAGAAGGTATATTTCGCAATATATACTGAGAAAAAATAATTCAGAAACAACTGATGGGTGGTAACTTTTTCGGGAAGTCTTGGTTAAGATGTTTGACTTTTGGGATTTCATGTTTTATCAGCACATTACGAATCACTGTAATAAATGGATACGGATCAATCATCGTGTTCTGCTTTTTGCATTGTCATTTTTCTTTCACGTGCCTCAGGTGTTTTTTTTTGTGTACGTGCACCGCACTGTATACACACACACATACACACACACACACACACACACACACACACACACACATACACACACACACACACACACACACACTCGCACACACACATGCACTAGTACAAATGTACATGCACACCCAGTGTGAAGGTTTTCCTCAAATCAATAACTACACGCATGAACGTATACACACACCTCTGTACACACTCGCATGCATTTGGTCACAAATTCAAATACACGTACACTGGCATGTGTGCGCGTGCACATACACATGCGAAAACACAAATGCGCGAACATTCCACAACACGCTAAGACAACGATCACAGACACACATACACACAAACGCACGCCACTCACAAGCACACTTTATTACATGCACACACACACACACACACACACACACACACACACACACACACAACGCGCGCGTGCACGTGCATACACAAACGTACATACAAGAACAAAAGGAAACACAAAATGTATGTTTCAGAAAGTGTTCAGAAAACGGCCGATATAATGTAGAAAATGCGTTCAATCGACTTGTATTTTGAAAATAGATTTGAAAAAAATATAAAGGGGAAGGAGAGAGAGAGAGAGACTACATTGGTCGAATGGATTTCTGGATTCGTCTGTAGATCGCCGTCATGGGAAGTAACAAACAGGAGTACGAAGTGATAAAATTACTTCTCTTGTACACTTTAAAAAAAAAAAAGTTTTTTTGTTTGTTTGTTTGTTAACACAGGATTTGTAAAAATACGAAGCATCAACGCTTGAAGAGTCAGTCCAGTTCCACATGGACTTTTGTAAGTATCATCTGACCCGCGCGCGCGCACGCACGCACACACACACACACACACACACACACACACACACACACACACACACACACACCACACACAGAATGAACTGGGATACTCTCACAATGGGAAGTGTTATTAGGCAGTCATGTGTTAGCACTGTATGGTTTAGTTCTTGTGAGAGAAATCTACATGATGGCCCTTCTATCTTGAATAGGTTTTGCAGTATGAAGGATTTCGTGAAAGAAAAGTAGAATTTCGGGTTATGTGTTCTGGAGAACGGGTTAGAAGGTGAGTTAATATAGATCTGTCATTTTCTTTCAAAAACGTCTCGGGTGATTGGAATATATTTGTCTTATATACGTGACAGGAGGCAAGCAGATGTGCTACCAGGTTTTGGTTTTTAAATAGCACGCATGTAGCCACAATCAAAGAACAACTCAGGACGGCAATATTTTCTTTAAATTCCAGTTTAACCGTGTATTAGAGTCACCCATGAAGCCAGAAGGCAACCGTGTATGTCACTAAATTCAGATTAACGAATAATGCTCATGTAACCACGAAGTTACAAGCGCGAGCTCCAACTGGGATGATCTCCCTTGGAATTTTCCGAACATTATGAATTGCTAGACTGCAGCTTTTTCTACATTTAAATGGATCGATAGGAACTGAACTGGTGCAACACGTCGACTAAAGTCTTTCGCCGTTGGTGGATAATAAATCAGATTACTTTTAAGAGCACTTGATTGTACAGTTATAATTTATACATTCTGCTGTTCGCGAAAATCTGTAGCCGGATGTTATAGAATTATAAACCCTTTGGGGGATGGTCACCACTGATTAAATACGCCTACCCCTCCCCCCTCCCTGGTGTTTTGACTAGCTGATTTTTAAACATAGTGCTGCTTCTCAATTCTAATTCATCTGGCAAAATTCTATACACTGAGAAGTGTTGATGCAACACTCTACAACAGCAGCAACCCAAAACCAAACAAACCACCGACATTTTGTTACGAAAATGTAAAAATATAACATTTGTTGTTGTTGATTACATACCCGCAAACAGTTACATTGTTTCATTGTTTCGTGGAGACTGCTGCATTGCTACATTTTACGTTGGCTCACATCCGTTTGTACAGCTTAGCATTGCTCTCTGGTGTGAATGAAGTTACGACCCATGCATGCGCTGTTTTCTAAAAGAAAACTCTGGCGACATTTCACAGCCTAAAATCCAACAGAAAACAAAGGCCCATCGATGCATTAAGTCTGTGGACTTTCATTATCAGTAGTTGCCTGTAAAAATGGCTTAGATACTACTGAACAGAGAAAGAGCCCTAATCCTATACACGCCGTAGAATACATATTCTTGAAACGGAATGTGTCGGCTTCTATGTATAATGGTAGATGAGAAACCCACTGGAGTTTCAGGATGCGAAATTCAGAGAGGAAAAATGCCAGTTACAATATGAACAGAGAGATTGAAGATGTTGGGTGCGTACCCATCGCCAGATCACAACCTAAAAAAGCTGGTATTTCATAATTGTTAATGAAAAAATGTCTCTAAGTTCTGTTACATTGACAAGAGACCAGTCCACTAAGGCAGAAAAATAGTAGACCTCAGTAAAGACCCCACCCCCCAAAAAAGAGAAAAAAAAACGCGAGCTGGGGAGGGGAGGGGTGGGGTGGGGGGGAGGGGGGTGGGGGGTAGCCCCCGAGTCAGAGTTTTAAAAGAAAAGAGGAGGTTGAAAGCAGGCGAAGGTCTTCCAGAAGGGAGCTGCGGGGAGAGTGGAGAAGCGAGAGGGACAATTTGTACTGAAAGAGTCTCGGGTAGACTTGCATGTGTGTGTGTGTATTATTATTATTATTATATTGGGTATTTATATGGCGTCTATCCTCGGTCACAGACCAAGCTCTAAGCGCTTTACAATAAACACTACCTCACTCACTCAACGGGCTGCCTACCCAGGTAGAGCCGGCCGAAGAGCAGCCTACTGGCGCTTATTCAGTCGTTTCCCGCACCATTCAAACATCAGTCATTCATTTTCATTTATCTCATTTATTCCTCCAGTTTCTCACATACGATGCATGCGATGTTTATACGTGTCCTCCATTTCCACCGGTACACGATGGCACACGATAACAGTAAGTGACAATTTTTGTGGCTTGGTAAGAAATACCAGGCGGCTGTCTTCAATCTAAATCAATTTTGCCAAGGAAGCGGGGAACCCCCCCCCCCCCCCCCTGCTCTTTTCGATTTTCAATGCCGTGGGTTCTTTAACGTGTGCAGGGGGCCAGGAAGATACACGGGTCTGACTCGCTTATAATCCCCATCCGATGGACTTGACGTTCAGTTCGATTTGTCATTCAAACTCTGTGTGTGTGTGTGTGTGTGTGTGTGTGTGTGTGTGTGTGTGTGTGCGAGCGCACGCGCATGTGTGTGTGTGTGTGTGTGTGTGTGTGTGTGTGTGTGTGTGCGCGCGCGCTTGCGTGCACGGGGACATTTGCCAAAAGACAAGAAAAAGTGTCTGGAATGTCTTTGTTTTGTTTTGGGTGCGATAGCGTATGTATTCATTCTCACCTGTCAAAAATTTCCTTCCTATGTAAAAGACATTCCTCTCCAGCCTCTTCATTGGTTGGCATTCTGCCTCTATAGGGGCCATGCGCTTCCACCAGTAGTGGAAGACATCCATGACACTTCATCAGTTCCATCCTGAAGAAACCTGTTGTTTGAGCCGAACCTGGATGCATGTTTGGGAGCTCGAGCTCCGCCTCCGCAGGCTCGAAAGTGGCAAAGATGTGTCAGAGCTTTACGACACAACAACTAAGACACAAAGACACAAGAAAGGTGGCGGCTGAAATCTTCATGCTGAAGTGGCTTGTGAAAAGAAAACCGCGACAATCCAAAGACAAAGTGATAGTCATGTGCAAAACTAGACGTCGGCCTGTAGTGTTGAAAAAGGTCACACAGCCCCACCATCTCCACTGCGGAAGAAGCGGTCCCAAATGATGCAGAAAATTAGAATGAACATGTCAGGAAGCAGTAAAGAAGACGTCGTCAAACAACAGGGCTCTGAAATCAGGAGATCAGCTGTCTCACATTCTCACAGGGGGCACATTCAAACATACGCAACAAATTGCAAATCTCCGCATACCAAATTCCAAGCGCAACATGTGTCTCCTGGCCATTGCGAATTGTAAGGACAGTCCATGCAATTTGAAAAGAGTCATAGACCCCTACCAACAACAACTGGAGGCTCAGAAGTCCATGACATGGTGGGACAAAAGGACTGTGACTTTTCCTCAAACTGTATAGATTGTAAGGTGCTCAGGGGATACACCCATGCCTCTGTTCAAATGCATTCAAGTTACAAATAGAAAATCGCCGAACTACACAAGTGTGGTCAGGGATGTGGAGTTGACCCATATAGCACCTCCAAACCTGCATCTTCTGCTGGGCGTGGTCAAGAAACGACATAATCTGCTGAAAAAGGACTGCCACTGCCTTGACAAAGGCATAGGGCAGTCACTAGCACACCACGGGAAACAGGTCGGCTCTGACTAAGCTTTTTTTAGAGTTCGTGATCCAACAGAAACATCCTAGCAGCTCCAGAAGAAAACGAATGTTGGAGACAAAGATTGTTTTCAATTAGCCAGAAAATGAAACGGCACCACTCGGTGTTTTCCAGAAAGAGCAGCATGACCTGTCAGAGTTGGTGTGGGAAAAGCAACAGGAAATAGAAGTACTCCAGTCACAGTTTGATCTTCCAAAACTGACCGGCCCTGTCACCAAGCACTTGGATGTTGTGCTTCACCTGCATAAAGTACGTCCACAGGCCTACCATGGACGATTGTTTGTTGGTAACCATTGCCACACCTACGTGAAGCCAGACACATTAGAACATCAGTGTGACAGTGTAGTGGACAAAACAGCAGAATTGACTCGGGACACAGACGTCATTTTGAACATTTGCCAGAAATTCAAAACACTGATCACACTGTTTTCCCACATTCACGCAAACATCTCGCATCAAACGTCCATGACTGACACAGATGAGGTCGACACACTGGGTCGTGACATCAAAGAGTACATGGCTTTCTTTCGCAAATCATTCTCAGAAACACCTATGATTCCAAAGCAGCACATTCTGGAAAGTCACTGCGTTCCATTCGTCGGTTCTCACCGTTTTGGCCTGGCATTACATGGGGAACGTGGTGGTGGTGGGGGGGGGGGGGGGGGGGGGGGGGGAGAAGATACACACACTTGCCAACTTATTGAAAAGACAGGCATGGTCACAGAAAACAGAGACGGCAAAACTGCAGGCGATAATGGAAAAACACATGGCCAATGTCTCCTCCCCAAATCAGTAGTACTTCCCTCAACTGGAAAATTTCAAGCACAAGCCCAATGAAAACCTGAATGCTTGAGAGGTGACAAGCATTCCCTGTTCAATCCCTTATCCCGTCTCTACGAAACCAATTAATTAATTAAACCAATTACAATCGAGAGAGAGAAAGTTATTGTTTTTGTTGTCATGTGTGTGTGTGCGCGCGCGTACGCGCCTGTGCGTGCACACGCATGTGTATGTGTGTGTGTGGTTCTAGTTAGAGTGGGGATTTGGGTGAAAATAAATTTCAACATGGTGCGTGTATATAGGTACGTGTATGTGTGTGTGTTTGTGTGTGTGTTTTGTCCATGAATGTAGATACAGGTGTAATTGGTGTGTGGGTTTCTCTCTGTGTGTGCGTGCGTGTGTGTGTGTGTGTGTGTGTGTGTGTGTGGTGTGTGTGTGTGTGTGTGTGTGTGCGCGCGCGAGCGTGCATGCACTCTCTCTGTATCCCTTTTATACTGATGTTACGAAATTGTGTGACTCGGTCGTGAAGTCTTGAGTAGGCTTACCATGAAGATGAAAGCGTGACAACAATTTGCATTGGTGTGTGTTGATAGATGTGCCATCAGTTTCAAATGGATTGAATTCAGTGATTCGGACGGGGAAAGTACAAGGTCAGGTAGGAAGCATTTCATTGTTTATAACTGACAACTGCATGTGCAGCAAGTTAGTCTTGCTTTACTAACAGCATGGTGTGACTGTTATAGAATCAGTATCGGCATGCTTCACAAGCACGTAGAGCACACAGATAAACAAGCAAAACATGCCTAGGCCGTGCTAGGGAAACCACCTCCGTCCGTGTTCCCAGTGAAGCTGACCAGTGCCGACAGTGTGCTGTTGTTGAGGCCCTCTACCAGCTGTCAGGTAGGTGTCCGGCAAGTAAGTCTCTATCAGTTGTAAAGGAAAGGTATGTATGTTCAATATGTTTGAGTTTTGAGCGTGATTGAAAACAGGACGCATGCTCTCAACTGAGCTGAACTTTCATTTCACTTTGCATGTGTTCGTCAATCTTTTTCCATCTTTTTTTTTTTTTTTTTTTTTGGCAATTCTTTGTGCTGCTTGCCAGCAATGCGTATGAAAGAAGACCCACTCATGTTTGGTGTCGTTCAGTCAGTCAAAGACCCCACACTCCAGTGACATTGGTCACACGCAGTTCGCTTAATTCTGGCACATAGTATTGATGAAGACACACAGCACCCTATTTCTGACACACAATCAGCCAGAAAGTTACTACACAGTACAAGTAGGGAGGAAAGCTTGTGGAAGGGTAACGTAGGGGAGGTGGCAGCTGTAGGCTGCAGTGTGCTGTTTAATCAAACTGCTGCTACGTCCATCCCGTTCCCCTCGCCTCTCCTCTATGCGCGGTAGATCAGAGGTTCTTTTCCTTCTCTTTCAGCTGATTGTTCCTCTGCAGACAAGTGTGTGCATGTACTTTCCCGCACTCTCTCGACAAACATCTCCGGTCTCTAAGCAATAAACAGTGAAGGTACCTGTCGCTCCTTTTGTTAAAAACGAAGCTGCTGTGGTGCTCATTCACCAAGCACACGTGCAGATTAGAGGCACAGAGAAAAAAACAACAACAAAAAACCGAGAGACATCCACTCAAAAAGGATGTTCCAAATTTCAAACTTCTTTTCTGTCATTCACGCCGTGAGTATCTGATGATTTCCCTTCCACTATCAAAAAATATTTGTCGATGTTGTTATTATGTTATATATATGATAACAATTCTCTAACAACTGATTGTATTCTGTGTTAATTGCCATTGTGAAAACTGCTTAGGCTTGCTTTGTCAAATTCATTGTATACTCTGTGCTATGTTTGCCTACTGAACCACACTTAAAGACTTTGACACGACTTGTTCGGAATTTATTTCCTACTCTATCAATCGTCTGATGAGCGATCGATTTAGAATCTGTTAAGGAACGTGGGAACGGAAGATACAGACATCCGGGTAATGGCTGAAAGTGACTCGGATTGGTACAGAACAAGAATTGAGAACTTTTGTATAGTGGTAGAATGATAACCCCAAATAGGTACTTCAAAATAGTGCATTGACTTTGTACCATTCCCCCCCCCCCTCTCTCTCTCTCTCTCTCACACACACACACACACGCGCGCGCGCACATACAGTATCTCTACCCCCTCCATTATTTACCTTCTTTCCTATCTCCATTCCTGCCTCCTCCCTATGTCATTCGAGAATTTCGAATTCTCTCTCTCTCTCTCTCTCTCTCTCTCACGCAAACGCACTCTCTCTCCAACACTCACCCTCCTCTTTTTGTACTCCCATTTCTTATAGAACAGGGAGTACTTTTGGTTGGGAACGAAGAAATGCTGTCTGTCAGTGTGTCTGTCTGTGTGTCAGTGGTTAAAATGTGTTCCACTCGCTCCAGACAAAACTTCTGGGCTGATCTTTCTGAAAATTTGTAGGTATGTTTATTATGGGTCACGGATGATGCCCGATGTTTTGTTTTACCAGAATAGCCGTTACTAACGGCTAAAACGGCACCAAAAAATATCATGTTCGATAAGGGGAATAACCACCGCACTGTCGAGTTTTTTCTTCCACTAAATGCAAATTGTCTCCCCTTTTGTCAAAGTACACGCGCATTCACCAAAAACTGGGAGTACGTTTATATGCTTTGCATCTTTGTTTAGTGATTCACGAGTTCAACTGTCCATCTCTCTTTCCTTACAGATCCCATACTTCTCTTTCTTTTCACTAATTCCTCTCCTTGGATGTTCTCCCATGGCATAACAGCTACAGCCACACATCAACCACAAATACGTCTGAGCACATCATAGGCTGTTGCTGCTTCAGTTCAAGTTTGTTTATGTGCACATCACTGATCAACAAAGAAATGCTTGAAAAAACAACACAAACACGTGCAGGTCACATATCACAGTGCGCAAAAACTGACATAAGTTTCAACACTTAAGAGGACAAATCTCAAAAGGAAAAAATATTGCTACACAAATATTAATTCGTAAAAAAAAATTGCAGCACAAAAATTAGTTACAACTATTTGACATTAAATACTAGAAACTCAAACTGCTGTCCAAAATGGTCAGAAAAAAAAAGAAGCCGAGCATATAAGTTTAATGGAATGACATTGTCTTCAAAATCCATTTAATTGGCGAAAAACAAAATGTTAGTTTCAAAGTGAGGTGACTGCAGGCGGAAATTGAAACAAAGTTTAAAAGGAATTTAAAGTCAATCCAGCAGTTGACATGGACAAACAAATCACAAGACAAAACACGACGCGTTTCGACCACGTAGGTCTTCTTTAGGCAAGATAAAACAACATTCAGGACAATGAAAACGAAGACGGGCAATCATTTATCTTTTCCAATTCGGCGCAAGATGGGCGTTGCATTAAAGCGAGGCCGTTGGGAAAGAAACAATTTTCAAAAGGATCGGCTTCATCATTGAGGAATACCTGCACACTGACATAAGAAACTGATGTGCGTGTTCGAAAATATGCGTATCAGAAGCGTTTATTTATATCGCTGTAAGATAATTTAATTTTTCTTATAGCATGTTTACCGATATTTCTCCACACACGTGCACACGTATCTATGTCGTATCTAAAATGTACAGTTGTCTTGTGAATCCTTCGATTTTACATGCCTGTTCACCGATTCATTTCTTTCCTTTTCTTGTTGTCTTATCCGTATGATTATAAAGTGTTATTTTCAGGGAACAGAAGCCGTAAGTGTATGTGCGTGTTTACACGAGTGAACACATGAAACAAAGCACAGTTCTGCTCAACTTGAAAGCTGTGTCCAGTTTCATAACATTAAAATCAGAACGTTAATCAAAACAAACCTGCACGAACCCAAATGGGGGGAAAGGGAGCCCGAGAAAACCATCCGTCCAAAAATCAGTCATTTCCAATAAATGTCAGGGAATACAGCACATGAAAAAGACAGAGAGGATGGTGGGGTGAGGTTGGTAGTGGTGGTTGGGGGAGGGGGGGGGGGGGTAGAGGATAGGGAGCGGGAGTGAATGAAAAGAGACAGAATTGCAGGAAAAATACTCGCACTTGCACACACACGTGCGTGCCATGTGTGTGAAAATACACGAATAAGAAGTAAAACGAACCATCTCACATCAGCCCTTGTTGCACTGAGTGCCAGAGTGGAGAGAAAGTGGTGACACAATGGATACCAGCACACTGTGGCATTTGAGGCAACGAAAAAGCGGACATTCTGGCAAAAGACTTCACAAAAGGAGCAGGCCAACAACCTGGTGTCAGACGATGAAATCAAGACAATCATCAAGGCACAGCAAGGAATAAAATGGCGCCTCCAGCACCCCAAATACAACCCAGAAGACAAATACCATTTGCTGGGACGACGGGAACAGGTCAAGATCTTCCGCTGAGGACTGGACACAATCGCCTGCTCCACCACATGCACACAAAATTTGGCATTGGACAGAGTGGATAGTGCCCTTGTGGTGAGGGACCAATGACAACCGACCACATCCTTCAAGACTGTACGACGCATGCAGCATCCAGGAGGAAGTACTGGCCAACGCCGACAGCAGTGGAAGCCAAGCTGTACGGCACCCTGGAGGAACTGCGACGGACGGCAGCCTTCATCGAGGACACCGGGCTGCTCATCAAACGGGAGGCGAACGAGGAAGAAGAAGAAGAAGTAGTAAAACTCACACAAGCACGGCTGTATATACATGAACTATTGATTAAATAACAAGCACATTTTTTTTTAATAAAACCACGCAAGTTGTCAGTTGACAAGAATTTTTGTGCTTGTTTAAAACCAAAAGAAGAAAATTCTGCTTGCTGCAGCAAACAAATCAATGCATAACTTTGTCAATCTCAAAAGATGCTGCACGAATGTTAAGATGAAATATAGAATAATAAAAATTAAAAAATGTAGTGAAATTGTTATTACTATTTCAAGCCATAAAGGTTTTTTTTTTTTAAAATCCTGTGCAGATTTGATTCTATATTTTAAGAAGTGGCATACTGTAAATAAATGAAAGACACTGCCATTAAATTTACGTTCACCACACACACACACACACACACACACACACTCACACACACACACACACACACACACACACACACACATATATATATATATATATATATATATATATATATATATATATATATATATATATATATTATATTATATAAAATAATCATATATATAAACCATACAAAAAACCCAACGACACACCTCTTTATGTGCACATCAAAAGTAACCATCCACTATCTGTATTAAAGACCATACCCCATGGCATAAACAAGAGACTATCAAACCTGTCATGCAGTGAGAGAGTGTTCAACAATGCAGCAGTAGAATACCAGGAGGCACTACAAAGAAGTGGATACAATTACAAACTACAATACAACCCAGATAACAACACAAACAAAAGCAAGAAAATATGAAAAAGAAAATCATATGGTACAACGGGAAACTCAAAACAAACATAGGGAAAGAATTCTTCAAAATCTTAATAACTTCATTTCCAAAAGAACACAAACTGTCCAAAATATTTAACAAAAACACTGTCAAACTATCGTACTCATGTATGCCCAATCTCAAAAACCTAATTGGTGCATCCACCAAAATGAAAACCAACACAGCAAAGAAGGGTGAAGAAAGGAAATCTTGCAATTGCACCAAAAAAGAGCAGTGTCCACTAAGCAATAAATGTCTTCACAACAATATTGTATACCAGGCTACCGTGACATCAGAAAATGAAAAAGAAACATACATAGGGATCACTGAAAACCACTTCAAAACCAGATATGCAAACCACAAACAGTCATTCAACAATGAAAAATACAAAAAACCAAACTGAACTGAGCAAACACATTTGAAAAAATAAACTATAACATATCCTGGAAAATCATAAAAAGGGCATCACCATACAGCAATATTTAAAAAAGATGCAACCTATGCCTAACTGAAAAATGGCTAATACTATGTAAACCCCACTTAGCAGCTCTTAATACTAAAACAGAAATAGTAAACAACTGCAGGCACAAATGAAAATCGTTGTTAGTGAACACACCCCGTACAACAACCTGAAAACCCCCAAAAACACGTGCAACCAACATGCACGTAAAAACAGCTGCAACCGGGCCTCACACGCTATATAACACCGGCGGTGGGCAACCCAAACTCCATCCTGACGATAGCCAAGCGCTAGAAACAAATTTGTAGATATATTTAATACTCCTCTTATACTTGTTTTATCTAATGTTGCTCCCCAAGGGGTTGAGCACTTGTAGAATTATTGTAGGCTTTTTAAACTTACTGATCTATACATATATATATATATATATATATATATATATATATATATATATATATATATATATATATGTATATATATATATATATATATATATATATATATATATATATATATATATATATATGTGTGTGTGTGTGTGTGTGTGTGTGTGTGTGTGTACAGACATATATCTATCAATGCGTTATGTCAAGAATATTTGAACTTAGTCAAATATTTTGGACACAGTCGTTGCTGCAGTCACCTGCCGTTTAATGGGCGTCGTGACGGCTAACGTCTGCATCACGTTCAAGTCGCGACTCACTGTTTCATGCCGAAATAAGTCCGTAGCAGGTGCGTTTTCTTTGTTTCTTTCGTGACATGCTGTTGTACGAAATACGTTTAGAAGCTCTTCTTTTAGATGTTCTCGCATTTTATGGCATGCTCCAATTCGATGAAATAGGTTTCTTGTTATTGCTATCACAATTATGGCCTGTACGAAATACGTTTAGAAGCTCTTCTTTTAAATGTTCTCGCATTTTATGGCATGCTCCAATTCGATGAAATAGGTTTCTTGTTATTGCTATCACAATTATGGCCTGTACGAAATACGTTTAGAAGCTCTTCTTTTAAATGTTCTCGCATTTTATGATTTGCTCCAAATCGATGAAGTAGGTGTCTTGTTATTGCTATCACAATTATGGCCTGTACGAAATACGTTTAGAAGCTCTTCTTTTAAATGTTCTCGCATTTTATGATTTGCTCCAAATCGATGAAGTAGGTGTCTTGTTATTGCTATCACAATTATGGCCTGTACGAAATACGTTTAGAAGCTCTTCTTTTAAATGTTCTCGCATTTTATGATTTGCTCCAAATCGATGAAATAGGTGTCTTGTTATTGCTATCACAATTATGGCCTGTACGAAATACGTTTAGAAGCTCTTCTTTTAAATGTTCTCGCATTTTATTATTTGCTCCAAATCGATGAAATAGGTTTCTTGTTATTGCTATCACAATTATGGCCTGTACGAAATACGTTTAGAAGCTTTTCTTTTAAATGTTCTCGCATTTTATGATTTGCTCCAAATCGATGAAGTAGGTTTCTTCCTATTGCTATCAATACTATTATGGCGCTCTCGTACTAACTGAACAGGAATAAATCAAAATAGTAGCAACTCCCTAACGACCTTAATACCAAATAACTCACTTGGTTTTGGTCATTTGCCTCGTGCATGTCGCAAATAGTGCTCGGGAATACGAGTGAAACTGAATCTTTGCCATATGTCCTTGCTTATCAGAAGGTAACTGATATGAGGGATTTGTCATTTTTGGAGCGTGTGCTAGCGTGCGCTCGGCTGTAAAATACTGCCCGTTTTTCTTCCTTGTCATATACGTTTCTTTGTCGCACGCAGTAATTTTTTTTAAAAAAGGCGTGTGGTTTTATTACAAGATAGTGCTATTGTAAAATATGTCCATCTTGTTTGTTTTAGAGCATTTCCCAAACGCGTTAGACTTAATAAAATTCTATTCAAACTCGACATTTGTTAATGAATCACGTTATAGAGTCACTACCTTTTGAGCACTAAGCTCGTATTCTTGTTATTTTGGAGTTGCTGGAGGTTCGTTAAAGTTTCTTTTAAATGCTGTATTACCCAGTATTATTTTCTCTATCAAACAGTACCCTGAATTCATAACAGACCGCCGCGGTTCTTGAGTTGCCTTGTGTTGCAAGTCATGAAAGTGTTTAAAATGATCCATACATAACTGGTATTTTCATATCTGACATACTCTTTTCATGCTGATGCCGTCTGGGGGGTATTGCTTTGTGCATTTTGATGTCCGTTGCTTGTCACGTCTGAAGATTAATGTTTTGTCGAAAATTTACTTGTCCGTCTTGCTCTGTGTGTTAAAGAAGCGTTACTTTGCACCCATTTTTGTACGCCTGTTTGCGGGAGGGATGTAGACGCAGTTCCTGTTACCCACATATTTTCTACCATGTATGCTGATAATGTTTTTCACCACATAAAAAAAACACACGAATAAACGAACAAAAATAATTTAGTTCTTGAAAACGCTTTCAGACATGCGTCAACAGGTTTTATTTTTTATGCCTTTTTATATCATATTGTTTTCTGTATTCCTCCTTTATATGTGAATGAGTGGAGTTTTTTTTTTTAAATCTTGCTCAATGACATTTACCCATGTAATTTGAAACTGATTTTCTTAATGTGTATTTACTTTGATAGCTAGTGCAACACTTTTGGGGCTCCATTTATCAAGACAGTAGCTGTACCTTGTCAGTAGCATTAGAAGTGATTATTCGTATCTTTATTGTTAAGGAAAGGTAACCCAACCATCTGTTCAAGCACCTGCAGACGAGGACACGTATATAGGCTGGTACGTGTATTCATCTTGTCGGTCTGTGTAATGTACTTATTCCTGCCGATCTTTATTTTTCTATAAAAAAGCAGAATATTAGCTGCATCGCTTGTAACCTAAGAATTACGCCATCTATGCGTTTAGTGGACTTTGTTTTTTCCGCACTTATTGACCAGGTCATGTGGGGGGGGGGGGGGGGGGTTGTTTTGCTTTTTACAAAAAAGACGAAAAACCAGACACACGAGCCCCTTGCATAATGACACAGATGATTCAAAAGAGCATATCCCTTTGATTTGTATGCCAATAATACATACGTAACGTTCAGTTGTTGTTTTTTTCAATCTGTTATCAGTTATACGTAAAAAACACTAGTTCAGAAACAGTTTGATCGCTGAAGGCAGATGGGTCCAGCTTTCGGGTAAAACCTCTTTTTCCTCATCAGCATCGTCACCCAGCGGCTGTGCACTGACATCAAGCCGCCGGCATCATGGTCCGCTTTCCGAGGCTGTTTCGATAGTAGATGACGTCGCGCTCATCTTCTTCTGCTTTCGCTGCACGATCTTCTTCTTAATGAATCGGCCCAGTGTGATGAGGTCAGGGGTGACCATGAGCGCGAAGGTGAAGACCAGCAGGATGACGCCGACGAAGCCTGTGGCTTGGGCGGACGGGCGGTCGTCCTTGGCCGAGATTTTCTTCCGAATGGTGGCCGACAGCTTGCTGGTGTCCACTGCCAGTTCGGTTTTGATCTTCTGTGGGACACACAGATACGCTTGTCACTGCTGTCGTCGTTAGGTTATTGTTGCTATTGGGTTTTTTTTTCCTTCTCAAAATGGCCTTGAAACAAAAAACATGTGGGAAAGAGGAGGGTATGGAAGAAGAAAACAAGGATAATCCCAAAACAAGAACAAAATCTAGAACAAAAGCAGAACAACTAGAACAAGAACAATAGCAACAGCAAGAACAAGAACAAAAAACAAACAACAATGATAATACTAATAATGCAAAATAATGATCACACACACAAACAAAACTTGCCTTCACCAGCTCTTGCAACTGCTCTGCTGACAAGTTAGCGAAGGCGTTGCAGCCATACGGGTTTCCACAACCCTCAGTCGTAGTTGCTGGAGATTCGGTGGTGGTGGTGTCCTCCCGTCCACACACTGTAAATCTGTAATGTTGTGACAGGTAATGGTATGAATCACACTGATGCACACACACACACACACACATACACACACACACACACACACACACACACACACACACACACACACACACACACACACACACACACGAGTTATCGAATTTTCAAATGATATTTAAAAACACTATAATCGACGGAAAGAATTCAAACATCATACATGCCATTTTGACAAAAAGGCCCTCTGAGCAAAAGACGGACCAACCGATATTTAATTTTGTTTGAAATCTATTCATGAAACATTAGTTTTCATTTTGTAAATTATTATATTATATATTATAATGAATACTTATATAGCGCCTATTCTCGGCTAGAGACCAAGCTCTAAGCGTTTTACAATCCACACTCGTTTACACAACGGGCTGCCTACCTGGGTAGTGCCGACTGAAGAGCTGCCAGCTGGCGCTTCATTCAGTCGTTTCCCGTGTCATCCAGTCCATATAATTCAATATCGTTCACTCAGTTTCCTTACTTCCTCCATTCTTTCCATTTCTTACGCAGGGTGCATGCTATGTGTAACGTGTCATCCATACCAACCGCCAAACTGGCCTTCTTTTCCGAAAGTTGGTGCTGGGATTTTACATGTGTGCAAGATGTTATGCGTGCGTTCACACACGGAACCTTGATTTATAGTCTCATTCGAAGGACTGTATGGGGAAAATGGAATCAGAACCATGTTAACTCCGACGGAAAAATCCCCCTGTACCGAAACGGCCCGGCGGAGATTCGAACTCGCAACCCCAGGATCACCAAGATTACGAGTCCGGCGCTCTACAAACTGAGCTATTCCGCCCCCACCCACCCCCACCTATAAAGGAAGGTTCACATGATTTTAAAACATCTTTACACGACACAACAGTATGCTCAGATCAATGCAAAAAATGACAGCTGGGTCTGGAAGGGGAGAGAGAATGGTCTTCGAAAAATGATCCCAGTATCTT
>CM031614.1:21712076-21774576 GCA_018398815.1 Conus ventricosus | reverse complement strand
CTAGAATTTCGAAATCATGTAGCATAAACATGAGTTTTACAAGGCATTTTGTTAATCCTCCATATGAAGTAGTTTAAAAGCCGTAGCAGATGCAGTTAACTGCGAAACAAGATATGTGTAGCAAATAAATTCTTTGTCGCCATGAACAAGATTATTAGGCGTCCGCCTGTTTACATTGGAAAGTCCTTGAAAGCGAAAAAGGTGCTCAGATCCAAAATGAAAGGCAGCATGATCAAACCCTTACAATTCCTTCCTTTACTGTTGGCTGCACTTGACTTTTCAAACAACTTGCAAATTGCATCAAACC
This sequence comes from Conus ventricosus, assembly GCA_018398815.1. Taxonomy (NCBI): domain Eukaryota; kingdom Metazoa; phylum Mollusca; class Gastropoda; order Neogastropoda; family Conidae; genus Conus; species Conus ventricosus. The sequence continues at coordinate 21,774,269 of CM031614.1, read as the reverse complement.
ACACTATTGCCAAGAATCTATCGCTTTTGATTTTTAACAGAGCCAAAACATTTTTACCTCGTTTATAGATCCTTGCAATGACTAAAAAAAACTCAAGAGAGTAAAAGAAAAGTATACTCGAATATCGACAAGTGTTCACAAACATGCATGGAAGCGTATAGCTATCATTCTCTTGCACTTAAATAATCACCTTTCGAAACACAACAATGTTTACTTTTTGACAAAGCAACCTTCAGCTGGAGAGATGTAATGAGCTTTTGTAACTATTCAGTTGTGTCCGTAGCCCAATAACTAATTCAATCCGTTATCAGCCAGTAACAAAAATAAACAATTCAAATGTATCAAGGGTTGACAGCCCCCCCCCCCCCCCCCCCCCCCCCCCCCCCCCCCCCCCCCCCCTGTTTCTACCGTTATTGTTGATCTCAGTTGCGGTGTTTTTGTTAAGCAGTAAAATGACACTGCAGTACAGGCATCCCCGTGTTTAACCCTGTGAACAACTGACACAGTCAGTGATTTAGCTCACGACGAACTTAAGCTTTCACCATATAATACATACTTCTAACACATCTGTAAATTTTAGCTTTCACCTATGATACATACTTCTAACACATCTGTAAATTTACCCTTTTCCCGGGTTGTTAGTCATAATGGCCGGGACAATATTTCTGTTAATCGAATCGGAGGCTTTTAAAAGTCGATGGAAGCTGCATTTTAATTTTCTATCAAACGAACACTGTTTCTGAACTAGACCAGCAAGGTGAATATGTTGAGGAGAGAGAAGAGAGAAGAGAGAGAGGAGAGAGAGAGAGAGTGGAGAGCATTTAACCCGATTAAAATCCAATTAAACCCACAGACATGAAATGTATTACTGTATTCTGTATCACCTACCATTTTACCCATCCCAAGAAAACATGGAATCACCTACTAGGATTTCCTTGGCAGAAAAGGGCAAGCGGTTTGTGGCTACGCTATATGTCAAGCCAGTTGCAGTCATCACCGCCGCCGGTCTGACTATCCCCGTTTGCGGTGGGTTGCCACACCCCAGGACCCACTGGCTCCCCGTTGCCCCATATAAAATTGTTCCCTGAGAGAGAGAGAGAGGAGAGAAAAGAGAGGAGAGAGAGAGAGAATGTAAATAAAGGTTTGAATTCAGGCTCTGTATCATCTAGGCCTCACCTTTTCAAGAAGAAGAATGTGTTACAATGTACATCTTCCACGCATTTTTCGGATGCTGGCAATTTTTGTATTATCCGGCTATTTTGTAATCACAACTTGCCCAGGATTTCTGGAAATTTAATACCTTTGCATGGACATTTCTAGAAAATCACCTTTCACGAATTGGTTGGGGCCCCTGGTGGAATTTTTAGAATACTTCCTTACCTGTGGAAAGTGACGTGGAAACAAAACAAGGGGACTGCAACCAAAAGGCCGTTGGTGAATGATGATACGATTTACGTCTGATAGTCATGTGGGTCTTGAGATAAAGAAAAAACTGTCCGCAAGAAAGTGTGGTGGGCTTAGGTTTGAGTTGCCAGTGTGTGACGGTGTTCCAGCCAATCGGATACCTTAGCTTCTTTGGTGCATGGGGCAAAATTATTACATGATCATACGTAACAACAAAAATTCCATTTTAACTTCCAGTCTTATACGACAGTCTTGAATTTGCTCTACTGAAGATGAAGTGGGTGTTGGGAAACCAAAAGGCACTAGGATAGTTTGAACTTTGTATTTTTTTTTCATTCTTAAACGTAAATAAGTGGGGTATGTTTTGCTCCCATAAGGAAACCTAACACAGAGTAACTTTTTTTTCAAGACTGGCACAGCCTTTTAAACTTTTAATAAGTCAGACAAATTTCATAGACGAACAATCTAACAGTGGGGGAAAAAAACAAGCGCAGGCCAACAACTGAAAATGTCTTCATAGTAATGACCCGGCAAAGATTTGGACTTGAGGGGAGGGGAGAGGGGAGTTTGAAGATGGAGAAACTAGGAACATGAAATAAAAAAATAAAAAAAATTGTTACAGATATGGAACTCTTCACTAGCTGCATAAGGGAACCATCGCAATTCCCTTTTGAAGGGGAGATATATTTGTATTGCCTGCTCCGAGGCCTTTTTGCCCGCTGGGTCGGGACTCATCGGGAGGACACGGCTGGTTGTGTCTGCGCTCCCGGCGTCAAATAGAGACCACCACAGTCCATAATACTGTGGTGTTTTCACCACCTTTGGGTGCAAAAAAGAATCCCAAAAGCACCCCCAGAGCAGCCAGCGAAGAGTAGTAAATGCAACCAAAAAGAAAGTGTGGGGAAGAAAAAAGTTGCTGTAAAACTAAAAAATAAAAATGCAGATAAACTGCAGTAATATAAAAGTTAGGGGACAGTCTTTGAGCCTACGCCTGAGGATCCACCCCAAAAATGCAAGGGAGATCAAAAGACAAACACACAGGGCGGACAGAAACAAAAAAACCTCAATTTAATCAAAGCAAATCGGAAATGAATGAGGTAGGGAACGTAAACGATAAACAGTAAATAAGTGGGGTATGTTTTGCTCCCATAAGGAAACCTAACACAGAGTAACTTTTATTCAAGACTGGCACAGCCTTTTAAAACTTGAATAAAGTCAGACAATTTTAAAATAGACGAACAATCTAACAGTGGGGAAAAAAAACAAGCGCAGGCCAACAACTGAACTGTCTTCATAGTAATGACCTGGCAAGATTTGGATTGAGGGGAGGGGAGAGGGGAGTTTGAAAATGGGAAGAAACTAGGAAAATGAAATAAAAAATAAAAAAATGTTACAGATATGGAAACTCTTCACTAGCTGCATAAGGGAACCATCGCAATCCCTTTTTTAAGGCAGATATATTTGTATTGCCCGCTCCGAGGCCTTTCGCCCCCTGGGTCGGATCATCAGGGAGACACGGCTGGTTGTGTCTGCGCTCCGGCGTCAAAAAGAGACACACCACAGTCATAATACTGTGGTGTTTTCCCACCTTGGGTGCAAAAAAGAATCCCAAAAGCACCCCCAGACAGCCAGCGAAGAGTAGTAAATGCAACAAACGAAAGTGTGGGGAAGAAAAAAAAGTTGCTGTAAAAACTAAAGACATTATGCAGATAAAATAAAATGTAGGGGACAGTCTTTGAGCCCACGCCTGAGGTTCCACCCAAAGATGCAAGGGAGATCAAAAGAAAACCACAGGACGGACGAACAAATAAACCCCAATTTAATCAAAACAAAATCGGAAATGAAATGAGGTAGGGGAAAAAGTAAACGATAAACAGTAAATAGTGGGGTATGTTTTGCTCCCATAAGGAAACCTAACACAGAGTAACTTTTTTTCAAGACTGGCACAGCCTTTTAAACTTGAATAAAGTCAGACAAATACATAGACGAACAATCTAACAGTGGGGAAAAAACAAGCGCAGGCCAACAACTGAACTGTCTTAAAAGTAATGACCTGGCAAAGATTTGGAAATTGAGGGGAGGGGGAGGGGGGGAGTTTGAAGATGGGAGAAACTAGGAACATGAAATAAAAAAAATAAAAAAAAAATGTTACAGATATGGAACTCTTCACTAGCTGCATAAGGGAAACCATCGCATCCCTTTTGAAGGCGATATATTTGTATTGCCTGCTCCGAGGCCTTTCGCCCGCTGGGTCGGGACTCATCAGGGAGACAGGCTGGTTGTGTCTGCGCTCCCGGCGTCAAATGAGAACAACCCAGTCCTTTAAAAACTGTGGTGTTCTCACCACCATGGGTGCAAAAAAAGAATCCAATTGCACCCCAGAGCAGCCAGCGAAGAGTAGTAAATGAACCAAACGAAAGTGTGGGGAAGGAAAAAAAGTTGCTGTAAACTAAAGACATTTGCAGATAATATAAAATGTAGGGGACAGTCTTTGAAACCTACGCCTGAGGATCCACCCAAAGATGCAAAAGGGGGATCAAAAGACAAACACACAGAGGACAGAAAACAAATAACCTCAATTTAATCAAAGCAAAATCGGAAATGAAATGAGGGGAGGGAACAGTAAACGATAAACAGTAAATAAGTGGGGTATGTTTTGCTCCCATAAGGAAACCTAACACAGAGTAACTTTTATTTAAGACTGGCACAGCCTTTTAAAAATTGAATAAAGTCAGACAAATACATAGACGAACAATCTAACAGTGGGGAAAAAAACAAGCGCAGGCCAAAAATGAACTGTCTTCATAGTAATGACCTGGCAAAGATTTGGACTTGAGGGGAGGGGGAGGGGAGTTTGAAGATGGAGAGAAACTAGGAACATGAAATAAAAAAATAAAAAATGTTAAGATATGGAAATCTTCACTAGCTGCATAAGGGAACCCTCGCAATCCCCTTTTTAAGGCAGATATATTTGTATTGCCTGCTCCGAGGCCTTTCGCCCGCTGGGTCGGGGAATCATCAGGGGGACACGGTGGTTGTGTCTGCGCTCCCGGCGTCAAATAGAGACACACCACAGTCCATAATACTGTGGTGTTTTCACCACCATGGGGGGCAAAAAAGAATCCAAAAGCACCCCCAGAGCAGCCAGCGAAGAGTAGTAAATGCACCAAACAAAGTGTGGGGAAGAAAAAAAGTTGCTGTAAAACTAAAGACATTATGCAGATAATATAAATGTAGGGGACAGTCTTTGAGCCTACGCCTGAGGATCCACCCAAAGATGCAAGGGAGATCAAAAGACAAACACACGACGGACAGAAACAAATAACCTCAATTTAATCAAAGCAAAATCGGAAATGAAATTGAGGTAGGGGGAAAAGTAAACGATAAACAGTAAATAAATGGGGTTTTGTTTGCTCCCATAAGGAAACCTAACACAGAGTAAATTTTATTCAAGTCTGGCACAGCCTTTTAAACTTGAATAAAGTCAGACAAATACATAGACGAACAATCTAACAGTGGGGAAAAAACAAGGCAGGCCAACAACTGAACTGTCTTCTAGTAATGACCTGGCAAAGATTTGGACTTTAGGGGAGGGGAGAGGGGGGTTGAAGATGGAGAAACTAGGAACATGAAATAAAAAATAAAAAAATGTACAGATATGGAAACTCTTCACTTTGCTGCTAAGGGAACCATCGCAATCCCTTTTGAAGGGAGATATTTTGTATTGCCTGCTCCCAGGCCTTTCGCCTGCTGGGTCGGGATCATCAGGGAGACACGGCTGGTTGTGTCTGCGCTCCCGGCGTTTAAATAGAGACACACCACAGTCCATATTTCTGTGGTGTTTTCACCACCATGGGTGCAAAAAAGAATCCAATAGCACCCCAGAGCAGCCAGCGAAGAGTAGTAAATGCAACCAAACGAAATGTGTGGGGAAGAAAAAAAGTTGCTGTAAAACTAAAGACATTATGCAGATAATATAAAATGTTTTGGGGACAGTCTTTGAGCCTACGCCTGAGGATCCACCAAAGATGCAGGGGAGATCAAAAGACAAACACACAGACGGACAGAAACAAATAACCTCAATTTAATCAAAGCAAAATCGGAAATGAAATGAGGTAGGGAACAGTAAACGATAAACAGTAAAAAAAGTGGGGTTTTGTTTTGCTCCCCTAAGGAAACCTAACACAGAGTAACTTTTATTCAAGACTGGCACAGCCTTTTAAACTTGAATAAAGTCAGACAAATACATAGACGAACAATCTAACAGTGGGGGAAAAAACAAGCGCAGGCCAACAACTGAACTGTCTTCATAGTAATGACCTGGCAAAGATTTTTGGGCTTGAGGGGAGGGGAGAGGGGAGTTTGAAGATTGGAGAAACTTGGAACATGGAATAAAAAAATAAAAAAAATGTTAAGATATGGAAACTCTTACTAGCTGCTTTAAGGGAACCATCGCAATCCTTTTGAGGCGATATATTTGTTATTGCCTGCTCGGGCCTTTCGCCGTGGGTCGGGGAAATCATCCAGGGAGGACACGGCTGGTTTGGGCTGCGCTCCCGGCGTCAAATGAGGACACCCACAGTCCATATACTGTGGTGTTTCTCACCACCATGGGTGCAAAAAAAGAATCCAATAGCACCCCAGAGCAGCCAGCGAAGAGTAGAAATGCAACCAAACAAAGTGTGGGGAAGAAAAAAAGTTGTGTAAAACTAAAGGGCATTATGCAGATAATATAAAATGTAGGGGACAGTCTTTGAGCCTACGCCTGAGGATCCCCCCAAAGATGCAAGGGAGATCAAAAGACAAACACACAGACGGACAGAAACAAATAACTCAATTTAATCAAAGCAAATCGGAAATGAAATGAGGTAGGGAAAAAGTAAACGATAAAAAGTAAATAAGTGGGGTATGTTTTGCTCCCATAAGGAAACCTAACCCCAGAGTAACTTTTATTCAGATGGCACAGCCTTTTTAAAATTGAATAAAGTCAGACAAATACATAGACGAACAATCTAACAGTGGGGAAAAAACAAGCGCAGGCCAACAACTGAACTGTCTTCATAGTAATGACCTGGCAAAGATTGGGGCTTGAGGGGAGGGGGAGGGGGTTTGAAGAGGAGAAACTAGGAACATGAAATAAAAAAATAAAAAAAAATGTTACAGATTGGAAATCTTCACTAGCTGCATAAGGGAACCATCGCAATCCCTTTTGAAGGCAGATATATTTGTATTGCCCGTCCGAGGGCTTTCGCCCGCTGGGTCGGGACTCATCGGGAGACACGGCTGGTTGTGTCTGCGCTCCCCGCGTCAAATAGAGGGCACAACCCCCAGTCCATAATACTGTGGTGTTCTCACCACCTTTGGGGGCAAAAAAGAATCCCAATAGCACCCCCGAGCAGCCAGCGAAGAGTAGTTAAATGCAACCAAACGGAAAATGTGGGGAAGAAAAAAAGTTGCTGTAAAACTAAAGACATTATGCAGATAATATAAAATGTAGGGGACAGTCTTTGAGCCCACGCCTGAGGATCCACCCAAAGATGCAAGGGAGATCAAAAGACAAACACACAGACGGACAGAAACAAATAACCTCAATTTAATCAAAGCAAAATCGGAAATGAAATGAGGTAGGGAACAGTAAACGATAAACAGTAAATAAGTGGGGTATGTTTTGCTCCCATAAGGAAACCTAACACAGAGTAACTTTTATTCAAGACTGGCACAGCCTTTTAAACTTGAATAAAGTCAGACAAATACATAGACGAACAATCTAACAGTGGGGAAAAAACAAGCGCAGGCCAACAACTGAACTGTCTTCATAGTAATGACCTGGCAAAGATTTGGACTTGAGGGGAGGGGAGAGGGGAGTTTGAAGATGGAGAAACTAGGAACATGAAATAAAAAAATAAAAAAAATGTTACAGATATGGAAACTCTTCACTAGCTGCATAAGGGAACCATCGCAATCCCTTTTGAAGGCAGATATATTTGTATTGCCTGCTCCGAGGCCTTTCGCCCGCTGGGTCGGGACTCATCAGGGAGACACGGCTGGTTGTGTCTGCGCTCCCGGCGTCAAATAGAGACACACCACAGTCCATAATACTGTGGTGTTCTCACCACCATGGGTGCAAAAAAGAATCCAATAGCACCCCCAGAGCAGCCAGCGAAGAGTAGTAAATGCAACCAAACGAAAGTGTGGGGAAGAAAAAAAGTTGCTGTAAAACTAAAGACATTATGCAGATAATATAAAATGTAGGGGACAGTCTTTGAGCCTACGCCTGAGGATCCACCCAAAGATGCAAGGGATTGCGATGGTTCCCTTATGCAGCTAGTGAAGAGTTTCCATATCTGTAACATTTTTTTTATTTTTTTTATTTCATGTTCCTAGTTCTCCATCTTCAAACTCCCCTCTCCCCTCCCCTCAAGTCCAAATCTTTGCCAGGTCATTACTATGAAGACAGTTCAGTTGTTGGCCTGCGCTTGTTTTTTCCCCACTGTTAGATTGTTCGTCTATGTATTTGTCTGACTTTATTCAAGTTTAAAAGGCTGTGCCAGTCTTGAATAAAAGTTACTCTGTGTTAGGTTTCCTTATGGGAGCAAAACATACCCCACTTATTTACTGTTTATCGTTTACTGTTCCCTACCTCATTTCATTTCCGATTTTGCTTTGATTAAATTGAGGTTATTTGTTTCTGTCCGTCTGTGTGTTTGTCTTTTGATCTCCCTTGCATCTTTGGGTGGATCCTCAGGCGTAGGCTCAAAGACTGTCCCCTACATTTTATATTATCTGCATAATGTCTTTAGTTTTACAGCAACTTTTTTTCTTCCCCACACTTTCGTTTGGTTGCATTTACTACTTTTCGCTGGCTGCTCTGGGGGTGCTATTGGATTCTTTTTTGCACCCATGGTGGTGAGAACACCACAGTATTATGGACTGTGGTGTGTCTCTATTTGACGCCGGGAGCGTAGACACAACCAGCCGTGTCTCCCTGATGAGTCCCGACCCAGCGGGCGAAAGGCCTCGGAGCAGGCAATACAAATATATCTGCCTTCAAAAGGGATTGCGATGGTTCCCTTATGCAGCTAGTGAAGAGTTTCCATATCTGTAACATTTTTTTATTTTTTTATTTCATGTTCCTAGTTTCTCCATCATCAAACTCCCCTCTCCCCTCCCCTCAAGTCCAAATCTTTGCCAGGTCATTACTATGAAGACAGTTCAGTTGTTGGCCTGCGCTTGTTTTTTCCCCACTGTTAGATTGTTCGTCTATGTATTTGTCTGACTTTATTCAAGTTTAAAAGGCTGTGCCAGTCTTGAATAAAAGTTACTCTGTGTTAGGTTTCCTCATGGGAGCAAAACATACCCCACTTATTTACTGTTTATCGTTTACTGTTCCCTACCTCATTTCATTTCCGATTTTGCTTTGATTAAATTGAGGTTATTTGTTTCTGTCCGTCTGTGTGTTTGTCTTTTGATCTCCCTTGCATCTTTGGGTGGATCCTCAGGCGTAGGCTCAAAGACTGTCCCCTACATTTTATATTATCTGCATAATGTCTTTAGTTTTACAGCAACTTTTTTTCTTCCCCACACTTTCGTTTGGTTGCATTTACTACTCTTCGCTGGCTGCTCTGGGGGTGCTATTGGATTCTTTTTTGCACCCATGGTGGTGAGAACACCACAGTATTATGGACTGTGGTGTGTCTCTATTTGACGCCGGGAGCGCAGACACAACCAGCCGTGTCTCCCTGATGAGTCCCGACCCAGCGGGCGAAAGGCCTCGGAGCAGGCAATACAAATATATCTGCCTTCAAAAGGGATTGCGATGGTTCCCTTATGCAGCTAGTGAAGAGTTTCCATATCTGTAACATTTTTTTTATTTTTTTATTTCATGTTCCTAGTTTCTCCATCTTCAAACTCCCCTCTCCCCTCCCCTCAAGTCCAAATCTTTGCCAGGTCATTACTATGAAGACAGTTCAGTTGTTGGCCTGCGCTTGTTTTTTCCCCACTGTTAGATTGTTCGTCTATGTATTTGTCTGACTTTATTCAAGTTTAAAAGGCTGTGCCAGTCTTGAATAAAAGTTACTCTGTGTTAGGTTTCCTTATGGGAGCAAAACATACCCCACTTACTTACTGTTTATCGTTTACTGTTCCCTACCTCATTTCATTTCCGATTTTTCATATCTTGTTTTATTTATCTCCTGATAGGCATGTGAGCATTGTGATTCGTCGAATTCAGTAAATTTCCTTCCATTTGATGGAAGTCCAATCGGTATTGACCTGTTGTGTATGCTGGCATACGGTGAGCAGCCGGCGTTCCTCGCGTGGCACGTGTTACTCAATACACTGCACTCTGTCATGGTCAGCCTTAGTACCCGTCTTGCTCCCCTTCCGATGGCACCACGACTTGCCGGCATGTCAGCCACAGCGCAGACGCAGCGGGAACACGATCAGCGTGTTCGCCTTTCCCCAGTTGGAGTTCTGTTCGGCACACTCGGGGCATTCACCAATTCGTGTTGGCCTGATTGTTCTCTTCGCGGCGTGGCTGTCTGTTCACCACACTAACCACACTGATCGGGTCGCACTGTCAAGGTCGGAGCACACACGCCGTGGTTCAGGAGCAGGTGCAAACTTACGCGCCGGCAGGGAGCCGACCTCGCTGAACAGCGGACGAGAACAACCTTGCATATCCCGGTTATCTGAGAGCGCAGACCAACCAGGTGATCTTTTTTTTTTCGCCCGGAAAACTGTTAATCTGTGCGAGTGAACGTTACTCCGACGAAGGCGACTTGTGGAAATGCGGAGCTGGAAAGCGATCCCGCTCCTCTCAAATTCCCTGGCCACAGTCATGAGGATGTTTGTTGCGGTGATGTGTGTGCCACAAGCTGGTGTGCCACATGAATTTTTACATCTGAGAAGTTTAACACGAGAGAAAACCTTCCTTCACCTGTATTTCACTCACAACTTTTTTTTTAACCAAATATTGCTCTCAATCTGTCTCTCATCGATTTTCTGTCTTTAATCCATTCACAAACTCTCTCTCTCTCTCTCTCTCTCTCTCTCTCTCTCTCTCTCACTCTCTGCGTTTCTCTGTCTCTCTCTGTCCTCTGTCTCTCTCTCTTTTACACCAAGAACAGTTTGTGACATGATTTATAATCTATATCCCATTCTAAGAGGCTATGGTCTTTATAAATAAAACATGTGAGTCTTGAGTCTTGATTTCTCTCTCTCTCTCTCTCTCTCTCTCTCTCTCTCTCTCTCACACACACACACACACACACACACACACACACACACACACACACACACACACACACACACACTCTCTCTCTCTCTCTCTCTCTCTCTCTCTCTCTCTCTCTCTCTGTGTGTCTGTCCGTCTGTCTGTCTCTCTCAAGTTTCTTGAAGATCTGTCCCCATTGTCTTCTCAGTCTCGCAGTTTTCCCGCCTGTCTCTCTGAACTCTCTGTCTCTTTTTGAGTCAAATGATACAGACACACCCTGCAACATACTAACTGCAGCTACCTCTCATTACTCTTGTCGTTTAGCCACGTGAAGAGTCACAGGGACATCGCACTGAAGAGCAGTTTACCAGATTCCTCCGGTTCTGTTGGTTGTGTGCCGAGGCCTGGGTCTGTGAACGGTTTCCCGACCGCTCTGCACCATTTAGTGGGTTCACGTAGCATCCAGGCGATGGACTTCCAATGGTCAATATCACAGCCAGACAGACGTTGTTCTTGCATCAGATTTCCAATGGTCAGTATCAAAGCCAGAAAGACGTTATTCTTGTGTCAGACTTCCAGTGGTCAATATCACAGCCAGACAGACGTTATTCGTGCATTAGACTTCCAGTGGTCAATATCACGGCCAGACAGTCGTTATACTTGTATCAGACTGCCAATGGTCAATATCACAGCCAGACAGACATTATTCTTGCATCAGACTTCCAGTGGTCAATATCACAGCCAGACAGACGTTATTCTTGCATCAGACTTCCAGTGGTCAATATCACGGCCAGACAGTCGTTATTCTTGTATCAGACTGCCAATGGTCAATATCACAGCCGGACAGACATTATTCTTGCATCAGACTTCCAGTGGTCAATATCACAGCCAGACAGACGTTATTCTTGCATCAGACTTCCAATGGTCAATATCACGGCCAGACAGTCGTTATTCTTGTATCAGACTTCCAGTGGTCAATATCACAGCCGGACAGACATTATTCTTGCATCAGACTTCCAGTGGTCAATATAACAGCCAGACAGACGTTATTCTTGCATCAGACTTCCAATGGTCAATATCACGGCCAGACAGTCATTCTTGTATCAGACTTCCAGTGGTCAATATCACAGCCAGACAGACATTCTTGCATCAGACTTCCAGTGGTCAATAATCAAAGCCAGAAAGACGTTATTCTTGTATCAGACTTCCAGTGGTCAATATCACAACCAGACGGACGTTATTCATGCATTAGACTTCCAGTGGTCAACATCACGGCCAGACAGACGTTATTCGTGTATCAAAACACGGCTAAAACAAGATGTTTCCATGAGCTGACTTCGGATGTGACCACCACGGTTTAGTGTGAAAACAAACAATAATATCGACATGATGATAATGATATCAATAATACTGAATACTTGTGTAATATTTGTTTAGAGTGTACTGTGCCTTGAATATGGAACCATTGGAATTTTTAAGAAGAACCTTAGCATGGACATATCGTTTTGCCCTGAACACTTATATGACAGAAGACTTCTGAATAAGCTGAAGGTTTAGACAAAATATACATAGTGCAGCCAAACGGATGTGCATTGCAGTAGTCCAGTTTCAGACACAAAAGAGCATTGAAATGGTTTAGTTGCCTTGTATAGATTGATAGCGACGAATGGAAATGATTCTGTAAATCCCCATGTGAGCTGAATGACATACGTTTGCAACATGTTTGGTGACAGACATGCCGTCACATACCAGGAATCCAAGCGAATACGGACCAGTCCGCACGCAATGGCATCTCGTTGATGGTATTGCTACTGATTTCCCCTACTGCTTCTGCTGCTGTTGCTAATTTTACTACAACTACTCTTGCTGTTACTACCATTATGCTAGGCTACCACTGCTGTTACAATTGTTGCTGCTACCACTATTTCTGTTACTACTACGATTACTTCTATTGCCACTACTATTCTTTTGCTGCTGCTGCTACCGATCTTCTCTCCCCTTCCATCTCCTACTATATTACAATTTCAGCTACTGTTGCTACTGCTGCTGCCAGTACTGCTGCTGCTGCTGCTGCTGCAACTGCTGGAAGTGCTGCTCGTGCTGCTGTTTTTGCTATTACTATTACTGCTGCAGCTGCTTCTTCTCTTTGTCCTCCTCTTCCCTCTGCCGCTGCTGTTGTCGTTGCTACTACTGCTTCTGGTATCTTTCCTCCTCCTCTTCCTCTTTTTCCGCATACCTTTCTTTTGTCTCCTCCTTATCACACTAGAACTACTACAACTGGCGTTCTTCATTCTAGGTCTGTTGTTGCCTCCACTGTTGCTGCTATTAACTATTAACCATAAAACTGTTCAAACCGACAATCCTGAAAAGTAATCAATGCTACTCTAGTTGTTGCTGCTGCTGTTATTTATGCCACGACCATTTCGACTGCTTGACCTATTACTACGACAACAACGATAAATGCAGCTATACTGGTCTTGTTACTACTCCCGCGTCGTCACTGCTGCTGCTATTGCTAATGGTACTACAACTATCACTGCTGCTGCTATTGCTACTACACGACCACTACTACTACCCACCACCACTACTACTACTACCACTACTACATCTACTGGTGGGACGTGGAAGACGTCTGATGCATCTTATACACCTACCTCCAGATGGGGAGGTTGCGTCCACCCAGTGTTTTCCCTTCGAAATGCTGTTCATATACCGTTTCACGTCCTCGAAGTGCGTGTCCAGGTTAGCCAGCGTGACGTCACCCGCTTGACGTTGGCAGGCTCGTCTGGCCCAGTCCTGTCCAAGGCTACCAATGCGAGAGAAGCCGAAAAACGTGCTTGGGGAACCCAACAGGACCCAGTCCAGCGTCACCTCTGCCATGTGTGCACAATACCGAGACATTATTTCACTATAATGCGCCTGCATGTCCGCGCGCATGCGCGCACACGCGTACCTTCACACACACACACACACACACACACACACGCGCGCGCGCACGCGCTCTCTGTTTTTCTCTCTGTCTCTGTCTGTCTGTCTGTCTGTCTGTCTGTCTCTCTCTCTCTCTCTATATATATATATATATATATTTTCTCTCTCATTTTTCATTTACCCCCGTCTTCCATTCGACCATCTACGCCCATATGGTGTGTTCACCTGGTTCCTCCATGCAAATGAAATGTTTCTTTTTCTCGTAGTGGGTAGTGGACGTAAGGAATGAATTCTCCAGCCTGCCCACCCAATTTCCCGTGAACACCTCATCAGGTTCCCAATAGCTGGTGTTCACCGTCTGTCCGTCCCCCAAAGGAATGGGCTGGCTGAAACGAATTAAAGAAAAAAAGGATAGAAGAAAGGAAGAAATGAAAATGGTGGAAAGGATGCAAGAGGAAAAGAAAGGAAGGCGCAAACGAAACAGACGAGGCGGAGAAGAAGGTGGGAAGCAAGGGTGGTTTTCAAAGCTGAAACTTCAACAACATTTAAACGAAAATAGAATAACTCAGCCGCCAAAGAATGGGACAAACAAGAGCGCTTTTCAACCTATGGCGTCTCATTCGAGTAGGACCAACAAATATTCAAAACAAAGTCATCTCTTCGATCTGGGTGCAGTGTGGTGTGGGTGGAAAACTTGAACTACGGAAGGGAACTTAACTGAAGAGGGAAGAGGTTTGAGGGGAAAAGATACAGATTCAAATGATTGTCATAATTCTAACAATGAAAAAACAAAACAAAACAAACAACAACAACAACAAAAAACCGAAAGGGGAAAAGGGTAATATAAATATACTGTAATCACAGTAATAATGTCGGGAACATTGCCCAAGCTCCTGGTGGTTTCAGTGTGTTACATTGTGAAAAGAGTATGTCGATAGGAGACAGACTGCTTGGGCAAACTTTCCAACAAACAAAAAAGAGGGTTGGGGGATGGGGGGGAGGGGGGTGCGGGGGAGTTGGTTTAATAAGTCTTGTACCTTGACTCGCCTAGTCATGGACACTGTGCAACAAGTATGCTGTGTAGTGAGAGGAAGACACAGGGTGACTGGTTTATCACTGCACTATACCCGAAAATGTATTGATAATTCTCAATTCAGATTCAATTTAACAAACATGTGATGTTCGAAGTTGACTTAATTCTACGCAAATTGCAGTGATCATCCTGTGCCATTAATGTGTTTTTTCAAAGTTTTTCGTAGGTGATTATCTATATCTGCTTCATTGTCTTTCTCTTCCTTTATCTCTGCCTTTCTTTCGCCAGTCGGTTGGTCGGTCGGTCAGTCGGTCGGTCTCTCTCTCTCTCTCTGTCTCTGTCTCTCTCTCTCTCTCTCTCCCCCCCCCCCCCTCCCTCTCTCTCTCTCTCTCTCTCTCTCTCTCTCCTCTCTCTCTCTCTCTCTCCATTCTCACTCCCCCCTATTGCCCTGATCATTTTTTCTCGTTGTTGTTGGTGGTGGTGGTGTTCACTGGTTTCTTTTTCTTCTATCTTCTTTTATGTCAAAGGTTCCCATGCAAGGAATTGTTGCATCTTTATTCTGATTTGCTTTTTACTATATATCGATTTTTTTCCCCCAGAGGGCTGGATGTAAAAAAAGTATTCATGCTTAATCCACTACCCTCTTAAAATAAAATTCGTTCGTTCGTTCGTTCGTTCGTTCACCTGTAGGATGCGCAGTTGAACCTGACCGATGGCGTCATACGGAGAGCCGTTGGTGTGGGCGAGTGCCTCACAGCTTTTGCCTTTTTTTTCCCTTTTTTTTTAACAACACGGGAGGTGTCAAAAGTAAACGTGAAGTAACGGCCACGACCGGCCTATGTTAGACCGGAGCAGACCTCCCGGTGAGATTTGGTGGGGAACAAAAAAGAGAGAGGAAAAAAATATCAAGATTAATACTCTTGAGATCAATAGATTTTCTGAAATGATTTCTCCAAATGATCAGTTTATTTTTCTTTTCTTTCCGTGAACTTTTCCCCCGCATAGACTAGGGACCAGCGATGTACTTTTTTTCTCTGGTTGTTGAGAGGGGGAACAGGCACAGGATTTTTTGTTTGTTTTTGGTGTAAGTCCACGTGAGGTCGTAGAGATTGGAAATATTCTCTGGTTTGCAGGGGCCGAAATCAGGAGGAAAAAAAACATCTGTCAAAGGTCTGTGAAGACAGGGGAATTCTGTTTGCAAACACAGCTATTTTCTTTGTAGCACTGTTGATGTCAAACTTTGAAAAGAAAATGTATTCTTGTGTCTGTAAAGGAAATGTATTCTTGTGTCTGTAAAGGACCTGTTAATGTGCCGATTTATGTGGAACCATAGTTGAATGAATCTTATGTAAATAATGTTAGTTCTTTAATGGTGGGGGGGGGGGGGGGGGTGTTGGGCTGGGCTGTCTTTTGTTTGTTAGACTGCTTGCGTGATCGACAGTCTAACAAATGATAATGAGACAAAATAACAACAACAACAACATAACAGTAGTAATAATAGTAACGACAGTAATGATCATATAGGAGAAAAGAAGAATTAGAAGAGGAAGAAGGACGAACAAACGAAATGTTATTCATCATCGAAGGAAAGGAATAAGTACAGAGTCGGTGACTTTTTTTTCATTCATCCCTCAAAGAAAGAAAAGGTATCTGCAAAACTGTTAAAGTAAACATTGCACAAAACTACATACCAACACAGAGGTCCTATACGACAATGAATACGTAACAATTCACAATGAATTATACAATATACAGTTAGAGGAAGAGAGTGTGGGTAGGAGGGAGGGAGGGGGAAAGGGATAAAGAGCAACTGAGAGAGAGAGAGAGAGAGAGAGAGAGAGAGAGCAATCGCAGTTCTTCAATCAAAAAGGGAAAGCACGTACTTTCCATGCATCTGACCTCCCTAACCAAAACGTCATGAATAATCTTAAGTCACATGATAGTGTGCCTTAGAACCGTTACAATAACACAACAAGCAGCCTTCGTTCATTGAAAGTCTGGGACTTAAGAATACAATTTTTAAAAAAAAGGCAGCAAAGACGACAATTCATTGCAATTTTACAGAAAGGCTGGGACTTAAGAATACAATTTAAAAAAAAAAAAGCCAGCAAAGACGACAATTCATTGCAATTTTACAGGATGTTGTATGAAAGCAAGAGAGGGAGAAAACAAGATCAAAAAAAAAAAAAAAAAAAAAAAGAGGAGAGGTTAGAGGGAAATTTAAAGAGATCGGAAGAAGAAAGGGAAATTTGGTTTCATTAATAGTTATAATGATGATAATCATAGCAAGAAGAAGAACACTTTGTACAGAAAACAGGAAGATGATAAAATAAAATCTAAGAACATTTGTGAGGTATATCAAAGCTACTGAAAGCGATGATAATGATGATGATGATAATAATGATAATGCCAATAAACTTGTAATGATAATACAGATAGGAAGGACAGTAATAAAAAATCTAGAAACAAAGACTCACAACACTGTAAACGCTAAAATAGCAATTACCGAGCCACCAAACGAAGGAACACAACATGCTACAAAACAGACGACCGCCTTTCGGAAAAACAACATTCAGATCTTGGAAACGAAGGAGAAACAACAGTCACTTATC
Organism: Conus ventricosus; assembly: GCA_018398815.1. NCBI lineage: Eukaryota > Metazoa > Mollusca > Gastropoda > Neogastropoda > Conidae > Conus > Conus ventricosus. The sequence continues at coordinate 21,757,078 of CM031614.1, read as the reverse complement.
TCCTCTTGGAAACAACGGACAAGCAACAATCACTGATCTCTTAGAACTGGTAGAAACCGTGGCGTGGGTGAAAAAGTAAAACCACTGAACGAAACTGAACAGCAGAGGGTGGAAGCTGGAGAGGAGAAGATTAAAATGACATAATCTGAAAAGAAATGGAAAAGGAATGTTGATAACAATAAGAGAGGGTGGAAGTTGGAGAGGAGAAGATTAAAATGATATAATCTAAAGAGGAATGGAAAAGGAATGTTGATAACAATAAGAGAGGATGGAAGCTGGAGAGGGGAAGATTAAAATGATATAATCTAAAAAGAAATGGAAAAGGAATGTTGATAACAATAAGAGAGAGAGGAAGCTGGAGAGGGTAAGATTAAAATGATATAATCTAAAAAGAAATGGGAAAGGAATGTTGATAACAATAAGAGAGAGAGGAAGCTGGAGAGGGTAAGATTAAAATGATATAATCTAAAAAGAAATGGGAAAGGAATGTTGATAACAATACTATAATAATACTTACACTAATACTACTAATGCCAATGCCAATAGTATCAATGATAATAATAATGATAATAACAATAGCAGAAGAAGAGGAAGAGGAGAAGAAGAATAGTTACAATATAATGATATAAGAAATGATACGGATGGTAAAAATAAAATCTAACAAATCTAGAAATAATCATAACGAAAGAATAATGATAACAACTTAAAAATTCAATGTTGAAAAAGCAGGAAAGAAAATATGAACAAATAATCTGCCTAGGTCGACTGACACCATTCGTCGTCACTATGGTGTTGCAATTCCTGAAACTGCATGTTTGTTGCACGGATTCGTACGGCTACAAATCAGTTTGTTTTGATTGTAAGAACAATGAACATGACTTTAGCGTCAAGACATTTGCTCTTAACAAAAATTCTTTAAAGCGGGGCTCTAAAATTCAAAAGAGATGAATCCCTTACATGAAATGTAGTTTATGACAACGCCACGGGTAAAACAGAACAAAGTTCGAAACAAGGGCAAGAAAAGAGAAAGATAAAAAAGGAGGAAAGCAACGCTCTAAAACTCGGACCCACACATTCTTTCGCTCATTCATCGTCGCCTTTCATTCAGTCTTTTCAAAGACAATAGTGTTCAGAGCGTTCAGTCAACGGTCTTTCTTTAACGTCACATGGGGCCAGACGTTGGAGAAGAAGAAAAAGAAGAAACGAGGGGTTGGAGTACAAAGCAACATTAATGACGTATATTATAAGAATACAACAACAACAACAACAACAACGATGACGATGATGTGAATAATGGTATTGTTGATAACTGAAATAATAATAATGATAATTACAATTACGACAATGATGACGAAACTCAGATTAATGACGACGAAATTGATAGTGACAGTTATGGCAGGAAGACAGCAGGCCTCACATCCAGCAGACTCAGGTCTGGAGACGTCCACCCAATATTCGCGACTTGGAGGATGACTGTTGACCCAGTTCACGACATCATGGAACAGAATGTCCAGAATGGCGAGACGAACTCCTGCTCCCTGCGCTGCGCAAGCATCCCTTGCGTCCGGAAAGCTGAGTTCGTTGTTTGAAAAGCCGAAGGTCATCTGGTCTCCTCTTGTGCTTCGTATGTCTTCCCAACGGCCATTGAAATCATCACTGGAAGACACCGTTTCTGTAGCTGTTGAAGGGAGAAAAACAGATTTTGTCAAGGAAACGAAAACGCTCATAGAGAAAATAAACAAGGGCAGATAGATTAACTTCCTTAGTGACGCTTCAAAATCAATGTTGCTTGCTGTAGCCATTAACCCATCATGTGTACAGACAGGGGGCACAGAGAAATAATACTATTTGCATGTATTGTCACCTGTCTGCATGTGGGATGAATGCAATAGAGTAATGTGGCTTCAATCGTTTCCCACTATGAGCAAAAGTTTCGCCATGTTCCTGTTTCTTACTTACTGTTTGCTCTCTAATCGATCATTTGCTCCTCCCGCCCTACTTCAAGGTTTCCCTTAAAAAAAAGAAAACGTCATGAAGGAAACAGATATCTTATGCAGCAGAAGCGCTTGTCCATCGACCGGAATCTTATACCATCCAATCCTTTAGTATCTCTGATCAGACTGTTTTTCACTAGACAGTATGAAAAAAAAAAAAACACATAAAGAATAAATCAAATTTCACGGACAACATACCATCACAATATGCACATCCAGTTTCGGGGGGAAAAAAGCAGCAAAGAAATACTGAAAAAAGAGTAATACAAAGAAAGGAGTACATTCTTTCTGACTGCCGTTCATTAATTCAATGACTTAATAGCCTCTTGTTCGTTCATTCATCTGCTTACGCGTTCCGACATTTGTCTGTTTATTTGTTTCTCAACAATGCTGCGGTCCTTCGGTTCCATTCAGCTTTTGTCTTGTTTACACAGTGTTCCTATGACGCAGTTCCATGAAGAAGTCGAGAGCCAAAGGAGGCGGGAAAAGAGGAACAAAGACGGAGAATAAGAACAAGAAGAATGAAAAGAAGAACAAGAGCAGGGAAAAGAAGAAGAAAATAAGCAGGACAAGAAGGGGGATGATTATGACGACGATGAGGACAAACCACAACACCACCACCACACACAAAGAAGGCGAAGAACAAAACTATGAAAGGGAACACACCGGAATAGCCTTCACAGATGAAATGGGCAAATCCCTGGACTGCGCTCTCCACCACTACAGTCGTCCCGGCGTGGGTTGTGACCATCATCAGACCAGTGTTGGCAGGGTCTCTGTTTACCTGAACAGGTGGACTCGTAGGGTTGACGTTGGGCCACATGAAGGAGGAGCTGGACAGAGCAGAACCTGCAAAACCAAAACTGCAAACCTAAATCTGTGGTGCCACTGGCTTTCTCGCAGACTACAAGGTAATGGCTTTGTGTCTCATCAGACGCATTTACTTGTGGAAATTCCTGGACTCGGCCGTCCCCTCGCCAAAGTTCGGTGTACTGTGAGCTCGAACAGGAAGGCAGGAAGTAATCAGTCGAGTGTTATTTAATTCGTACATGTGCCTCTCAGCTCGTGCTCAAATGTCCTGACCAACAGTGCACGTGTCCGTCTGCGTTAGGGTGACCCCAGGATGTCTTATGGGGAGGAAAAAAGTGTGGAGTAAAGCGTTGTCATGTAGTCTGAACAAAATGGAACTCCAGGGAATTATATCCGTTTATCCTCACCTTCATCGATCATTATGTAAAGAAACTTCTGGTTGTACCAACATTGTTTAGCGTCTTCGTTGCTGGCCTGCTGAAGTACGTCTTGGGACAGCCTCTGAAGAAAGGCACCCCTCCTGGCTAACAGCTGATAACAAAGGACCAGCAAAAGCGACTCAGTGATATTCTGTTCGCTCACATGCAGTAGCTCTCACCACCCACACGTAAGAAGACCTGCAAGGCTCATGAATCTGAAGAAGACAAAAACGTGACTGGTCAAGATGTAGACAAAGCCACGTCTGTCAGAATCCTGCAGAACAAGCGGCAGACAGTCCACAAGTTCGTCTGCCTGGGGTCCACGATCTCAGTCACCTTGACCTTGGACACTGACTGAACAGAAAAATTGGCAAGGCGGCCACCAGTATGTCCCGCCGACAGAAAAGGTACGGACAGCATGCTGGCTACACACATCAATGTCCAAGTGTTCATATCCCGAGTGCTGAGTATACTGATGCATGGCAACGAAGCGTAACAGATCAGTAGAAGAGATTACATACTGTCCATATCTGCCACCGAGTGTTCTTTCCAGTCATACCAGACGCTGTCTCACCGATTCTGACACTCAGTACGCAAACCCTCAGTCTCTGGAACTGGCAGACATCAACACACACGTAAAGAAAAGCTGTCAGAAACCCGTTGCTCTGTATGTGCTGCAGTGGGTTTTGTTCCCCACTCCATGTCCATGCCCACGGCGAGTACGTCAAAGTCGGCAGTACCCGCCAGTTCGGACTTTAGTGGAATGGACATGGTGGAGTCTTCCTGCTTGGAATGCTCACTCACTGCGGCTTTGCCACTGAGCAGTCACGTTTGTCGGTCAGAAGGTAGCAGCCAGTGTCCTGCATGAGTCGGACCAGAACAGGCACGCTGAGCACAGCTTAAGTGACTCAGCAGCAGTACAGAGTCTCCTCTGGCTGGTGCTTTGCCTCGTGATGACCTGACATTGGTTTTGCGCCAGCGCACTGCCGGTACTGGCGCTACCACAGGACGTTCCAGGGTATGACTGTATATGGGGGTGACGTTAATGAGCGGTGTGGGAGCGATGCCACCGTCGACGATGACACAAAGTAAAAAAAACAAAATCGACTTTTACACCTCGACAGTAATCGAAGGTTTACATCCCCTTTTTATGTAAAACTTATGTTGTGAAGTATTTTTTACTCCAAACAGTCTGCAAAACACCCATTCGTCGAAGGACAGCTGCAGTCCATCTCTGCAACACCTGTATTACACTGGAAGGAGTCGGTCGAATAATTTTGAATGCATTGAGCGTGTACTGTCAGAATGTCTATATATCTGTCTTCTTGTTCCTTATACAAATCAACAGTTCTGATCTTCTCAGAATTTGGCATGTCTACTCATTAGCATTAGGGCAGATCAAGAACAAATTACTTTAGTCCTAGACAGCTGCAGAAGCAGGATGTGTGTGTGTGTGTGTGTGTGTGTGTGTGTGTGTGTGTGTGTGTGTGTGTGCAAAAGCATTGCAAAGCAAAGTGATGTCGGAATGTGAAGCGGGGCAATCACGAATCACCAGTAGCGTTCATTTAGATTAAAAACACAGTGTTTACACTCAGCCAGAATAACTCAGTAAGGACAACATTGGGCTGAAGATCTAACGGTCCCTGGTTTAACTCGGGGTTCTGAAACTTTTTTAAAACTTCTTTTTTAATTCTTCATAGGTTCGGAGTGGGTCTAACGCAAAAGGGTGAAAGGAGAAGGGGGATGAAGTGGATTGGGATGGGGGTGGGGGACAAAAGTGGAGAATGGTTTGGACGGATGAGGGAGAGAAGGGGGCAGAGGGGGCTGCAGGGTGGAGGCAGTCGGGGGCCGGGGAAAGATGGGGATGATGAAGGGCAAGGGGAAACGGGGTGTAGGGGGAAGGGGAAAGGTGCTGGTGGCAGCAGCAATAGTAGTACTACTACCGGCAGAAATAGTTATAAAAGCAGCAGCAGCAGCATTAAGTCGTAGTAGAGATGCGGCAGCATCATAAGCAGTAGCAACAACAGCATGAACAGTAGAAGCAGAAGTAGTAGGGAGACAGGCAGCAAAATTAGCACCATTTGCGACAGCAGCGGCAGGGAGACAGGCAGCAAAACTAGCACCATTTGCGACAGCAGCGCGGGAAACAACAGCAACTGTGGCAGGCAGTGGTAGCAGCAGCGTCAGGTGCAGAAACAACAGTAGCAGTAGTATTAGCAGCAGCAGCAACAGCAGCATAGTTGTTGTTTTTGCATCAGCAGCAGTAGTAGTAGTTGTAGTAGTAGCAGCAGCAGAAGCCATATCATCATTCGGAATAGCAGTAGAAGCAGCAGCAGTAGTAACAATAATAGCCGCCGTAGTAGCAGTAGTAGTAGTGGGTGGTGGTGGAAGCAGTAGCAGAGGCAGCAGCAGCAGCAGGAGAAGTAGTGGAAATAGTAGTAGAGGTGGTAGTAGTTATAGTACCAGAGAAGCAGCAGCAACAACTGGAGCAGCAGGAGTGGTAATGATAGTAGTACTAGAAGAAGTAGTAGTAGCAACAGTAGTAGAAGCAACAGCAGCAGCAGCAGCAGCAGTAGTAGTAGTAGTAGTAGTAATAGTAGTGGTTATCAGAGAGCAAGGAAGAAAGAAAGAAAGACAAGAGGCAGAAACACGGACCAATCAACCAACAGACTGACGGACAAGATGGTACAAGAAGAAAAAATATGACGGGACAAAAAATGAAAATACAAAGAAAAAAAAAATCCAACACAAGACAAAAGCGACGGCAAGAGCAACACCACACAAAAACAAACACGAGACCTGGATAAAACAAAAAGGATTTAAAAAAAAAAAAGAATAAGCAGCACAAGAACACAGATCACGATAAGAAAACCAAGATATGACATGACGCAAAACAAAACAGAACAAAGACATGACACAACTCGAGCAAGGACAAAACCGAAACAAAGACAGGACAGTACACAAGTACAGGACGAAAAGAAAGAACGGCATGACACAAAGACAAGATTAAAGACGTGACATGACACAAAGACAAGTCCAAAACAAGCAAATGACATGACGCAAAGATACAATTAAAACAAAGACACGACATGACGCAAAGACAAGACAACCCCCCCCCCCCAGATATGACATGACACAAGTACAGGACAAAAAATAAAGAACGACGACCCAAAGAAAATACCAAAACAAGGAAATGACGTGACACAAAGACAAGATCAAAACAAAGACATTACATGACCTACGGACAAGACCAAAACAAAGATATGACATGACGCAAAGACAAAAAAAAAAACAACAACAAAGACAAGACATCACAAGACATACCAAATTAGACGAAAAGATGAGATTTGGGAACATACACACGCGCGCGCGCACACACACACACACACACACCAGATAAAGACAAAGTCAAGAAACACCAAAACAAAGCAAGTTGGCACAGGCCAGCAGTCGTAGTCTTACCACCCGTATTGGCAGTGCCATTCAGCCAGAAGGCCTTATCCGGGTAGTGGGTCTTCACGTGCTCTGCAACCTCGTCGTACAGAGCATCTAGAGTCGCCAGAAACACAGTGCCAGCCTGATGGAAACAAACATGCAGGAACATGATTGGTCGTCGGTTTCACTTTTGGCGCCTGTTCGTCATTTTGATTGACAGGCGAGAGGCACTGCTCACATCGTTTTCCCTTCAGGAAATATTTCAGACAGGAGATATTGATTAGCTGCTGGGAGGTTTGAGATTGGTGGTATTGTATATGAGAGTAGATGTATGTGATTTTTGTATGTGACCCGTACCGTATAAAATCTTGCTTTAATCAGAGTATTTGTTTTGCCCTTGGTTTTCTCTTTTTAAAGTCAAGAAGTATTGGAGACACTGGTATGAATTAAATCGAATGCGAAATATTTCTCAACACATTTACCAATACTAATGCCATTATTACTATTACTGCTTCTTAGTGTTTGTGTAGCGTAGTTCGAGTGTAACATCACTCAGTTCTTTTCATACATCATTCATAGCCATACTTTTACTCATTTCCAAACAACAGCTAACTCGCCATAGAACTTACTGCGGGAACAGTACTGCCTGAAATGCTTACTTGAAAAGACACGTTTTCAGAAATCTTTTCGAAGCAGGTAAGGAGGACAGATTTAGCGAAAATAGTGTCAGTGAGTTCCGAACAGTTGGGATGCTAAAAGCAAAGGAACGCCCACAACACGGTTTTAGATCTCGCTGTGGGATCTTCACGAGTTTCTGACAGAAGGAGAGATGAATACGTTAAGATTAGTATTGCAAAGATTGGAAGGTTGGTATGGTGATAGCGAGCCGTCAAAGGAACGGAGGGCAAGAATGGTCAGCTTGCATTTCACAACAAACGTTCACAGGCGGCCAGTGAAGTTCCTTTAACAGTGGTGTGATGTGATTTCGCTTTCTTTTATCCAGGGCAAGACGTGCTGCGTTGTTCTGAATTCGTTGGAACCCCAAAATGTGTTTTGGAGGCAAGCCATACATTGTGAATGACTGTGATCGAGTTAGGAAGTGGTTAGTCAACTGTCAAGTTGTGCCATCAGTAGGAAAGTCATTACGAACTGAGACGAGACAGAAGTTTTAAACGTTTCTTTCATGTTAGATTGTCCCATGCAGTAGTTGTTGCCCTTTTTAAACTGTACAACTCTTAACGCAAGATTGAAAAAAAAAATCTGGAAGTTGACGTCATAGCTATTATGATATATGCCAACGCGCGCGCGCGCGCGCGCGCGTATGTGCGTGTGTGCGTATGTATGTGCATGTGTGTGTTGTATTGGCCCACGTTGTTGTTATAGGGTGCGCGCGCGCGTGCACACACACACACACACACACACACACACACACACACACACACACACACGTACACACACACACACACAAACTGTCTCTATCTCTATCTTTCTCACGCACACACGCGCACGCACGCACGCACGCACGCACGCACGCACGCACGCACACACACACACACACACACACACACACACACACACACACACACACACGTACGCATGCATGCATGCATGCACGCGCACATACTCTGGCACGCGCTCGCGCTAATAACAGCAACAAAGAAGAAAGTGTTTTGTTCCGCATAGAATCGTTTCTTTTGAAGTGTCAACGGTTGACAACCGTTGTGTATTTACATTTGTAATTTTCTGCCGGTTCTAGTTCGGAAGTATTCTTTGTATTTTGTTTGTTCGCCTGTCTTTGTTTCTTCCCGTTGTCCCCCACCTCACTCCTCACCCCCATCCCGCATCTCCGCGACATCCCTCCGCCTTTTTCAATCATCTTCTTCCCTCCCCGCCTTCTTGTACACATTAAACAAAAAAGCGTGTGCGTGAAGAAGAACAAAAGTCTTGTTTTGAACGCCGTCTTGGGGCTTTTTTCCCTCTTTTTCTTCATCTTCTTTCTTTTTGTGTGTGGTGTTTTTGCATTATGAGTAAGCCATAGGTTTAGGGGCTTTTATGTTTATACGCTTGTCTCTTTCAACCGATTCGCGGGTTTGGAGGTAATCTTTGTTGTCTCTCGTGGTTCCCCACTCCCTCCCTCCCCTTCCGCTTCTTCCACCTGCCTCCACTCCTCTGCCCTCTCTCTCCTTCTCCCCGCCCCTTTCGCGCGTGGGCGCACCCGTCCTCTCCTCTCTCTACCTGTCTCTCTTAAATGTCTCTCTCGCTCTAGCGCTCACAAGAGAGAGAGAGAGAGAGAGAGAGAGAGAGAGAGAGAGGAGATTGAGAGATAGACAGACAGAAGAGAGAGGGAGGGTGAAGGAGAGATGAAAAGAGAAAGAGAGGGGTGGGGTGGGGTAGAGGGAGAATTCAGAGACCAAAATGTTATGATTGTGTGTGTGTGTGTGTGTGTGTGTGTGTGTGTGTGTGTGTTTGAGAGAAGAGAGAGAGGGGGGAGTGAGTGGGTGATGCTTGGCCGAGGAGAGGGCCGCAGGGGCGGGTTGGGGTAGTGTTGGGGGCACAAAAAGAGCAGACTTTAAATATACACAGAAGGACATGCAGAAGACAACAAGACAGGCAGTGACTGTGATAAAAAACAAGAAAGAAAGAAAAGTAACGAATCGCTCCACGTACGCCGTAAAAGGGATCCATGTATAATAAATGATTAGACAATGTCGCATGTTCACCCGACGCCATTTCCAAATAGATTCTCTTCACAATTGTTTGCTTTCAAACCCACAGAGAAAAACGTTCACCGCCAACCGTAACCAACAAATCGTTTTAAAACTGACAAATCGATAATGGGTGCCGTTCACTGTGAAAGAAAGATTGCGTTTGCGGGGTGTGTTTTTTTTTCTTCTGCCATCAGAGTTGTTTTGCAACTTGTCTCTTCGTTTCCATGTTCCTTCTATTTTCTGTTTCCTTGTGAACACACACTGAGTTTCACCTTCCACTCTTCCCGTCCACTCCCTAACATCTCCCCATGCATCTTTCCCCGCCTCCTCCCACCTCCTCATCGACTGTCCACCCCGCGTCTTACGGTTGGATTAAGTATCGCAGGCGGCTGTGGCGCATATCTTATTGCCCGTCACACAGTGAATCGGGAGTTCCAAGCGGTCATTCTGCATGAGATCGAAGACGTAGTGATGGGAAAACCGGGAAAGTTGCAAAAGGGAGGTAAATGGTAACATCTCGCTTTCAGCGACGCGTGGCCGAAACAGAAGAGTTGATTTGGTACTTTTTTTTCTTTTGTTAAATCAGTAGAGCATGTCTTTCCTAGGGGGTGAAACACTGGAACCCTTCCCACCCCTACACACCCAACCATGACCATATCCTGATCCATGCTTGTGTCAATGGCTGACGGTTATATACCCGACAGTGTCCGAGACTCCAGAAACACGTGCATCTGACAGAAATGTCTTTTTAGTGACTGTCGTAGGACGTATCATGTACACACTAAGTGACATTCTGCATAAAGTGTTTCAAAGAAGTAGACGCGCCGCAGCTGCATTTGAACTGCGATATGTTCAGACCATTGTCAAAACAGAACACAGATTTCCAAATCATGTTTTGTCGCTTCTAACCACCCATGTTGCTCTGAGCCCAGCCAACCGCAGAGGACCATATCAAAGCCGTTACCTCGTTGAAGGCAACCGCCAAATAGATTGAAACATTTACCTTTATGTTTATGGATTCATTTAAGAGAAAATTGAATGTTGTGTATGTTATTGCATAAGTTGAAAATTAATAATATATATCTATATCTATATATATATATATATATATATATATATATATAATATATATATATATATATATATATATATATATATATAGAGAGAGAGAGAGAGAGAGAGAGAGAGAGAGAGAGAGAGAGCGAGAATGGTACTGAGGATCAGCTTGATTTTAACTTGCTTTTAATATATATATATATATATATATATATATATATATATATATATATATATATATATATATATATATATATGTGTGTGTGTGTGTGTGTGTGTGTGTGTGTGTGTGTGTGTGTGTGTGTGTTCTCTTCTGTTCAGTCAATATCCTGCAATCCATTACGAATGATTCTTAAAACTTATTCTTGATCAGGACTGATAAACCTGCCAGCAAGTATGGTTTGACGTTTAGTCTATATAAAATCTATTTCTACCTCCGCTAAAGAGGTTTTCACCCAGATCTGTTCGTCTGTTTGTTTGTTTGTCTGTCGGCAAGTCTACGCAGACTATTGATCCTGTGTCACAAGTACCAACCCATTTAATTTAATCAGGTTTCAAAGTGGAGAAGCAGCAGGTGAAATTTGAAACAAGAGTAGAGAAAGAATAACTCTGGTGCCAAACCAAAGAAATAAACAAACGACAAACATTAAATCAAGCGTGGATCATGTCGCCCAGAATGACCCAACAGCGGCCGTAGAATGCGTGCAGCATGATTTTTACATGGACACCTTTCGTTTGCATTTCACGAACTCTTCTTGAAGTATTGAGTTCAATGGGCAGGTTTGCGGTTTTTGAGGGCACCTGTGATTGACAAAGCTGTGAAGTTTGAGGTCAAATAACTTCAGCATTATGGGATGGTTTGAAATAAAGTTAATAATTTCCTAATCCGTGCTTTTGTCTGAGACGGTGATGTTATCATCAATGCTCTAAGTTGACCACGGAAACTGATAAATAGTGAATAAAGCATGTAAACGTCACTGTAGGCAACGGCCTTCCATATCTTTGGTGACGTTTGTAAACGATTTTAAACAATTCATTCCGCTCGATCAACTTAGAACACTGATGGTAACATCGCCATCTCAAACAAGAATACGGACTTTGAAACTATCGATTTCTTTTATTTCAATCAACAATATTGTAGAAAGAAACTCGTGGAGAGCGTGGCAGCAGAGAGTCCTCAGAAGAGAAGCCCCCATCAAGCAAGTGTTTCGGCCCTTATCTCCTGACACTCTAGGGGGGTTGGGCCACACCCGGTTCATGACTCCGGATGTCCCTCTGCTGCCCCTTTTTCCCCCATCTTGGGACGAGCCATGGCTGGGATTCAAACCCATGACCCTCTGGACATGCTCATTTTCCACTTAATGACTCGCGCTTTAACCACTGAGCCACAGGGACACCTGATATTTGTAGGGAAATTAAGCCTTATGAAGTTCACTTTTGTTCCTCCTTGACCAGATCCAGCTTGAACACCTCTCTGCCGCTTCTGCCATTGCTTTCAGGGCTCTGGTTTTTTTCCTTCCCCGCAACTGAGAGCTGTTTCATGAGGCTGTATGCAGACGTTCCTACAAACCCCCTAGCTCCAATTTCTGCAGTGAGGACTTTGACCTGATGGCCTTCTCTCCTCAGGCTGTTTGCCAGATCAGCATTTCATACTTTTCAGTCTTGTAGATATGAGCTGCCTCCATTCTGTTTTTATTATTATGGCACCGTGAGCTCGATCATGATCAACTGCTTGGTTGACTTAGAGTGGACTACTATGTCTGGTCTCATGCCACTCTTGCTGATGATCTCTGGGTGACTCTTCCATTCTGGGAGGTCTGCAGTGCACTCCCAGTCATCTGCCCCATCCAGCAGACTCTGCCTGCATGTTTCGAGTGGCACTGTTGTTCTTGGCCATGATTTGCTGCCTCCTGCCGTGATGAATGTTGCGGGTGCTTTTGGAGTCCTGATTTTCCCTTTTGTGGTGTTGGTACTAGCCCAGACTACTTGTACAATCTCTTTGAGCACTTGGGTGTGCCTCCATGTGTACCTTCCTTGAGCCGGGGCTACTTTACATGAGCTTAGGACATGCTCCACTGTTTGTTTTTCATGGCAGAGGGGGCATGCAGGATCGTCTGTTTTCCCCCACTTTACCAGGTTTGTATTTGAGGGCAGAAGGTCATAAATTATGCAGATCTGAGAATGAAGCTGATCCTGAGAGGGGCCATGTGCCAAATGTCATTCCAAGTTAGACTTCTTTGGAGTGCATTCTCCCACGTTGTCCATTGCCCTTGCTGGCTCTGCTGGACTGCTTTTTGGAGTCTTTTTTGGTCTTCTTCTTTTCTCATCTCCTGAATCATCATGTCTCTTTTGGCTTTTCCTTTGGCCTTTGACCACCATTCAGTTTAGGTCACCCCCAGTCCTTGTCTGTTAGTCTGTGTGTGTCCTGTTATTTCTCTGATCTTGAGACTTTCTTTTGCAGAATCCATCGCCTCTTGAACTTTCCATTTTCTGCCTGTCTTCAGCTGGGGCTTGATTGCTTCTACCACCTTGTCTCCTGAGTCCTCCAGCATGCTTTGAAGTCTGATCTTCACTGCTTTGTATTCCTCCAGGATGGATTTCAGTGGTAGTTTCAGCTTTGCTTGGCGACAGTACAGCGCTATGTCAGTCAGACAGGGTGGGACACCAAGCCATTTCCTTGTGAACTTGTTGATTTTGGCTTCCATTGCCTCCACTATGCTGGTGCAGATGTCGTATATCATCAGAGGCCACAGGAGCTTTGGTATCAGCATGAACTGCAGACACCAGACCTTGTATTTGCCAGGGAGCCCACACTGGTCAATGGTCTCCAAGCCTTCTTCCGCCATCTGCTTGGTTTCTTTTGCTCTTTGTGTGTCTTTCAGCGTATCATCATACCATCTTCCAAGGCTCTTGACTGGTTCTTCTGTGACTGTTGGAATGGCCTGGTTGGCAACACTGAAGACCACAGATTCGGCCACTTTTCCTTTCCTCAATGAGAGACTCCGTGGTTTCTTTGGCTTGAACTTCATTCTGGATGAGGCAACTATGTTGTCCAGCCTCTCCAGCACATGACGTGTCTCGTCTTCTCTGGATGAAATCACTGTAGTGTCATCCATGAAGGCCTTGACAGGAGGCATCTTGTATCCATCGCCGAGGTCTGTTTGTCTCGCGTTGTTTGTTGCTGATTTCAAGATGAGTTCCATTGCCAGCACGAACAGTATTGGGGAAATTGCGCAGCCCATTGCAATGCCCACTTCCAAGTTGATCTAGTCTGTTGTGTACTCCTTGGTAGAGAACCGCATTGAGAAGCCATTGAAGTACTTCTTGAGCATGTCGCGGATGTTCTTTGGCACATGGTACATCTCAAGAGCCAACTGTATCATCTCATGGGGCATAGATCCATATGCGTTTGCCAGATCAAGCCACACTACGTCCAGGTCTCTCTTTTCTGTTTTTGCTTTTTGGATTGTGTCCCAGATCATTGTGGCGGTACACTGAAGTTACACGGCTTCAAAACTAACACCTTTGACAGTTGCGTGTATCTTATTTCTGTCCAACTGCCCACATTAAAACTTGTTGCTATGATTATCGTTCACAAGTAGTATTCTTCATATCCAATGAAAATCATGTATGGGAGGTAAATCTTTGAGTTCATTGTTACCATTACTTTCACTCATATACTGACTTGATCACACTCGTTAAAAAAAATGCAAATGTACATACCAACCTTATCGTTTTCTCCTACGTTACAAATAAAAGACACCCTCTTTATGTCGTTCCATGTTTCTCATGTAAAGGGGCATTGTAAGACAGGCTAAAGTCACAGTCGAGTCGGCAATGAACTTGATGACGTTCGTTTGAAAAAGTATAATCCCACTGAAAAACAACATCAACAACAACATCAACAGCAACAACAACGATGTGTTGGTGCAGGATGCTGGCCGGTTTGAATGGGAGGAAACGTGTAGTCAGAACCTCAAAACTACCAGGGTTTAATTTTTTATGCTTTCGTTTCAACCACGGGAATAAAAAGAAGTTTGTACTTCCGCTACTGCTATATGTTCAGTTTTTCAATGGATCAAGGCTTCCACAGAGAGAGAGAGAGAGAGAGAGAGAGAGAGAGAGAGAGAGAGAGAGAGGGGGGGGGGTATGTGCGCGCGCGCTGTGTGCGTGTGTGTGTGTGTGTGTGTGTGTGTGTGTGTGTGTGTGTGTGTGTGTGTGAGAGGGAGAGAGAGAGAGAGAGGTGTGGGTGGGGAGAGAGAGAGAGAGCTTGTGTATGTTATATGTGTGTGTGTGTTTACCTTTCGTGTGTATATATTTAAATGTGTGTGTGTGTGTGTGTGTGTGTGTGTGTGTGTGTGTGTGTGTGTGTGTGTGTGTGTGCGTGTGTTTACCTTTCGTGTGTATGCATTTCAAATGTGTGTGTGTATGTGTGTGTGTGTGTGTGTGTGTGTGTGTGTGTGTGTGTGTGTGTGTGAAGGTAGGTAAGTAGGTAGGTAGGTAAGCAGGCAGTGTGTGTATGCGCGGTCGCATTCCGCTTGTCACCATAATAATTATCTTATCTCTCACTAAGACATTTTCGTAAATCTCACCTGGCTTTCACATGCCAATCTGGCTCCCGACAAGTTCCGTGTCTCTTGGGAGAAGCCAAACAGGTGACCCACCTTGCCCAGACGAACCCAGGTCAGAGCAGGGGGACTGGGAAGGTAGTCATAGAAGGGCGCTCTCCCTGAAAAACCCCAAACGACGGTTTCCCTTGGTCATCTTTTTATTAGTGATCAGCAGCAGCGCCAGCGGTAGTATTAGCAGCAGAATCATTGTCATCAAAAGCTCGTGCTCTCTAAACGCCCTGATCGACAGTTTCGCCAGTGTTGCTTTTCACTGGTAATTATCACCACCATCATCATCATTCTGTTGATCGGTCGTAATTGTCTTCATTGTTTTCCCTCTGTCCGTCTGTGTGTATGTGTGTGTGTGTACGTTTGCTTTCTTGCTTGTCTGCTTTCTTGCGCGCACGCGCACGCGCGCGCGTGTATGCGTTGTGTTGTGTTGTGTGTGGGTGAGACAGTTACGTCAGTGTTTCCTTTTCTCTTTCTCAGAATTCAGTTGAAGCCATTTCATTTATCTGTATCATTATACGTGGTCTGGAGGGCGGGCGGGGTTGAGGGTGGGGTGTGGGGGTGGGGGGCGTGACGGATATTTCAGCGGTCAGGGATCTTCACGGCCCTTCGACTCCAGTCACGTGCAACGAGGTAGAAATGCTGCAACTGGCCCATCCTTTTATGTTGTCCACTCAGGACTCACTGTCTGATGAGAAATGGTCTTGGACAAGAAGCCGATGTCAGGTACATGTTCCGACCATGCAAGCTTACGATGCTTGACAATTGCAAAGAGATGTTGTTTTCTTGCCAGCGAATGCGCTGAGTTGCTGCCTAACAAGTCACTGTGGTATAAAGTGGAATGAAATAGCAGACAGTCTTGCAAAAGAAGGAGCAAACAGAAAGACAAAAAATTTACTAAACAATCCCTTAGATCTATCCTCTTGTGAATTAATCCAAATTATGGAAAAATGTATGCATAAGCAGAATTCTAGTCAAAAAATGGCTACTTTACCGTCGTGCCCAAGGCACATTGTTAGATTAATTCATAAATTAAGGTTGAATGCTTGGAACACTAAATATTCTCATGGTATTTCTTGTGTATGCAGAGAAAACATTTCTGTACATCATCTTTTGTTTGAATGCTCAGTGTTGACCCCACTCTATGAGGAGAAAGGTATTCAGATGAATAACATTGATAATGTCAATACTGTCTTGTATGGTTCATATGTTGCTGAAATTGCCATGGTTATTTCGCAGTCACAGGTTGCAAATTTTTTTTATAAAGATCAACAACTTTGTGTACCGCTAGGGTATTTATTACACTCATGACGTCAATATGCATATATCAGATGTGGGTTTGAAAGTACTAATGTGGATGATAAGTTAAGTGTGGAGGGTGTTTTTTTACTTGTATTTTTTTTTTAAGTGTCTAATATCATCTGGCGATGAAAAGACATTAAATAAACCACTGAACTGAACTGAACTGCCTAACAAGTCAGTTTTCATATGTTCCTTGCATGAACACCAAAGAATCGTTTTATATCATCTATCGTTCCGTTCGTTTTCGTTCGAGGTCTGATGATAGTGTCCAATCGTTACTTTCATACAGAAAAATGGGTATTACTGGTGATTTGTATTTGTCGAGTTTGATCTTCACCGGGAAGCTGACAGACCTGATTTTCTATGTGATGTTGAATGTTATCATGGCAAACAGAGCCAGGGCAGGTCTCGTCTGGTCCTCCTTTGTTGTGCGACAGTCGTTCTGCTGGGATGTCCTCAAGGTATTTGTCGGGTCCTCTTCTTCCAGAGTCTGTTCATTCAGCGTCACGATGAAGGTTGTCTGGGGCTATTGGCCATTTTACCGTATTTTTTCTGTACTAATTTCCATTGTATAATTTTGTACTCAATATTTTCTTCCGTCTTTCGGTCAGTTCCTAGATTTGTTCTTTGGTATCTCTAAGGTCGAAGTCGTATGTAAAACGCAGGTTCCAAAGAGGCTGCCTTCAGATTCGTAACAGAGATGTTGAATCTTTTACTGTTTCTCAAGGCAAATGTTGAGCAGAAAGGGAGACAGCACGCAACCTTGACCAACTCCTATGGTTGTTTGAAATATTTTACAAGGTTGTTTGTTATTCAGAGCAACAGCTTTGCTTCATTGTAGTGTGCTGTGTAACTGCCTGAGGTTGTTAAACTTACAGTACCTTCCAATCTGGCACAAACCTTCATGCCAGACACGATCAAAGGCTGTCTAGAAGTCGACAAAGCTGTGGCAGAGGTCACGTCGGTGTTTAAAGTGCTTCTCCATCAGCAGTGTGATGTTGAACATTTGATCAAATCCATTCCTTGTAGGTCTGAATCCTGTCTGTTAGTCCGTAAGGATTTCTGTGATTCCTTTATCTCTGGTCAACATACTCATAACCTCACTTAACTGAAGTGTCTGATTAAAACTGGTGGTCTTGGAGTTTTGACAAAGTTGTCTGGTTCCTGTCTTATGCAGAGTTATCAAAGGGGATAATGTCCATTCTTTTGAGCCACAGTTTTGCTTCCCATACTTTGTGGCAGATATTAGAGTCTTGATGACTTCTGGTTCTCGCTGCATCAATGGCTTCACTGGCATATGATCCACCGTTGGTAACTTGTTTCCTGTGAGTATGCGGACAGCTGCCTCTGCTTTTTCTTAGAGATTTGAAGCGTCCCCAGATTCACCTCTCGTGTTGATGACGTGGCTTAGTACACCGGTACCTGGATTTATTTCATAATCATACAGTGCTTTTCGGTACTCAGTCCATCTTCCCATGTCTGTTCAGTGAGAAGAGGACCGTTCCTGTCCCCACATTGTAGCCTTAGGGTGCTGTGATTTTGTTCGCTTCTTCAGTGGGTCAAAAACTGCCTGGATGTTGCCTTCGCCTTTACCACACTGTGCTTTTTGTGGACGTCAGGTTCTTTACGTTTCCTTTCCTATCTATCTCTGCCATTTTCTAATCGGTGTTCCTAGATGCCGATGTATGTTGGGGTGCCTCTCTTCACCGCTTCACAATCATGGCATTGGTTCGCTGTTCTCTCATCTCTGGCCTCTGCCATTTTCTGGTTGGAGTTACCAGTTACCAATGTATACTGAGGTGCCGCATTTCACTGCATTACTGTTATCGCATCGGTTCACATTCATACGTATATGGCCTCTACCATTTTCTGATTGATGATCCTAGTTATCATGATGATCCTAGTTATCATGATGATCCTAGTTATTATGATGATCCTAGTTATCATGATGATCCTAGTTATCAATGTAGTTCGAGTGGAAAAACGGCGCCCACTTTCATTGTTATACTCGAAATCCCTTCTTGTTTCGCTTTGACACAATGTAATTCATCAATAATAGCTTGTCCATAATCTTGCTGTACCCTGGGACATCTTAAATGCCTATCTTTGGTGCTGTCAGTATATCCATGTTGTTGTTGTTTTTTTTCAATTACACTTTATTCAAGACACAAACGACAGCATACAGCCGGTTATGACACACATAGGAAAAATACATTTCCATTATGGAAACAATGCAAAGGAACAATAGCAAAAACCTTATACCACAAACGGCATAGGCGAAAACACTTTCTACAAAACGGGACAATCCCGGCATACATATTTATTCCATGTAAGTACTTCAACCAGGCCCAGAAATGTCCCAAATGGTTAGCTGTCCAATAGCAACAACAACAACAACAACAACAACAACAACAACAACACACACACACACACACACACACACACACACACACCACACACACACACACACACACACTAAAAACCTAATATCCACAAATATGTACCTGACATAACCCCCTCACCCCCATCTCATCTATTTCCTTGCCACCGAAAAGAACAACCAAAAATATCAAACTTTTTTGACAAATATTACATACATACAACATACACGTGCATATTGAGCAACTATACCTATGGTTCAGTCATATTTCTTCCATAAATACATTTTATACCAATACTCTTTGGCAGAAAAATAAGAATTTTTTGTAAAATGTGTTTTCGTGTCTATCTTATATCTATAGGACAACATTGATTTGTACGTGTTTAAAATCAAGTTGTTAAATATTCCGTTTACAATCATAGACGATACAACTTCTTATGCTGTCAGTAGATCCCTCCACACGCTGTTCCCCAAGAAAAGCTCAGATGGCTCATGAACATATGTGATGTCGTCTGCGAATCCATCGAAGTGCTCTATCCTAAGAACACCTCGGGTGCCCAATGAAGACCTCCTATGTTGCCGTCAGTGAATTCATCGTTCTGGTGAACCACAAGAACACCTGCCTCTTGAAGTTTTTCTGGATGCTGACAGTGGGGTTGTTAAAATCATTCTCTGAATGCACCTTTTGCCTCGAAATCCTGCAGCAGTGTCAGTATCTTTTACCTTTCTGCAGGAGGAATTTATATGTTTTGTTAGTGATTCGGCTTTAGCTTGATTGTAATCAGTACCATGTAATGACCGTTGCTAACATCAACACTTGTATCTGTTTTTGTTTTTCTTTTCTCCAGCCATCAATGCCTGAGATGAAAAAAAAATCAGACTTGGGTGGACGGGAAGAAGATAGAATGGAAAATAGAAATAATGAAAAGTGCAAGGTAAAAAGATAGGTGTAAAGCGAAAGACTTTGGCAGGTGTGGGAGGGAGGGAGAGACAGAGAGAAGAGAAGAGAGAGAGAGAGAGAGAGAGAGAGAGAGAGAGAGAGAGAGAGAGAGAGAGAGAGAGAGAGAAGGGGAACACGCACGCGTACACACACACACACACACACACACACACACACACACACACACACACACATGCGAGCGTGCTGAAAGAGAGACTCATAGAGAGTAACTGACGAACGTACAGACAGATAAAGACACTTGCAGAGACAGACAGACATGCAAACAGGAAGACACAAAGAACGCACACAAGAGCATGCATGCAACGAAAAACATTCAACCTACCAGACTGACACAGCGGCTTATATAACAGATTGCGAACGCCATTAATTGCAAAGAACAGCCATCCTCTAGGTTTCTTAAAAGCCACTCTCGCATATATTTCACCGGCGGACGGCTCTTTCGGGCCCCACTCGTCTGGTTCGTAGGACAACGTACAGTTGTTTGACCACATGAAATCCGACTCATCTGAAACACAATGATAAAGTTAGGCTGCACTGGGTTAAAGGTAGGCTACACCTGGATAGATTGGCTAGACTAGGGCAGGGCAGGCCAGGATAGACTATGCCAGGTTACATTAGGTTAAACCATAGGTAAGACTGGGCCAGGTTAAACTAGACTCGGTTACGATTGGTTAGGCTAGCAAACAAACAAGCGCACTTTCACTGATTTTCCATTCCTCTCTCCCCTTCGCTGTCTTTAATACAAGCATGCATGCATCGAGACACAAGATGACGTGAGGGAAAGCACAGAACTCAGAATAGATGAAACTTCATTCAGTCAAGGATTGGGAGTTTGGGAAATTTTTAAAATTTGTGTTTGCTAAATTATGTTATTCAGGTAAGGTAGATCGGAAAATATGCATGTATGCATACATAATCGCAATATGCATATATACGATCACAAACAGAGAGAGAGAGAGGAGAGAGAGGAGAGAGAGAGGAGAGGAGAGAGAGAGAGAGAGGAGAGAGAGAGAGAGAGAGAGAGAGAGAGAGAGACTTTGTTGGGAAAAAATACACTTACAAATGTATTACATTGTTTAATTAACAGAAGTAACACAATGATGTAGTGATGATTATGACAACGGCGACGATGATCACGAGGTCGATGGTAATGACTTGAACAAATAAACTCATTACCAAAGGCAGCTTTCCTTCTTACAGAAATATAATAATTCATATACGCCTTCAAAATACAAATGCAATTTCTACGGCTGCCTCTACTTTAACTGACAGTTCAAACGATTACAACAAAGTGCTGTACCCTCTGCATGCACTTCTGCTTGAACGGATTAGCTAAACAATCTTAAAATGCTTTCGTGGGTCTTGGTTTTTTCAAGCAGTGAAGGATACAATTTCATCGTTGAGGGAAGTCTTCCACATGGATCTTCGTGCAAATGCAAAACTTGTTTTCATCACGTCTCTCCTCCAAGTACCTGGTAGAATATGGCTGTTAGAGCCAAATCAACATGAAGCTCGAGGAACTATTGAGTACTGTTTACATAAGTGCGGTCATGTAAAGTTTAGTGGTTTTCGCATTTGCAATATTTTTTTCACGACGTTTGTTCCCCTGAGACTGATCAGGAAAAAAAAACTCTGGCATAATTTTCCCGGAAGCTCTTCTTTGGATAGAACTGAATCTTCCGATTCTGAATCTTCTTTGAAGCACAGTTCCGGACTGCAGATACGTGACTGATGTGAGAGAAACAGACGCCTTAACAAATGTTTTCGACGTCTGTGTCAATGCAAGACCTCATTATTTGGAGCAGGATGAGACTGCGCGCCCCTTTGCTCACAAGCCTTCGACGTGTGAATGTCACGTTTACTTCTCATCCACTACCATGCCCAGCGCACGGTGCCCATGTAGGTACGCTGTGTTGTAACCGTCTACACTTTGGTCGAGAGCAAGACCTGTCTTCAAGTTGTCTCATATGCATTTTGTCTTCTGAGGTTGACTTTCCATCGAACTATAATGGCATCGTGTGTAATCATCATTGATTATCATGCATGAAGCGATGCATCTCTGATCTTTTAAAATATAGGCTACATATTTCTTACACGTTCCCTCCGTTCTTCCTCTGACGACCGAATTTTTCGAATTCCCTCATAGAACCGAAAGCATCACGGTTCTAGAGCATTCTCTTTTTCTGCGGTAATACTCAAGAATTCGCTACCTTTCCAGCTATATCATGCACCTTCCTTCCTGACTTTCAAGTCTGCACTTAAGATGTATCTGTTTAGACGCCAGTTGCAGAATATTACCTGAAATTACTGATCTAGTTGCAAAGTGAGACGACTGCAGGCGAAAATCTAAACAAATCTTAAATACATGTTATCGAACCGCCCTGAGAAACGTGGACAAACGAGTCACAAGACAAAACACAACGCGTTTCGACCTCTTAGGTCTTCTTCAGGTGAGACACAAACGAATAAAATAACGAAAATTCACTTAGCTTTGATCGCTTCAGATCGCTTCAGAGTTCAGCGCAAGGAAGAAGATGTTTTGTGTAATATTGTGTTAATTCGACAGTCAAAGTTTATTCATAAGAGAGAGGGGGGGAGGGGGGAAGGAGATAGGGAGGGAGGGAGGGAGAGAGAGAGAGAGAGAGAGAGGAGAGAGAGAGAGAGAGAGAGAGAGAGAGAGAGAGAGAGACAGACAGACAGACAGACAGACAGACAGAGACAGAGAAAGATAGAAGGGGGTGGGGTGGGTGTGTGTGTGTGTGGGGGGGGGGGGGGGGGGGGGGCAGACAGACAGACGAAGACTAGACTGAGGCATGGGCAGAGATTAAGATGGACCCAGATTTAAGATGAAAAGAAAAACAAGACAGGTAGAGGCACTTAAAGAGAAAACAAGATGCAAAGCATATAAACGTACTCCAGTTTATCCCGAATACGCGTGAGATATTCCATAAAGAGGAAAAACCGTCGTGGGCTGGTGTAACCGTTAGTAATGGCTATTCTGGTAAACATCAGCCATCGTCTGTGACCTAAAATGAACATACTTACAAATTTTCAGAAAGATCGGCCAAGAACTTTCTGAGATTTTCCATAAAGAAGAAAACCATTACGGGCCGTTAGTAACGGCTATAACGGTAAACGTAAACATCGGGCATCATCTGTGACCCATAATGAACATATCTACAAATTTTCAGAAATATCGGCCACGTACTTTCTGAGATATTCCATAAAGAAGAAAAACCGTTACAGGCCGTTACAGCCATTAGTAACGGCTATAACGGTAAACTAAAACATCGGGCATCATCCGTAACCCATAATGAAGATACCTGCTAATTTACACAAAGATCGGCCAAGTACTTTCGGAGATATTCCATAAAAAAGAAAAGCGTCACGGGCCGTTACAGCCGTTAGTAACGGCTATAACGGTAAACTAAAACATCGGACATCATCCGTAACCCATAGTGAACATACCTGCTAATGTTCACAAAGATCGGCCAAGTACTTTCTGAGATATTCCATAAAGAAAAGAAAAAAGTTACAGGCCGTTACAGCCGTTAGTAATGGCTATAACAGTAAACTAAAACATCAGGCATCATCCTTGATCCATAAGGAACATACCTGCTAATTTTCACAAAGATCGGCCAAGTACTTTCTGAGATATTCCATGAAGAAAAACAACCGTTACAGGCCGTTAGTAACGGCTATAACGGTAAATTAAAACATCGGGCATTATTCGTGACCCAAACATACCTGCCAATGTTCACAAAGATCGGCCAAGTACCTTCTGATATATTCCACGAAGAAGAAAAAGCGTTACAGGCCGTTACAGCCGTTAGTAACGGTACAACGGTAAACTAAAACATCGGACATTATTTGTGACCCATAATGAACACACCTAAAATTTTCAGAAAGACCGGCCAAGTGCTTTCTGAGATATTCTATAAAGAAGAAAAACCGTTACAGGCCGTTGCAGCCGTTAGTAACGGCTATAACGGGGTAAACTAAAACATCGGGCATCATTCGTGACCCATAATGAACATACCTGCTAATTTTAACAAAGGTCAGCCAAGTACTTTCTGAGATATTCCATAAAGAAGAAAAAGCGTTACAGGCCGTTACAGTCTAAAATATCGGGCGTCATCCGTGACCTATAATGAACATACCTACAAATTTTTAGAAAGATCGGCCAAGTGCTTTCTGAGATACTCTATAAAATAGAAAACGCGTTACATCCGTTAGTAACGGCTATAACGATAAACTTAAACATTAGGCATTATTCGTGACCCATAATGAACATACCTACAAATGTTCTGAAAGATCGGCCTAGTACTTTTTGAGATATTCTGTAAAGAAGAAAAACCGTTACAGGCTGTTACAGCCGTTAGTAACGGCTATAACGGGGTAAACTAAAACATCGGGCATCATCCAAGACCCATAATGAACATACCTGCTCATTTTTACAAAGATCGGCTAAGTACTTTCTGAGATATTCCATAAAGAAGAAAAAGCGTAACAGGCCGTTACAGCCGTTAGTAACGGCTGTAACTGTAAACTAAGACATCAAGCATCATCTGTGACCCATAATGAACATATCGACATATTTTCAGAAAGATCGGCCAAATACTTTTTAATATATTCTAAAAAGAAGAAAAACCGTTACAGGCTGTTACAGCCGTTAGTAACGGTTATAATGGGGTAAACTAAAACATCGGGCATCATCCATGACCCATAATGAACATACCTGCTAATTTTCACAAAGATCGGCCAAGTACTTTCGGAGATATTCCATAAAGAAGAAAAAGCGTTACAGGCAGTAACGGCTGTAACGGTAAACTAACACGTCGGGCGTCATCCTTGACCCATAATAGACATACCTACACATTTTCAGAAAGATCGACCCAGTAGTTTTGTCTGGAGTGAGTGGAACACATTTTGACCACGGACACACAGACAGACAGACACACAGACAGACAGACTGACACACACACAGACAGCATTTCTTCATTCCCATTCTAAAGTACTCCCTGTTCTTTAAGAACTGGGAGTACAAAAAGGGATAGAAAGAACCGGCAGAGGATGAAACAAACGCAGTAAGGGGATGAGGAGAGAAAGACAGTATAAAAGCGACAGAGAGAGTAACAAAATGCGAAGCATATAAACGTGCTCCCAGTTTTCCAAACTGCTTATAACTCGGCCAAGTGCTTTGTGAGATAAGAAATAAAGGCAAAATAACGGTTTTAACGGTTATTTAACCGATGTACACTTTTGAAACTAGTATTTTAGTCCTCACTGGGCTAAAGCCTGTGTACATACCAAATTTCATCCAAATCGGACAATATGTCAAGAATAACGGTTTTTAACGGTCAGATTTTGAAACACTGCATGGAAGTGCCATTTGTGTGTGATGACCTTTCTATATACAAAATTTCATTAAAATCCACCAATATATAAAAATAACGGCAAAATAACGCTTTATCGGTTATATAACCGATATGCACTTTTGAAACCGGTATTTTAGTCCTCACTGGGCTAAAGCCTGTGTACATATCAAATGTCATCCAAATCGGACAATATGTCAAGAATAACGGTTTTTAACGGTCAAATTTTAAAACACTATATAGAAGTGCCATTTGTGTGTGATAACCTTTCAATAGACCAAATTTCATTAAAATCCACCTATATATAAGAAATAACGGCAGAATAACGGTTTTTAACGGTTGTTTAATCCATTTTCAGCATTACATCACTTACATATGGACAGAGGATCCGATTTGTCACAAGATCATCCAAACCGCTTATAAATTGGCCAAGTACTTTCTGAGATATTCCATAAAGAAGAAAACCCGTTACAGGCCGTTACAACCGTTAGTAACGGCTATAACGGGGCAAACTAAAACATCAGGCATCACCCGTGACCCATAATGAACATACCTGCTAATTTTCATAAAGGTCGGCCAAGTACTTTCTGAGATCTTCCATAAAGAAGAAAAACCGTTACAGGCCGTTACAGCCGTTAGTAACGGTTATAACGGTAAACTAAAACATCGGGCATTATTCGTGACCCATAATGAACATACCTACAAATTTTCAGAAAGATCGGTCAAGTACTTTCTGAGATATTCCATAAAGAAGAAAAAGCGTTACATGCCGTTACAGCCGTTAGTAACGGCTGTAACGGTAAACTAAAACGTCGGGCATCATCCTTGACCCATAATGAACATACCTGCAAATTTTCAAAAAGATCGACCCAGTAGTTTTGTCTGGAGCGAGTGGAACACATTTTGACCACGGACAGACAGACAGACAGACAGACAGACACACACACACACACACACAACACACACACACACACACACACACACACACACACACACACACATTCCTTACATCAAGCTCACTCTACACTATAATATTGTCTGAATCACTTTTAGTGGAAGGACGTTAAACTGAAGAACAACAACACACACACACATAGCATTTCTTCGTTCCCATTCTAAAGTACTCCCTGTTCTTTAAGAACTGGGAGTACAACAAAACAATGGATAGAAATTGAGCGAAAAACAGGCAGACGAGAGATAAAGCCATAGGCCTACAGACAACTCTACACCCGGCGATCGTCTTACCATCCGTTCTTTCAGCATCAACCCACATCTCATCATGAGAATGGTACATGGTCAGGTAGGCATCCACCCCTTCACGACTGTTACCGCAGAATTGGTCCATCCCACATGAGAAGAAAGCAGACTTTAATATCAGACTGTCGGTCTTTAAAAACAAGGGAAAAAACACACACATACAGAAAAAAAAACCCTGACCATCAGTTCGAGAAGAAATAGTGGAAGAAACCACAGCTCTCTGACAAAGGTCTTCAATCTTTGTCTCCCAACCCAGTTCCACAGAAGTAGTACAACATCTTATTTTGTGACTAACAATGCCCTGTAAAATTACGAGAAATTCATTTAATATCAAACGCATTTTAAGAAGCAGTGAATGACTTTTGTATTGAACCGGGTATTTTAATATCTGTGTTTTCACATTTCTTCCAAAGTCCGTAGAATTATAACGAATCAATTGTGCTTCAAACCTGGTTTTGTAACACAACAATGAAAAGATTGGTTTATTCGTTCCCATTGTGTTTAATGAAATTTCAAGTTAGCCGACGTGCATGGTAATTTTATGAAAATTGTTGAATTAATTATTTACGAATGAAAGCGTTGTATTCAACCTAGGTTTACGGCGTCATAATGAACAGTTATCAGGCTAATACCAGGATGATAAAAGTACAATAAACGCACGGTTATTTACCCTTTCAGTCCTGACACAGCAGCTGGCTATGTTTTAGGTTGAATATAAAATGAATTACTATACATACTTAATGAAAGTGTATTGAGTATAAACTTAATGCATTATAATTCTATAAAACCTTCGCTGAATTCAAAATAATCATAACTTAATTAAACTGCATCGAATACAATATTCGTTCATTACAATTCTTTGATTGACTAAATCCAAAATGAATTCACATAGTTCTTTACAGCTTGGCCGAATACAAAATTAAACTTGTGTTGATTCTGTGATACTGGGTTGAATTCAACATCACTTCGTTGTAATTCTCTGAAACGGGAGTGAACACGGATATCAGTTCATTATAAAACTATAAAGGTGGGTGAACACACATTGATATAATTAATTTCTTTAAGCTTAGTAGAACACAAAATTCATCTCATGATTATACGGGACAGAGCTGAATACAAAATTAATTCCAAGTAGAGCTTTGAAGGCAGACAGCTGTACTGGATATGAACCAGCGGTCCTATTCGTCTAAAGCGTGGGACCTTATGAACCGGTGGACTGTCAAAGTAACACAGAGTGGCTCACTTTATGGACTGGCGGACTGTCAAAGTAACACAGAGTGGCTCACTTTATGGACTGGTGGACTGTCAAAGTAACACAGAGTGGCTCACTTTATGGACTGGGGGACTGTCAAAGTAACACAGACTGGTTCACGTTATGGACTGGTGGACTGTCAAAGTAACACAGAGTGGCTCACTTTATGGACTGGGGGACTGTCAAAGTAACATAGACTGGTTCACGTTATGGACTGGTGGACTGTCAAAGTAACACAGAGTGGCTCACTTTATGGACTGGGGGACTGTCAATGTAACACAGACTGGTTCACTTTATGGACTGGTGGACTGTCAAAGTAACACAGAGTGGCTCACTTTATGGACTGGGGGACTGTCAAAGTAACACAGACTGGTTCACGTTATGGACCGGTGGACTGTCAAAGTAACACAGACTGGTTCACGTTATGGACTGGTGGACTGTCAAAGTAACACAGAGTGGCTCACTTTATAGACTGGGGGACTGTCAAAGTAACACAGAGTGGTTCACGTTATGGACTGGTGGACTGTCAAAGTAACGCAGAGTGGCTCACTTTATGGACTGGGGGACTGTCAAAGTAACGCAGAGTGGCTCACTTTATGGACTGGGGGACTGTCAAAGTTAACACAGAGTGGCTCACTTTATGGACCGGTGGACTGTCAAAGTAACACAGAGTGGCTCACTTTATAGACTGGGGGACTGTCAAAGTAACACAGAGTGGTTCACGTTATGGACTGGTGGACTGTCAAAGTTAACACAGAGTGGCTCACTTTATGGACTGGGGACTGTCAAAGTTAACAGAGTGGTTCACGTTATGGACTGGGGGACTGTCAAAGTTAACACAGAGTGGCTCACTTTATGGACTGGGGGACTGTCAAAGTAACACAGACTGGTTCACGTTATGGACTGGTGGACTGTCAAAGTAACACAGAGTGGCTCACTTTATGGACTGGGGGACTGTCAAAGTAACACAGACTGGTTCACGTTATGGACTGGTGGACTGTCAAAGTAACACAGAGTGGCTCACTTTATGGACTGGGGGACTGTCAAAGTTAACACAGAGTGGCTCACTTTATGGACTGGTGGACTGTCAAAGTAACACAGAGTGGCTCACTTTATGGACTGGGGGACTGTCAAAGTTAACACAGAGTGGCTCACTTTATGGACTGGTGGACTGTCGGAGTAAGAGAGTGATTCACTTTATGGACTGGTGGACTGTCGGAATAACATAGAGCAGCTCACTTTATGGACTGGTGGACTGTCGGAGTAACAGAGTTATTCACTTTATGGACTGTGGACTGTCAGAATAACATAGAGCAGCTCACTTTATGGACTGGTGGACTGTCGGAGTAACAGAGTTATTCACTTTATGGACTGGTGGACTGTCAGAATAACATAGAGCGGCTCACTTTATGGACTGGTGGACTGTTGGAGTAAGAGAGTGATTCACTTTATGGACTGGTAGACTATCGAAATAACATAGAGCAGCTCACTTTATGGACTGGTGGACTGTCGGAGTAAGAGAGTGATTCACTTTATGGACTGGTGGACTGTCGGAGTAACAGAGTTATTCACTTTATGGACTGGTGGACTGTCAGAATAACATAGAGCGGTTCACGTTATGGACTGGTGGACTGTCGGAGTGACAGAGTTATTCACTTTATGGACTGGTGGACTGTCAGAATAACATAGAGTGGCTCACTTTATGGACTGGGGGACTGTCGGAGTAACATAGAGTAGCTCACTTTATGGACTGGGGGACTGTCAGAATAACATAGAGTAGCTCACTTTATGGACTGGTGGACTGTCGGAGTAACATAGAGTGGCTCACTTTATGGACTGGTGGACTGTCGGAGTAACATAGAGTAGCTCACTTTATGGACTGGGGGACTGTCAGAATAACATAGAGTGGCTCACTTTATGGACTGGGGGACTGTCAAAATAACATAGAGTGGCTCACTTTATGGACTGGGGAACTGTCGGAGTAACATAGAGTGGCTCACGTTATGGACTGGGGGACTGTCAGAATAACATAGAGTGGCTCACTTTATGGACTGGGGGACTGTCAAAATAACAGAGTGGCTCATTTGATGCACTGTAGAATGCCAAATTAACTGGCAATGGCAGACTGTATGCACAAGCGGAATGTCAAATGAACCGACAGTGGTTCCAGGTTTCAACGTATTTTGACTAGAGGCAGAAGTTAATATGTGAAAATAAATGATAAAGCACTGAGCCACGAATGAACCTAACGAACGCAGACGTAACGAGCCTCGACCTACTGGTCTTCTGTGGCAGGACAAGAACAAACACAACCAGCAAAGGCAATAAATGAATAATTGGGGAAGAGTTTAGTCCTCAGTCACCATGAAAGTGACTGAACAGGAATTTCAAAGGGAGGAGAACGGGAGGAAGGTGGAGAGGAGGGCAAACATGATGTTATGGACGGCGTTATGGTCATGGGAACCGTTGATTTCTGAGAAAAAAACTGGCCGCTTATTTCATGAAATGAGCAAATCAAAATCTGAGCAAAATTATACTGTAATGCCAGTTTGCTTATTTCATGGCACGAAAATATCTATGCTGTGTGTGTGTGTGTGTGTGTGTGTGTGTGTGTGTGTGAGTGTGAATGTGTATGTGTGTGTGTGTGTGTGTGTGTGTTTGTGTGTTGTGGTACTATTACACCAATGAATAATTTATGACATATATTCCCATTTGTATTCTGTGATTTGATATCGTTGCTTATCGTCTACCAATCTCAGTCCGGAAACCTATTATCTTGAAAAATCGTTTCTGTGCAGGCGAGTTGCGAATACAGCAAAGCCGCAACAACAGCTTCATATGAACACGTATGATTCTTGTCCACAGTATTATTGAGTGCGACCATGGTACGATTCGGAAGCAGATTCATCACAGTTTCACATCATTTGATATGACCCACAACGCTCCTGTAGGACCAAGTACGGTTCTGCAAAGAAAAAAGTCAAGACTACGCACGACAACAGAAAAGAAGGTTAGAGACGACTGATTATCAGACATATTCACTTGACGATTGGTGACCGATTATACTCAGTGGATCCACCACCAGCCATTAAGGTTTGTCACCTTTCAATACGATTCTGTGCGATTTGGATTTATAAGGAGCCCGAAATATACAGT
Organism: Conus ventricosus; assembly: GCA_018398815.1. Taxonomy (NCBI): domain Eukaryota; kingdom Metazoa; phylum Mollusca; class Gastropoda; order Neogastropoda; family Conidae; genus Conus; species Conus ventricosus. The sequence continues at coordinate 21,726,354 of CM031614.1, read as the reverse complement.
TGTATTTTGTTAATCCCATGAATAAGCATGAGATTTGCTTATTTCATAGAATAAGCAGATTTCCCGCAGATTTTGTGAAATGAGCAAAATCTGGCTCACACACACCACACACACCTTTTTTTCCTGTTGATCTAGTTGCAAAGTGAGGCGACTGTAGGCGGACATTTTAAATACTAGTGTTAGCGCACCGCAAAAACAAAACAAAAAAAAAAAACAACAACAAAAACAAACAAACAAACAAAAAACGTGGACAAACGAATCACAAGACAAAACACGACGCGTTTCGACCACTTAGGTCTTCTTCAGGGAAGATACAAAACAAACAGGACAACGAAAATGGACGAGCAATCATTTCAGCGCAAGGTAGGCGTTGATTTTTTTTCCCCATGAACTTGTCTTGAACGAAACAATTACCTAGACTTCGGAGGGGAAAAGACACCCTTCCACTTCCCCGTCACCTTCCAACCCCCGTCCCACCATAGCCTCCCCCACCCCTACCCCAACCCTCCTCTCCGGCTTCAGAAATCGTTTCAGTCTGTGGCCATCATTGTTTAAAAAGAAAGAAAGAAAGACGGACAGTGTCCAGAAGAAACGGATTCCGTTAGACATGGTCAAGACATTGCTGGAACAGACCTGACGCTGTCGTTGAAGACCGCCAGACGAGTGTCCGGAAGGGAGGAGCACAGGCAGCGGGCCTCTGCGAAGCTCCCTTTAACATTGTAGATGAAGTAGAACAGGTTACCGTCCTGGAACCAGGAGGAGGCCTGGTTGTGGTCAAAGGTGCAAGAACTGGCGAGGTTCTGAGCCCAACCTGCGACGGAAAGATATGATAGGCCGTTAGTAAAATCATCATTTGGACGTGAGGGCTATTTCCGACTTTTAGGTGATCGGGCTAAACAGTAAATCATTTAGCTAGACGATTACATACGTCAACGGTACATTACACACACACACACAAAACACACCACACACACACACACACACACACACACACACATCTCTCTCTCTCTCTCTCTCTCTCTCTCTTCTCTCTCTCTCTGTATATATATAATATATATATATAATATATATATATATATATATATATATACACACACATATACATACATACATATCGTTTACAGTCTACACCCCAGAAAAAGGCATTTAAGGCCGAAAATAAGTTTGGGACATTTTAAACTTGTTTGCGTGGGGTTTTCAAAAAAAAATCTACTTTGTATATTTTTTACAGACAGACAGACAGACACACACACACACACACACCACACACACACACACACCACACATATTTTATATATATATATATATATTTTAAATATATTTATATATTATATATATAATATATATATATATATATATATGTGTGTGTGTGTGTGTGTGTGTGTGTGGTGTGTGTGTGTGTGTGTGCTTGTGTGTGTGCACCTGTGTGTGTGTGTTGTGTGTTGTGTGTGTGTGTGTGTGTGTGTGTGTGCACTGTATATATGTGTGTGAACAGAGAACGAAAGAACCGTTTAATTCGAAAAATTTGATCAGTTTCTTTTAATCAAGGAAATAATCAATAATATGTAGTGTATAATGATCATATAGGCATATCGGGTCTTTTGAGGGAAGAATTTTAATTTGAATGAATGTGCAACATTTACAGAAGTGTATTTTATACTCGAAAATCGTGACTTCAAGAAAATGGATTATTTGTGCATGTAAATAGTTTGTTTAACATGCAAATTATCTATTTTTTGTGTACTGTTTGTTTCTTCAAATCATACATTATTCACATATGCTTTGAATTTTTTTTATACAGATAATCCATTCTATATGCAAAATGAGTAATTACTTTCAGTAATATATTCAAATATATTCATTTGTTCGTACAAATTAATTATTTGCGTATGAGTGTTTACAGAACTAGATCAAGTCATTCCAGAAGGAGAATAGCTGGCAATTATACCCCCCTCCTCTCTCCCCCCCCCCTTTTTCACACATTCGCCCATACGCGCACTCTGCACGCCGCACGTTTTGCGCGCGCGCACACAGTTACCCCCTACTTTCCAATTTGTAAGAGGAGAGGGGGGGGAAGGGGATGAATGTGCGCCTGTGCGCTTGCGTGTGTGTTCAGAGAGAGAGAGAGAGAGGAGAGAGAGAGAGAGAGAGAGAGAGAGAGAGAGAGAGAGAGAGAGAAATCGTGATCGTCGACCAGTCTAGTTTTCTGAATAACTTATCTACTTCTATAAGTATCATTACATGTGTAGATAATGCATTATTTACTAGAACAGATATTCCATGCGTAAGTCATGGCTCATTTTATATGCAGAACAAATCGTCTGGAAACAGATAATTTTACCTGTAGATAACATTTTATTTACAGAAATGAACAGTATATAGTAGATGATTTATCTATTCTGGTCTTTCAACATTGGTAAAGAATTGTACTTACTCTCTCTCTCTTCTCTCTCTCTCTCTCTCTCTCTCTCTCTCTTCTCCTCTCTCTCATAAAAATGGCACATACAACAAATTCTTTCAATGAAAGAATCCTTCAAAGCAGTGTATGCATTTTGGATTAAATTATTTGGTTAGATATTTGCTAACAAACTTTTTGGACAAGAACATCGGATATTGAATTTCATTCTAATTAATGTAGCAACCTTCAGACACACAAAAAAAGACCGCGTATTTGTAACATTCTGAGGTACCCATAACGCCGAAAAGACTGCTTATATTGTGACATTTTGGGATGCACGTGTCTTCCTTGCTCATTCAAGCAGTGGCGATACAACGATAAGCAAATATTCCGACGGAAATTCCTGTATAGATTTAAAATCTCCAGGTTGCAGTATAATGGTTGGGAGCAGGCATTTTAAACAATTCAGAAACATCAAATTAATGAAGGATCTTGGTAATGCAATATTTTGTTTTAATTAAACCTTCCTAAAGTAACACTACTACCCACTAAGTGAACAGACCAAAAGTTATAATTCACAAATTGATAACTGTTCATTCTTTAAACAAGCGCGCGCAATTACAAACTTGAATCTTCAGGACTACTTTTTCAGCTAAAGTTAACTATTCTAATTACTTCATCCATAATTGTATTAATCATTGAAAGTGCTACAGACGCAGGGCAGACAGCAAGAAGTATAAATTTTTGCTTCCAAACATATGAATATCAACTTTTTTTTCTTCAAAATGTTTACTGAATCCAGTATTTATAATGAATAATTCCCAGCCATGCAATATATAAACAACAAATTGCGCAGTGTTTCGTTTTTTATGAGAGGCATGCATGTTTATTTATAAAGGCGAAGATAAAATCGTGCTGATGCGCTCGACCCTATCAACATTAACTTATATTCTTTTGTATGTGTCATACACAATCAGATTATTCCTGTGGACCTCTTAACATACTGATCTGGGTATTCCAATAATCCATCTAACAGTTCGTGTATTCGTTGAATTTTCTTTTTGTGTACATTCCCCAGCAAGACATTTTCATTTTCCTTTGACATTTTTCAATTTTGTTTTTTCTTTTGCCATTTCAAGCGCACTGGGTGACGCCGAGTTAATTAACAATTTACTCCTTTCCATTGATTACCAACAGCGTATGTTCACAACCTCTTAGGTGATGTTGTGTTCGCTCCATCCACAGCCTCATTGTGTGGTGTGTTCTTGTTTGAATTATTGATGGGTTTTTTTTTTTCTCTGATGGCACACAGGACCTTCTGTTCACGGAGTTGCACATCGGTCCAAAAATTTAGAACTGCCGTGTACGTGCTTTTCATGTTGTAACCAGTCTTTTTGAAATTCTTATTATTGAATCAGGCACTCAGCATTTTCGCTGTGAATTCGTAAACTTCCAGTGCTGCTCCCAAATAGGATTAAAAAAAATGTTAATTGTTTATAACAAAGAGGATAATATGTTTACAAGTTTAAGGTACTTGAAAGAAGTTGTATGGCGAACCAACAATAGATTTCACTTGTACATGAAAAGCATCATTATACATAGCATATTCTGTTGCATGTATACATATGACAGACAGTTTGATCCCTTTTGCTGTACAGAATCTCGATTAGCAAAGCACCTTCCGATACAAACATACCTATGTTCACTGAAATCCCTGTTTTCCTTCATCCCAACAAATCCTCCTGTGTTCATGACATCCATGCAAAGAAACAAACCTTATACAGTGCGCTGGATGGATCGATGGATTAAATGAAATGAAGCAAACGAGCCAATAGGAATTTCAGTTTAAATTATAAAAAAAAGGGAGGGGGGGTTAGAAAATAACGCTTATTCCACAAACGGTAAGTGACATAAACAACGCACAAAACAATGCTGGCCAAATGACTGCCAGTTGGAAAATGGCCATGTAGGACATGGGAAGTGGAGAAGACAGGACAGCCCCAAAACAGGTACTCAAATGAGAGCAGGTTCCAAACATCTATGAACAACCCCCCCCCCCCCAAAAAAAAAAAAAAAAAAAAAAACCAACAACACAAAAAACAACAACAAAAAACGTAATAAAAAAAATAAAGATAGAGAATAAAAAGGAAAAGCAGAAAGAAATAACAGAAACAAACAATCGAAAGAAGGAAGGACCGACAGAAATAGAGACAAAATGGAGAGAGAGAGAGAGAGAGAGAGAGAGAGAGAGAGAGAGAGAGAGAGAGAGAGAAGCACACGGTGAAATTTACTGTGGGGCCATCGGTCCATACACATTCATCCGGTGACATCAATGAACAGCAATTATGCAAAATGCAACATCAAGGAAAAAAGTGGAGAGTTTAACGGAAGAAAAACCAAAAGTTAATTCATAAAATTTGTCACCGCTCCTTGGTTTACCCCCCCCCCCCCTCCCCCGCTTGCTGCAGAATTGTAATATCCTATAAACAAGGCCATTTTTTTCTTTCTTTCTTCCCTTTTTTCTTTGTTTCCTCTTTTTTTCCTCCTTTTAATTTTTTTTTCCCCATTATAATTATGTTAACAGACTCAATGTGGGCCTACAAAGCAAATTGAGCCTTCATATCTACGGAGCCGTGTACTTAATGATATGTCATGAGAGAACAGTATTCAAATCTAGAGCAGCCAACATAAGTCAACAGTGAACATCAGCTAACAACTTACGACAATTGATGTAATTTATAATCAGCTAGCAACAAGGGTTGTGTCATAGTAACATATACTCCCCACAACAAGTTAAGGAACGCCCTACGTTTTTTGTATCTTCTTAAATGAAATGAGTAAAAAAGGCCAGGCCGCCCATTTTGGAAAAAAAATGCAGCAGAACGGTACTTGAAACATTGCTCGACACACCGGTGTGATTCCTGCACTCACCACTCTGCCACTCAATGCCTCGCCAGCGCCGGGACATTCGTGCAAATGAGGAAATTGCACTGACCGTGGAACAAGCCCCTGCTGACCAGACCGGGCATGTGCAGCGATTCGGCAGGTTGCACGTGCAAGCACTGACAACTGTGAACACTGACCCGCACAAACTGCACCAAAATGGGCATCAGAAAGGGCATTAAAAACGACACAACCAGACATGCCTCCAAGAAGACGACTGAGTGCAGTGGACTGCGGGCGCGCTCTGGCGTGGCTAGCAGAGGGTGTGTCTTTATGAGAGGTGGGCAGACGTCTTCAGGTGTCGGCCTCAGTCATTCACAGACTCAATGAACGTTATGCGACAACAGGCAGGATGGAAGAATGGGCGCGCACTGGACGTCCTCGTTGCACCAGTCGACGGGATGACCGATTTCTCTACCTGTCAACTTTACGGGACAGAACAGTCACAACACCCATGCTGAGACGTCGCCTCATGCAAGCAGCAAATGTCAGTGTCAGCGTTTCCACTGTCCGCAACCGCCTTCATGAATTTGACCTCCAGTCTCGTCGGCCAGCCATCCGAATTCCACTGACTCAGGGTCACCGACAGGCCCGCCTGGCGTGGTGCCGCCTCCATCAGCATTGGAACAGGCAGCAGTGGTCGAGGATCCTCTTTACCGATGAGTCACGTTTCACTGTCTCATTCAATGATGGCAGGAGACGAGTCTGGCGCAGACAAGGAGAACGATTCACTGCCGCCACCATTCGTGAGGTCGACCGTTATGGAGGTGGTTCGGTAATGGTGTGGGGTGGTTTTCATCTCCATGGCAGAACCCCCCTGTACGTCATCCAGGGATCTTTGACTGGTCAGCGTTATCGGGATGAGATCGTCCGCCCCATTGTGCAGCCAGCTCTCCAGGCCATGGGTCCTGGTGCGACTCTCCAGGACGACAACGCCCCTCCGCATCGAGCCCACGTGGTACGAGACTTCTTTCAGCAGCAGGGGATCCAACGCATGGAATGGCCATCGCGCTCTCCAGACCTGGCACCGATAGAGCACCTGTGGGACGTCCTGGGTAGACGAGTTGCTGACAACCACCCCTCCGCCCGCTGATGTGGCCCAGCTGACCCAGTTCCTGCAGCAGGAATGGCAGGCCATCCCGCAACAGACCCTTACAACCCTGGTTGATTCCATGCGGCGTCGGTGCAGAGCATGTGTGGCTCAGAATGGCGGCCACACCCACTATTGACTGCTGCTGACTTTTCAAATGGGGGTGTCTCTTTTTTATTACTGATTGTTCAACGACGTGTGAATGGCTTTCATTGAAATTGTAGCCACAGGTGGCTGAATGACTGGGCGAAACATTCGAGTAAACTGTTTTCCTCTGTCTGTATTAAAACACATTTAACAGCAATTTCTGTAAGCGTTCCTTAACTTGTTGCGGGGAGTGTAGGTAGATAAATAAATAATGACCAAAATTTCACAATGTCGTGGATAGCGTATGCTATTGGAAATAATTAGGAGTGGTCAGTCTATGCTGCAGTAACAAAGTTGGTTAAAGAAACATCTTCAACAATTAACCTTTAGTTACATGGACTCGTCCAATGCTGACGAGTACAGCCCATGAAAGAAGTTGTATGGCGAACCAACAATAGATTTCACATGTACATGAAAAGCATCATTATACATAGCATATTCTGTATACAATTTGTTGCATGTATACATATGGAACATCATTGTACATAGTGTGTTCTGCATACCGTACGGTCGTTATTTGATTATGAATTTATGTGTAACACTCGTGGTCTGTCCGCCCACCTAGTAGTTAGGCTACTGGTCAGGTTTGATCCATTCATCAACAGCAAAAATTGTAAAAAAAATCATCCAGGTTATTTGGTAACAGCAGACTTGTCTCTCTCGATTGTTTATTCATATGCAACAGATTATTACAAGAATCCAAATTCTTTTGGCTCGACAGTCAGCGCAACCCTCAGATGGTAAAACTGGATGTGTGCCACTTATGGGGCATAGTCCTAAGCTAATAACGGAGCGCTCTTGGGCCTGTCTGTTTTGTATTACTATGCTTATATAGATCTGCTACCAAAATTCTGGGCAATCGTTCAAAGAAGGCCAGATCTGCCAGCATTAAATTTATAAGCTATATTACTGTTTCCTCCAAGAGACAGGCATTTTGTGGACATTTTAAAGCTCGTTAAATATTCTGAAATTGACCAGTGAGAGTCATAATCACAGGAGTTATAGCAAAAATTAGAACACACCTCAACACAACACACATTAGTCCAAAACCGGGTAGACTGACATTACAGTTTGTTTCCGTGACAGCCTCAATTGTACAGATTTGTAAATATGTATATATACAAAGTGGTAACAGCAAGTTTGGTACCAGGCAGCACCAAGTGTCAAGACCACCTCTGGTTGTGTATCCACTTCCCATACAAACGTGCAAACATGGGGAACAACATTGTAAAAGGCATATTCTGCAAATAGTATGCTACTACATACATAATTAAGAGACATCATTGTTCATAGCGTTTTCTGTACTCAATACGTTCATCATTTTTTATGTATTAAAACCTGTGACACTCATAGTCTAACGAACCACCCAGTATTTAGACTCCTGAGCTGACTTAACATATTCGGCAAAAACATGTAAAAGGTCATCTTTTTGCTATTGTAACAGCCGGCAGATTAACCCTAATATTATAGTTGTGTAATTAGACTTAATGTTCGTATGGTGGAGGGGAGACTAAGATTTATGGTAAGTTATGGTATAAGTCATTCTTAATGTTTACACATATCAAACAAGCTGTACATGCAAGGATCCACTTCCTTTATGTTCATCAGCAGGCGTGAGCCTTATGTAGTAAACTTTGGGTGTGTGCCTGTTGTGGGACATGTGCCTCGTCTAGTACCCGGGCCTGCTCTGAGGTCCTTCATCTAACCCATGTAGGAAATTGTTTGGCCTTATTATCCGCCCTTCTATCCATGAAGGTAGGATGCTTAAAAATAGCAATTTAGGGCCTCTGGTGTTTCTTGATATTCCCTTAAGCTTATGATTCTCAGTAGTTTATATAGTATAGTGCTTCAAATACTAAGTTACATGAGCTGGTTACGTCTATTCATCGCATGATGGATAAACATACCGGTGTCTTATCACCTCCTCCTTAGTTGATTTTAGTAACGTTAATAAGGCCGAGTGATGATCTCGTTTAATATGCTTCAAGATATATTTTTGCCTTCGCTCATTGTAGGTTGGACGTTTCATTAAGAAATGTCGTTCCGTCTCTTCTTCTTCGCAAAAAGGACACTTCGTATTTGGGTACATTTCTGTATAGTTTCTATTACAGTTAAGATCGCATGGATGACGGACGGATCCCTAAAGACCTCCTCTATGGAGAACTTGTGCAGGGAAAACGTCCCACAGGGAGACCACAGCTGCGATTCAAAGACGTGTGCAAGAGGGACCTAAAAGCCTTGAACATCGACCAGAACAACTGGGAAGCAACAGCCCTCGAACGGTCAGCCTGGAGACAAACTGTGCAGAAAGGTGTCTCCAAGTTCGAAGAGACACTCGCTCAGCAGCACGGAGAAAAGAGAATGAGACGAAAGGCTGCAGCCCAGGCAGAAAGGCCAGCGTCAGACTTCATCTGTGCCCTCTGCCACAGGGACTATCATTCCTGCATCGGACTGGCCAGCTACACCCATCGCTGTACCAGAATAGACACCTAGAGCGCAACTCCATAGTCTTCCGAGACTGAAGGATGCCTACTGAAATTTCTATTACAGTTAAGATTGTTAGCGCCAAGGCGGAGTCTTGCGGTTGCCTGACGGAATTTCGTAATTGTGATTTCCTGCAGATATTTTTCGCATTGAAATGTGTTTTGGAAAGTAAAATAGGTCTGGCAACGGTTACTCATGTGGCATTTTTCATGCCACTGTTGTATGTAAATATCTCTCATCCTTAGTTTAAGCTGCCTTAAGAATGCACTTATATACGGGGTTCCTTGGTTGATCCAGACTTATGAGAAGCCGTTTTCATCTAGTATTCTTTTTATTTGCATCGCCCAGCTGCCTCTTTTCGTGTGTTCTGTTGTTGTTTTTCCACGTTCATACGCTTGTCTGGGTATTCTGTCATCATCCATGTCTAATATTTTAAACCAGTATTTAACAGCTCTCGTGGCACTGTCTATGTATAGGGGAAAACCTACCCAGTTCTCCGTATATTAGACAGTTTGGTGTTTTTTTTCTTTACTCCTAATTTTTTTTAACAAGCCATCATATGAACTCCTTCAATGACGTTATAAGGGGTTGTACCCCATATTTCAGCTCCATACATGAGAGTAGGAGTTACTTGAGCTTCTATTAATTTGAAATATATATTGAGGTCTAATTGTCCAAGCGCGTACATGGTTTTCTGTATTTAAAAGATTTTTCTCTTAGCCTTCCCCACATATTCCGGTAGGGCTATGTCCAATGATAATTTAGTAGTTAGTGTGTAGCCTAGGTATTTATAGTGTCATCTGCGGTCTCAAAGGACCAGTCGCTTATTCTTGCATTCAAGTCACCGCCAATTAAATAATAGTAATCTTTGCCTTGCTCTATGTTGGGGGCGATCAATGCTTCTACTTTGTCTAGTGAACAATCATAGTCCTTATCCGTATAGTAAGGACTTTCTGCAGGGTGTACATATAGCGTAATGAAGAGAGTATCTTTATCACTATTCCATATACTTTTGTTGAATTCCAGGCATAAAAGGTGATCGAAATCAAATGTCAATACCCTAATTTTCTTCTCTAATGTTTTTCTGAATAGTAATAACAGGCCACCTGATGCCCTCCCCTATCTTATGCTTCTTATAGCAGCATATTGTTTGCATACATAATCAGGAAACATTATATCATGCTCGAAATCAAACAGCAAAAAAGTCTTAGACAAGCAGATTACATCAAAACGACGCAAGTATGCTATTAGAGCTTAATTTGGTTAGGAGGCCACCTATGTTCCAGCATATACAGTTTATATTGGTCCCGTTCTGGGCTCCGCTATTTCGATTCTCTTGTCTAAATATTCTCTGACATCCCCTACCCCTAATCTGTTTGCTCCCCTCTCCCTTTGTCAGACTTACTTTATCTGCTTTACTATATTGGTTTCTTGATTGGTTCTCTCCCCCTACCCCACCCCTCCTTTCTCTACCGTCATCTGGTTTATGGTCTGGTTTGTTTCTCGTCTTTGAAAGTGCAGAGACCAGGCCGAGATGTCACTTGTTGGTGTCTCTTCTCCCTGACCCTTTTTTCCGAGTTGCTTTTTGCGCTGTTGTCTGTGGGCTCTTGGAAGATAGTTTAATGCCCCCCCCCCCCCCCCCTCCCCCCTCCAAAAGGCTTGTTTCATTCTTTGGCTCTGTCTTTTTCCTGCCCCTTCCCTCAGTCCTCCTCTCCTGTTCAGCCTAGTGGCCTCATTCCTGTTTTCTGCTGGAGCATAGTTGTCTCCCCACCCTGATGGCAACTAACTGCCTCTATTACATCGTCATTTTCCCTCATAGGTTCTTCCATGGGATGTGGTTGCGTACTGGCTAAGTCCTTTTTAAGGGGACCCACACTTCCAGCCATCGCCTCCGCCTCCTCATCTTCAACACTGCCATCAACTGATACAAAATCGTCATCAATGTCATCGCTTTCAACTTCTGGTCTGGTCATATTAGACACCTGTGGCTCCACCAACTCAATCATTCCGAGATCAACAGACATGGTGTTGCTTTCTCCACTCACATTCAAGCTCACATTCAGACTACTAACATGCAAAGTATCATTATTTTTCACGCTCCCACTTTCATCCTTGCCATTCTCACCCATTCCACCTCTCTCCTTGATCTCGTTTTCATCAGGTTTCATTTGGTCGTTATTACTTTCACTCCCCTCACCTTTCTGCTTTGGTATGTTTTCACTCTCATCAGCCTTGGTACTACTGTTGCCACTAGCCTCCTGTCTGTCTCGGTCAGGTATATGTCCCTGAAGGTCTGTGCTTTGTGTGTCAGTTGTTCCCATATTTGTCAGGTAATATTCATTCATGGCATCCCCTCTAGGTCTCCTCATGTCCCCCTCCCTCCTTTCCTGTGCTTGGCTATTTTGTTGATTTTGCCTATTTTGGGCTTTGCTATTTTTCAGTTGGAGGTATCTTTGGTACCTGAAATATTTCTCTTTCATTACTTGTTGTTGTTTACAGCTTTCTTCGTAACCGTCAAAGCCCCTCTCCCAGTCCAACTCCGAATCATTTTCTGGATCCTCTCTGTCTAGGTCTAAAAAGGTCAGACTCCCCTTCTTATCAGTATCCTCAGTCTCCTGTATCATGTCGTCGGCCTTTCTTGCTTTCTGTCTGTTGCCTTTCCCTTGTTCCCAATCTTTCAATAGCTGTTGCCGTTCTGACATGGTGAATAATGGCCCTTTATCATTCCACCCCCCTTCAGACACCTTGTTGATATTATCCGTCTCCAAGTCATTTACCCCCTCCCTTCCCTCTCTGTCACTTTGCTGTGATGGCTGTGTCATGTCCCAGATACTGGTGATGTCTCTCTCTATATTGTTTGTCTCATGGATCTTAGCCTCATCCTCCCTTCCTCCTACAAGGCTGCACAATGAAGTACTTGGTGCTTTCTTGCTGGACTCAGGCTCAGTGTCGGCGCCTTGACTGCCTTTACCTCCGCCCGCTCCTCCCCCCCCCCCCCCCCCCCAAACCTCCTTTCAGTCATACCATCATTCATGGCTGGTAGGCTAATACGATTAGCTTTCTTCTTGGACCTGGTGTCATTGTCAGTTCTCTCCCTCTCTTTCTCTCCCCCTCTCCCTCCCCCGCCCTCCCCATTCCCATTCACAGTCCTCAGGTAAGCTAGCATTGCTAGATCTCAATCTAGGATCACTAGATACAGTGTTGGCTGGCTGACTCATTCTGATTGAACTAGGCCTAGGCCTAGGCCCAGACAGTGCATTATCTATGCCTCTCGCGGCCGCGTGTGACCCGCAATAGTTTCCATATTTGTGTCCTCCACCACCAGCGTAACGTTGGCCCTGAAAACCCTCTCTGCTCTGCGGCATAACTTGGTCAAAGTCTCTGACACTTGGTAGGTCATATCGGTTGGGCTGGGGGTGGGGGTGGGGGGGGATCTGGTGGTCGTACTGTCTCTGCCCTCCCCCTCTTCCTTTGGCATATGTACCCCTAGAATTGGGATACCGTCCCTTCCGCACATATAGTTGTCCCCTTAGGAAGTATCCTTCTTGACCTTCTACTTTAAGAGCTTGTAATTGTTTGTACTGGTTGCGTGTACGTTCCTGTGCCATACTTACGCCCGTCTGTTTTAACCCGCTGCGCCCCTTCTTGTCCCCAAGCAGTTTCATCACGACTGACCAGCTACGTAATTTAACCAAGATGGGTCTTGGTCTAGGTGTTTGGGTAGGACTTGCCCAGTCTGAACGCATCCACGATGGGATCCTCGCCTCGGCTACCTTCCCCGTAGTGTTCAGTTAACAGGTTTTTTACTTTCTCTTTGCGTGGTTCCCTATCATCGCTACTCCCACTGTTCTGCTCCGTAACCCCAAAAAGTTTGATGTTAAGCTTCACTCTCTGTTCCTCCTGTCTCTCCATCTCCCGCTCTATCCCTTCTAATCTCCTAGACATATCCCCGTACCCTTCTCGTAATTGGCCTACAGCCTCTGTATTCTTTTGTGTGTTTGCTTTGGTCTCTAGTAGCTCTTCATGTAGGGTATTGATCTGGTCCTCCATTTTGGATGTCCGAGGATCAATGCCTTTGAGTGTGTGCATGATGATGGATGTCTGTTTAACTATTTCGTGCTCTGTCTGTATGTTCTGTCTTTCTAGTCTACGGAAATGAGGTGTGATCTGGTGATGAGTGCCCCCACCCCCCTCTATCTTGCTCCCTCATGTTACTGTCGTAGCTGTAGTCTTGACTGTATCCGTATGCTGAAGGGCATCTTGGGTAGAAGTATGCATGCTCTTGAGACTCTTGAGCTTGTTGGGAAGCTTGACGTGAATTTGGGTATGGATTATGCTGGCTAAGCCCTGTGGTGGCGGTTGCCCATGCTCCGGCCCTGGCCCCGGGTTCAGCTCCACATCTGCAGCGCGTAGCAGTCTTTGGGCTACAAACCTCGGATTAAACTGATGGGGATCGGTGGGCCACAGGGGAGAGCCCCGAGTGGTCAGCACCTCCGAAGTTCCGCGCCGTATCGCGTGGGGAAAAAGTCCGTACAACTGAACCACCCCATCACGTCTGTACGTTGCAACCACGTGTTGTTTACAAACCGCGCGGGCCGTCTGCAGTTTGTTCGCTTTCTTCCCTTGGTTACACTGGTCGTCTCACTGCATGTGTGCGCGCGCTAAATACGGTCGTTGACACATTCAGCGTTGACGTCACGCTTTGTTGTCCATAGCAGCAGACGACAGCTTGCTCGGTAACCGCCGTCGAGTTCAACACTTTCAACTTTGACGACACACATTGTTTTTTTCCATCACTGCAGCAGACGACAACTGATTTGTTTATTCTCTTCACTGCGTGTGTGTGCTTTTAACGATAACCGTCTTTGAGTTTGATACGTTCAGCGTTACACGATCACAGCAGCAGATGACAGCATGCCTGGCTGTTCCCCCTTCTTCACCCACTGTCTTACTACTACGGGTTTCCGCTATACGATCACAACAGACGACAACAGGCTTGGCTGTTCCCCCCTCTTCACCTACTGCGTGTGTGCATCAACGCACTAGATTGAGAGCATACTTCAATGGTGCTTGCCTAGCGATAACCGCCTTTGTGTTCGACACGTGCAACTTTGGAAACATGCATTGTTTTTTACAATCACAGCAGCAAACAGCATCTGGTTTGATTGTTCTCTTCACTACGTGTGTGTGTGTCTACCGATAGCCGCATTTGAGTT
>CM031614.1:21677076-21709576 GCA_018398815.1 Conus ventricosus | reverse complement strand
ATCGTCAATATGCAGATCTCAAAACTGTCGTATCAATTTGCTTTTTAAATGAGACTGCATTTGTGGCAATCTTGATGGTACCCGGCAGTGAGTTCCACAGCCGTACAGAACTAGGATAAAATGAATGTAAGTGGCTGTCAATATTTGATGCAGGTATGGTATAACATTGACCGCCACTCCTGGTGCTACTTTATTCAATACTAGTTGTTCCACTGGAATATCAATCAGTTTAGCTCTGCCTTTGAAGAAGGTATTAAGTTTGATAAAAGCTCTTCTCTCTTCTAAGGTTTCCATTCTAATTTCCTCATGTTCTTCCAAGTATTCCCCTTATCTCTGATATGGTTCCCTGTTACGAACCGTGCTGCTCTCTTCTGAATCTTTTCGAGGTTATCAATGTCCTTTAGATGGCAAGGATCCCAGACTGAGCAACCATATTCCAGTACTGGTCTAACCAGTGTTTTGTAGCAGTCGTCTTTAACCTTTTTGGGGCAGTCGTTGATATTCCTGTATAAGAAAGCTAAGATGTTATTTGCTTTCTTACATACTAAATGGTAATGTTCTTTCCATTTGAGACGACTATCTATAATCACGCCTAAATATTTTGCAGCATTGGTTTCTTTAAGAATAGTATCATGAATAGAATATTCTGATCTGGTTGGTGAGCGTTTATTACATATACACAACACTTGGCACTTCTGGGGATGAAATTCCATTTTCCAAGTTCTTTCCCACTCTTGTAACCGTTTAGATCTTCTTGTAGAATGCGTTTATCATTCTTGCTTCTGACTGTTCTATGTACTAAGCTGTCATCTGCAAAAAGCCTTCGGTAGTTCCAGGAGAGAGATTTCTACTTATGTCATTTATATAAATTAAGAAAAACAAGGGCCCCAGAACAGTTCCCTGTGGTACACCTGACAAGACTGGTTTAAATGGGATGACGACCCTTCCACAGCAACTTTCTGCGTTCTCCCAACAAGGAATGATCTAGCCCATTTTAGCAAAGAACCGCCAATGCCGATGTGTTCTAGTTTAAGCAGCAGGCCCTCATGGTCAACCTTATCGAAGGCTTTAGAAAAGTCTAATAAAATTGCATCTATTTGCTGTCTGTTGTTAAGACAGTTATTAAAATTATTGAGAGTTGTTTAAGTTGAGTCTCACAACTCCTTCGCTGTCTAAAACCATGCTGGGCGTTATTTAAGAAGTCATATTTGTCAAGATGGTCCAATATGCTACTATATATTATGTGTTCAAGTAGTTTTGCTGATATGGATGTAAGAGATACAGGTCTATAATTCTCTGCTTTTGTTTTGTCACCCTTTTTGAATAAAGGAACAATGCTACTCATCAGGTATTACTCCCTGGTCCAGTGAAGCTTGGTAAAGTAGTTGGTATACCTCAGTCAATTCACTGGCACATAATTTTAAGAGCTTGCCAGGAACGCCATCAGGACCAGTAGCTTTGTTTTCATTGATGTTGGTCAGTAACTTAAATACTCCTGCTTTGTTTACTTTGATGTTTTGCATTTCAGGGAGTTTTTCATCATCCTTTAGTCTAACGTTAATTAAAGGCTTGGGATTTGAGAAAACCGAACAAAACTGCTTGTTTTGTAAACAAACATTTCGACCTAAAACCCACCAGAACCATCTATTCGCAAGAAAAAGCTGTCACTCAAAAAGTGCAATTGTTTTTAAACACATTCACAGACATATTCTTTTCATAAAAGAAAAAAGGAAAAACAGAAACAACACAAAACAAAAAAAAAACTCGAACAAATGAGAAATGCCAGCTTTAAGACATTTCGTCCAGAGACACTGGGATTACAAGTCATGAAGCAACACACACACACACACACAAACACATCCACCCACTCTCTCTCTCTCTCTCTCTCTCTCTCTCCTCTCCTCACACACACACACACACACACACACACACACACACACACACACACACACACACACACACACACCGTGTGGTTCCATTCAGGTAACTGGAAAGGCTAGCAAACACGGAAACTCTTTTGTTCCTTTGTATCTACCAAAAAACCGTCAGAGCTAGAGGAAACTGGAGAACAGTTGCACTTTGTGCGGTGCAACTCCTCGGGGAGTACAGAGAGAAAGTCGGGAGGGACGATAGAGATAGAATAGGGAAGGGAAGGGTGTGGGGAAAGAGAGAGAGAGAGAGAGGGTGGGGTCACTACCGCGGAGAGAGAGAGAGAGAGAGAGAAGAGAGAGAGGGGGATATCGCTCCTGAAGTAGTGGGGGGGGGGGGGGAGTTACAATAATGACCATTGAGTAAGGTGGGTCCAAGTCTGTGAGTATGAAGTGTGTGCATGTATGCGTGTGATGGCTGCATGCATGTACTCGTATATCTCTTTCTCGTTGGAGTGTTGTTTTCGTTCGGGGTGTCGACCGTTACTTGATATTTATCCCATCAGGCTGACGCCAGCTGGATCAACTGTGTGCAAACATCGCTAAAACATGTCATGTGTTAAGTGTAAAGGAATGGCCACTTCCCTCTCCTAAAAGAAGATCTGCTTCTTCAGAATTAGCCAGGAAAGTGTCGGAAATAAGAA
Source organism: Conus ventricosus (assembly GCA_018398815.1). Classification (NCBI taxonomy): domain Eukaryota; kingdom Metazoa; phylum Mollusca; class Gastropoda; order Neogastropoda; family Conidae; genus Conus; species Conus ventricosus. The sequence goes on along the minus strand of CM031614.1, from coordinate 21,707,004 downwards.
AGAAAACCTACTCGCTTTTGTTTCCTGATGTCGGCCTTCTCCAGTTGTACCCAAAAATCACTTCCAGATTTAGACCTCAGATATAATGAAGTTCTACATGTCAGCTTCTTGCTGTGTTGAAGTCGTCTGTAAGTTTACAAGTGTGATAATCTACACTCGGGTTCATCATCAAGATACCAGTCTCCCCTAATTCTGATACTAGTTCTATGTCACTGTATTTTTTATTTTTGTAGCCCGAATACTTGCTCCAGAAACTTTTCATGGAAACACTCCTGCACAAAAATGTTGTCTGGACACAATTCATACGACTTCGCTTACTTATCAACCGACGTGTGTAAGGTCCAGTCAACAAATTCCTGCCACCAAACCTTTAAATAGTGTAGTTGTGGGTGGTTTTTACCCCTCGCTGATTAAAACACTCGACATGCTGTATGTAACTTATACAATTGCTAATTCTCTTCAAAAAAGAATCCAACAGCACCCCCAAAGCTTTGTTTCAATTACTACCCTTTGCTGGTTTCTTTTGGGAGTGCTGTTGGATTCTTTTTGAACCCTTGGTGGTGAGAACACCACAGTATTATGGACTGTGGTGTGTCTCTACAGACACAATCAGCCGTGTCTCCCTGATGAGTCCGATCCAGCGGACGAAAGGCCTAGGGGCAGGCAATACAAATAGGTCTGCCTTCAAGAGGGATTACGATGGTTCCCTCATTCAGCCAGTGAAGAGGTTTCATAATTTATAATGTATTTTCTTCATTTCATGTTCCCATTTCCTTCATTTTCAGCCCCCCCCCCCCCCCCCCCCCCCCCAAGTTCAAATCTTTGACAAGTCATTACTGTGATGACGGAGGGGTTGTTGGCCTGCGCTTGTTTTCCCCCCACTATTAGATTGTTCGTCTTTGTATTTGTCTGACTTTATTCAAGTTTAAAAGGCTGTGCCAGTCTTGAATAAAAGTTACTTTTTGTTAGGTTTTCTAATGGTAGCAAGACTTACCCTACGTGTTTATTGTTTACTGAACCCTGCCTCATTTTATTTTCGATTCAGGTATGCTGGTATGCAGAATCTTTAAAAAGAAACTTCAAAAGGGCATTTTCTTTGACAATCTTTTCCACGTGATCATTTTATGACATTGTTGTGTAGTCTGATCTGTATGCAATTTGCATATCAGTATAAATACGACTGAGCCCGTATTAAAAAGAGACGAAAAACACACGTAAGTCGAATCTGTTGGAAAGGATTAATTCTTTGCCATGTGGTTTACCTGCATTCTGTATTTAACTCCCTACACCTTTCAGTCAACCCTATATTTAAGCTGAGAAACGATATATTATAGTTGTGGTTAAATATCCCGACTGAACAATTTCTTTTGCCGTCTTAAACATTTGCTTTTTTCTTCGGCGGATAGAAAGTTATGATAAAATCTAAAGAAAAAAAAAAAGCGTATTAAAGTGAAGTGCATGCTCACTGTCCAACCTTTACATGACCAACCGAACCCCGTGCAGTAGTGAACAGTACAAGTACATGATTAGGAACGTGATCCGTGAGTGGGTGTGGATATCCTCCCTCCTGTGAGTGTGTAAAATTGTGTGTGTGTGTGTGTGTGTGTGTGTGTGTGTGTGTGTGTGTGTGTGTGTGTGCGTGCGTGCGTGCGTGCGTGCGTGTGTGTGTGTGTGTGTGTGTGTGTGTGTGTGTGTGTGTGTGTGTGTGTGTGTGTGCGCGCGCGCGCGTGCGTGTCAGGAGATGCTGGGTGGCAGAGGGGTGACACTGACAAGAAATTCTAGACACATACCTGTTGTTTCGTTTTGTTTGGTATTTCATTGCGTCTCTGTCTTTAACATACCAATTTTAATACGCTCAGGTTTCGACAACCTCCACGTTGGGAAACTCTCAATCTTGTCTTTCCAGTTCTGTCAAAAAATGGTGCTGGCCAAATGCCGAACAAGTTTAGCTGCACAAGAAGATCGTACCAGCAGTCATTTCATTCAGTTGTGCAGTCCTGGCATATGGTCCGCTGACGACCGAAGCTGAATTAGAAACTGTTGGAGCGGAAGCAAAAAAAAAAAAAAAAAAAAAACGAAAGAAAAAAACAAAAAAACAAAAACACGTGAAATGATTGTCACAAAGTGCTACTAGGACCAGCGGGAATGTTCCTGTGGACAGCAAACTCTTTTGAACAGTGTGTATGCTACCGACATGGTCGACTACGGGTAAGCATCCAGACATGAAAGTGAACTCTTCACGTCATGGAGTGCCATCCACCACGGGTGTCAGCCATCTCTCCCTCCCTCTCTCTCTCTATCTCTCTCTCTCAGGTCATTATCTATCTACCGACCCCATTTGGGGGCCATGTTAACTTAATTACGGCCTTTATTATTTTTACCCTAGCAGTATAATTTCGTCGTGATCAGTGGCTTTAAAGTTGCTTCTAGGTTTCTGATTGGTTTGATTTAGGTCTAATGCCAAATTCAAGTCCCCGTCTCGTAACTTATTTTTTCAGTTCTTCAGACAAACTGGGCTATCTATGACTGTAGTGCCATGTAGAATTCCTGAATCTAAGAAAAGAGTTTGTGTGGCATGAGGGAGAAGAAGAAGGAGGAGGAGGAAGTGGAGGAGTAGGAAGAGGAGAAAGAAGAGGACGAGGAAAAAGAAAAGAACGACAGTAAGAACAAACAACAAAGAGTGACAAAGAGGAGAAAGAAAAGAACGACAGTAAGAACAAACAACAAAGAGTGACAAAGGGAAGGATGACAAACAACAAGAAGAGACAGCAGCAATCAATTAACAACGAAACCTTCCATGATTTAAACTCTGTGAAACAACATCGCATTAAAAACAAGATGCAAAGCATATAAACGTACTCCCAGTTTATCCTGAATGCGCGTGAGATATTCCATAAAGAGGAAAAACCGTCTTGGACTGGTGTAACCGTTAGTAATGGCTATTCTGGTAAACATCGGCCATCGTCTGTGACCTATAATGAACTCACTTACAAATTTTCAGAAAGATCGGCCAAGAACTTTCTGAGATTTGCCTTAAAGAAGAAAACTATTATGGGCCGTTAGTAATGGCTATAACGGTAAACGTAAACATCGGGCATCATCCGTAACCCATAATGAACATACCTACACATTTTCAGAAATATCGGCCAAGTACTTTCTGAGATATTCCATAAAGAAGAAAAAAAGTTACAGGCCGTTACAGCCGTTAGTAACGGCTATAACGGTAAACTAAAACATCGGGCATCATCCGTAACCCACAATGAACATTCATACTAATTTTCACAAGGATCGGCCATGTACATTCTGAGATATTCCATAAAGAAGAAAAAGCGTTACAGGCCGTTACAGCCGTTAGTAAAGTATAACGGTAAACTAAAACATCGGGTATCATCCGTAACCCATAGTTCACAAAGATCAGCCAAGTACTTTATGAGATATTCCATAAAGAAAAAAATGTTACAGGCCGTTACAGCCGTTAGTAATGGCTATAACGGTAAACTAAAACATCGGCATCATCCGTGACCCATAAGGAACATACCTGCTAATTTTCACAAAGATCGGCCAAGCACTTTCTGAGATATTCCATGAAGAAAAACAACCGTTACATGCCGTTACAGCCGTTAGTAACGGATATAAAGGTAAACTAAAACATCGGGCATCATCCGTGACCCATGATGAACATACTTACAAATTTTCAGAAAGATCGGTCAAGTGCTTTCTGAGATATTCTATAAAAAAAGAAAAACCGTTACAGGCCGTTACAGCCGTTAACATCGGGCATCATCCGTGACCCATAATGAACATTCCTACAAATTTTCAGAAAGATCGGCCAAGTACTTTTTGAGATATTCCATAAAGAAGAAAAACCGTTACAGGCTGTTACAGCCGTTAGTAATGGCTATAACGGGGTAAACTAAAACATCGGCATCATCCGTGACCCATAATGAACATAACTGCTAATTTTCACAAAGATCAGCCAAGTACTTTCTGAGATATTCCATGGAGAAGAAAAACCGTTACAGCCGTTCAACGGCTGCAACGGTAAACTAAAATATCGGGCATCATCCTTGACCCATAATGAACATACTTACAAATTTTCAGAAAGATCGGCCAAGTGCTTTCTGAGAAATTCTATTTAAAAAAAAAACGTTACAGGCCGTTACAGCCGTTAGTAACCGGCTGTAACAGTAACCTAAAACATCACGCATTATTCATGACCCATAATGAACATACCTACAAATTTTCAGAAAGATCGACCAAGTACTTTTTGAGATATTCCATAAAAAAGAAAAACCGTTACAGGCTGTTACAGCCGTTAGTAACGGCTATAACGGGATAAACTAAAACATTGGGCATCATCCGAGACCCATAATGAACATACCTGCTAATTTTCACAAAGATCGGCCAAGTACTTTCTGAGATATTCCATGGAGAAGAAAAAGCGTTACAGGCCGTTACAGCCGTTAGTAACGGCTGTAACGGTAAATTAAAGCATCGGGCATCATCCTTGACCCATAATGAACATACCTACAAATTTTCAGACAGATCGGCCCAGTAGTTTTGTCTGGAGCGAGTGGAACACATTTTGACCACGACACACACACACACACACAGCATTTCTTCGTTCCCATTCTAAAGTACTCCCTGTTCTATAAGAACTGGGAGTACAAAAAAAAAGGGGGGGGGGGGGGGGAGGAAAAAATTGCACAAACAAATAAGCCAAAAAATCGAAAACATCTGCATGCAAAGTAATGATTACTAGTTCTAGTCCTGAACCAACCGGCACGATAACCACAGAACACCTGACAGGCCTGCAGACCTAACTGTCCGGAAATTACACTGCCACCCAGTCGAGCAGAGGAACCGCACGGCATGACGAGACTGTGTCACTCCCAGTCTCTGGTCCCGCTTCGCCTGTGACTGTCGTCTGCTAACATTACCCGACGTGCAATCGCAGAAAGCACCGCGATGTCTCGTGGACAACGCACTTGCGCCCGCACGCGCTCGCGAGGAGCTGGAGGCAGGTTTGGGAAAGGGAAAGCAGTGGCGGGTGGGACGGGGTCGTGGAGAAGATGGTACAGGTAGAGAGAGGGGTGGGAAGGCCATAACTGGTTTTCTAGTTGTTCGTGAGCCTGTTCTAACCCACCCAGTGAAAGACGTAAGCAACACCAGCAACTACAATGACGGAAGACAACACTAACGACCACCACATTCGAACAACAACACCAACCAACTCCACCATGAACGTCTAAGCCCAAGGCATCCGAGATTACCGCGAAAGAACAATTTGTTCCTGAAAGCTTTTGCTCGAAGACGTAAAACTCAACCATCTCTCTCTTCGTGTGCCTTAGAGTTAGCGGTGTGGTTCTTGCGTTGCGGCAAGTTAGACTGTTTATGTAATTCCCCGCCCAGTTCACGTTGTCGTTCTGGTGGCAGTAGTTAGACCTCTCACCTTACCCATTTCCTCCCCTCCATTCCCTTCACCAACACTCTCCTCCTCCCTGCCCTCCCTTCCGGATTCCCCTCTTTCCACAGACGAGTATCCCCCCTTGGCTTACCCTCTGAGACGAGAGTCGACATTTAATTTGAATGCCACGAGACCGAAAGTGGGGGGCAACGGTGTAGGTGGGCGGTGAGAGGGAGGGGGTATTGGTGCAGAGTCATCTGAACACAATTCTGCGAGTTACGGCGCTCGATGCACACAGAGCAAAGCAACCTTTTTGTTTGGATGTTTTTGTTTTTTCTTTTTTGTTTGTTTGTTTTCCCTCACTATGAAAACAAAACCTGTGCATTTTCGACGAACTTGTGTGTGTGTGTATGTGTGTGTGTGTGTGTGGGGGTGGGGGGTGGGGGGTGGAGTGTGTGTGTGTGTGTGTGTGTGTGTGTGTGTGTGTGTTTCTTCCCTTCACTAGACGTGTTACGGTTAGGGTAGTAGACGTCACTTCAAAAATCTGTTCTGACTGGCCAGTGTAGAGTCCATTATCTGGGACTTACAAAGTCAGGCCTACTTTTAGAACGAGTAAATCTTCTTTAGCAGACGACACAGCTTCCATATCAGTGCAGCCGTCATGCATCATTTCTTGCTTTGGCGTTTTGTGGTAGGAATATCTTTCTTCGTCGCCTTCAGAGTCGCGCAACGTAGAATAGAGCCTCAAAACCTCCCTGGCACACTGAATGGAGCATGATCAATTTGCAATTCTACTGACAAATAAAATTGATGTTTTGGGACTCAGAGGTAAATTTTCCCAACGAACATCGACCAGCGGATGTCTACAGAACGTACTGATACCCCCCCCCCCCCCCCCGCTCAGTACTCTCCCTGCTCAATTCTCACCTGCTTGTCGCTGCTCAATACTCCTCATGCTCAATATCCCCCCTGTCCAGTATTGCCCCTGCTCGATATTCCCCCTGCCTAGTTCCCCCTTGCTCAATACTCCCCCACCCACAACGGAAAGAAACTGTTCTTCTGAATGTTGGGGGCTACAACAGGAAATCTTTTCCACACCACAATTAAAAACCACGCGCTCGCGCACACATGCACACCTGCCATAGGAAAGCAGCGGGAGTGTTGAATAGGGGCAGTATTGATAATGGGGAGTATTGAGCAGGGAGTGTCTTTTTAGTAGAGCACTGGACAAACTTCCTTAACAAGAGCATCATTCTCTGGAAAGGCAGCTCCATTTTCAAACCTTCCCACCATGCACCACTAGATCTATCAGTTGTTTATAGAGAACGGTGCGTACCGCCCTTTTCCGCCCTCCCGCCCCGACACCTCAAACAACTGAACCGCTCTGTGGTGTGCCTACTCTATTTGAGTCGACAACAGTAATAAGACAAACCGGTCGTAATCCGGGTCTTTGTTGCCTTTCTCAGCGCCATTTTTGGAGAGCGGTTTGCGGCATTTTTAATTTCTTATCAACTTTTTGGTCATCCCATCGACTTCTGACAAACCTCACAGTGTCTGACTTTGACAGCAACAGTGGACGAGCTTGACTGGTGGACGAAATATTTAATCAGACTGTTTTTTTTAAAACTAGATTGACGACGGAAATGAATCGGACATCGCGACCCAGCAGACGACACCGACATTGACTTTGAAGAGGAAGAAGAAAGAGTGGATGAGAGTAGTGACAGTGACTTTACGTAGGTGGGCGGGTGGGTTGTTCGATGTCGGTTGATGTGCAGCGTCATTGCAATGGCCAAACAACGTTTTTTTTCAGACTGAACTTGGTTTGTTTGTGGTAAGGGCCCCCTCCCACGTCCACAGCAGAGACTTCAAAAAACCTTTTGATTATTTTCATTTGGTTTCCTTTGGACCATTCCATCCCCATGGCCAGGGAAACCAACCTGTATGCGAGACAAAGGCTCATGGCTGCTGGGATTTCCCTGAAGAGTATCTTGAGGCAACCACGTGGATGAATCACGTTTATGTTGGTCTTCTATCTATATGAACATGGCCCCTGTTCCTCATCGCGATTTTTTGACTGGAAAGACACCGATCTTTTCCATAATCCTTGGGTGTCGAGTATTAGCGAAGAACAGGTTTAGCAGCTGACTTAGTATTTCTCTCTGATTTCATCAGGCTGTTCCCTGAGGGTATGACCACCTGTTCAAAGTCAACCTCTCATTTTTTATGACTCAGAAATGTTTTGCTATGCAGTTTCTTCACCGGGTCAGAACATCACAGTAGATGAGCCATGATCAAGTTCAAGGGTCGGTTGTGGTTTTGCAGTAAAATGCCTTGAAAAACCCAAACAGAGTCGGGCCTCAAAGTTTGGGCTTTGTGTGATGCTGATTCTTTTTTTGTGCTGAATATACATATATACTGGGAAAGAACAATGATTTTCCCTGTGGGATGGCTTAAGCCTTTGGGATCGCGTTTTTCAAACTCTTGACAGAACCCCATCGTTCAAGTGGCGCACCAAATCTACTTTGACATTACTTCACTTCATACCCCCTCATTCCTGATCTTTTTTAGAAGAAACCCTTAGCATATGGAACTGTGCGAAACAACAAAAAGGGTCTGCCACAGGAAAATGAAGCCAGCAAAGCGTGTCAAGAAGTCGGGGGGGACACAAATTTGCTGGTTTCGCCCAGTTTGGGTTTGATGGTGACGATAACGGCAAGCTTCAGACTCATTTTGCTTGGGTTTTGGGACCGTCGTAAGATCACCATTCTTATTTCTGGCCCAAATGATAGAAATGATGGAGAGCTTGTCAGAAAAGGAGGCGCAGGGGGGGTTGTTGAAAAAGCCAGGTATTCTAGGCCTCTGTTTTTGACTGAGTACACAGAAAATTTAATGATCTTGTCAAGCACGATCAGCCGTGATCATGTTTTGGGTTCCAAGCAAAAATTTTCAAAAGTGATGGAAGTATGTCTTTGCCGCCTGAACACTGCCCAGTAAATCCCTTATGTCATCTACAGAAACTCTGCAGCCGCCCTACTGAAAAAGCATGTGGATTTTCAGATTTGAGATCTTCATGGGCTTGGTCAAGGGTTTCAAGGGTCAACAACGGATTGGCTGCCCCGTCGTTCATGATACGCGAGACAAGCACAAGACACTCCTTCCAGAATCCAGTCTGCCAGAGGCAAGAAGGACTGTGTCTTGTGCCAAAGGAAGGCAGGAAAAACCCCAGCAGGCAATGCCCATCCAGTCAACACATGAGTGTGTGATCTTTTAGGCCCTCGCTGTGCAAGGATCGCGGGCTGTTTCCGTTCTTTTTCATCAGGACTGTACGACCCCCCCCCCCCCCCCCCCCCCCCCCCCCCCTTCTTAGGCAGTACACCTGATACTGGACTCCACCAAGGATAGACCTTGTCATTGCTGTTTTGTACAGACTTTTTCTGGGTTGACTAAGTAATGAAAGTGCTACATAAAAAGACTGAAGTTTGTGCAAGTGAGGAAAGTGCAAAACGGAAAGAAAATGTCACGTAAGTGGTCTGTGTGTAAAAAAAAGTGCAAAAAAGCAAGAACGTTTCAAGTCACTGTGTTCTTTGTGTGTGGCCACATATGGATTATACAATTCGATATTCATGGAGCCATATGGTGAGTACAATAAAAAAAATAAACCCGAGTGCTGGTTTGTGTTGTGATGCCTGTCCATTCTTCCTTCCTGCTAACACCTGCATGTCAAGCACAGACGAGACAGAAAAAATTATCTCACAACACACGCAATCTTACTCCATACGCGTTCTTACCCAGGGATATAACGCTTAGACTTTTGATAAAATACCACCCCTCTCTTTTTTAAATTATTAGAAAATGTCTACACTCAGAACTCCGGGTGTAGAGCAGAAAGAAATGGGAAAGGTTTAAAAGGTTTTTCACTCAGCTTATCATCACTGAAAGATTCTCCCACGTCTTTCCTCGTCGCCTCTCTCCCCTGAAGTTCAACCCGGGACGACGTCAACGACCCCAACCTGGGTCTGGCTCCACGATAGCCAAACGTAGCCGGGACCTTCCTTCTGTAAGTCCTCACGACCGGTTGCAGCCTCAAACGCCTACGGCAGGGAGCTCTCCAGCTTCTTCTCTCCCGTAGCGGAGCATGCCATCTGTACATCTTCACCACCCGGTGCAGCCTCAAACGTCTACGGCCCGGGAGCTCCTCCAGCTTCTCACTCCCGTAGCGGAGCATGCCACCTCTACAAAAAGTCTGGGAACACCCATTACTATCCCAGTTCTTAACACTTCAATAATAAATTTATCAGCTTCGTCTCCACCTGAAAAACTAACCACCATTCCCTTCTCTCTCCACCTCGGCAATTTCTGAGAAAAATAGAAATAAACAATATTATTTCCAATTCATTTCAACAAACAAGACAATTTTATTATTAAAAAAACAGCTTGTCTCCTCACACGGCCTCGAACCATCTCGAATCTATAAAACAATGGAAAGAGTAATTTTCATATACTTGTCAAACATATTCATCGTAATACTATTCATAAACCATAAACAAAAAAACAAGCTGAAAGAAAATGAATATTTAACTTAACAACACTAAGTCTTCAACTTACCCGGGCCTCTCTCTCCCAGGACTTTACTAGCGTCTTACGCTCTCTCGGTCTGTCACAGCAGACAGCGCACGCTCTCTCTCCGGTCTGTCACTGCAGACAGCTAAACATCGACCGGCCACACATACAAACTTCAAACTCACCCGTTATAAAAACTGCACGAGATCCATGCATCTCCCTTCTAAAACCTGTGCACGGGCTACACACATGTCTGCATCAGCCATATCAAAAATTTTATACCAGTTTGGGTGCGCTTATACACTGCAATAAAATAAATGCACCTTCTCTATACTAAACACAATTACAGCACCCAGATCATCGTTTTTTATAAGAACGGGGCGTACCGCCCTTTTCCGCCCCCCGCCCCGACCCTAAAAAACTAACCCCGCTCTTGTGTGCCCTCATTTGAGTCGACAACATAAAAACAAACCGGCGTAATCCGGGCTTTGTGCCTTTTTTCACCCCTTTTTTGGAAGGGGTTTGGGGGCTTTTTTTAATTTTCTTATCAACTTTTGGTCATCCATCGATTTCTGACAAACCCACAGTGTCTGATTTTGACACAACAGGGAAATGACTTGACTGGGACAAATATTTAATCAGACGGTTTTTAAACTAATTGCACGAAAGAATGGGACATCGCGACCCACAGACGCACCGAATTTTTGAAAAGGGGAAAAGAAAAGGGATAGAGTAGTACAGTGACTTTTACGTGGTGGCGGGGGGTTTTTCTGAGTCGGTTGATGGCACGCTTTTGCAATGGCCAAAAAACGTTTTTCAACTGAACGGTTTGTTTGGTGCGTACAGGCCCCTCCCACCCACACAGAGACTTCAAACACCTTTTGTTTATTTTCTTTTGGTTTTCCTTTGGGACGCTTTCCCATCTCAGGCCCGGGGAAACCAACCTTTGCGAGAAAAAGGCTCAGGCTGCTGGACTTCCTAAGAACTTTTGAGCAACCACTGGGGATGAATCACAGTTTATTGGTCTTCTCATTTTTAATAAACTGGCCCCTTTCCCACGCGATTTTGACGGAAAGACCCCGATCTTTTCCAAAAACCTTGGGGCGAGTATTATGCGAAGAACATTTTACAGCGATTTAGTATTTCATCTCTCTGATTTCTCGGGCTGTTCCCCTGGGGGGTTATGACCACCTTTCAAAGCAGACCTCCATTTCATACTCAGAAATTTTTCTATCATTTTCCTACCTGGCAGAACATCACAGTAGAGACCAATGACAATTTTCAAGGTTTTTTGTGGTTTTGCAGTAATGCCTGAAAAACCAACAGAGGGGGCCCAAAGTTTGGGTTTTTGTGTGATGCTGATTCTTTTATGTCTAAAATTATACATATAACGGGGAAACTAATGATTTGCCTGCTGGATGGCTTAACCCTTTGGGGATCGCGTTGTAAAACTCTTGAAGAACCCCATCGTTTCAAGTGGCGCACCATCTACTTTGAAAATTACTTACTTCATACCCCCCCTAAAACCTGATCTGTTTTAGAAGAAACCCTTACATAGGGGAACGTCGAACAAAAAAAAGGGTCGCCCCCCAGGAATAAAGCCAGCAAAGCGGCAAAAAGTCTGGGCACAAGTGCGGGTTTCGTCAGATTGGGATGGTGACGAAAAGGGCAAGCTTCAACTCATTTTGTTTGGGTTTGACCGTCGTAAATCACCATTCAATTTTTCCTCCCCATGAAAAAAGATGGAGAGCTTGTCAAAAAGGCGCGGGGGGTGTTAAAAAACCAGGTTTTCACCCCTGTTTGTGACGATACACAGAAAATTTAATGACTTGTCAAGCACATCAGCCGTGACAGTTTGGTTCCAAGCAAAAATTCTCAAAGTGATGGAAGTATTTTTTTGCCGCCTGAACACTGCTCCAGTAAATACTTAAGTCATCTACAGAAACCGCACCCCCCCTCTGAAAAAGCTTGGGGTTTTTCAGATTTTGAATTCTTCAGGGCGGGCAATGGTTTAAAGGGGTCAACAACGGATTGGCTGCCCCGTCGTTCAGATACCAAAAAGCACAAGCACACCCCTTTCCAAATCCTTCTGCCAGAGGCAAAAGGCTGGTCTTGGCCAAAAGGAAGGCAGAAACCCCCCACAGGAAATCCATCCAGTCAACCTGATGGGTGATCTTTTAGGCTCGCTGAAAGGGATGCGGCTGTTTCCTTTCTTTTCACGGGACTGTACGCCCCCCCCCCCCCCCCCCTTCTTGCAGTACCCCTATACGGGACTCCACCAAGGACAGACCTTTCATTGCGTTTTGACAATTTTTTCTGGGTTGAAAAGGGAATGAAATGCTACATACAAAATCTGAAGTTTTGAAAAGGGGAAAGGAAAAAACGGAAAAAAATTTCACGAAAAGTGGTCTTTTGGAAAAAAAAAAGTGCAAAAAAAAAGAACTTTTTTCAATCACTTTTTTTTGGTGTGGCCACATATGGATTAACAATTCGATATTCGGAGCCATAGGGTGAGTACAAAAAAAAAAACCCTGAGGCGGTTGTGTTGTGATCCTGTCATTCTTCCTTCCTGCTAACACCGCAATGGTGGAAATATTTTTATCTACGCTTTTTTTGGCTCACAAACCAAACTAACCCGGGGCAGATCAAAAAGCATCACCCCAATATTTTTGGGGGCAGATACGGAATGATTTTCCCTGTTATTCTTTTTTTTACTACAAAAAAAACTTTTGTGACTGAAAAGCGTCAAACTTTTTCACATTTTTCCTACTACCGTCTCACACATACACCTCAAACACCCTTCAGTTTTCTTTTCAGATTGCGAAGCTGCCCACCTGCCATCAAACGGGTGGGGCACTATAACTTTTTGGGGTGTTGAATGCCGCTGTCACCTATTTCACTAGATATTTTTTTTGAGGAAAAAAAAAAATTCAGGTGCGATGTTGAGGCAGAAAAATATTTTTGGGGAAGGAAGAGGGCATTTGCTACTACCCAAAATATTTTTCGCCTCAACCCCCCAACCGAATTTTACCTGCATCCTCTCTCTCTCTCTCCTCTCTCCCCCCCCCCCCCCTCCTTCCCCCTCTCCCCACTCTCCTCTCTCTCTCTCTCACCACAAAATTTTTGTTTAAATTTGCTGCCCGAATTGGTTTCAAATTTAAAAAGAAATAAAAAACAAACCACAATTTGATAGAAAGACTCAAATTTCACAAAAATACAAAAATAAATGGAGGGCGAACTTAAGTTTGCATTTTGTTTTTTGGGTATTACAAAAATGTCCTGCCTCAACACTCAAACCAAATTGATTTGGGAAATTTTTGAGGTAAATGTTTTAAGGTCTTTCAGAAAAACGGTAATTTATTCCATAATTAAATTCGTTCGCAAGGAATGATTTTTGACAAATTTTTGTACGGCTGTATTCTTTACATATTAATACTCTTTAAATTTCAGCTGTTTGGAAATCTCAGCACGTTTCAAGTCATCAATGCATTTCAAAATTTGAAAGTTTGGATAGGCGCCGTAATATTTTTTGCCGCTAAATGGGGATTTTAGGGCTCCAGCCTTTCGTTGGAAAAGTTTTTTAATCCCCCGTATGATTTTTTCTGCCTTCATTTTAAAACCCTCCCAATAAAAGCAAAATCCTTTAAAATATGGATTCAAAATGAACAACTCCAAAGTAATCACTAATCCTTCTGTGTCCTTGAAAATTCCTTCTGCTTTTCCCAATTCAGCGGTAATTCTTTAAAAAAATAATTTTAAAAACAGATTGAAAATTTAGTTTTAAGTCGAAATGGCACACACGCAGATTGTACTTTATTTTCAAACGAAATGGGGACACGACAGGGAAAATGAATTGCCTACGAAAATTTTTTTTGGTTTTGGATCGACATTTGGCCGAAACTCCTTTTAGTTTTTTATTACGAACTTGCAGAACATAGAGAAAGGTTTTTTTCCCATAAAACAAAAGAACAAAAAAATACTTTTCGACTAAACGTATTTTTTTTTACAACATTCAACCCGAATCAACTGGGAAATCAATCAGCAAAAGGGCAGTCATCTTGATTATCCGGGGGCGTCAAACCTTTCAGCAATAAAACACAGTGTTTGGAAAGAATGTGATGACTAAAAGAATGAAAAACCATGGGAAATTTTTCAGTCGAACACGTTTAAAGACGAAAACCCGTTCAAAAAAAGATTGCAGCGGAAATTTTAAAAAAAAAAAAAAATTTAAAACAAACACTGAGCCGTTTGAAACGTTGCAAACACTAAGACAACGAGCTTCGACCTGGGGGCTTTTCAGGGCCCACACACCACACACAACACCCAACCACCACAACACACACACACACCACACCGCTCTCTCTTCTCCCCCCTCCTCTCTCTCTCTCTCTCTCTCTCTCTCTCTTCAAAAAAAATCCATACAAACCAAAACCCAAAAAGACAGGATTAAATAAAGAAATAAGGGAGGGAAAAGTGCAGGTAACAGTCCTCGTCATATAAAACGACAAAAAAGAAATTTCAAAAAGGGGAAAATGGGAAAAAAGGGGGAATAGGGGAGGGGAGGGGGGGGGGGGGGGGGGGGGGGGGAGAGGGAAAAATGATGAAAAGGACGACGCAACTATAAAATTGAATCCTCACAGACAGCAGGGGAACCAGGAGTCGTATTTTGAACCGAAACCCTTTTTTTACGTCCGGTAGGGTCGTTGGGTTTTCGCCTTAGTGAAACTGTTCAAAGGGCACGCTGGTTGCGTTTCTCGCGCTCCCCCCCATGGGCTTCTGTAACAGGGAAAGCCACGTTCTAAGATTTGTGGCAGCTCACGCCACAAGGAAACAATTCTGCTCATCAAATTTATAAATGACCGAGGATTATTTACCACGCTTTTTTAATTGTTATTTTTTCTTTTAAAAAATGATCCGTTTCCTTTTTTTTTTCCTTTTTTCTTTTTCTGCCTAAAAAGAACAAACGTCGAAGCACTTTTCCCTTTAAAGTTTGTCACTTTCCAGGCCTCAACAAAAAGAAAAAAGAAAAAGCTAATTAAATAAAAATCATGAAATGAAATGATAACCAACAAACGACAAAACGTTTTACAAAGAGTGTCTAAAAATGGTTAAAAACAACAGTTAATAGCTAACAACGGGCGGACCAAAAAAGGTACACGGGGACGCAGGCGAGGGATTATCTCCAAACTCCATTTAGGGGACATGGCGAACATTATACATACTTCAGTGTAACGGTCCTAAAGCATTTCGTGACTTTTAATTGATTTTTTCTTACAGCTTTGCCGGGGAAACCCTGTTATATTGTGAAAAAAATACATCGAAAGAAAACATGGAAAGGGTTCTTGTGGGAAAGAAGCGCCATTTGGTAAGGGCGTTTTCTCTCCACAGGTTTTTATTGTCCTATGAGGTGCAAAAGGATTGTTTTTAAATCTCCTCCTCCAAGGGAAAAAAACAGCGCTGAAAGTTTTTCTAACACGCACACACCACACACAACACTTTCAATTGAACTAATTTTTAGGCCTTGACCCGCAACGGTTTTGAAGGACAAGAGCTGGGTTGATTTTTTGAAATAATTGCAAGGGGTTTCTTTGTCAGTTTTGGTGAAAAAACAAAAAACACCAAAGGGGCGGGGAGGGCCCAAGGAAATTCTCAACGCCAACAAACAACTGGGCAATCCGCACCACCTTGGAGGGCCCGACTTTTTACACAGGGTGGGGGGCGCACAAGGCATTCCATTAAAAACACTTAACTGCTCCCAACCCCTGCCATTGTTAAATAGCCACCGATTGACCCACGAAACCCCCGGGGGTCCCAAAGGGTTTTGTGTACCGCGCATATTCAGACTGCAGGGGCCCCCCGGCCCAAAAAACCCCCACCGTCAAGCAATTTTCCGTCGCAAACCCTACCCCCCCCCATTCATCTGTTCCCTACATGATGCGGGACAACTCCAACCCGCCAAGAAATTTTTTCCGTGAGGTCTTACGTGTTTTCGCAAAAGAATCCCAGGTCACAGTCTTTCCAGTTGTCAACAGGACTTTCCTCGCCGTCACTGGACCTTTCCCCAGAAAGGTCCCACCCGCACCTTCGGGTGTGTCTTTTTCCGCGCGCGCGTGTGTATGTGTGTTGTTCTGCATGCGTAAAATGTGCACGGTTCAATTGATCACTTGTAGTTAAGACCACCACCTTTCTAAGCCAGTGACTTAAAAGGCAAGTAAGATTGCAGATTGGAGCCCAAGTCTTTGACTTCCCCGCTTATCTCATGTCTTTGCTTTCTCGTTGTTTGTTTGTTTTTTGTTTTTGTTTTTTTAAAAATAAAACCCACGTTGATGACCGTGATTCATGATGGTGAGGAGGAGGAGGAGGAGAGAAGGATGGGGTATGGGGAGAAGACAAAAACAAGAAGAGAGAGAGAGGTGAAGAAAGAGGAAAAGGAGAAAAAGAAAAAGAGGAGAAAGAAGAAGAAGAAGAAGAAGAAGAAGAAGAAGAAGGAGGGAGAGAGAGAGAGAGAGAGAGAGAGAGAGAGAGAGAGAGAGAGAGAGAGAGAGAGAGAGAAGAAGAAGAAGAAGAAGAAGACAAGAAGAAGAAAAAGAAGAAGACGAAGGTGAGAGACGGACAGACAGAAAGACAGACAGAGAGAATACTTGTCATCCGGTTTAGCAAAGCTAAGGCAGAAATCTATCATCTTACATTTTGCTTTGATTGGAGAGCAACTTCCATTTTCATCAACAAGGCCTCTCTCTCATTGTGCGTATGATGTATGTATGTATGTGTGTGTGTGTGTGTGCGTGCGTGCGTGCGTGTGTGTGTGTGTGTGTGTGTGTGTGTGTGTGTGTGTTGTGTGTGTGTGTGCGTGCGTGTGCGCGCGCGCGCGTGTGTGTGTGCGTGCGTGCGTGCGTGCGGTGTGTGTGTGTGTGTGTGTGTGTGTGTACACGTACGCTTACGAAAGGAAAGTCTGGCTGCCAAAGACAACACAAAGATCAGAGTCATAATGCCAAAGACAACACCAAGATCGGATCAGTATCCTTTTATTACACAGTCAAGTCGTAAAGTGCTGACAACATGCAGAAACCAGTCTAGTATCTCAATTACGACAACCCGATAAAAAATATTTATTACCTATCTTTAAATTTGAACCACTCGTGAGGTCAGATTGTTTTTTTTGTTTTTTTCTCGGCTTAACATCCCTGTCCTGTCCCCCTAGCGGTGAATGGGTAGCCGACTCAGTCCAGGGGAGGTTAGAAGCGATGCGGGAAAAGATGGAGTGCTGCTTTCTGTCATACCGTGCCCCTGACATGGTGAAGCTCTGAGAGTTCACTGCCTCTGCGGCCGTTTAGGTTGCGGCACTGTCACTTTTATTTCTTAATTGCTAGGTTTTCTCACCCACTAAAGATACCTTTCGTTTTCAGGAATGTGTGTGTGTGTGTTGTGTGTGTGTGTGTTGTGTGTGTGCGCGCCTTGTGTGTGTGTGTGGTGTGTGTGTGTGTGTGTGTGTGTGTGTGTGGTGTGTGTGTGTATGCTGCTTGTGTGTGTGTGTGTGTGTGTGTGTGTGTGTGTGTGCGTGCGTGCGTGCGTGCGTGCGTGCTAGATTTACTTCTCGTAACATTTTTTGTTTAGTAAAAACCCTTTGTTTTCGGGAACAGGTTCAATTCTCGACAACAACAAAAAGGCCCAACACTCTCAATTCCGAAAACAAACAAAAAGTAGGGTAACTCTTGCTCCCACAAGAAAACAAGTACAACGCCCATAACTCCGAAGGAAGGCTACTTACGAAGCCGAATCGCCAGGCAGATATGACAACACAGAGCACACAGAAGATATGACAGCACAGAGCACACAAACAAACAAGGATGTTCCATGTTCTGTGTGCTCTGTGCTGTCATGTCTGCCAGGCGATTCGGTGTCGTAAGCAGCATTCCTTTGGAGTTGTGGTCGTGTATTTGTTTTCTTGAGGGAGCAAGAGTTGCCCAACTTGTTTGTTGCTTATTGTTTACTGATGTTCGCTGCCTCTTTTTCACATTTACGTTCGTTTTGCTCTCAATCCCGTTTGAAGAGCAGTTTTTGTTTTTGACTGGAACATTTTTGTGCCTAGCCTATTCCCAGGTCTTCTTGTCAAGAATTTCTGTCCTTTCTTGAACGATTGAGTGCTTTTTTGTGCTTCATCTGTACGAGGTTCAGTTCCTGATAAAAACCCCTTACCTCGTTTTAACAACCACACTCCCATCCCACCCGTCGCCATAAACAGACTTTTTCTTGATTTTTTTTGTTGTCTTTATCTATAATGGGAGTGATCATCAAACAAATAATATACCTTCCGTTTCAAGACTGTTTTCTGGACCTCTCAGCAAAGAAACCCTCCCTTTAAAGACTTTTTTTACCTAAAGTTTCACCCTCCCCCCTTTTGAATATTTTTTAACCTCCCAACAAAGTTTCCCTCCCTGTTGCCTTTTTTTCTTTCTTTAAACCTCCCAACACAGACTAGCTCCCTTTAAAACCGTATGTTGCACGAATTTCTTGTGGTCGCTATAAAAAAAAATTCGACAGTACAAATTAGTTTACAACGTCTAAAGCCAAGAAAGATCCCAAGAATATGTCGCATATGATGCAAAATAGATAGATGAGTTAATAAAGCAGTGTGTTCCTCAGTCTCATTCAATTGCTTATGACTATAAACAGTTTGTACCATTATTTTGAGAGAAAAAAAAAGAAGCAAAGATTATTTCACTTTTACTACAACACAGCCTATGGTTAGACGTGTCGAAACATGAGCTGGCAATGGAAAGCGATGGAAACATGCTGCAAAACAAAACGTTGTGGACAAAATTCCAATTCAAAGAAAATCAGAATACCTTATTTTAATTCAGTGTGTATTTTCTTCTAAAATTCCGGTTCAGCTTAAACGTTTCCCCCCTTCAACTGGAAGGGCATGGCACGTATATGGCTAACACAAGAAGAAGACTGATACTTGTACGAGGATAAGTCCTGAATATGACTTGCCCCCAGATCAGGTTTCGAGAATCCTCTTTATCATTTATTACTGATGCACCTAAAAAATAATTGTCACGTTTCACCCCTCATTGTGGTCCTATCCTTCAATGATGCAAAATAGATAGATGAGTTAATAAAGCAGTGTATTCCTCAGTCTCATTCAATTGCTTATGACTATAAACAGTTTGTACCATTATTTGGAGAGAAAAAAAGAAGCGAAGCTTATTTCACTTTTACAACAACACAGCCTATGGTTAATCATTTTTGGCAACCGTTCAAGATACGGTCGCGAATTACAAAGGAATTCGTAATATCAAATTTCAATTCAATGTAAACGTATATTCTTCTTAAATATGTTATTCTTTATTTCGTTTATTACAGGATCGGTTTTTTTTAAATTCATGGATAAAGAAAAGAAATTCGCCCATCGCAAAATCAAATGAAAAAATGTCGTCTGTTATTACTTTGTCTGTACTGAACACGATCCGTCCAACATTGAGTGATGATTTACATTTTATACATTTTTTCTCTCAGCATCTTTTTCTAATCCTAGCCGGAATACTTGTGACGATAGACGCCCCCCCCCCCCCCCCCCCCCCCAACCCACCCTGTTTAAAATACAAATTAACACCAACATTTCCATGACATGCTTTTAGCTGAAACCTACCTTATCTGTATTTCCTTTATATTTCTTGTTTTGGTCAGCCTGAAATCCTCTCAGATGGTGTATGTTTTCTAGGAAAACGTGTAAATTTAGTGTCAAAACTGATTCTTAAGAATGATTCATCACACACATTTGCTTCTGTTCTTACACTACTTATGAGTAGTAGCAATTTGGCGATATTTTCATTCTCAAGAAATAATGTCGGTTTTCATATTTGTTTCCCTGGGATATTCCTTAGTAGCCTGGACGTAGTGGCTGAGATGTATCGGTAGAAATTACACAGCAGGGACTTTACGTAAGGTGCTCCACTAGACTAACACGTGAAAAACTGGGTTTTTTTTTTTTTTTCCAAAAACATAGCAACAATAAATCAACTTCTTCTGCAAAGTGTTCCGATGCATCAAAACAGCACAACAGCGGATCAATGTATTATATATAATGCTCCAACACATCAATAATGTGAAATATGTAATTCAAGGAAACAGTGAAACAACGAATTATAATTTTTAATATAGTGGTCCGATGTATTAATAATGTATAATAAGTTCTTCAAAAACGTTGCAGCAACGGATTCAGATCTTATGTAGACTTCTACAAATATACCAATATGGAATGCATTCCAAAACGGTGCACCAAGGAGTCAAAATCTTTTGTAACCAGATCCTGCAGGTCAATTACGTGAAATATATTCTTAAAAAAAAAACTTTACAGCGAAGAAGTTATATATTTCGTTAAAACACCAATAGATCATATACTGTTGTTTTTCAAAAACAGTGCAACAACGAATTAAAATCTCTTGTGAGGTGCTATGATGCATTAGTAACATGAAATACGTCTTCAGAAATAGCGCAGCAACGAATTAACATCTTTTGTAAGGTGCTTCAATAGGTTAAAAACGTGAAATCCGTTTGTTTGTTTTTTCAAAACCAGTGCAACAGAGAATTAAGTCCTTTGTGCAGAGTTTCAAGAAAGACACTGAAAACATTCTTCAAATACGTGGCAATATCTTGTGTGAAGTGTTCCAATTGATTACAAACGCAAAAATCTTCACATTGCAACAAGGAATTAACAATTTTGGAGCGTGCACCGATGGCTTAAAAACGTGAAATACTTTTTAAAAAATGTTGCAATAAAGGATTTTTAAGATCCTTTGTAAAGTACTCCAATAGGTTAATATTGTGAAATACATTCTTCAAAAACATTGCAACAAGAACGTAACGTGCTCCAGTAATACTCCAAAACATTAATAACATGAAAAACGTTCTTAAGAAACAGCAAGAGTTAAAGCCATTTGCAAAATGCTCTAAAATATATGATAAAGTGAGATACAAGCTACAAATGTAATACAACCACGAATTAAAAATCTTTGTAAAGTGCTCCAGTAGATTAGCAACATGAAATACAAGCTTCAAAACACTACATTGACCTCTGTTCCCCCGCCCCTCCTCCAACCCTCCCCCCCCCCCCCCCCCTTCCCTCTATCTCTGTCTTTCTCTGTTCATTTTGTTGGTAATTTTCCATCTCCTTTTTCCCTGTCTCGTTAACTGTTATTTTCTTTCTTTTCTATTACACCCATCCTCCTCCTTCTCTCTCTCCTCCCCTCTTACTCTTCTTTCCCTATTTCAGGCACAAAATCTGAATTCTCTGTTTCAGTTCCTACTCCCATCTCTCCCCTCCCTTGTATTACGAACGAATTTTGAGTATTCTCTCTTCCTATATACCCCCCCCCCCCCCCCCCCCACCTCCCTTCCGTTTCTGTCTCACATTTGAATTGTCTTTCTTCTCCCCCCAACTCTCCTTCCATTGCCTGTCCGAATTTCCATGTTTTTTTCTTTGTCTCTCCTCCTACCACCCTCCTCTTCCCCTTCCCTGTCTCACGTACGAATTTTCAATTGTCTGTCTCCCTTTCTGCCTCCACCCCTCCCCTTCCCTGTCGTATGTGTGAATTTCGAATTATCACCGCCCCCTCCCCCCCCCCCCCCCCCCCCTCCTCCCCCACTTTCTCGGTCTAACGAACGAATTCGAATTCACCATCTCCCTTCCTAACACGACCGCCCCTTCCCCTTTTCTTTTTCTTCCCATACAGTTCTGTCCCTTCGTCTCTCTCTCCTCTCCTCTCTGTCTCGCTCTTCATCCCTTCCACTCTTTCCCTTGACTCTGGACTTTTGATTTCTCTCTCACCATTTTCTTACACGCAACTTCTGCCTCTTGCATTTTTAATAATTCCCCGTTTTTCAATCGTCCTCCAATGTATTAAAAAAAAAAAAAAAAAAAAAAGAAACCCCACGGTTTTTAGAAGCAAGCACGTCACACAAAACTCTGCATTTCAGTCAACTTCAAAATCATTTCAGCTTTAGAATGAAAATCGAATGTGAAAAAGCGGTTATGCATGAGATGTGCATTGGAGACGGAAATGCGGAGAGAAGAGAGAGAGAGAGAGAGAAGAGAGAGAGAGAATAAATTTATTTGACAAAAATTACAAAACCACGGAATAAATTTATTTGACAAAAATTACAAAAGCACGGCAATCAAGTAAGAGAAACCAGCGACGTCATTTATGTCAAAAATCCATTATTTGTGTGCAATTAAATAGGATGCAACACATTCATGATGTAAAGGGGCAGAGAGAGAGAGACAGAGAGAGAGAGAGAGAGAGAGAGAGAGAGAGAGAGAGAGAGAGAGAGAGAGAGAGAAGAAGAAAGGAAGAAGAAATTTATTTGACCAAAAAAAAAATGCAACAGCACGGCAATCAAAGGTGGTAAAGAACGGCATGGCATCACTTATATAAAAACAACAACAACAACAACATTATTTTGCAAAAATAATAAAGTTTATAAAAAACCTTTTGGTGGTAGTAGAATCCGTTTGTGAGGAAACTGACGTTTCAAGCCATAGGCCCGTTGTCAAAGTGAAAAGAAGAGGACAGAGTAGACAGGAAAGCCTATGTTGTAATTAAAAAGAACACAGCACAATCGTGATACAAGGGGGCAAGAGAGAGAGAGAGAGAGAGAGAGAGAGAGAGAGAGAGAGAGAGAGAGAGAGAGAGAGAGATGGAGAGAGAGAGAGAGAGAGAGAGAGAGAGAGAGAGAGAGAGAAGAAATTTATTTGACAAAAATTACAAAAGCACGGCAATCAAGTAAGAGAAACCAGCGACGTCATTTATGTCAAAAATCCATTACTTGTGTGTAATTAAATAGGATACAACACATTCATGATGCAAGGGGCAAAGAGAGAGAGGGGGGGAGGGAGAGAGAGGGAGGGAGAGAGAGAGAGAGGGGGGAGAGAGGGGGAGGGAGGGAGAGAGAGAGAGAGAGAGAGAGAGAGAGAGAGAGAGAGAGAGAGAGGAGAGAAGAAGAAGAAGAAGAAGAAGAAATTTATTTGACCAAAAAACGCAACAACACGGCAATCAAAGGTGGAAAAGAACGGCATGGCATCACTTATATAAAAAAGAAAAAAACAACAACATTATTTTGCGTTGTAATTAAAAAGAACACAGCACAATCATGATACAAGAGAGAGAGAGAGAGAGAGAGAGGAGGAGAGAGGAGGAGAGGAGAGGGAGAGAGAGAGAGAGAGAGAGGAGAGAGAGAGAGGAGAGAGAGAGAGAGAGAGAGATTCTTTATTTGCGAGGGCAATACATAAGCAGACGCATTTCTTACATTGACCCCTCTCCGTCCACCCTTTCCACAGCCCTCTCAACCACTCTCACCAACTGGCGGAGATCATACCCACAAAGGAAATAACAGGGTGAAGACACAGACAAAGAAAAATCAAACCACACAGAAATAAAACAACAACATTAAGAATGAATAGATCAACCATTGACTATTCTCTCGAATTTTGATCAAGCATTTGTATTCATTGTGTATAATTTTAATAATAAGTGGCTGGTCCGAACAGAACTGCAGGAAATTTGAAAAAGCAGAAGGAAAGAAAGAAAACGGTGGAGGAGACAGTCATTATTGTCGTTTTGTCGTTATAAGTTCCACTGTGGGTTCTCTATGGCGCATGACGCACGTGAATGACAAAAAGTGTTTTCGTGCCGCAACAACCGTGAGGCGTGTGATCACTGTGTGACATACATTTCGCACACAATAGGTTTCGAAAGCTTTTTTTTTTGTATGTAGGCTTATTTCACCATGTGGCCTGACCTGAGGAAATAGGCATCATGGGCCGCTGAACAGCGCTGCTGCTAGTCACGTGATTATGCTGCGACAAAATCGGGGTTTGCCTCTGAAAGGCAATATTCTTCTGGAGAGAGTAATATTTACCAATAGATCAAATGTGCCTCACTGCACGTGCATCACAACTGGCATGAAACTGCTAACTTTGTTGTGTTAAGTCTTTCAGAAATGGCCCATCTGTGGGTAAGTGTGTGTGTGTGTGTGTGTGTGTAAAACAAAAGTGTTATTGAATTGGGGTCGCGCATGGGTAGTGGCGCAGATAGATCTTAGAAGACCATGATAGATTTTCAAGGGTCCGAAATGTAGAAAAACTGATTCTGACGTTTGTAAAGTGTGTAGTCTTCTTATTTCTTATCAGTTAGATGACAGGCGAGATTTTCCGGAGACAGACAAAATGAGTTCCTTGATGCTTCAACACATAATTTTGAGTGGCTGTTCGGACCAACATCTAAACATGCAGGTCCAGAAAAGAACTAAGACCGCGCTTCCAGACATTGTGTAGCAAGACTGTGTTCATTGTTAGCTTTTTGAATGGAAAATTGGAAATGAAATGAGGCAGGGAACAGTAAACAATAAACAGTAAACAAGTGGGGTAACGTTTGCTCCCATAAGAAAACCTAACACAAGAGTAACACAGCTAACCTAACACAGCTCATCGGAGCAGGCAATACAAATATATCTGCCTTCAAAAGGGATTGCGATGGTTCCCTATGCAGCTAGTGAGGGTTTTCATATCTGTAATATATTTTCTTAATTTCATGTTCCCATTTTCTCCATCTTCAAACTCCCCCCCCCCCCCCCCTCCTCCTTAAGTCCAAATCTTTGCCAGGTCATTACTATGAAGACAGTTCCGTTGTTGGCCTGCGCTTGTTTTTTTTCCCCCACTATTAGATTGTTCGTCTATGTATTTGTCAGACTTTATTCAAGTTTAAAAGGCTGTGCCACTCTTGAATAAAAGTTACTCTAGGTTAGGTTTTCTTATGGGAGCAAACGTTACCCAACCAGTTTTTTGAATGGGTTGATCCACCGATTATTTCAATGTATGGGCTTTGTATTGTGTAATGACTTCTACCGAGAGAGAAGAACCGCTCGTGAGGCCAAAAGAAAGTTGGAGTATGCCGTTTCGTTCAGTGTGTAAATCATGTTCTTTCTCGTTCGGAGAAAAAAAAAATCTAGGAATATTCTGAACGTAGAATGTCAAAAATTTTATGAAGACCGAAGAACCAACCCCCTGTCTGGACTTAAACTTTCGTGCTCGTTTCACCGGTGTCCTCGGCCTCGCGGCGTGCCCGGGACATCACGCTGTCACTTCTGCCGCAGAGGACGGCGCTTTCCATCGTCGACGGCGTCGCCCTCGTGTTCTTCTTCCGCCGCCGGAATTTCTTCCTGAGGAACCGCACGAAGTTGATGAGGTCCGGGACGACGATGACGCTGATGGTGAGGACGATCACGAGGATGCCGACGAACCCAGCGGCTTTGGCCGACGTGCGGTCATCCGGGGCGGAGGTCTTCCTGCGTCTGGTGGCCGACAGTTTGGATTTGTCCACTTCCAGCTCTTTCTTGATGTTCTGTTCACACACCCACAGCCACGCACACATACACGCACGCACACACGCACACACACACACACACATGCACGCACGCATGCACACACACGCACACACACATGCACGCACCGGCCACACACACACACACACACACACACACACACACACACACACACATACACACACACCGCGCGCGCGCACGCGTGCACGAAAAGCTCAAAATGGTGAGACTATGGAAAAAAATATGCTTGGATAAAGAGTCACGAAAAGCTCAGAATGGGAGGACTGGGCGTGAACGTAGTTTGCAGTGTTGTTGCAGGAATAAACCATGGTTGAATCAGTGTCAAAATTAACAACTGAATAATGACAAAATCGGTCTGATATCAGTTTGCTGTGGTTGGAAGGGAATGAATATGCTTCGATGAAGTGTAAAAAAAAAAAAAAAGCTGGCATTTCAAAATGGGTCTGAAAGCTATATACTTGCTGTGTTGAAAAAGGAATGCAATGTTTATACCTCATCAAGATTTTTGCCATACTGCAATAAAGAATATATTGAACTGAAACACTCCTCCACAGGGAGAGCAAACTAATTCGCACAGCATGTTTTAGTCCAAAGGCTGTATCCTTCTAGGGAGAGTAATGTCCCTTCTCTTCGTCTGTAATAGGTGTTTTTGTTGTTGTTTTTTGTTGTTTTTTTAACAAGCAAACGTATGCACGTTTCTTCTTGTGAAGTTGCAAAACATCCAAAGCAAATTCCCAGGCGTACATAATTTTTTTTTTTTTTATGACACACAAAATTTTTTATTTCTGTGTCGAACACCAGGGATACATGTTGATGAAGAGTTTACAACAGAGGGCAAGAAGTAAAGTGATGACCGTTTCTCTGCCGTTAAGAGATCTTTGTCATCCAAACGTGTTCTTGTTTCTTTTTGCAAAAAAGCCAACAAAAAAAAAAAAAAAAAATCCGTTGCAACTTTAAGGGGTACACTTTGATGAATGCTCAAGAACAGGGAGCAAAATGTAAAATGATGATCCTTTTCTCTATATTAAAAGATGTTTATCATCCAACTTTCTCACTGTGAAGTCGCAGAACATATCCGTCACGAACTTTCAGGGGTGTACGTTGATAAAAGCTAAAAAAAAAAAAAAAAAAACATAAAGAAAAAAAAAAGAAAAAAAAAAAGAAAAGACAAACTAGTGAAAGGGCTGTTGAAAGCGATTTATGGTTTTTATTCTCGAAAACAAAGATTTCGATGAATTGTCACTCGATACTTTATTTTTTGATTATAGGGTCTTACACAGTAGTAGCTGCTACCGAACACGGGTCAAAAGAAGCAGACAAGAAACTAAGCGACGTGTGTAAGCTTAAGCCAGCTACAAAATTTATTTCAGTCGGTAAAGATCAACAGCTATCTAAAAGGGAAAAGTGACTTTCTCTAAGTAGTGAGGATAGGGCAGTCTTAATAAGGAAACACGCACCTTCAAGAACAAACGAGAAGATAGGGGCGCACACACACACACACACACACACACACACACACAACACATATATATCTGACCACTCAGACTGTTCCATACTTTTGACCTCCCTTGCATCCTTGAATGGATCCCAAGCATAGGCTCAAAGATTGTCCTTACATTTTATACTGTTTGAATAATGCTTTTAGTTTTTCAGCAACTTTTTCCTCTCCACACCTTTGTTTTGTTCCATTTACTACCCTTCGCTGGCTGCTTTGGGGGTGCTGTTGGATTTTTTTTTAAACCCTTGGCGGTGAGAACACCACAAAATTATGGACTGTGGTGTGTCTCTATTTGACACCAAGAGCACAGACACAATCACTGCGAGTGTGGCATAGCAGTCAACACCAGGGGAGAGGTGCAGCTCTCTCTGAAGGATGCTGGCGTGAGAGGTCAGCGTCATTGGGCGGCACAGACAACCTTCCAGCCATGTGGGTGACGACGGGTCTAGTCTGTGTCGCCGGGGACGGCACCTGGAGGTGTGGGGCGTATTGACGAGGAGCGCTGACTGCGACTACTGTGGTCTGGAATAACCGTGCTGTTTTAAGGGGTGACGGACATGGGGGCACTCCTTACGGGTTGGGCTGAAAAATTGTCCTCTCGGCCGCAGTCAGCGAGTGCCCGCCAAGTTTTTAGGACTCGTGCAGCGCTCCAGCGACTTTCGTCCTGCTCCCTGCTGGAGGCGGCCTCACGCGGCACAGGACCATCGCCACCCGAGCATGAAGAAGGCCGCCCGTGTGGTCCTGAAGACAGCCTGATGTTTGGGGGACAGCAGGCAACACACACCCGACGTCTACCGTCGGTCGACCAAGATCCTGGAACTGAACCAACGTTCAAGACCAACTCCACCAAACTTGAACCAAACTTTCAAGAAGATATGACCAGAATTGAGCCAATGTTCAAGAGGAACGCGAGCTCTGGAGACAACATCGACGACCCTCACTGAAATTACCCACTACTGCCAGGCGACAACAGTTGCCACAAATATGCAGACCTTTGTCTGCATGAACCTTGTCCTTAAGGGCCTCAGCCAATAGGACGTTAATCTCACCATCAAAGCAGACACAATCGGCCATGTCTCCCTGATGAGTCCGATCCAGCGGACGAAAGGCCTAGGGCAGGCAATACAAATAAATGTGCCTTCGAGAGAGATTATGATGGTTCCCTCAGGCAGCTAGTGAAGGGCTTCTCATAGTTTATAATATATTCCCCCATTTTCTTCAATTTTTTTTTATTTTTATAAGTTCAAATCTTTGCCAAGTCATTACTATAACGACTGAAGAATTGTTAACCTGCACTTGTTTTCCCCCACTACTAATTGTTCAGCATTATATATATATAAATATATATATATATATATATATGCATGCACGCACGCACGCACGAACCTTCACCAACTCTTGTACTTGTTCCGCTGTCAAGTTCTTGGCTTGGGGGCGGTACAGCCGCACTCGCGCATACAATCGACCGTCGTGTTCGGATAATCCGTCGTCGCATTCGGATAATCCGTCTTCGTATATTTCGTCGGGTTTTCCGTAGTAGTGTCCTCTCCCTGATATCCTTGCAATCTGTGATGGTACCATAGATGATTAATCGCATGAGTCCATCATACATGCACGCGCACACGCAAACACGCACGCACACTCACACACACACACACGACTGAAAACTCCGGATCTAATGACATGCTGAGAGATGCAGGACTGTAGACGACAGGTAGACTTGATTGTAAAATACCATCATCGTTCAAGTAACTTTTATTTATTTATTTATTTTTTTTTTTACATGTGAAAGCATACTGAAACAACATTGCAACGGCTGATGAACTCACTGAATCTCAACAGCCCCGTTTCTTTTTCTTTCTTTTTTTTATTTTTTTTTTAAATTTTTTTTAATTTGAAGGGGGAGTGGAGAAAATAAGGCTCAAAACGAAAAAAAAAACCCACTTCAATGAATTTCTTTCTTTCTTTTTGTTCTTCTTTTCTTTTCTTTTTCTTTTTTCTTCTTTTTCCTCTTTTTTTTCTTTCTTTTTTTTTTCGAAGGGGGAGGGGAGAAAATAAGGGGCAAAACGAAAACATACACTTCAAGTACAACTATTTTTTGGTGCATTTTGTTTTTACGGATATCCGAATATTTCTGCTACAAAATCACAACAAAAAAAGTCATCAGCAACTGAACTCACATCTCGTATATTATTTTGTTATTTATTCGCCCCCTTCTTCCTTTCATATATGACATTCGTTCGGATGACATTTACCAGCCCTGTTTTGATGAGCAATGACTGTTACATCTTCATAAAACCATGCTCGCATGAGGTAGTAACTGAGCGATGTATTTTTGTTGTTGTTGTTGCTCATTAATTTTTCTGAATGATATTTGTGAAAAGCATGTTAGGTTGTATCATACTCCGTCATACTGTGTTGTGTTGTGTTGTGTTGTGTTGTGTTGTGTTGTGTTGTGTTGTCTGCAAAGCACTGCCTTCTTCCGTGTTGTGTTGTATTGTGTTGTCTGCAAAGCACTGCCTTCTTCCGTGTTGTGTTGTATTGTGTTGTCTGCAAAGCACTGCCTTCTTCCGTGTTGTGTTGTATTGTGTTGTCTGCAAAGCACTGCCTTCTTCCGTGTTGTGTTTGTTGTGTTGTGTTGCCTGCAAAGCACTGCCTTCTGTTGTGTTGTGTTGTGTTGCCTGCAAAGCATTGTCTTCTGCCGTTTGTGTTGTGTTGTGTTGTGTTGTGTTGTGTTGTGTTGTGTTGTCTGCAAAGCACTGCCTTCTTCCGTGTTGTGTTGTGTTGTCTGCAAAGCATTGTCTTCTGCCGTGTTGTGTTGTGTTGTGTTGTGTTGTGTTGTGTTGCGCTGTGCTTGCTGCTGTGCGTGTTGTGCGGTGTTGTGTTGTCTTCTGCCGGTGTTGTGTTGTGTTGTGTTGTGTTGCCTGCAAATCATTGTCTTCTGCCGTGTTGTGTTGTGTTGCCTGCAAAATACTGCCGTCTGCCGTGTTGTGATGTGTTGTGTTTGCCTGCAAAGCATTGTCTTCTGCCGTGTTGTGTTGTGTTGCCTGCAAAATAC
>CM031614.1:21642076-21672076 GCA_018398815.1 Conus ventricosus | reverse complement strand
TATCAGTATGACGTATCTGCTGCAAGCATGGCCGCGCGTGTACACACACACACACACACACACACACACACACACACACACACACACACACACACACACACACACAAAAACGCGCGCGCGCGCGTGCGCAC
The DNA here is from genome assembly GCA_018398815.1 of Conus ventricosus. Lineage (NCBI taxonomy): Eukaryota > Metazoa > Mollusca > Gastropoda > Neogastropoda > Conidae > Conus > Conus ventricosus. The sequence continues at coordinate 21,671,945 of CM031614.1, read as the reverse complement.
ACATATTCTCTGTCTGTCTGGCTGGCTGGCTCCCTCCCTCTGTCTCTCCTTCTGTCTCAATCTGTCTGTCTGTCTCTCTCTATCCCTCCCCCCCCCCTCCCCCTCTTTCTTTCTCTCCCCACTAGTAATTAGCCGTCCTGCCGAAGTGGTTAGCGTTGCGGGTTCCCGGCTGGGAGGTCGTGGGTTTGTTTCCCCATCAGAGCCATTTTGTGTGATGTTTTGGCCCTTGACCAGCTCCTTCAGAGAGCTGTGTTTGCTAGGGGCTCTTCTGGGAAGACTGGAGCCACACAATCGAGTTTCATCAACTTAATGGATGTGCCTCAGAGAGCAGTACTAAATTTGACTGCCCAGCACCGCAGATGTCTGTATATTCCAGACCTGATTGACACCGAATGTATCACGAAAGTAAGCGTAGAGTACAGCCCATGTATGCAGTTTCGGACCAAAGCAGACCTTCCTAGCATCATGTTCATCATCCCCAACGATTACCATTAACAGGACAAGTCTCACATTCTGCAATCCTTCATGCTCTGCTGTCGTAAGACCTCAGTGTGGCTTTCCTCTCTCCCTCTATGCCCTTGGCCAGTTCATGTCGAGGTCGGCCGTATCGTCGAGATCATGAGGACTGGGTTTGGACGGATGTGGTGACGCCCTCCAAAGATAGACGCTGACTCCGCTCGGCCCCGCGGCTGAATGATTAGTGTCATCATTGGTGAGGGCTTAGAAGGTCGTGTCCTGGCGTGCGCTGTATTAGAACAGGCACCACTGAACACTAGCGAAGAGACTCGGCAGCCGTGCTGTGTCTGTTCTGGAGGGTTGACGATTTGACATTGATTCTCTGTGTGGATTGTCTGTACCAGAGGTTGCGCCAGGCCAAGCCAGGGTGTGAGGTGGACGTGAAACTGACGTTAGCGGCTTAAGGATAGTGCCACAGTAGAGGCACACAAAAGCGAGTCAGCAAACCAAACCAAACACTTACTGATTCTCTCATTTTCTCTCTCTCTCTCTCTCTCTCTCTCTCTCTCTCTCTCTCTCTCTCTCTCTCTCTCTCTCTCTCCTTCTCTCTCTCTCCTCTCTCTGAGGCTGACTGTCTGTCTGTCTCAGTCTGGCCAGAAGACTTCGATGCCACTTAGTTCTATTTACTAATATATATTTTTCAGCCTGAAAAATATTTTTAAATGAGGATACCAACAATATTTTGTATTTTCCTCTGTATGAGAGTGCGAGTGTTGCTTATGTGTATTGATTATGCGATCTTTGAATTTCGAGATGAGAGCAACTTCACTTCCAGCACCCTGGGTGATCCAAACAATACCAGATCCGTTTTCGGTAAGAACTTTCCTGATGTTGTCCACCCTATTCTGCTTTCCTCTTCGTGTTGCCATAACAGCATTTCACACGCTTGCCTACATGATCTTGTCATGGGTAACGTGATGATTCTTAACCAGTATTTGATACTCTTAACGGTTGCTCCGATTCTCAGTGGACGTCTGTCGGTCTCACCACATGCAGTTGTGTTGGAAGAATGGAGCGGCACGTTGAATTAATAAACGTTGTATAGCAAATGTATGTACAGTTCTGTCTGCATTATACTCTGCAGCACCCCCTATTTCCGCCGTATACGTCAGGATAGGCTCGATTGGTGTATCGAATACCTTCCAGTAAAGTGAAGGATCAATGGAACTTAATCTGTTCATAGCTCCAAGACCTTATGTAACTGCCTTCTTTCGCTTTTCTACATGTCTCTGACCCTGTGGCACTGAGAATGAGAACTATCCGAATTAAATGCTGACAACAAGATGGTTTACTGACGATGATCGAGAGATCGTTTGTGTCTAAGGTGTTGTGAAGAAGCTGAAGATGAACGACACTTTGTCTTTCATTGCCCTAAGTAATGACCCGATACGAAGTAAGTATAATCTGTTTTGTTTACCTGTTTCGGAAAGACCTAAATTTAGAAGCGATTCTTGCATCTGGAAATGATGAGATCGTAATATTGCTGGCAAATTTCATTGCGGAAGGAGACGACATAAGAAACAAAGAATCTCATCTGGCCAACATCAGTTAACATTGATTCAACGCCCAACTTGCGCTGAAGTGAATGAAGATAAGTGACTGCTCGTTCATTTTCGTTGTCCCGAGTGTTTTGTATCTTGCCTGAAGAAGACCTAGGGTCGAAAACGCGTCGTGCTTTGTCTTGTAATTCTTTTATCTACGTTTCTTGGCGGTTCGCTATTAATTACACTTAAAATTGATTAAGAAACAAGAATGAATGAACAAAAAACTGAAAATCAGTTGGGGTGAAAAAGCGTAAATTGGGAAGATAAACTACTTTACGAGAAACCTAAACTAGTGATGAACGTATACATTTGATATAGTTATAGATGTAGGTAAAGTTTGGCATTCATTAGTGGTTTTCGTGTGTGAGTGCATCCCTGGATGTTGAGATAGTAGCACGGTTTTAATTCATGTTTGTTGTGGATTTACTGTTTACGGTATTAGCTTTTGCTTTGTATCCCCGTGTCATCAAAGCTGTATAGCAAATGACATTAACAGTGTTCAGTGTGTGTGTGTGTGCGCTCTCTCTCTCTCTCTCTCCTCTCTCTCTCTCCTCTCTCTCTCTCTCTCTCTCCTCATTTTACTTCACTATCAGTTCATGGATGTCAATGGACGTCAAGTAAGAAAACTGCAATCACAATTAAAGAGAAAAAAAAAACCGTCCCCTTCCCTCCACTTCTTCCTCCCCCCCCCCACCCCCCCCCCCCCCCCCCCCCCCCCCCAGCGCCCATTTCTCCCGCCCGCCCTCGACCCCCACTCCCAACGTCTGTTCACCTTGCCCTTCATGCAGATGAAGTAATGCTCTGCAGGTAGTCCTCTGAGGAGTCCAAGAACTCCTATTGTGCAAAGACCTCAGTACGCCCCACCAACCCCCTGGAGGTAGTTACCATCCTTCCAAACATTGAAGCTGACGTTTTGCCCGTCTCCCCCAATGGAATGGGGTGGCGGGGACAAAAAAAAGAAAAAAAAAAAGAGGAAGGGAAGAAAACAAACAAAAGGTTTAAATAGAGTGGCAACGTGCCTGCTACGATACAGTGTGATTAATTGAAAGCACAGTGGCGAGTATCGTGACATATGATCATTGTTGGTTGGTTGGTTGGTTGTTGGTTGGCGGGTTGGGTTTTGGTTGGTTGGTTTGGTTAGCGTGAGCAGCGGCACTCTCCAGGCCGATACCGCGTCATGGCCTTTCGGGGTTGAATTGGAGGGAAATAGAAAGAAAAAGACCAACACAGGCAAAAAGACCAACACAGGCAAAAAGACCAACAAGACCAACACAGGCAAAAAGACCAACACAGGCAAAAAGACCAACACAGGCAAAAAGACCAACACAACCAGCCGCCGTGGCGAAGTGGTTAGCGTCGGGACTCCCGGCTGGGAGGTCGTGGGTTCGAATCCCATCAGAGTCATGTGGGTTTTTCTGCTCCGACCGGCTCCTAACCCAGAGTTGAGTTTGCTGCGGACTCAGTTGGGAAGACGGGACCACACAGTCGAGTTTCATCCACTTAATGGATGCGTTTCTGAGAGTGTTGGGCTAAAAATTTTCATGACCAACACTGCAGGTGCCTGTATCTCTCGGGCCTGGTTGACGCCGGATAAATTTTATAAAAGGGAAAAGCGTAGAGTACAGCCCTGTCATGTAGTCTCGACCGAAAGGAAATCCGTAGCATCATCTTAAATCATCCTCACCCTCATCGATCACCTTTAAAAAAGTCTCAAATCCTGCGGCCCTCATGCCCTGCTCCCATGGTGACCTCATTTCGATGTCCACTCCCCTCTGTGGTCCCTTTGGTTTGGTTCGGTCGGGGTCGGGCCCGGGATCGGCGATCCATGGGGCTGTCGTTGGACGGACGTGGTGGCGCCCTCCGGAGGGAGAGCTCACTCACGTCGGCTCCGCGAATAAGCAATTATTGTCGTCAGTAGGGGCTTAGTATGTGGTGTCCTCGTATGTTTGATCAAACAGGCGCCACTGGGAAAACCACCGAAGTGACTCGGCAGCAGTGCAGTGTCTCCCCCCCTGGGTTGCCTCTTAACGACTTGACATTGACGCTCCCTTGGATTGCCGGTTGCCGGGGCTGCGGCGGGGCCCCACCGGGCTGTGGGTGTGGACGGGGTGTCGGATGAGCGGGGGTGGGTTTCACTGCCTCTGAGGTGGCGCAGAGGTTGGGACAGCAAAAAAAAAAAAAAAAAAAGACCAACACGCAAAAAGACCAACACAGGCAAAAAGACCAACACAGGCATGCTCTCAGAGGTCCGCACCAACACACACAGACCCCAATTCTCCTCTCTCTCCCTCTCTCTCCCCTCTCTCCTCTCCCTCTTTTCTCTCTTCTCTCTCTCCTCTCTCCTCTCTTTCCTCTCTCTCTCTTTCCTGTCTCTCCCCTCTGTCTGTCCTGTCTCTCTCTGACTGACCGAGAAACCCAAATTTTTTGTCAGATTAACTCATAGTTGTACTGACATTTAAGAAAAAGTTATGAACACAATGTCAAAATTTATCATTTTTAAAGGAATGGAACAATAATTAACGCGCGCACCCGCACACACACACACACACACACACACGAAAAGTTTACTTAATAAGAAAGCAAAGTTGGGTTGCAAAGCTTTCAAACTGGCTCTTGGTGTGGCCGTATCATGCTTCATCTTTGGGAACAATAGCGAAGTAGGAGTATTGCCATTAGATGAACATCGACGGCTAGCTGTCGCTAAAAAATGTCTTACGAATCTCAACACGGACAGCAACGTTGAGAATGAAGTCAGTTTAAGATCTGACATTAGCTTCCCAAAAAGGGCAAAATCAATTTCTTTACTCACAACTATTGGAACTTTTCACTTCAGATCTGTTCAGTGAGTCAAAAGTTAACTTCAACGTTTATAAATCGACCTAAACTTCCCGCATCTCCCAGCCCGCCATGGGAACTTCAAAGAGCTTCATTTGATATTAGCCATACGTCGATGAAAAAAAGTGACAATGAAAACCCGATAGGCCAAATAGTAAAAGAGTATATTGAAAATTCGTATCCTTTCATCTTAAAATTTATACAGATGGGTCTCTTTGGATACCAAAGAAGCAGGTGCAGCATTTACAATTCCTTCATGAAAATTGATAAATCTTATTATCTTGGAAAAAACAGATCTATTTTTACAGCAGAACTAACTGCCATTCTAATGGCATTGTATTTCTACTTGACTTTCAAACCCAATATTCCAAGTCCTCTTTTGTGTCGATTCAAAATCGGTTTTATTCGCCTAAGTAAAACAAACCCTATAGTAAGACAAGATCTGATTACAGATATTCATCACCTAATACATTTCTTGATTATTAGGGGTACAAGAATTAGTTTCTGTTGGGTTCCTTCTCATTGTGGGATTCAGTTTAATGAGAGAGTAGACAGAGCAGCAAAACGGGGAGCGAAAAATACTAGCGGGTCGGAGGTTATCAGTATCCCATTGTCTATCCATGAGGGATACAGTCTTCTAGAAAATGCATACTGGAAACATTTAGGAAAAAACAACAAAATTCGGGATGTTCTCTTGATACACGCATAAACCAGCTATTAAACTTTGACACACTTCATTCTTTTTATCAATGTAGTTTGTCGTTTTCTCGGATCATAATTTCGCTAATATATAAGATCAAACTAAACGCTTTTAAAGACAAAGTTTTGCAAAAAAATAACATGCCTTTGTGGTGAAATGATAACAAATTCCCACATACTGTTCCACTGCAAGCAATTAAAACCTTATCTACCACCTTTACATAATTGTTCTCTGGATACAGTTGTAACCGATTTATCACTAATGTGTAAAATTGCTGTTTCATTGCATCGAAGTCCTATCTTTTCTGTTTTATAAAATGGGAACTGGTGTTTTAGTAACTTCTTTGTTATGACCGGTTATTCTTCATGTTTTATGGTTAGTCATCCATTTTTTTTGCTTTGCGTTAATTTATTCTTATAGATTAGTTCGTCTAATATCACAATGTGTATAGACGTTTTAAATTTAAAACCCAAAACAAACACACACACACACACACACACAACACACACACACACCAACCACACACACACAAAACACACACCACACACACACACCACCACACACACCCCACACACACCACACACCACATTGGTTTTTGCGCAAATGGGAAAGGTGATCGTTTTCCCAAAAAAGGGGGAGCAAGGGAAAAATCAAACAAAAAAAAATTCCTTTTTCCTTGTACAAAATTTAAAACCTTTAGGTAAAGCAAGGGATTCGGTGAAGGAAGACAAAAAGATGGCTAAAAAAATAAAGGGCAAGGAACATCTTAAGGAAAATTTTAAAATTAAAAAAGGGGCACAATCTCCCCCAAACAAATTTTGAAGGTCGTATTTTGACCAACTTTATGCATACAAACCAAAAAAATTGTAAAAAATTACTTGCATTTTTTGCAAAAATTTCATAATTCCTGTCACTTTCCTTGCAAAAACTAAAAAAATTTACCAATTGGTTATTAATTTGAACCCATCACGCGAAAATTTTTTGGGCATTTTTGGGAACGAAGCAAGGCAAAAGTTGTTAGGGCAGTTTTAAGAGTCCAGTTGGGCATTTACTTTTTCCGAGTTTTTTTGATTATAACTTTTCATTTTAAAGGAAAAAAAGTTTTTTTTCTTTAAAATGTTCAATTGAATCCAGGCTAAAGTAGGTTTTCCGTTTTGCCCAAAATTAGAATCGGTTAAAAGTAAGTAAATTACTGTATCCATTAATTAAATAGACCTAAAAGCCATCAAAAAAATTTTAATACTTTTTAAAAAAAAAAACCCCCCCCCCCCCCCCCCCCCCCAAAAAAATCCACACCCCCCATTTTTTTTTTTTTTTTTTACCCCCAAAAATTTAAATGGGAAAAATTAAAATTAAAAACAACACCCAAATGGTTTTGCCCCCCCCCCCCGCAGCAGCAGCATTATATAGTAGTAGTATAGTAGTTGATGATGATGATGATGTGACAAGACAGCAGGCCTCACAGTCATAATGATGACGACAACAGGTCTCATTCATAATGATGCAACAAGACAACAGGCTCACATTCATAATGATGATAAGACAACAGGTCTCACATTCATAATGATGATAAGACAACAGGCCTCACATTCATAATAATGACAAGACAACAGCCTTACATTTATAACGATGACAAGACAACAGGCCTCACATTCATGATAATGACAAGACAACAGGCCTCACATTCATGATAATGACAAGACAACAGGCCTCACATTTATAATGATCTAGTTGCAAAGTGAGACGACTGCAGGCGGAAATCTAACAAATCTTAAAAGAATGTTAGCGACCGCCCAGAGAAACGTGGACAAACGTGTCACAAGACAAAACACAACGCGCTTCGACCTCATAGGTCTTCTTCAGGTGAGACACAAACGAATAAAATAATGAAAGTTCACTTAGCTTTGATCGCTTCAGATCGCTTCAGAGTTCAGCGCCTTCTTCCTTGCGCTGAACTCTGAAGCGATCTGAAGCGATCAAAGCTAAGTGAATTTTCGTTATTTTATTCTTCTGTTTCTCACCTGAAGAAGACCTAAGAGGTCGAAACGCGTTGTGTTTTGTCTTGTGACTCGTGTGTCTACGTTTTCTGGGCGGTTCGCTAACATTTATTTATAATGATGACAAGACAACAGGCCTCACATTTTAACGATGACAAGACAACAGGCCTCACATTCATAATAATGACAAGACAACAGGCCTCACAGTCATAATTATGACAACAAGACAACAGGCCTCGCATTCATAATGATGACAATGACAAGACAACAGGCCTCACATCCAGCAGACTCAGGTCTGGAGACGTCCACCCAATATTCGCGACTTGGATGAGTACTGTGGACCCAGCCCGCGACATCATGGAACAGAATGTCCAGAATGGCGAGACGAAGTCCTCCTCCCTTCGCGGCGCACGCGTCCCTTGCGTCCGGAAAGCTGAGCGTGTTGTTTGAAAAGACGAAGGTCATCTGGCCTCTTCCCGAGTTTCCTATGTCTTCCCAATCGCCATCGACATCAGCACTGGCAGACACCGTCTCTGTGGCTGTTAAAATGACAAAAATACGCTGTTTCAGGAAACGAGTAGAGATTTCACCGTCAGGAAAGCCTTGCTGCCAAAGTGAAATGTGTACGCCTCAACACAGATGTCACCTGCGGAACCCATTCATCTTCCATATGTTTAGACCAAAGAACAATAGTCCCGGTCTGGGTGATTATTCTTGGTCAATACCCGGACGGCATCAAGCACAGACCGAATGTCCAAAATGGCGAAACGAACGCTTCCTCCCAATACCGCGCGCATCTCTAGCTTCTGGAAGGGCTGAGAGGGTGGTTTGAGAAGCGGAACAAAATGTTCCTGCTTGCTCGTAATTTGATCCAGCATACTGTCCTTAAAGAAACCGACATTCTAGCTGTCAAAGGGACAAAATCACCTGTTCCAGACAACAGATCTGGACTGTGTGGCTAATGACAAGCAAGCAACGGAAGCTTTGTTTCCATAGTGAACCAATGCAGGTGAATACGTCCACACCAATGCGTCTCGTGGTTAGCATTCGCCCCATGCGTGTGCAAACGAGAGACACGGACAGCCAAGCAAAATGTCAGTCATGCCTTGCCTCGCGTCTGTCGCTTGCGTTCTAGGTGAGTGGGTACATACCGCAGGCAGCATTGTGAGGAGGTTTGTGCTCGTGTTTGTTTTATCAGACGAGCAAAAGTTACCAGCTGCCCTCTTTCATTATTCACATGTTGCATTCATTGATAATGATGATGATGATGATGATGATGATGATGATATGATGAAAAGAAGAAGAAGAAGAAGAAGAAGAAAAGAAGAAGAAGAAGAAGAAGAATGATGATGATGATGATGATGATAATGACCATCATCATCATTATCCTCATCATCATCATCATAGTCGTCGTTACTACTACTACTACAATAATGATGATGATGATGATGATAATGATGATGATGATGATGATGATGATGATGATGATGATGTGAGATGATGATGATGATGATAATGATGATTACGGGTAACAGGGGATCAGCTACCGTTACCATGTCATGAATTGCATCAGATCTGGAAAGAACCGAGTACACAAACCACCCCCTCCAAACGAAAAGAAAGGGAGGAAGAAAGAAATAAAGGGTTATAAAATACAATAGTTTAAGAAATGTGAACATGAATAATCCAACCTCTGTATGCGCACTGTCCATTGCCCCATCACTTCATTCTGTTTGATGAGAGTGGTGAATAGTTGACTAATTGCAAAGATGGATGGGACACATGTCGCTTGTTCTTTGTTGCGTCAAATAGGAAAGCGTAACGATTTCAGAAAAAAAAAAAGAGTTGAAAAATATGGAGAGTTTGTCTTTCAATAAAAAAATAATGACAATGATGATGATTATAGTAATAATAATAATGATGATGATAATAATAATATAATATTAATGATCATAATGACCACGAAAAAGAAATCAGTGGCTTAAACGAAAGACCTCAACATTTTCAACACGTCGCACAAACCCACTGAATCGAGTCAGCAAACTCCACTCCCTTTGTTGGGTAGATGGGATTAATACTTGTCTGTCCGTATAGGCAGTGTCCGCAGGAGTGTCAGCCTGCGTAGCAGAAGAAGAAGAAGAAGAAGAAGAAGAGCCAGCCTAGCTTTATAAGCTATTTCCACGTCTGTAACCCTGACAATCTGCCTCCCAAATGAACTGCTGCACACACGAGGCTGTTCATCTCCCGGCAGTCTACTCGGAACTGGAAAAGATTCATCGGAGGTCTTGGCACAATCTTCAAGCCTCGTGTGTTTGTCAGTTTACCCGAGGGAAATTTCTGGCGATTGAATTAGGCAGTTACGGGTGTCCCCCACCAGACAGAACAGCGCCATCTGCTCTTGTGTTACCTCGCCCCCAATCCCACACCCCTCCCTCGCCTTACCAGTTAACATTCTTTTGTTTAACTTCAGAAAAAAAAACGGTACGCAAATTTTGCCAAGCCAGGGTAAAAGACCGCTGGCTAAAGAAGAGCGGAAATTTTTCAACCAGAAGAGAAGGATTTCTTCTTTTTTTTTCAAGCCAAAATCGTCCCAAATGACAGCGGAGTGGGTTACGTCAGCAGATTCAAGACCTAGCCGCTGAATGAGGTCAAAACATACGATGGTTTGGGAAGAAATATGCATTCTTTTACATTTAGATCGATTTTTTTCTTATACATTAACATGATAATAATGGCAATGGCAATAACATAATCATCATCAGCTCCTCCTCCTCCTCCTTCAACAACAAGTACTACTGCCACTACTACAGCTACTACTACGGCTTCTCCTACTACTACTACTACTACTACTTCTACAACGACGACCACGACTTTGACATCTACTATTACTAACACAGCAAGAGCAATGAAAATAATGATGATAATAATGTATTTTTAAACAATTCTCTCTGTAGTGAGTTCAGACCACTAAGTGGTAGATAAATATATGAGAAAAGAAAATCAGGTGTGTTACAAAATGCATGCAGATTAACGAGTCAGAAAATTGGCATGGACGAATACCTACCCAAGAATGCATACTGGATTGGGCACTTGGCTATGCGCGCGCGTGCACTCAAAGGCGCACGCGCGTGCGCGCGCGCGCACACACACACACTCTCTCTCACTCCCACAAATACAAGCACAAACGCACACACACAAACACGCGCACAAACACACTCATACACACACTCACATGCGCGCGCATACTTACACACACTCACACATATGCACGCGCGCATTACAACACACACACACACACACACACACACACACACACACACACACACACACACACACACACAATTGCAAACGCGCAGACATATACGCACAGGTGGAAAAGAAGAGAAAAATCAAATAGGAAACCGGAACATAGTGGCCACAGCTGAGGAGAGAATTTTATAGCAGATTGCATAGGGTCAAAGACGCTTGTTATCGCAGAGGAAAATGACGTCTAATCCAGTAAACGTACGGATCTTTTGGTGAGACTATATTTGATATGTCAGTATTGGCCAAATGCAATTAAAAATAATGAAGACGAAGAAGAAGAAGGAGGAGGAGGAGGGAGAGAGGGGAGAGAAGGAAGAAAAAAAGAAGAAGAAGGTGAAGAAGAAGAAGAAAAAGAGGCGGAGGAGGAGGAAGAAGAAGAAAAAAAAAAGATGATGATGATGATGATGATGATGATGATGATGAAGAAGGAGACCAAGAACAAGAAAATTATGATAACAAAGAGAAGAAGAAGAAGAAGAAAAGAAGAAGAGGAGGAGGAGGAGGAAGAGATAATGATGATGATGATGGTGATGTGATGATGATGATGATGATGATGATATGAAACTGAAGGGAGGGGGGGGGGGGCGCCACCATCAACGCCACCACACCAGGAACACCAGGAAGACGAGGAACAACACAGCCATGGCTACCAACCAGAGAACCCCTCGCAGATGAAATGGGCAGGAACCTGGACCGGGCTGTACACCATCAGAGTCTGGTTCTCCTCACTGGACGTGACCAGCATCAGACCGCTGCCTTCTGTCGCGGTGCCAGAGGCTTCCCCCGTCGGCCAAGCATGGGTGAAGGAACACTCTGTTCGAGAATCAGGAGAACAGGACTGACCATGGGAATCAGCTTTGATGCTTTCCTATCCGATTGGTTGCGCTGCCGTTTTCTCAGTTCTCGGTCAGTAATGATGGAATGCTTTGTGATGTGTATGTGTATGTATGTAGTTGTTTTGCTTTGTTCTGTTCTGTTTTGTTTTTGCTGTTTCTGTCTCTGCCTCTCTGTCTCTCTCTGTCTGTCTCTCTGTCTCTCTCTCTCTGTCTGTCTGTCTCTCTCTCTTCTCTCTCTCTCTCTCTCTCTCTCTCTCTCTCTCTCTCTCTCTCTCTCTCTTTCGCACGCATGCACACGCCATTTATTGTTATATGATTTTGATGTTGACTTTTGATGCAAATCCTGCCATTTCGTTTTGAACTATACTAGCATTTTAACCCAGCTTCACCCACTTTATAACCATACACGCCTTCTACTTCCATCCCATCTACCCTCTACGTCTGTTTCTGCCTCTCTCTCTTCAGCAGCAGCAGCAGCAGCAACAGCAGCAGCAGCAGCAGCAGCAGCAGCAGCAGCAGCATCTCTATAAATGTCACTCCAGAGTGCATAAAATACTCCTTCGCTCTAACGTCTAAAAGCTCCCCCGGTATAAACGCTACAGAAAATAATGGCATTGATGTATGAGAAGTCCAGTACACCCAAGTGGAAGTCTGACGTGTCTCGTTTTGATAATGATGGTGGGAAACAAAACTGTCATCTTAATCATAGCTGAGAGTTCACACTGTTTCGTGTGAAGTTTACTTGAAGACTGGATGTGATTGAGTCACGTCGCACCTGCTGCCTGGGACACCAACACGCTGCAATAGTCCCACGTCTTGCGCAACATATATTTTACATTTAATACATGTTCATCGATGGCCGGTAGAAAAAAAACAACAACAATCACCAAACAAAATATAGGTATTTTCATAATGTGAAATTTTAGACAAAAAAAAAAACATCAGCAAAAAATATACAGTATGGCTAAACTCAAATATGTCATCACAAGGACAGCATTGCTACTTCACAGGGATGCCACGCTGCCTCATTTCGGAAGTCTCTGCAAGTGAAGTCATGGATGTTTCCTTCATTTTCCACCGTTTGCTGACGTAGGCTTTATATAGCGCAAAGAGATTAGCACTAGCAGCAACAGCTGCAGCAACAGCCGAAGCAGCAACAGCATTAGCAGTAGTGAAAGCAGAGTAGCAGCAGGAGCAGCAGTAGCAGTTGAGGTAGTGATAGCGGTGGTAATGGTGCTGATGGTGGAGTTGTAGTAGCAACAGCAGTAGTAGCGGTAGCAGCAGCAGCAGCAGCAAGAACAGCAGCAGTAGCAGTTGTGTTGATGGTGGTGGTAGTAGTAGTAGTAGTAGTAGTAGCAGTAGCAGTAGCAGTAGCAGCAGTGTAGTAGTAGTAGTAGGAGGAGGAGCAGCAGCAGCAGCACTACTACTATTAATACCACCACTTCTACAACAACGACAAAACAACAACAACAACAACAACAACAACTACTACTACTACTTCTACTACTACTACCACCACCACCACCACCACCACCACTATTATTATTACAACTACTGATACCACCACCACAACAAGCAGTGTTGTAGCTAGGACCTGCTCAGTGATATGAGAAAGGGGTGGGGGATGAAATAAAGGATGTCTGCCGGTTTTCACATACAGGGTTCTCATTTAGAGGGGTAGGGGAGGAGATGCAAAAAATACCATTTTTGCCAGCCAGGTGGGAAGGGGGAGGGGTCCATATCACCCAGAATCCTTCACCACCACCCCTCCCCCCACCCCTTCCACAGTCCGGCCCTGGTAGCAATAGCTCTGAGAGAGAGAGAGAGAGAGAGAGAGAGAGAGAGAGAGAGAGAGACAGACAGACAGACAGACAGACAGAGACAGACAGACAGACAGACAGACAGGCAGGCACAGACACACAGAGAGACAAACGGACGGACGGACGGACTGACGGATGGACAGACAGAGAGACGGAGAGAGGTAGAGACAGAGAGGCTCAGAGACGGTGAGCGGAAGGCAGAGAGACATGCAGATGGTCACACACACAAGAGACGGACGGACAGCACATGACAAAAGAAGGCGCAGATGAGACAAAATAAATCAAAACAAAACAAAACAAACAAAAAGCCAAAGACGCCATAAAGACAAGGTGAGGACAGGACAAAGACAAAGACAAAGATACAAAGTCAAGACAAAGGTGTGTCAACAGAAGCAAAACGAGGTCAGACAGTACGGGGCAAGACAGAACGTACAAAAGAACAAGCCAGACAAGCAAGCCATGGACAAGACCAAAACTAACCATTCTGATGTTCTGGCTTGACCACTGCGTCCAGCCAAAAGCTCTACCGGGGTAGTTGTCCTTAACGTGCTTCGCCACCTCGTCGTACAGATGGTCCAGCGTAGCAAGAAACACGGCGCCCGCCTGAGGAAAATGCAAGGTAAACGACCGGTCGTCAGTTTCATTTTTGGCGCCTGTCCGTCAGTTTGATCGACAGATGAAGCTTTGTTGATATGCTTGTTTGTCATCCCTCAAAGAGTGAAAAAAAAACCACGGTATTATCCACGTCAGCCCCCGAGACAGGGATAATCTGTTGAAAGAAGAAAGCTTAACCCATAGTTTAGAACGTTCTTTGTGTCAACAGATTGTCTTCTGTTGCAGGAGTAAAGAGATATAAGCCAATGAAATACTGATAATAATTATGAAGATGAATATAACAGTAGTTATAACATGATTGAGGTGATGATGATAATGATATGGAGGTGTGTGTGTGTGTGTGTGTGTGTGTGTGTGGTGTGTGTGTGTGTGTGTGTGGTGTGTGTGTATGATGTTGACGCAACCGTTATGATGAAATGAAAATTATTCCTTCATTCTGCAAACATTGGCAAACAAATTATTCCGCTGAAATTCCCTTCATTTTCCTTATATTTCTTCCCTTGTAGTTAAGGGGGTGATACAGAAACAAAAGTTAACCGTGACCATCGACGATCCAAAAACAGTCTTCTTATCTCTCTGTTTTGTTTTTTGTCAATCTCACCTGGTTTGGCAGGCCTCCTTGGCTCCCTTCAAGTTCCGTGTCTCTTGGGAGAAGCCAAACAGTGACCCACGTTGCCCAGACGAACCCAGGTCAAGCAGGGACTGGGAAGGTAGTCATAGAAGGCGCTCTCCTGAAACCCCCCCCCACATATGAGTTTCCTTTTGTTTGCTTCCAACTGATTACCACGATTATCCTCCTCCTCCTCGTCACTGTGCTCCTCGTCACATGATGACTGTCACTGTCACAGACAAACATTCTAAACTAGACCAGCCGCCGAGGCGAAGTGGTTAGCGTCACGGACTCCCGGATGGGGGTCTGGGTTCGATTCCCATCACAGTCATGTGGATTTTTCTGCCCCGACCTGGACAGCCCAGAGGTGAGTTCGCTGCGGGTCAGTTGGAAGACCGGGACCGCACAGTCGAGTTTCATCCACTAGATGCGTCTCTGAGAGTGTTGCTTAAATTTTCTGTCTAACACTGCAGGTGTCTGTTTTTCTCAGCCTGGTTGACGCTGGGATATATCATGGAAGTAAGCGTAGAGTACATCCCTGTCATGCAGTTTCAGACCGTGTCGTATATAATACTGTCGCTCATAAAATCGTGTCGCAGCGACAGTATTTCCCGGAAATACTGCTAGCTGGTTCATGAAAAATTATCGCTGCGACCATATTTCACAGAAATGTTAACTCTAGCAGTAAGATTTTACGTGAAAATGTTCGCAAGCGACAGTATTCACTGACATACAATATTCACAGTGTCCTGTCGCAAAAAGCTGTCGCAAAATTACGCTGCGACCATATTTCACAGGAAAGTTAACTCTAGCAGTAAGATTTCACGTGAAAATGTGTCGCAAGCGACAGTATTCACTGACTACAATATTTCACAGTGTCCTGTCGCAAAAAACTGTCGCAAAATTTCGAGCGACAGTATTTTATGGACAGCTACAATATTCTATGGACATTTTCGTGAAAAGTTGTCGCGCGACAATTTTTTTCCAGCAAATATTGTCGCTGCAACAATATTTCACGTGAAATGCTATCGCTGCGATAACAATTCCACGCGACAGTATTATAACGACACCGGAATGGAAATCCGTAGCATCAATTCATCATGCCCATTCTTATTGATCACACACAAAAAATCAATTCTGTGGCCCTTCACGCCCGGTTCTCATGGGACTTCAGTACTATGTCCCTCCACGTCAATGGCCTTGTTTAAATTCCGTCGGGTCACCGGTATCAGCATTTTCATGGGCTGTCGTTGGACGGACGTGGTGACGCCCTCCGAGGGAGCTCACTCACCCAGCTCCGCGACAAAGCAATATTGTCGTCAGTAGGAGGGTTAATAGGTGGTGTCCTGCGTATGTTGTGTCAGAACAGGCAGTACTGACACGACTGAAGGACTCGGCAGCAGTGCACTGTGTCCTCTTGTGGGTTGCCTCCTGACGACTTGACATCGACTCCTCCTTGCGGATGTCGGGCTGCGCGGGCTATGGCTGTGGACAGGGGGTCGGAATGAGCGGCGTAAAAAAGAAAACAAAACAAAAACAAAAACAAAAACAAAAAAAAACCGCCTGAACTACATTTCGCTGTTTTGGTTCTTGATGGTAGTCATCGTCCTCATCATCAACATTATTGCCCATCATCATCATCATCATCAACAACATCATTATTATCATCATTGTCACTCCTCTTCCTCCTCCTCCTCCTCCGCATTATCATCATCGTCATCACTACCCCCCATCACCACTACCACCACCACCACCACCACCACCACCATCGTCATTATCATCATCATCATCAAATCATCATCATCACATGGACCTTCTTCCTGAAACCCCAAAAGACAAATTCCCCATGTTTGTTTTTGTTGGTATTATTATCATCATCATTATTACTATTGTTATCATCAAAAAAGCCCTCAATGAACCCCAGAAAAAGACAGCTTCCCTTAAATTCATCATCATCATCATCATCATCATCATCATCATCATCATCATCATCTTCATCATTTCAACATCATCATCATCGTCGTCGTCGTCATCACGTCGTCTTATATTTCTGTCCCCCGCGCGCGCGCGCGCGCGCGCGTGTGTGTTGTGTGTGACAGCAATGGCAATATTTGTAACCTATATGAATGCCGACGCAAGCGTGTTTGATTCACTTCGAACCTTGACAAAGCTTCGTGTTGCCATTTGGTCGTATCAAAAATGCGACTAATACGGCTTCCTAGCCAAAAAAGAAAAAAAAAGTTATTACTCTTGATTGCCAGATATGAACGAGTCACCGTCACAAATTTGGAAAAGATCGGAGAAATCTGTGATTTTTGCATAACCAAAACCAAAGACAGAGCACATTTGACAAACAAAACGGCTTTATCCAATACTTTCCCTAACCTGGCATAATTTGTTTGTTTGCTTTGGATTCTGAACACCTGGAGTTTTGGCTCTAGACCGAGGCTGTCATGTGCAGATCGGGCAACCACACTGAAGAATGGCTAAACAGCAGTGACTTGAGTTTGATCGTCACTGGAAGCGATTGTCGATGTTCTGTAACATAGACATGCCAGTCCGATCCTGGCTAAAACCATCATTGTGGACCACCCACCTCCCTCAGAATGTATCGAAGATTTTGGAATCAGTCCACTTCTTCCCAGTGTCGTCCGTTCGGCATGATGTTGGCCGCTGAATGTTGTCTGGACTTCCCGCTTTTCTGTACTTCATGTTTTCTCCAGACGGCCATAAGTTCCTGAAGGTCTGTTGTCTGTTTCGATACCTCTGAAATCGTGTCAGTGCCAAATGTACATGAAGCTAGCCTGCAATTTGTACTGAAGTTTGTTGGTATTCTGATTCATCAGCTATGTTGTAATATTCAGCTACATGTTGAACAAGGTGGGAGGTAGTTCACAACCTTGCTTGTTGCTGTTGTTCTTTGCGGAAAGATTACAAAGTTGTTAATCAGGAGAACTGTACTGTATACTTCTTTAAGAGTATTGCCACAGCTTGAATGAGCTTGTTGCCTTAAATCCTCATGAACTGCCACAAAATGTCGTTCTTAGACGTGGTCAAAGGCAGTCTTGAAATCGATGAAGCAGTCACAGAACCACATCGCTGTTAAATGTGCGGTAAGCTCTGGTCCGCCTGTCTTTCTCAAGGATTTCTCCTGTCGTTCCTTAACTCTGTTCAACTGAACCCTCAGCAAACTCTACTGGGGTGGCTGTTTAATTCTAGGTCTTGTAGGTTCGACGGCGATGATGAGTTCATGGCGAAAGTATTATTTCCCCTCCCCCCCCCCCCCCTCCCCCCCCCCCCCCCCCTTTCGTGTTATTCCCCGCCGCTCATTCCAGCTACCCTGAACACAACACGCCCAGGAATAGCTGTGGCAGCACCAGCTCTGACAGTTCACAAGTAATAATCAACATAAGTCGTCATAATATAACACACTGTCTATTCCTTCTGATTCAGTCGTGGGTTTTTTTTTTCTATAATTTCAAAATTTGTTTTTAGAAGTGCCCGTTGTGATCCAACAACACAGGACACTTTGTTATGCGCCAGCTACTGACTCCGTAATAGATTAGCCGCCGACCAGTGGCCAAAGCACCCATACAATGACAAGTTCGTCGTGAACGGCCAACACCGACAAACGAAGAGGGAAAGTGACGTACGTAAAACACAAGTAACGCGCAGGCTTCCCATCTCACCCCTCCTACCCTCACCCTCCCAGAGCAAGCACTCAACCAACCAACCCTAAAACAGCCACACGACAAGAATAACATCAACACTTAGAAAAGAGAGAGAGAGAAAAAAAAAAGAATTAATGAATGAAAGAAAGAAGGAAGGAAGGAAGGAAGGAAAGAAAGAACTGTTTCAGCTCACTAACTGCAAAGTGGCTTGTAGTGCCTCGTGTGTCGCACACACTGTCATTTATTCCCAGATACTCCACTCGCCATTTTCCCGTTGGAGTCCCCGCATAACCTACCTCATTCTCCCCGGCTGGTTGTACCAGAGGTCTGTTTTGATGGGCAGCGTGCAGTTTTAGACCATACGTAATCGGACACGCCTGAAATCCCAAAGCAAGACAGATTCGAGTTAGTCTGGCTAGCTAGCTAGCTAGCAAATCAAGGCATGGACTGCCGAATAGGCTAGGTTTGGCCAGGTAAAGTTAGTTCAGTGGTTTTGTTTTTAGCGGAGGGTAGGCTAGTAAAGAAAGCAGGTTAGGCTCGGCCCGTGCCGGCCGTAATCTAGACCGAGTTACTCTAGGCTAACTAGTTTAAGGTCAGGTTACGTTATGCTAGCCAGCAGCTCAGATTAATTTATGTGGATTAGGTTAGGTAAAGTTAAGTAAGGTAATGTGGTAGATTAGGTTACACCAGGCTGAGCAAAGCAAGCGAGCCTAGGTTGGTCAAGTGAGTACTGGATAGGTGAAGCAAGCCAAGGCTATGTTGGTTTAGATTAGGTTTGGTTAGCGCGGCAATGGCCATGTTAGGTCAGTTTCATCAGCGTAGGTCAAGTAAAGCTGGTAGGAGGTCAAGTAAGGTTAGACTAAGTCAGGATTAAGGGGTTAGACAGATAGTAAGGCTTTTGTAGGCTGGTTGTAGCAGTAAGTTAATAAGTCAGGAAAGGTAGTAGACTAATTAGGTAAGATTTTGTTAGGCTGGTTAAGTAGGTCAAGTAAGGTTAATTTAGCAGGATTAAGGAGGGTCACTACATTATAAGAGTTTGTTAGCTGGGCTATGTTAGGTCAGTAGTAGATTAGTCACGATAAGTGGGTTAACTAGAAGTAGATTGTAGGCTGGAGTAAGTGAGGCGATTGTCATCAGACTGGATTAGGATGAGGTTATGTTAGGTCAACGATAAGAGCTGACAGATAGGTAAGGTTTAACGTTAGTTAGGTCTAGTGATAGCGGTGGTATGGTGCGATGGTGCAGTTGTAGTGCAACAGCAGTAGTAGCGGTAGCAGCAGAGCACAGCAAGAACAGCACATAGCAGTTGTGTTGATGGGGTGGTAGTAGTAGTAGTAGTAGTAGTAGCATAGCAGTAGCAGTAGCAGCAGTGTAGTAGTAGTAGTAGGAGGAGGAGCAGCAGCAGCAGCACTACTACTATTAATACCACCACTTCTACAACAACGACAAAACAACAACAACAACAACAACAACTACTACTACTACTTCTACTACTACTACCACCACCACCACCACCACCACCACTATTATTATTACAACTACTGATACCACCACCACAACAAGCAGTGTTGTAGCTAGGACCTGCTCAGTGATATGAGAAAGGGGTGGGGGATGAAATAAAGGATGTCTGCCGGTTTTCACATACAGGGGTTCTCATTTAGAGGGGTAGGGAGGAGATGCAAAAAATACCATTTTTGCCAGCCAGGTGGGGAAGGGGGAGGGTCCATATCACCCAGAATCCTTCACCACCACCCCTCCCCCCACCCCTTCCACAGTCCGGCCCTGGTAGCAATAGCTCTGAGAGAGAGAGAGAGAGAGAGAGAGAGAGAGAGAGAGAGAGAGAAGACAGACAGACAGACAGACAGAGACAGACAGACAGACAGACAGACAGGCAGGCACAGACACACAGAGAGACAAACGGACGGACGGACGGACTGACGGATGGACAGACAGAGAGACGGAGAGAGGTAGAGACAGAGAGGCTCAGAGACGGTGAGCGGAAGGCAGAGAGACATGCAGATGGTCACACACACTAAGAGACGGACGGACAGCACATGACAAAAGAAGGCGCAGATGAGACAAAATAAATCAAAACAAAACAAAACAAACAAAAAGCCAAAGACGCCATAAAGACAAGGTGAGGACAGGACAAAGACAAAGACAAAGATACAAAGTCAAGACAAAGGTGTGTCAACAGAAGCAAAACGAGGTCAGACAGTACGGGCAAGACAGAACGTACAAAAGAACAAGCCAGACAAGGCAAGCCATGGACAAGACCAAAACTAACCATTCTGATGTTCTGGCTTGACCACTGCGTCCAGCCAAAAGCTCTACCGGGGTAGTTGTCCTTAACGTGCTTCGCCACCTCGTCGTACAGAGTCAGCGTAGCAAGAAACACGGCGCCCGCCTGAGGAAAATGCAAGGTAAACGACCGGTCGTCAGTTTCATTTTTGGCGCCTGTCCGTCAGTTTGATCGACAGATGAGAGGCATTGTTGATATGCTTGTTTGTCATCCCTCAAAGAGTGAAAAAAAAACCACGGTTATATCCACGTCAGCCCCCGAGACAGGGGATAATCTGTTGAAAGAAGAAAGCTTAACCCATAGTTTAGAACGGTTCTTTGTGTCAACAGATTGTCTTCTGTTGCAGGAGTAAATGAGGATATAGCCAATGAAATACTGATAATAATTATGAAGATGAATATAACAGTAGTTATAACATGATGATGGTGATGATGATAATGATGATGGAGGTGTGGTGTGTGTGTGTGTGTGTGTGTGTGTGTGTGTGTGTGTGTGTGTGTGTGTGTGTGTGTGTATGATGTTGACGCAACCGTTATGATGATATGAAAATTATTCCTTCTTTCTGCAAACATTGGCAAACAGAATTATTCCGCTGAAATTCCCTTCATTTTTCCTTATATTTCTTCCCTTGTAGTTAAGGGGGTGGATACAGAAACAAAAGTTAACCGTGACCATCGACGATCCAAAAACAGTCTTTCTATCTCTCTGTTTGTTTTTTTGTCATCTCACCTGGTGTTGGCAGGCCTCCTTGGCTCCCTTCAAGTTCCGTGTCTCTTGGGAGAAGCCAAACAGGTGACCCACGTTGCCCAGACGAACCCAGGTCAGAGCATGGGGACTGGGAAGGTAGTCATAGAAGGGCGCTCTCCCTGAAACCCCCCCCCCCCCCCCCCCACATATGAGTTTCCTTTTGTTTGCTTCCAACTGATTACCACGATTATCCTCCTCCTCCTCGTCCTGTGTCTCCTCGTCATCATGATGACTGTCACTGTCACAGACAAACAGTTCTAAACTAGACCAGCCGCCGAGGCGAAGTGGTTAGCGTCACGGACTCCCGGATGGGGGTCGTGGTTCGATTCCCATCACAGTCATGTGGGATTTTTCTGCCCCGACCTGGACAGACCCAGAGGTGAGTTCGCTGCGGGGTCAGTTGGGAAGACCGGGACCGCACAGTCGAGTTTCATCCACTAGATGCGTCTCTGAGAGTGTTGCTTAAATTTTCTGTCTAACACTGCAGGTGTCTGTTTTTCTCAGGCCTGGTTGACGCTGGGATATATCATGGAAGTAAGCGTAGAGTACATCCCTGTCATGCAGTTTCAGACCGGTGTCGTATATAATACTGTCGCTCATAAAATCGTGTCGCAGCGACAGTATTTCCCGGGAAATACTGCAGCTGGTTCATGAAAAATTATCGCTGCGACCATATTTCACAGGAAATGTTAACTCTAGCAGTAAGATTTTACGTGAAAATGTGTCGCAAGCGACAGTATTCACTGACTACAATATTTCACAGTGTCCTGTCGCAAAAAGCTGTCGCAAAATTACGCTGCGACCATATTCACAGGAAATGTTAACTCTAGCAGTAAGATTTCACGTGAAAATGTGTCGCAAGCGACAGTATTCACTGACTACAATATTTCACAGTGTCCTGTCGCAAAAAACTGTCGCAAAATTTCGAGCGACAGTATTTTATGGACAGCTACAATATTCTATGGGACATTTTTCGTGAAAAGTTGTCGCGCGACAATTTTTTTCCAGCAAATATTGTCGCTGCAACAATATTTCACGTGAAATGCTATCGCTGCGATACAATTCCACGGCGACAGTATTATATACGACACCGGAATGGAAATCCGTAGCATCAATTTCATCATGCCCATTCTTATTGATCAGCACAAAAAAAAATCAAATTCTGTGGCCCTTCACGCCCGGTTCTCATGGTGACTTCAGTTACTATGTCCTCTCCCACGTCAATGGCCTTGTTTTAATTCCGTCGGGGTCACCGGTATCAGCATTTTCATGGGGGCTGTCGTTGGACGGACGTGGTGACGCCCTCCGGAGGGAGAGCTCACTCACGCCAGCTCCGCGACAAAGCAATTATTGTCGTCAGTAGGAGGGTTAATAGGTGGTGTCCTGCGTATGTTGTGTCAGAACAGGCAGTAAATGAACACGACTGAAGTGACTCGGCAGCAGTGCACTGTGTCCTCTTGTGGGTTGCCTCCTGACGACTTGACATCGACTCCTCCTTGCGGATTGTCGGGGCTGCGGCGGGCTATGGCTGTGGACAGGGGGTCGGAATGAGCGGCGTAAAAAAGAAAACAAAAACAAAAACAAAAACAAAAACAAAAAAAAACCGCCTGAACTACATTTTCGCTGTTTTGGTTCTTGATGGTAGTCATCGTCCCATCATCAACATTATTGCCATCATCATCATCATCATCAACAACATCATTATTATCATCATTGTCACCCTCTTCCTCCTCCTCCTCCTCCGCATTATCATAAATCGTAAATCACCCCCATCACCACTACCACCACCACCACCACCACCACCCCCATCGTCTTTAAACATCATCATCATCAAATCATCATCATCACTGGACCTTCTTCCTGAAACCCCAAAAGACAAATTCCCCATGTTTGTTTTTTGTTGGTATTATTATCATCATCATTATTACTATTGTATATCATCAAAAAGCCCTCAATGAACCCCAGAAAAAGACAGCTTCCCTTAAATTCAATCATCATCTCATATCATCATCATCACATCATCATCATCATCTTCATCATTTTCAACATCATAAATCATCGTCGTCGTCGTCATCACGTCGTCTTTATTTCTGTCCCCCGCGCGCGCGCGCGCGCGCGGTGTGTGTGTGTGTGTGACAGCAATGGCAATATTTGTAACCTATATGAATGCCGACGCAAGGCGTGTTTGATTCACTTCGAACCTTGACAAAGCTTCGTGTTGCCATTGGTCGTATCAAAAATGGACTAATACGGCTTCCTAGCCAAAAAAGAAAAAAAAAGTTATTACTCTTGATGTGCCAGAGTATGAACGAGTCACCGTCACAAATTTGGAAAAGATCGGAGAAATCTGTGATTTTGCATAACCAAAACCAAAGACAGAGCACATTTGACAAACAAAACGTGCTTTATCCAATACTTTCCCTAACCGGCATAATTGTTTGTTTTGCTTTGGATTCTGAACACCTGGGGTTTTGGCTCTAGACCGGAGGCTGTCAGTGTGCAGATCGGGCATCCCCCACTGAAGAATGGCAAAAAGCAGGACTTGAGTTTTATCGTCACTGGGAAGCGATTGTCGATGTTCTGTAACAGAAGACATTGCCAGTCCGATCCTGGCTAAAACCATCATTGTGGGACCACCCACCTCCCTCAGAATGTATCGAAGATTTTGGAATCAGTCCACTTCTTCCCAGTGTCTGTCCGTTCGGCATGATGTTGGCCGCTGAATGTTGTCTGGACTTCCGGCTTTTCTGTACTTCATGTTTTTTCCCTCCAGGACGGCCAAAAAGTTCCTGAAGGTCTGTTGTTTTGTTTCGATACCTCTGAAATCGGTGTCAGTGCCAAATGTACGATGAAGCTAGCCTGCAATTTGTACTGAAGTTGTTGGGATTCTGATTCATCAGCTATGTTGAAAAATTCAGCAAAATGTTGAACAAGGGGGGGTAGTTCACAACCTTGGGTTGTTGCTGTTGTTCTTTTGCGGAAAGATTACAAAGTTGTTAATCAGGGGAGAACTGTACTGTATACTTCTTTATAGAGTATTGCCACAGCTTGAATGAGCTTGTTGCCTTAAATCCTCATGAACTGCCACAAAATGTCGTTCTTAGACGGTCAAAGGCAGTCTTGAAATCGATGAAGCAGTCACAGACACCACATCGCTGTTAAATGTGCGCGGGGAAGCTCTGGGTCCGCCTGGTCTTTCTCAAGGATTTCTCCTGTCGTTCCTTTAACCTCTGTTCAAATGAACCCTCAGCAAAACCTACTGGGGTGGCTGTTTAATTCTAGGGTCTGTAGGTTCGACGGCGATGATGAGTTCATGGGCGAAAGTATTTTTTCCCCTCCCCCCCCCCCCCCCCCCCCCCCCCCCCCCCCCCCCCCCTTTTGTGGATTTTTCCCCGCCGCTTCATTCCATACCCTGAACACAACACCCCCAGGAAGTGCTGTGGCAGCACCAGCTCTGACAGTTCACAATTAATACAACATTAAGTCGTCATAATATAACACACTGTCTATTCCTTCTGAATTCAGTCGGTGGGGTTTTTTTTTCTTTTAATTTTAAAATTTGTTTTTAGAATGCCCGTTGTGATCCAACAACACAGGACACTTTGTTATGCGCCAGCTACTGACGCCGGTAATAGATTAGCCGCCGGGCCAGTGCCAAAGCACCCATACAATGACAAGTCGTCCGTGAACGGCCAACACCGACAAACGAAGAGGGGGAAAGGACGTACGTAAAACACAAGGGAGCGCGCAGGCTTCCCATCTCACCCCTCCTACCCTCACCCTCCCAGAGCAAGCACTCAACCAACCAACCCAAAAACAGCCACACGGACAAGAATAACATCAACACTTAGAAAAGAGAGAGAGAGAGAAAAAAAAAGAATGAATGAATGAAAGAAAGAAGGAAGGAAGGAAGGAAGGAAAGAAAGAACTGTTCAGCTCACTAGACTGGCAAAGTGGCTTGTAGTGCCTCGTGGTGTCGCACACACTGTCATTTATTCCCAGATACTTCCACTCGCCATTTTCCCGTTGGAGTCTCGCATACCGTTCCTCATTTCCCCGGCTGGTTGTACCAGAGGTCTGTTTTGATGGGCAGCGTGCAGTTGTTAGACCATACGTAATCGGACACGCCTGAAATCCCAAAGCAAGACAGGATTCGAGGTTAGTCTGGGCTAGGCTAGGCTAGGGTAGGCAAATCAAGGCATGGACTTGCCGGAATAGGCTAGGTTTGGCCAGGTAAAGTTAGTTCAGTGGGTTTTGTTTTTAGCGGAGGGTAGGCTAGGGAAAGTAAAGCGAGGTTAGGCTCGGCCCCGGCCGGGGCCCTGAATCTAGACCGAGTTACTCTAGGCTAACTAGTTTAGGTCAGGTTACGTTATGCTAGGCCAGGCAGGCTCAGATTAAGTTATGTGGATTAGGTTAGGTAAAGTTAAGTAAGGTAATGTAGGTTAGATTAGGTTACACCAGGCTGAGCAAAGGCAAGCGAGCCTAGGTTGGGTCAAGTGAGACTGGATTAGGTGAAGCAAGCCAAGGCTATGTTGGGTTAGATTAGGTTTGGTTAGGCGCGGCAATGGCCATGTTAGGTCAGGTTTCATCAGCGTAGGGTCAAGTAAGCTGGGTTAGGTTAGGTCAAGTAAGGTTAGACTAAGTCAGGATTAAGGGGGTTAGACTAGATTAGGTAAGGCTTTTGTTAGGCTGGGTTATGTTAGGTCAAGTAAGGTTATATTAAGTCAGGATTAAGGTAGGTTAGACTAGATTAGGTAAGAGTTTTGTTAGGCTGGGTTATGGTAGGTCAAGTAAGGTTAGATTTAGTCAGGATTAAGGAGGGGCAGACTACATTAGGTAAGAGTTTTGTTAGGCTGGGCTATGTTAGGTCAAGTAAGGTTAGATTAAGTCACGATTAAGGTGGGTTAGACTAGATTAGGTAAGAGTTTTGTTAGGCTGGGTTATGTTAGGTCAAGTAAGGTCAGATTAAGTCAGGATTAAGGTGGTTATACTGGATTAGGTAAGAGTTTTGTTAGGCTGGGTTATGTTAGGTCACGTAAGGTTAGATTAAGTCAGGATTAAGATAGGCTTGACTAGATTAGGTAAGAGTTTTGTTAGGCTGGGTTATGTTAGGTCAAGTAACGTTAGATTAAGTGAGAATTAAGGTGGGCTAGACAGATTAGGTAAGTTTTGTTAGCCTGGGTTATGTTAGTCAAGTAAGGTTAGATTAAGTCAGGATTAAGGTGAGGTAGACTAGATTAGGTAAGAATTTTGTTAGGCTGGGTTATGTTAGGTCAAAGTAAGGTTAAATTAAGTCAGGATTAAGGTGGGTTAGACTAGATTAGGTAAGAGTTTTGTTAGGCTGGGTTTTGTTAGGTCAAGTAAGGTTAGATTCAGTCAGGATTAGGTGGGGTAGACTAGATTAGGTAAGAGTTTTGTTAGGCTGGGTTATGTTAGGTTCTGTTAGGTTCAGTAAGGAAAGGTTAGTTTAGTAAGGGTTAGGTTCGGTAAGATTTGGTTAGGTTAGGTTAGGGTAAAGTTTGGTTAAGTAACAGTCAGACTGGAACAGGTTGAGTTGGGTTAGAGACAAGGTTATGGTAAATGAACGTTAGGTTTCGTTAAGCAAAATAAGGTAAGGTTGGGTTAAAAACCCAAGTAGGGGTTAGGTTACGTCAGATGGGGCTGGATTAGCCTAGGCTGCGCAAGCTTAGGTTAGCTAGGATTAGGCAAGGTAATGTTAGGCTAGGTAACGGTCAGGTTATATTAGGCCAGGTAACGGAGAGAACGAGAGAGAGAAAAGAGAGAGAGAGAGAGAGAGAGAGAGAGAGAGAGAGAGAAAAACAATGAACAATGTTTATTTGTTCAGGCCCCCAGCCCCTAGTAATGAGGTAAAGTTGCACGTAACTAAAAGACACATACATCACAACCAGTCAGCTTTCTAGCGTGAGACTGTCAACAAAGGTTTGCCTTAACTTCATGGCATTAAAAAGAAATACACCAAGCTTCCTAATATTGAAAATAGACCCATTTCTCAACAAGACTGCATATGGACTGACACCAAAGTTAAAGATTTTTTTTCCTTATGTCATTGTACAGACACACTTCTACACTCATCTTCTAAGACCTTACACAATTTGCACGTAGAATCAGCATTGTTGCTGAAAGTTCTTTTGAAAATCGATCCATTGACTGGTAACACACGAAGGCTCAGCTTTATTATACAATTTCTAAAGCAACTAATGTCCATGTTTTCAAAGTATTTTTCACATTCGAAATTAGTTTTAAACAATCTGTATATTTGTATATATATTCTCTATTCATAACAGACTCTCCATTCCTGCATGTATATGTCTTTCATTCTCTGCTTAAGTAGTAAAACAAACGTTACGTCACAGCCCAACCCCTGCTCAAGCCAGATATATCCAAACCCATGGCTAAATAATATATTCTTTATAAACATTGCCCAGTATTTTTTATTTTTACCGTTTTCATCTAGATTTACCAGCATCAAGTATGTTTGTTTAGGCAAATGATGAGCCTCTATCTTTGTCAGTTTCAGCCAGTATCGAATGCACATTACCGCACTATTTACATATAGGGGATAACGCCCCAGTTCCCCCATGATAAGTTTATTAGGAACTTTAAGATGGATTTTAAGAAAACGTTTACACGCCAGAGCGTGTACCTTTTCAATATTGTCCAGTCTGTGGTATCTCCACATTTTGGATGCATATAATAGCGCTGGCTGTACCTGGGCATCAAAAAGTCGGAAGAAGCATGTCTTAGAGATGTCGTTTAATTTTGTTATGTACCTTGTACAGTCAAAATAAGCCTGTTTACCTTTCACTGCAAGTGCATCAACCCCTTGGTAAATAACTAGTCTTTGTTGTAAAACAAATCCAGGGTAATATTTATATTAATTAACTACTTCTAATTGTTCCCCATTGAGATTCCATCTTTCAAATTTCCCCAGAAACCCACCCTTACGGAAAACCACAACTTTCGTCTTATCAATATTGACTTTCAAAAAGTATTCGTTTGCAAACAGTGTTTAAAATATTGATTTGGTTTTATAGTCCTATAACAGTGTTAGACATTAAACGAGAGAGAGAGAGAGAGAGAGAGAGAGAGAGAGAGAGAGAGAGAGAGAGAGAGAGAGAGAGAGAAGAATGTTGATTAGGTAAGCAGTGCGGAAAACAAGTGCAAGATAACAGTTTCTTCTTCTTAGCAATCATGCATAGGCAACATGTGTGTACGAGAGAGAGAGAGACAGACGATAGAGAGAAAGAAGGAGAGACAGACAGACGAGACAACTCTCAACCCGGTGAACATCTCACCGTCTTGTCTCTCAGCATCCACCCAGAACTGATCCCCAGGATGGTTGTCGGTCAGGTAGGCATCCACTTCTTCACGACTGGCATCATGGAATTGGACCATCGCACAGAACAGAATCAGACTCCTGGTCTTAAAAAGAAAACTCTGACCTTTAAATTCATTAAGTAAAGCACGCACTTGGACATAAACGACTGTTGTCTGACAACGAGAGTATTACTCTAGACATTGTAGATGTTATGCTCTCACGTCTATATGTCAACACTTCACTTACTTTGAAGAACGTATCCTTTTGATTGTCGCTCTACGAAAAAAGAATGAAAAGCATACATGTACGTAAGGATACTGAAAACAAGATCAAAAAGGGTTTTTTAAGCACTCGTGTAATATTCTGTACTCGCGCAGATAAGAGTCGTAATGCTTCGCTTCCCATTTCCCAACAAATTCCATATTCACTCATTACGGTACTGGGCAGCTTACTAACCTATTGCGAGGAACTAATGATATCATAAAAGTGATTGTATAGCCCAACATCTCTCAATTTAATGGAGTTTCACACGAACTGATAAATAGACAATATAGATATAGAGAGCGAGCGAAACGGACCGTCTATATATATATATATATATATATATATATATATATATATATATATATATATATATAAAACAGCAAAATCTAGCCGTATTGTCATCGTTTTCACTGCAGTAGTAGACCATGTAAACAGACACGTCCACGAATTATGCGAAGGGAACACTCTACTAAAACGTTTGTCGTTCTGTTGATGATCACTTCAGTATAAAACAGACGGAAAACTCCCCGAAATCGGGAACATACTCTTGCATACAAGAAAGGTGTCTCTAAAAAAAACAAAAACAAAGCTAAGCACTTCATGAAAGGAAAAGGCAGAAATTTTAGTACAACGATACACTCAGTTTTGTCCATAAATCGAGGGATGAAAATCTAGCAGGGCACAGATGTGAGAGGCGGTGTCGTATATAATACTGTCGCTCATAAAATCGTGTCGCAGCGACAGTATTTCCCGGGAAATACTGCATT
>CM031614.1:21599576-21637076 GCA_018398815.1 Conus ventricosus | reverse complement strand
TTGCCCACGTGTAACTGGACGTGTCTGAAACCCAGTGATGAGGGCAGGCCAGGTTAGGCCCTTCTGAGCAAGAAGCAGGCTGGACCAGGACTAGTCCTGAATTCACCTGGACTAGGTTTGGGCGAGAATAAGCTTGGGTGTGTTACGGTGAAGTACCTACCGCTCGGGTAGCTTAGTCTAGACACACTCTACGCTGTTTGTGCTAGGCTAGGCTAGGCTAGGGTACGTGATTCAGGGAAGGCTAGGCCAAACTAGTCCAGAAAAGGACAGGTGAGATGAAGTGATCTCCGGTGACGTTTGACCGGGCTAGCTAAGGTGAGACTGGTTAGGCTGAGGTAGGCCCAGCCGGTGAGGATAGGCGACGTAAAATAAGGCCAGGCAAGTTAAGCTAGGCTGGGTTAGGGTAGGCTAGTTAGAAAAAGGCCAGATCACGTGAGGCTACGCTAATCAAGTTCGGTGAGGCTAGTTCATGAGGTTGGGCTGCAGAACGCTCTGAACGCTCGCGTCGAACACGCTACTATACTGACAGACCGCCAATTTTAGTACAGAAACGCTCCGAGCGCTCGCATCGAACATGCCACAACACAGACAGACCGCCAATGTTGTTACAGAATGCTTCACTTAGGGAACCCACGCCTACAGAGCGAGCTCCTCAGCCGTCTCGAAACACAGCAAGGGAAGTAAGAGGAGTGTAGGAGGGCCATGAAGACAAGAACGCGGACGGGCAAATGCACACGAACGCGCACATGGCACTCGTTCTTTCACTCTCTGTCTGTCTCTGTCTGCCTCTGTCTGTCTGTCAGTCTGTCTGTCTGTCTGTCTGTCTGTCTGTCTGTCTCACACACACACACACACACACACACACACACACACACACACACACACACCACACACACACACAACATCTCACAGAGACACACACATTCACAGACACCGACAGACAGGCAGGCAGACAGACAGACAGCCATCAGCCAGAGAGACAGAGACAGAGAGAAAGAGACAGAAACGGAGACAGAAACAGAGACAAAGAGAGAGAGAGAGGGAGGGAGGGAGGGAGGGAGACAGACAGACAGACAGACAGAGACAGACAGGACAGGGGTACAGAGAGGGACAGAGACGGACAGACAGAGACACTGAGGTACAGGGGGGGGGGGGGGGTGGAGGGGTCGGGGTCGGGAATGACAAAGAATGACAGAAAGGCAGACACGCGGAAAGACGGAGCGACCAGCCAGCGAAGACAGACAACACACAGAAAATCCCCACACCCGCAGATAGTCTCACCATCATCTCTCTTGGCATCCACCCAGAACTCATCACCGGTGCCTTGCTTGGTCAGGTATTCATCCACCCCATCGCGACTGGCACCATGGCATTGGTCCGTCACATGGAGAGGGAGGAGGGGGGAAGGCGGGAGAGGGGGGAACAAAGCAAAATCGATATCAGACTACAGGCCTCATAAAAAAAATCTCCCCTTGAATTTGTAAAGATCTGCATCGATATAAACAACGCCACAACCCCACCCCACCCCTCTTTCTCTTTCTCTCCACCGAAACACACACACACGCGCGCACACACACACACACACACAATCTATGGACTGATCTGATGTTAAAGTAGCCTCTTGTAGCTCTCTTTATGGACAGGCACAGTACCATAACATGTAATATTATGTATATGTAATGTTATGTATTGTTGCTGACGTTATGGGGACTGGTGAAATGCCAGACTAACCACAATGGCTGACTTCTTAAGACTGGTAGATTTTCACTGGAACCGACAATGGCTCGCTGTATGGACTGGTGCAATGTCAAAATGAGTTAGTGGCTAAATGATAGACTGAAAAAAACGTCAACTCAAACGTACAGTGGCTAGTTAACGGACGGGGATGCCAATTAACCCGCAGGGGCAATTGAAGGGATGGTGGAAAGTCAAAAGTAAGACTGACAAAATGTCAAAAACTAGAGTGGCTAGTTTATGGACTGGTGGAATTTCAAATTAACTGTTGGCTAATTCCTGGAGAGTTGGATGCCAAATTAACTGCAGTGGCAATGGAGGGACTGGTGGGAAAAGCCATATTACCCAAGGGCAAATTGATGGTTGGGAAAGTAAAAATTACCTATACGGTTGAATTAGGCTAAACGTGGCATAAAATTAACCCCACAGCGGTGGACTATGAACTCTTCACTGTCAAGTTAACTTCAGTGCCTGATTTATAGGTAAATGTAAAGTTCATAGCTTGGCTGGGTTTATGGCCCGCAGAATATCAATTTACAGGCATGGCAAATTTTCGGGACGGGTTTATGTGAAATTAACATAAGTCGTAATCTTAGGATTGATAGAATGCAAACTAACAGACAGTTGCTGCCTTTAGGAAGTGAAATCTCAGTTTAACCCTCGGATGACTACATACCAGTGAGTGTTGAGTAACCTAGATGGCAAATTAACCTTCGTGGCTGTTTTATGACAGGTAGAATGCTAATGAACCTTTACGGTGGGGGCTGCCTGTGTGACAGACGGAGTGTCAACTTACCTATCTAAATGACTTTTGGACATGTTAAATGTCAACGTACCTATCGTGATGACTTAGACATGTTAAATGCCAAATTAATCTTATCGTATGACTTTTTAGGACATATTAAATGTCAAATTACCTATCGTGACAACTTAAATGGAAAAGCTAAAATGTCAAAAAAAAACCATCGTGAACTTTTATGGATAGTTAACGTTAAATTAACGTAATGTGACGCTTTATGGACACGTCTATGTCAAATTAGCCTTCGTGACGACTTCATCACACGGAAATTTCAAATTAACCAAAACAGTGCCTGTCGTTAGAACGTCGGTGAAAGTCAAATCTCCTCGTAACCGTTGTCAGGATTTAACAAAATGCTTTTAAATGAAACCTCATGGGCCGACTACCCGAACAGAAAGGATGAAATTCCTTACAGAAAGAGAATCGGAAGCTTACAGGGAGAGGTCCAGCCCTTCCATTTCCCCGCTGCCCCCCCCCCTGCCCCCAACCCCGGAAAGACACACACACACACACCACACACACAACACCACACACACACACACACACACAAAGTCGAATAAACATTTTGTGAAAAGAGTAAAATGAAAGCTACTACTACACACACAAAGATGGGTACCCATGGTCACCATGCTCCAGTGAAATATTTAATGATATTTTCCTGACTTTTCATTTCATTTCTTCATCCCCCCCCCTCCCCCCCCCCCCCCCTTCATTGGCTAAGGCATTAATGTAATGATGAAGGATTGTACCTATGGCATGGTTCGCACGAGTAATTGAGGAATGAGTACGTGCTCAATATAATATATGATATATCATATCAATATAGATATATATAAATATTATATTTATATAAATTACTAATAATTCCAAGGAAAGTACCGACACCCACCCCCCACACGAGCACTTGGTTTTGCCTGACTGCAAGCACATATCACCTCCCCACACTTACCTGGAGCGGTGCCCCAACTCCATGAATTATACTATATATTTATCTATTTATAATAATATAAAAATATAAATAATAAACAAAGCTGCTCTTATCTTAGATTGAACCGAAAATAGGGGAGACTAAGCATTCATATCTGCTGGTAGTAATATTCTAACTACAGTATGTGCTCAATGGTGGAGGCACTTGAGCATATATGTTAGTAAGGCAGATTAACACCATGCGTATGAAATGCTATACCCCCTATTTCTTCAATCTATACATAAAGCAAGCTTTGTTTATATATAGTATATAAATATATCAATATATTATTAAATTATTCATGGAGTCTGGGCACGCTCACAAGGTAATATCCGGAGAGGACACGCCTTACCCAGGCAGAAATAGGGAAATAAACTCATAACTCCGACATGCCTGCATTCAAACATTATTTGCAATTTCGCCCCTGGGACTTTCAGGCAGCAACCTCTTCTGTCACATAAGTGTGAACACACACACACACCAAAACCACACCACAACTATATAAATATATCATTAATTATATAATTATGAAAATATCAATAAATGAACATGAACTCGATTCATTCGTAGAATTGAAGAGTGCTCACCTATCCGGATAGGGCATTTACAGATTCTGAGTCTCGGAATACAATTTATGAAACAGCTTCGCTCTCATCAGTTTAGAAGTTTTAATGCGTAAATGGATAAATTACGCATTAATAACTTCGAACCTGATGAGAGCGAATCATGGTTGCAAATAATTGTAGGTCAGACTCAAGAAATCTTGTATATAATATATACTAATTATATAGATTATATATATTATATAATATAATTATATACTGAAGCAAAGAAAACGCAATTCCATTGTCAACTGACAATTTATTTGAAAGAAACACAATCAATAAGCAAATACGGTGACTAAAGTGGACCACTGACATTAGTTTGCCTAAACAGGTGCACATCGCCTGAAGTGAATCCCATTTAGGCCGAGAAGCTACACTTCATACTGGTGTGTTCCCCATTAAGCACGAACACAAGCTTGCAACGTCGGGCAATGAACGCAGTCGTAAAACGCCAATGTGTGTTTTTATAGGGACAGTCAGCTGTTTGATGCATCACAGTATGCTGTTCAACGTTTTGCAGTATCAGTAAAAGATGTGTTGGAGTGGTTACTCATGACGTCATGAACCCAACTGTGCTGCAAGAATCGTCGCATTCAACATACCGTGCTAGTTGCTGCTCGTGCATAATTCACATTTTTGCTGTAGGTGACATTTTTGGGGGAAAATGGATTGCGTTTCATTGCCTCTCAGATATATAATAATATAAAATAATTAAATAAAATTATATATATAATTAAGAGAACAATTAAGTTGGGGAAAACAAGCGCAGGCTCCAATCTCAGTCATATAGTAATACTTGGCAAAGATTAAACTTTTAGGAAAAAAAATAAAATAAAAAATAAAAACTTGAAGAGAAATGTGGAAAATATAACATGAAAACCTTACTAGCTGCTGAGGGACCATCTAATCCCCTGAAAGGCACCTCTATTTGTAATATGCCTGATCCGAGGCTTTCGCCCTGGATTGACTCATCTGGAGACCGGCAGGTTGTATCTGCTCTTGGTGTCAAATAGAGATCCCACCATCAGTCCATAATTCTGTGGTGTTCCTCACCACCAAGGTCAAAAGATCCACAGCACTCAAGCAGCCAGGAAGGATAAATGGAACGAACGAAAGTGCAGAGAAATAAAGTTGCTGAAAAATAAAGCATTATTCAAACAGTAGAAAATATAGGGGACATCTTTGACCATATAATTATATAAATAGAAGAGAGAAGAGAGACAGAAGAAGTAGAGAGAGAGACAGAGAGAAGAGAAGAGAAAGAGAGAGAGTGCGACTGAGGATCACGCAACTTAAAAAAGTAACACAGTGGACAACTTTTCAACACAGTGGAGCTGTACATTTGTTATATTAAAGCACTTTAATATATATATATATATATATATATAAAAGTATATATCATTATAATTTAAATATATTATAATCCTCCTTGCCGAGTAATCCAGGGACGAAAGGCCTCGACATCAAGACGGTTTGCATGGTCTCCATAGGCTGCCAGTGAAGATTTATTTTAGATGTATCCCTGACTCCATTTTCATTTCTTTACCCCCCCCCCCCCCCCCCACACACACACACACCTTTTTTCCTTCAAATCTTTGCTAAGTCATTAATATAATGATGAAGATTTGTTAGCCTAGCTTGTTTTCGCGAGTTTTCGTTCGCACACATCATGAATAAACTATGTGTACAATGGGTACGGAAGGCTTGCTGCCAGTGGTGCGAAAATTTGCAAATAAATATTTGAAATGCAGGAATGTCGGATTATAGTGTGTGTGTGTGTGTGTTGTGTGTGTGTGTGTGCGTGTGCGTGTGCGTGTGTGTGTGTGGTGAAATGTGTGTGTGTGGGTGTGGGGTGTGTGTGTGTGTGTGTGTGGTTGTGTGTGGTGTGTGTGTGTGTGTGGCGCGGTGCTGCGTAGTGCGTGGGGGGTGCATGCGTACGTGCGTGCGCGCTAACGTGTGTGTGTAATTTCAGTCGCCGAGAGCCTTCGTGCATTTTACGGCCAACGCACAAAGATGAGCATAGCACACATCATGAATAAACTTACGTCACATTACACACGCTCCCAACAGGCTCTGCAGGTGGCACCGACCTGATGGTGTCACGAAGATCGCCAGACGAGTATCTGGAAGGAGAGCACAGGCAGAGAGCGTCTCGAAGTCACGTTGGCATTGTAGATCACGTAGAGGAGGTGGCCGTCCTTGAATTCCGATGCCAGACTTGGTCAAAGTCACAGTTGGCCTGTGCCAGTTGGATGCCTGCTGGGATGGAGGTGTTGTGTGATAGTGGGGCATGAATGGATGCGTGCTCTCTGTCTGTCTGTCCTGTCTGTCTGTTGCTTTGTCTCTTTCTTTGTATATCTCTCTCTCTCCACTCACTCACTCTCTCTCTCTTTTCTGTCACCGTCTGTTTGCCTGCCTGTCTGTCTGTCTCTGTCTCTGTCCGTCTGTCGGTCTCTCTCTCTCTCTCTCTCTCTCTCTCTCCGCCCTCCTCGTTTATAACATGTGGGACAGGAAAGAGTGCCCTCCTTCGCTCCGACTGCCCTCCCCCCCCCCCCCCCTTCCCTGTGCCCGCTTGTTGCAACCTTTCTGGTGGAAACTCCCGTAGGCCAAGTGATTCGGCCCAGCATCCTGCCATCTTTGGTTGTCCTCGACCATGTCAGTGTCTCAGGTTCGGATCATGACACTGGAGAATCAGTATTAACTGATAGTCGTACTCTTCTTCATAGTCCAGCTCAAAGCAAAGAGCTGGCTGAGATTAAACTAAACAACTGTAAGGAATTCAGACTACTAAGTTGTAGCAAAACCATTTGTGCAAAAGATGTCGCAGAAATGTTAAGAAAAGTTAATATAGAGAGAATTGATTAAAGATCAATTTGGCCTTATCAAGAGCAAAACATTTGAATTAGGTCCTTAATTCATGTTCTAAATTATCTGAGTAAAACGGGAAAAGTGTGCTGTTTACTAGTTTTAGACTACCACAAAGCGTTTCATCCCATGTCTTAAGTACATCTTTGACCCGTATTTCAATTGAACATAAAAACCTGCCGATTTTTGGCAGGGGTGAATTCACGTGTTGACCGCAATAACCAAAGCTGTACTAGTCACAGGGACTGGTTCTCTGACCGCTTGAATAGAACTACGGTATCAGACAAGGCTGTCCTTTCTGCCCCTAGCATTTATGTATCTATGGAACTATGGGCAATGAAAATTAGGAATAGTGTGCTGTCAGGTACCCAGGCGCCAACCGCTCAGACATGTATAAGAATGAAATAAATGGCAGATGATCCCACATTGACCCATACTTCTATCCTCTCTACAGAAATAGATTTAGAGACAAAGAAACTATATAAAAAAGGTATAATAAAACAACTTCACCTACCTTCCGCTTTTCGCTGAAGGAAAAAAAAAGAAATACAGAAAGAAGGAAGAAAGAAGAGAAAAAGGAAAGAAAGAAGAAAGGACAGAAAGAAAATCCTAAAATGAAACTACGCCCCTATACACACTCTATCCCATATAAAAAGAAAACGAGAGAAAACATAGGGAACAAACGAAAGACAAGGAATGGAAGAGAAGAAGAAGAAGAAGAAAGAAGAAGAAGAAGAAAAAGAAAAAAAAAAACGAGAACGAAAGCAACGCCCATAATTTGTTTTTAAAGAAGAAAGATGAAAGGAAACCACGAAGAAAGAAAGAGAAAAAAAAATAAAGGAAGGAAGAGATGAAGTAAGGGGAAAAGGAGAACATCAAGAAAGAGGTAAAGACAGGGAAGGACTGAACAAACAAAACAAAAAAAAACACAAACGGGTGTGAAAAAGGAGAGAAGAAAGAAAGTAAACATAAAAGGAAGGAAAAGGTAAAGAAGAAAAAAATGATAAGGAAGACAGAAAGAATTGAAACCGTTAGGAAAGAATGAAAGAAAAAGGTGAAAAAAAAAGAGAGAAAAGAAGACGGAAACAAAAGAACAGAAAAAGAGCGTATACAGCAAAAGTCAAACAAGAGATTTTCTCACCACAAAAAAAGGACAAAGAAAGAGATAAGTTTTGAAATGAATGAATGAATGAATAAGTGAATAGATCAATGAATTAATGAAGCACAAAAGGAAGGAGAAAAGAAATAAGGGGAAAAAAAGAAGAAAAAAAGAAAGAAAGAAAGAAAGAAAGAAAGAAAGAAGGAAGGAAGGAAAGAATGAATCAATAAGTGACAGAATGAATGAATCGGTTAGAGGAAGAACTACGGAAACTGAGGAAAGAAAGACAGGCAAAGATAGGGAGAATGAAAGAAGAAAGAATGGAAGATAAAACAGCAATGAAAGAAAGAAAGAACCAAAAATGAATGAATGAAAAAATAACGACGAATAGAAAGAAAGAAAGAAAAAAGAAGAAAGGAAAGACATACAGAAAGAAAAAGGTGAAAAAGAAATAAGAAAAAAAAATCCTTTCAAGCTCAGTTTATCTTTGTAACCCATGCATACACAGCCAAATGAACCATCGTTACACATATTATTGCCTCGTTCTTTGCATTCCCTTGTGGGTATTTCGAACAAGAGCAAGTCGAGATGCAGTGACGCTTACATGACGTGACGAACAGCAGCAGAAGACAGGGCCGCAGTACCCGGTGGCTGCCTGGCCGCATGGTCTCTGCAACAACAGGTAAAACCAGCACGTCAGTCTGCCGCCTCCCACCACAGTTTTCTGTTTTAGCAGAAGGAAAACACTGTCCATTTTACAGTGTTGTTAATGTCACCGGCCATGGCAGCAGAAAACAAAACAAGGTGTTAGTCGAAACGCGACATACAGAACACGGCAGTTTCAAAATTGGAAGACAACAGACGGGTGTCTGGAGTGAGAGAGCAAACGTAGGTTACGACCGCCACATTCATGGAACAAACACATCGCAAAACTGACACAGCGAGTTTCAACCTGTTGTCTTCTTCAAGCAGAACAACTAAGCGAGACGAACACAAAGAAACAAAATGCGGAAATAATGACATTGTTTTTTGGTCGATGTAGACCTTGGGGAGTGTGTCGTACGTCAGTTGAAATCACGGATTGGATCTGAAGAGAAAGGACAAAACGAGGAGGAGGGAGGACGAAGATTTGTCAACATGAATTAAAAGATAATTTAAAAAAAAAAAAATAATTCATCGATAATGATGACGATGATACGATGACGATGATGATGATGGTGGTGGTGATGGTCTGATAACAACAACAGTAAACAACAACAACGTTGAT
Organism: Conus ventricosus; assembly: GCA_018398815.1. Taxonomy (NCBI): domain Eukaryota; kingdom Metazoa; phylum Mollusca; class Gastropoda; order Neogastropoda; family Conidae; genus Conus; species Conus ventricosus. The sequence goes on along the minus strand of CM031614.1, from coordinate 21,627,740 downwards.
GATGATGATGAATGATGAGTGATGATGATGATAGTAATAATAATAATGATGATGATAATAATAATGAAAATAAAATGATAATGATGATAATGGCAATAATAATAACAGCCATGATACTAACAATAGCAACAACGATGAGATGATGATGATGACGACGACGACGAGGACGACGACGACGACGACCGACGACGACGACGCACGACGACGACGACGACGACGATGACGAGACGATGGAGGAGAGGAGAGAAGAAGAAGAAGAAGAAGAAGAGAAGAAGAGAAAGTAAAATACAAAATGAAAACGAAAATTCAAATAAAAAAGAACTATAAAATCGAAATATAAATTCGATGATAATACTTAGCCTATTACTAATAAAATCTCTCTCTGTCTCTCTGTCTCTGTCTCTCTCTGTCTCTGTCTCTGTCTCTCTCTCTGTCTCTCTCTCTCTCTCTCTCTTGTTACTGTAGTTTCTTATGGGTAGTGTTGTCTTTAGCTTAACGTCTTCCCTAGGAATTAGGCGAGGAAATAAGGGAGAGTGGAGTCTAGAACGGTGATACGGTGTTTGTGTGTGTACTCGCTGTGTATACTTGCGTTTGCGTATGCCGATGAGCCTCAGGTGCGTTTATGTTATCTCGTCGATCGTGTTCAACACAGTTTTAAAGTGGTTTCCAGCAAGACAGCAGCTTCATCAAATCCACAGAAATGAATAATCAAGGAACGGAGAAGCCAAGTTAAATCTGTTTCAAGTATTTTTTGAAAGGAAGGAGGAGGGTGGAGAGGGTTTGCCTCCTCGTCCATCGTGTCTCCCTAGAGGCATTTCCACGCTGTTCACCCCGGATCCTCCTCTACACACAGCATGCACACAGGCTGGACCAGTCGCTGCACCAGCACCGCAATGTACTGGGAACAACCGCTGTAAAGTCGTCACTAGGCAACCCGTCAGAGGAGACGCAGCACTGCGGTGGGATCGTTTCGGTGGTGTTCGGAGGTGCCTCTTCTGATCCAGCATGCCTGAAGCACCATCTCCTAAGCCTCCGATGGAAAACTGTAATTGCTGGGTCACGGAGTCTCCGTGAGTGAGCGGCCTCTTCGGAGGACGCCATCATGTCCATCAAACGACAGTCCCACGACTTAGCGGATACCAACGACCTTGATTTTAGAGATGACGTCACCACAAACGTGGTTGAGGCGAGAAAGTCGAAAGTGAGCTCAGCACGAAGGTGGGACATGATGGGTCACGTGATTTGAGAGTTTTTCGTAACGAAAGGGTAATGTTGAAGTAGAAGATGTTTTGGAGAAACCGTTCCCGCCTGAGACTACATGACACGTTCTGTTTTCCCTTCCACATGTCCCGGCGTCAACCAGGCCGAGAGATACACACACATGTAGTGTTGGTCTGGAAATTTGAACAATTCTCTCAGAGACGTATAGATGATGTGAAACTGGGTGATTTCTTTTCAATTTTTTAAAAACAAATTCAAGCAACTCTCTCAGAGACCTATAAACAATGTGAAACTGGGTGATTTTTATTTTTATTTTTAAGAGTTAAGTCCATTACATGAAGCATGATGGCAACCGCAAAGAAGATGAAGCAAGGTGGCGTATGTGAGAGCGTGTGTGTGTGTGTGTGTGTGTGTGTGTGTGTGTGTGTGTGTGTGTGTGTGTGTGTGTGTGTGGCGCGCGCGCGCGCGCACACACACACGAGCGCGTTTTCTTCGCGTAGACATTTTTATGTACGTGCAAAAAACGAAGTTGTAAGTTGTGCGTATGTATCTGTGATGGGAGAAACGGATCCTGAAATGGTTGGTATTCAGAGCACGTAAACGTTTCCTTTTATCTCTTTAATTTGTATTTCTAATTTGTAAGGATAGAATGACAGTTACTAATTTATGAAGCTCACACGTATATCATTACTCTGCACCACTCATACTTTTCTCTTGCATGACAAACGCCCGAGGAGAACTGTGTCATGTGACGTAGCCTCACATCAAGGCATGTGACGCTCCATCACATGTAGTTAGTGATATGAATCATTTCCCCATGCCACAACTAAAAAGGAAGAATATTTATGTGGCTTGACTAGTGTAGCGGGCGTCCCCAAATAATTGTGAGAATAATTCATTAAAGAAACAAATGTGGTCATTGGGTGAAAGTGACCACTGAGAGATAGTTTAATAAGGGCTGGTAAGGTGCTGGTCATGTGTTTTGAACACTGAGTATGCACTCACTAGGAGGAGGGAGGAAAGAATCAGTTTTAGCCCAGCAGATGGCCTAGAGACTCGAACCTGTCAGGACGCTGGTCCTCAGCTGGACCAGTCATTACCAGGTGAGCCATAGATAGTTGGGGAAAGCTACAGGGGAAACCTAAAGAAAAGAGAAAGAAAGAATTCATAATTAAATTGGGAAGCAGGTTACTTACACGAACCTTATTCGTGTTTCAGCCCTTCACCCTTCGCCCTTCACCCTTCACCTTTCACCCTGTGAGGTGGTTAAAGATGGCCATGGTGTGGGGAACACACCGGTAGTTCAGCCCAACAATTAAAGACTCCAGGGAGAGGAGTTGGAACTCATCATCTCTCCAGTGACAGGAGAAGTCGAGGGAGAGGAGTTGGAACTCATCATCTCTCCAGTGACAGGAGAAGTCGAGGGAGAGGAGTCGGAATTCATATCTCCAGGACGGGAGAAATCAAGGGGGCGATACGATGTCTGAGAGAGACAGGGAATCATGACAGTATAGAGTCTTATACCTGATGCAGGTATGGCATCAAGGATTTCAGGAGTTATTTATTCTCCTGGTCTGGATTTTGGGCTAATGTAATGTGAAGCCCATGACTTTATAGAGTCGTGAATGAATTAGTTTATCTCTCAGTGTAACGAGAGATACATGTATAAAATCTGTTTATAAATTGTTTGATGTGATTTAGTAAAGTGTTTTTCCCGAAGGAGAGGGGGAGAAGGAAAAACATTCGGTAGTGCGCCTTTTGTTGATTGGAAAGATTGCGTGTGCGTATGGAGTAAATGCTGTCATGAATGCGTGTGTGCAAAAGTGACAGTGTAAGAGTGGTGACCCCGACGTAGCTGCCGTTTTGTTTCCCTGGAGAAAAAAAAAAGAAGATATATTTTCATTAAAAAGAAAAAGATTTTGATTTGTACCCTCAAGGGTTTGAGGGAAGGAAAAAAAAAAGAAAAAAGATTTTGATTTATACCTCAAGGGTTTGAGGGAAAGGGAAAAAAAATGAGAGAAAGTTTAATTATTTATTGGGTATTTGCATTTTTTTTTTTCTGTTTGTGTGTGTGAGTGAGTTTATTTTCGTGCAAGTGAGGACTTCTCTCTTATTTCTGACTCTGAGTTTTGATAGTGTTTTTTGTTTGTTGATTCCTATTTTGTCCTTTTCCCCGATCGGTGAGCCCACCGCTTCTCGCTACATTGAGCGGTTAGTTCAAGAGTGGGAGCAGCCGTGATCGCCCTTATTAGGTTTATTTTGTTGTTTTTTTTTCTTTCTCTGTCCTATCGTTTCATTTCAAATAGTCCCCTTTTCCCAGAGTTTGAACCGACCTTGTCTCCTTCAACAGGACAGAGGTAGACAAGTGCTGGGAAAACTCCTCCTAATAAATTTTTCTATTGTTTTTTTTTTGGTGTTGTGAGTTTTGCTTTGCGTTTGGGTGAATGTACATTTATTGATTGATTGTTTAGTATTTTGTATTATTACTGTAGTGTGTATATTGTACGTGATTTGTTTTTTCCCGTCTCCAGTTTCACGGGAGACAGTGACCACTAGGGTGCTGTCTGAGGGCTTCTTTTGCTGTTCTTGATTTCTTCTCACTGTTCCGATCCTGTGTATCCTTTCATTTCCTTTTCACCCCCTTTTTCAAAACCTCTTAAACCTTCTCCTCAATAAGCTCCTATCTAGTTTTTCTTTCTACATTTTCATCTTTTAGGTAGAATTTCCGCTAGTTTGTTTTTCTTCCCCTCTTTTTAATGTTTGTGCTTCCATTTGTGTTGTAAGTTTATATTCACTTATCGTATAAGGCGATACATTTGTTTTGTAAATTCATTTGAAATTAAGTAAGAAAGAAAGACTGAAAACAAGAACATTTAAGAACTAAAACTTTATAAAGAATTTATTTTCAGAAAACTTTATTGTGTTTTTTTCCTTTCTTAGGAAAAAAGATTTGCATTGAACTTCATTTTTTTTAAATTCCCAAATTGATAGCAGTTTGCAAATTACTTTTGGAAAAATACATTCCTTGGATTTCATATCTACCCTGTTTTAGTAAGCTGTTTTCTGTTTACACCGGAAATTGAATTCTTTATTTGTATATACTATAATTACGTTTTTGTGAAACATAAAACATCATCATATATCGCCTTATTTTTATTCATACTTAGAGATTGTTTTGTGTTTATATCTGTTGACGGTTCATTATGGATGATTTTGATAACTATGTTCAACAAGCAGAACGCTTGGGTTTTGATGGAGAAAACTTACTAACTATGTGCAACAATGCATAGATAGGGCAGACAGGCTAAGAGAGAGAGAAGAAAATCAAAGGAAACTAGAAAGAGAAGAAAATCAAAGGAAACTAGAGAGAAAAGAAAAATAGACTACAGAGGGAAGCTGAAGAAAATAGACTACAGAGGGAAGCTGAAGAAATAGACGACAGAGGGAAGCTGAAGAAAGAAGACTACAGAGGGAAGCTGAAGCTGAAGAAAAAAGACTACAGAGGGAAGCTTAAGATAAAGAACGTCAATTTAAGTTGAGACAGTTAGAATTAGAGACCGATGCTGAGATTAGAAGATTACAGGCATCGAGAGAACCTCCACCAGTCGGTTCCGCAAGTGCGCCTCAACAAAACAGCATATATTCCAAAGTTACCGCCTTTCGAGGAAAAAAAACGGATGACATCGATAGTTTTCTTTTCCGATTTAAAAGTCACGCAACGTCTTGTGGTTGGCCAAAGGAAAAGTGGACATTGTATATTGCGTCGTTGTTTAAGGGTAGCGCTTTGGCACTGTACCACACACTCGCGGCGAAACAAAATTTAACTTGGGATCAGTTGAAGGAAGAACTCCTCAAGAAATTTCAATGTTCTGCCGATCGTTTTCGCGAACGTTTCCGTTCTGTGCGGCCTGACAAAGGAGAATCGTTTCCGTCGTTTCTAATCCGTATGAGTCATTGTTTAGATCGATGGATCGATTTATCAAAAACGAGCAAAACTTTTCATCACTGCAAGATCTCCTTCTTAGAGAACAACTTTTCCAGAGCGTGAGCAAAGATCTGGCCACTTTCCTTAAAGAAAGGCAATTTGAAAGCGTTGAGGAAATGTGTCAGATGGCTGATCAGTATTGTATCGCTCACCCAGATAAGGGCGTGGCTAGGAAAGGAGAATTTTCCATCTTTGAGTCTCATGCGTCATGTACTATCCCATCGGGACAGGGAAGTTACAGGAAAGGAAATCGTGGGTCATTTCTGAGTCCTCAAGGATATACTATCTAGGAACGGACAGGGATCTTTCCGTGGTTCGAGTGACTTTCGTCAGTACCAGTACTCACCGCCGGAAAAACCCGTTGCTCCTCAGCAAACGTTCCGAGGTCGTGGACAACGACCACCGCGTAGACCTTTTGGGCCAGTTCGTAGACAGAACCGAAGTTCACAAAATCAGTCAGCTGCCGTTCAGACAAAGCGATGTTTCTTTTGTGATGGCAAATTTCATTTGAAAAAGAATTGCCCTTTCAAACCAAATGATTCAAAATCCGCATTAGTCTCCACTGATTGTGAAGAAGGCCTTGTTTTGGCACCACATCAATCTGTTGATGGACTGGTGTTAGAAAACGGAGCCATCAACGGATTGCAGGCTTCGGTTTTGCGAGACACTGGGTGCACCACTGCTGGTGTAAGAAAATCTTTCGTGCTTCAAACCAGTATCTCGACACTGTCCAGAAGTGTAGGTCGTTTGGAGGCAAGATTGAAACGTTTCCGCTGGCGAAAATTTCGGTCGATACGCCGTACTACTCCGGATTTCTTACCGCCTGTGTTATTGATAACCCAGTCTGCGACTTTATCTTGGGCAATTTGCCAGGTGTCGCTACAGTACATGGTGGTGCTGGAGGATCGTTCATTCCTTGTCTTGTGAGTACCAGATCAGACGTCATAGAGCAGGGAAAGGCTACAAAGCCGCAAAAAGTCTCAAAACTGGATGAACTTCAGATTACCCAGATGATCTAAAAGAAATGCAGGGAAAAGACGAGACGCTGACGACAATACTTTCTGCTGCTAAACAGACTGTCACTGACATACCAACGGACAAACCAACGTACATACTGGACTCTGACATTCTTTACAGGTGTGTACCTGGACAGGACAACAAACAAGTTGTCGTTCCAAAGCCACTTAGAGAGGACAGTACTACACACGGCTCATGATGCATTGTTAGCTGGTCACTGTGGAATCAAAAGAACATTAAAGAGAGTTCTTGATTCTTTTTATTGGCCAGGTGTCACAAAGGAAGTTACAGAATACTGCCGCTCATGTGACATCTGCCAAAAGACATCTCGGAAAGGTCGCGTCCCATGTGCACCTTTGCACAAATGCCTCTCATTTCCGTTCCATTTCGGAAGGTGGCTATTGATCTTGTTGGGCCTTTACCACGTCTTCTTCCGGATATCGCTATATCTTAACTTGGTGGATACAGCGACAAGGTATCCAGAAGCGATTCCACTGAAGAAAATTGATACAGTGTCTGTCGCTGAAGCCTTACTTGCGATTTTTTCCAGAGTGGGTCTTCCAGACGAAATTCTCTCGGATTGTGGGAACGCAATTCATTTCCGATCTCATGAGAGAAATTTACAGACTGTTGTCAATCTCTTCCATTTCAACCAACGCCATTATCATCCCCAATCGAATGGCATGGTTGAACGTTTCAATGGAACGTTAAAGTCCATGTTGAGAAAGGTTGCAAGACAGGAACCCCATGAATGGGATCGTTTCATACCGGCTTTGCTTTTCGCATACAGGGAAATGCCGAACGAAACGCTGGGATTCTCACCATTCGAGCTTCTTTTCGGACACTCACCAAGGGGTCCTTTGGATTTACTGATGACACAATGGACGGAAAAGACGGACATCCCTGACAGTAAAACTGTTTACCAATACGTTTATGAACTGCATAATCGTTTGAAGGATGCATGTGAGCTTGCTCAACAGTCAGCTGATAGAAAAACAGATGTGTACAAGGTCTTTGCAGACAGAAAAGCAAAGGCACGTTCCTTCAGTGTAGGGGATAAAGTCCTTGTACTACTCACTGATGAACATAACAAGCTTCATGTTATGTGGAAGGGTCCTTTTCAGGTGGTCGAAAAACTTTCTGCAGTTAATTATAAGATCAAAATGGCAAACACTGAGAAGGTATTTCACGTGAACATGTTGAAGAAGTATGTTGAACGTACAAATGTTGCCATCAACCAGTCAGTTGAATGGATGATATGTCCTGTGTCAGAAACTGATGTCAACATGACAGATATTATCAGTGATGATTTTGTACCCAATGTAACGTACAGGGACAGGTCAAAGGTTGTGAAAACAGCAAATGTAGGAGTGTTAACATCTACCAGTGCAGATGATGTTGTACCCCTTCCTACTCTGTCTATCAAAGGTGAAACCTATGATGATGTGGTTTTGTCGAATGATTTGTCTTCAAGTCAAACAGAACAGCTCAAAGACATTTTGAAAGACTTTCAGGATGTGTTGACAGATACCCCAGGTACAGTGACTGGTATTGAACCCAAGTATTCAGTTAACTACTGAAATACCAGTGCGAACCAGACCATACCCCTCCGTTTGCAAAACAAGAGGTTGTCGAGAGAGAAATCAAAGTAATGCTGGATTTAAAGGTCATAGAACCTTCTACATCTCCGTACAGCTCACCAGTTGTATTGGTGGACAAACCTGATGGCTCGGTGCGTTTCTGCATCGATTACAGGAAATTAAATAAGATCACTGTGTTCGATGCCGAGCCCATCCCAGACATTGAAGAACTTCTGTGTCAGCTCTCAGAAGGAAATTATTTTGTGAAAGTAGACTTGACTAAAGGATACTGGCAGATTCCAATGGCTGAAGCTGACAAGGAAAAGACAGCATTTCAAACACCTTTTGGTCTTTTCCAGTGGACGAAAATGCCATTCGGTTTGCAAAATGCCCCAGCTTCTTTTGCTAGAATGATGCGAGCCCTGAAACTCCATGAATGTGGTGCAGTCAGTTTTTTTGACGATATTTTGTTGGCTGCAAAGTCATGGAGAGGACCTCCTTTCTAACTTACGAGCTGTTTTTTCCAGACTCAGAGGTTTTGGTTTGACTGCGAGACCATCCAAAATTCGTGCCGGTTTTCAAACTCTCGAGTTTTTTGGGTCACATATTTCAGTGGGAAAAATGATGCCAGAGGGAAAGAAAGTGGAAAAGATTTTATCCTTACACAAACCACTACAAAGAAACAGATAGGTCACTCATCGGATTGTTGTCTTACTATAGACGATATGTACCCACTTTGCGTCCCTGACGGCCCCTTTGACTGAACTGACGAAAGGGACGAAGAACAAAAGTAGTGTGTGGTCTGATGAGTGCCAGAAGGCTTTGGAGTGTGTTCAGAACACCCTCAACTCATTTCCTGTTCTTTTGTTACCTCCCTCTCAGAAGACTTTATTTTGAGAACCGATGCCAGTTCCAAAGGAATGGGAGCGGTACTGTTGCAGGAAAAAAGTGCTTTGTTACATCCGTGCAATACGCCAGTAAAAAGTTCTCAAAGACACAGGAGAAATACTCCACTATTGAGAGAGAGTGCTTGGCTATTGTATGGGCATGTGAGAAGTTCGCCAGGTCCTTGACTGGACGAAAGTTTCGGTTACAGACTGACCACAGGCCATTGACTTTCTTGCAATCGTCAAAAACTAAGAACAGCAGATTGTTAAGGTGGTCTTTGGCATTGCAGGAATTCCAGTTTACCATTGAACCAGTGCCTGGAACACAAAATGTCATGGCAGATTTTATTGTCACGTGCATGAGTATTCATGGACAAATGTAACTATCTTCAAGGGAAAGACTATCCTGTTTTTTGTCTTTCTTTATGATTACGGTGTGTTCACATTTGACAGTGCATTGTATGCTACTGACTGTTTAAATCTAGTGGTATTTATGCTTAATTTGCTTGTTGAAGTGACTATATGTTTTACAAGCAAACAACTACTTGATGTTGATGTAATACATATCTATTCTTTGTTTTATTCTTTGGTAAACAATGAAAAAATCATGTACTATTTATGTCTAACTTGCTTGTGAAGGTGAATATATATGTATATGTCATAAGCAAATAACTCTTTAGAAATGTATATACACATGTTTTGATTGTGTAGTGAGACAAACCTATGTTTTCATTAGTTCGTTTTCAACAATGGAAAATGTTTCACTTTTCAATGGACTATAACATTACATGTGAAAAAAAAACTATGTTTAAACTATGTTTATTTTGTTTACATGTCTATTGAGAAACACTTACACTTAGAAATATTCTCATTTTCATGAGGGTTTTGAAACATATGATGTGAGACAAAGATCAAGGGAAAAATGTGCTTCACATCTTAATATATAAACACAATTTGTACTTTGAATTGTTAATATCCCTAATTGTTTTGTCCATGTAATTTGTGAAATGTATCTTGTGAGATGTGGTGATCAATTATGAATTTTTTTTTTTAATAGAAAGACTGAAAGTTTGAAATATGCTATTTATGGTGGTTCATGATGATTGATTCTATACGTTGATTATTAATTTGGTGAATCATGTGTGATGGTTACACATTTTGAGATTCATGGCTGAAGATGTGTTTTAAGTGAAGTTGTATATCCTTTAAAAAAAATTTTCTGGAGAAAATTTTTTCACCCTAGGATGGGGGGTGTCATGTGACGTAGCCTCACATCAAGGCATGTGACGCTCCATCACATGTAGTTAGTGATATGAATCATTTCCCCATGCCACAACTAAAAAAGGAAGAATATTTATGTGGCTTGACTAGTGTAGCGGGCGTCCCCAAATAATTGTGAGAATAACTCATTAAAGAAACAAATGTGGTCATTGGGTGAAAGTGACCACTGAGAGATAGTTTAATAAGGGCTGGTAAGGTGCTGGTCATGTGTTTTGAAACACTGAGTATGCACTCACTAGGAGGAGGGAGGAAAGAATCAGTTTTAGCCCAGCAGATGGCCTAGAGACTCGAACCTGTCAGGACGCTGGTCCTCACTGCTGACCAGTCATTACCAGGTGAGCCATAGATAGTTGGGGAAAGCTACAGGGGAAAACCTAAAGAAAAGAGAAAGAAAGAATTCATAATTAAATTGGGAAGCAGGTTACTTACACGAACCTTATTCGTGTTTCAGCCCTTCACCCTTCGCCCTTCACCCTTCACCTTTCACCCTGTGAGGTGGTTAAAGATGGCCATGGTGTGGGGAACACACCGGTAGTTCAGCCCCAACAATTAAAGACTCCAGGGAGAGGAGTTGGAACTCATCATCTCTCCAGTGACAGGAGAAGTCGAGGGAGAGGAGTTGGAACTCATCATCTCTCCAGTGACAGGAGAAGTCGAGGGAGAGGAGTCGGAATTCATATCTCCAGGACGGGAGAAATCAAGGGGCGATACGATGTCTGAGAGAGACAGGGAATCATGACAGTATAGAGTCTTATACTGATGCAGGTATGGCATCAAGGATTTCAGGAGTTATTTATTCTCCTGGTCTGGATTTTGGGCTAATGTAATGTGAAGGCCATGACTTTATAGAGTCGTGAATGAATTAGTTTATCTCTCAGTGTAACGAGAGATACATGTATAAAATCTGTTTATAAATTGTTTGATGTGATTTAGTAAAGTGTTTTTCCCCGAAGGAGAGGGGGAGAAGGAAAAACATTCGGTAGTGCGCCTTTTGGTTGATTGGAAAGATTGCGTGTGCGTATGGAGTAAATACTGTCATGAATGCGTGGTGCAAAAGTGACAGTGTGACAAACTGTATGGCTTGGTTCATTTTCTGTGTTTGAATATGTTGTTTTACTTTTTAAAGTTTGTTATAACCAAGTATTTCAGAACTGATAGTTATTACATGTTAATAGTTTATCATATTGGAGTGTAATTTGTAGTTTTTCATGTAGAATCGTAGTGGGTATTCTTTCCGATAACGAGCTACACCTCACTTGACCTACTGACCATCTCTCACCATCCTTTTGTATCGTATCTATATTCCGTATTCTTCCATTGTTTGATCGAATGTAAGGCGCACAAGTCTGCAGAGGTTCAATATGTTTGCCTTTCCTAATTCATCTTACTGTTTATTCAGCATTGATATCACTTGCATGATTTTTTTTTAATACACATACTCTCTCGCTCTTCTTTTTTTTTTTTTTTCAAATCATATTTTTTTAGTTTGAGATGGCGAGGGAGGGGGACGGGCCAGACATTCTCTCTCCCACATATGCTTCTCCCCCCCCCCCCCCGCCCTCCACACACACACACACACACACACACACACACACACACACACACACACACACACACACACACACACATTACACACACGCACGCGCGCACTTTTTTCTGGTAAGTTTCTTTTCCTGCACCTCTTCCGTTCAAAGTAAGGTTTACGTTCAACATTCATATGTACCAGTGGTGCTTTACCAATAGATATGTTCTAGTTATCATTTTTTGATTAAGGCGTTATGATTAAACTTGTTTTAGTTATAATGTTTGTATGAAGGCATCATGATGTCATTCATAAGTATTGAACTCTCTCTCTCTCTCTCTCTCTCTCTCTCTCTTTCTCTTCTCTCTCTCTCTCTCTCTCTCTCTCTCTCTCTCCTCTCTCCTCTCTCTCTTCTCAAAGAGTACAATTTGAGCGTCATCTGTGTGTGTGTGTGTGTGTGTGTGGTGTGAGTGTGTGTGTGTGTGTGTGTGTGTGTGGTGTGTGTTGCGTGCGTGCGTGCGTGCGTGCGTGCGTGCGTGCGTGCGTGCGTGCGTGTGTGTGCGCGTGCGTTTGTGTCGCAGTTACATGTAGAACATAAGTAACATTTTCGTGTTTGTTGTTGTTGTTGAATTTCTGGTGCGTTCCACGTCTTTCTTCATACACAGAGACGGGGTGGGGTGGGTGGGTGGGGTGGGGTGGGGGATTTAATTTTTATTTTCTTTCTTCTTGGATTCCAATCTCTTTTTTTCCTCTCTCTTTGTACTCAAGATGTACTTTTTTCGCTTTCTTAATGGTTTTGAAAGCGTTAACGAATTACATCAAATTTGATAAATGGTAAATAGATTAAGCGCATGGGCAAACCGATATCTGCGCTAAGATAAGGCGCAAAAAGCTATCTTATGCGTTGACGGGTTTACTCCTTTATTTGTTGGTGGAAAGAGGAGGGGGTGCTTTGCTCTTTTTATCTGGTTTATTGCGAATTGGTATACGAGTCTTTCTTTTTTTTTTTAATCTTCTTTAGTGTGTATGGTTTAGTTACTTGCTACTGTGTCCATCCGTCCGAGGTACTGTTGTTGCTTTTCTTGTTGTTCAATGTGTATATACACTGTAACAGGCGCTAATGTGTATTCTTCCACAGCTACGATTCGGCACGTACTATGATATCATACAAAACAACATGAAACAAATGGAGACGGAGTACCTTAACATGTCAACGCAAATAGGAAAACGAAGAGATCATGAGATACGATGTTTCAGTTGGTGTGCGAATGTTAAACGCATAGATCTGGTAAATTTGTTTGTTTTCATTTGTTTCATTTAACATTTTATATAAACACTGATAGTAAAAAATTTGTAGAAAATATTTTTTTGTCGAGCAACTATGGCCTCCCACATGCACAAGAGGATCAACTAACCACCAGTTCTGATGCCTGGCATCTACACTTATTTTAGAGAACTATTACAGCACATCATTTTAGAGAACTATTATAGCACATCATTTTAGAGAACTATTATAGCACATCATTTTAGAGAACTATTACAGCACATTATTTTAGAGAACTATTATAGCACATCATTTTAGAGAACTATTATAGCACATCATTTTAGAGAACTATTATAGCACATCAAACGACAGTCCTTACGCGCGCGGGCGTAAAAACACTTTTGACAAGGCTTCACTAGCCATGTTTACATTGATACAAAAGGCAAGAACAAAGGATTTACCATTTCATGTATTTAGATTTATTTGATAAAATGATTGTTCCAGTATTATTATATGGTCTGAAATATGGGGATACGAAAATTTAAATATCACTAATAAATTTCAGCTAACATTTTTGAAATATGTATTTCGCTTAAAAAGAAGTACAATGACAAACATGATTTATGGTGAAACAGGACGTTGCCCTTTATCAATTACAGTCTTTGTCCGAATGATTCGATTTTGGGATAGTTTGGTTCAATCTCCTCTTGAAAAAATGTTGGTTAGGTTCTATTCTTTCATGTTATATTTGCACAATAGCGCAGTAACTGTGTCTCCCTGGTTAACGTGCATTAAAAACATACTTGTACAATCTGATTTTGACTGTGTTTGGAGCAATCAATCTTTTACAGACGTCAGAACATTATGTAGGAATGTCAAAAATAGTTTGCAATGCTTTTTTTGTCAAACGTGGCAACATGACATTGAAACTAGCAGTAAATGTTTTTTCTACAAATTTTATAAATCTGATTTTCAGGAGGAGAAATATATTTCTAGCTTACCAGATGTTTATATTTACCCCCTTATCGAATTTAGATGTTCTAATCATAAATTGCCAATTGAAGTAGATCGTTGATTTGCTATTCCAAAAGAAGAAAGGTTATGTAATAAACGTGACATGTCTGCAATAGGTGATGAATTTTATTTTATCACGGAATGTTCGTCGTACGTTACTTTGCGCAACACGTATTTGCCAAAAAGATTTCTCTCCCCAAAATCTGTCTACAATTTTTGCCAAACGATTTCTACTAATCAAAAACAAATGCTTTTACGGTCAAAGTATATTAGATTATCTCAAGTGTTGTAAATTGTCGGTCAATGTCAGCATTGACTAGCAATTTATGTTTTAGTTTGGCTTGTTCGTTTTCCTTTTCCTGTTATTGTTTTAAACACGCCCTTCCTCCATACCCCAAAAGGGACAAAAAAGGAATAAATATTGCATTGTATTAATGTATTGTGATTTTAGATTTCATCAAAGAGAAACATGTGTGATGGATCTTGTCCCCCTGTTTGTGTACGTACAGTTTTCAAAAAATGTAGTCATCGTTGCCACAGTTGGTATGGATTTTACAAGTTCATTCGTAGATAATTTTAGTTGTTACATGAGCTCCGAATCATTTGGTTGATGTCTTATACTGGAGAGGAATAGTGCCCATCGTGAACGGATGCTTCAGTGATGGGTCAGTACATCTGTTAATAAGAACGGTGTTCCTCCCTACCCCTCTCTCTCTCTCTCTCTCTCTCTCTCTCTCTCTCTCTCTCTCTCTCTCTCTCTCTCTCTCTTAATGTAAGACATAATTTATCATACACGCTGCTATCTGAAACATTTTCTTTGATGCAAAGTAAAAAATAAAATAAAATAACATATATGAAGTTAAATTCTGTTAAGTCAAATCCACACGCGTTTATATCATCGGCGTATCAAAGGAGAACCACATTTCCAGGCATTTTACAGGGCAAGTCATGCATATGGATTGTGCATAGTAAGGGGTTATAACTGACCCTTTTATGCGTTTTCGTTTCAAGAGTTCTTTTTGTAGAATATGTGTCTGAAACTCGTGCTTAAATGCAGTTGTTTTCGTGAAGTTGACAGAGTAAAGCTTCCCCAGGAATAGGTGTCAGAAATGCCAGACTTGGTCGTACAGTGCATTTGTATCAAGAAAGGTAACTGCTATGTATTTACGTTTTGTAAACTGATTTTTTTTTTATATCGGTCAAAAGTTCGTCTAAAATATCAGCTATTGATCTTCCTTTGTTAATTTCTTCATTTTTGGATTTAGTTTCTTCATTTTTGGATTTTACATCTTTTGGTTACAACAGTGTACAAGTTCTTTTTTTTTTTTAATAATCTTTCCAACTGCTCACACACACCAGACATGAGCACTACAGTTTTAATGTCCGTTATACATTAACACTCATTTTGTATCTTAACCACATTGTTTTCCATTTTCACCGGAATTTCACTGCCGTAACAGTATTTTAGAGACTAATTCATAAAGGAGAACAATGTCCTCGCAAATTTCTTTACATTTGCTTCGAAATGACATCTAAACTGCGGGTTGTAAAGCGTCCAAGCAGCGGTCATCACGTTAGAAAAAAAAAGGAAGTCCCGTCACAGATATAGCAACAAGAAACACAGCCAGATATTTATATGATTATACGCACCAATTATGATAAGTTTGCGAGAATGACAAATAGTGTTAAAGCGGATGAAACTGGGCCCACCTGAACCTGTGGAAGCCTGTCACAGCAGAAGTCACACCTTGCACACTGAACAAGACCGTGTCGTCTCAAGCAGCTGGAAGGTAATGGAATTTTCCGTGATTTGGGCCGAACCAACTGGACTACATACAGCATGATAAAGAACTTTTTTTGTTTCATCGTGACAGATACAGAATAGGGTTTTGCTTCATCCCAGAAAGTGTGCAGTGCGAACATTCCGCTCGATGTGAAATCGGGGAAACACCTAGCGCCCACACTCGTTTCCCCCACGGGACTGTAGGAGCGAATTGTCTGCCCTTCAGTGACACCTACAGATCGTCCTCAGTCGGCTGTGTGTGTGAGGGAACAAAGGCTACGGCCTCTGGCGTAACAGGCTGCATGCTTTGGAGGCAGCTTCCTGTGGCTTGTTACCAAAGATAGTAACATGCAAGGGCCGTGACGCCCAATGACGGCAAAGTTAAGGGACCTGTAATCATTTGCCTGTTAAACTGACGGCACAGTCCTACAACCTAATGGAGATTGCAGGAAAATTTCCTCCCCTTTCAGGTTTTGATAGCTCAAATGGAACACATAGGCTACAATACGAAGGCCACATCAAAACGTTGTTATGCTCTGCATAGTTATGCAGTTGTGACAAGCTCCTAGCATAACATTATCATTTTGGCTGCCCACGTGGCGGGGTAAACAAGAACGGTCACACACGTAATGTTCTCATCCCCAGCTGATGTATTCGTACTAGTGTTCAAGTACTTCGGCTGTTTGGATGATCCCTGAAGTCTTTTAGCCAGGGTGCGACAACAACAACAAATGGAACACTGGAGAGCGAGCAATTTGTTCGCTGTACTACTTTTGACTCTTTTTGTACACGTCAAGAACCAAATTGAGGAGTCGGCAGAAAAGAAGGATCGGTCACATTACCATAGCCATAATAATTTTTGTGGTGCCTAAATGAATTTTGGAGAAGAAGAAGAAGAAGAAGAAGAAGAAAGACGAAGAAGAATCAAGATAGGGAAGACGAAGGAGAAAGAGGAAGCAGAATGACAAGAAGGGAGAAGACACATTAAGAAGGAAGAAGAATGAAAGGGGAAAAAAAAGATTACAAATGAGATGAATGAAACGAGAAAAAGGAGGAGGACAAGGAGAAAAAGAAAGAAAGAAAGAGAGAAAGAATAAAAGAAAGAAAGAAAGAAAGAAAGAAAGGAAGAAGAAGAAGAAAGAAGAAAAATAGCACGATGGTATTCAGAGATGTATCTATGGTAGCTGTGATTTCACAAAGAAGCACCACATGAGAAAAAGACGAAGTAGAAGAAGACAGAAAAAAGAAAAAAGAAAGAAAGAAAGACAGAAAGAAAGAACGAAAGAAAGAAGAGAAGGAGAAGGAGGGGGCGGAGAAAGAAGAAGAAGGAGAAGATATCAGTATCTGCAGAGGTGTGTCTTGAGCAGTTTTAAGCTCAAAAGAAAACATCATATGATGAAAAACGACAACAAGAAACAACAAAACAAGCAAACAACAACAAATAAAAAGATAAAAAAACAAAAATACAATCTTTGCACGCAGACAACACACAGAAACAAAGATTATTGTTGCAGCTCTGCTCCTGCCTCGCTGCTACTGCTACCACTATCATGCAAAACTACTACTACTACTACTACCATCGCTGCTATTACTCTATTCTACTACTGCTACTGTTACTTCTACAGCTTCTGCTGCTGCTGCTGCTACACAGACAGACACACAAAGATGTGCCCACAGAACTGACTGACCAGAACGTGGGCCGGAGCTCCGCCGTGCAGCTGGTCCACGCGACATGACAGGTCCACAGCCTGCGTCACTCCACCTCTCCTTGCCTCTGTCATCTGCCCAGGTCCCCCCTCACACCTGGTCCCATCATAATTATGCCTCGCGCGCTGTCTCTCAAACAAGCCCGCGCTGTCTCTCCAACATTATCGACACTCAAACGCTGGAGGGGGAGAGGAGAGCAGGAAGGGTGGAGGAGGAGTAGAAGGGGACGCAGAGATCATGGATTATCGCCGGGGGAGGGGGGGGGGGGGGGGGGGGGCTCTGTAGAGCAGGCCTGGCTGGGGCTCGCGCTGTGCAACGGCTCGTTTGCCGCGAGCGGTTTTAAAACGTCCTGTGGTGGTCCTCAGGAGTCGTTCGCACACACACACAAAATGGTGACGTTTGTACATATTTGCTTTGTTTTGTTTCTGATTTCATTCGTAGTATTTGTTTAGGAACGATAACACTTTCATCTCACTGGTTATTTTTAAGACCCGTTTCAGTCATGTCATCGCCTTCTGCAGTCCTTCGATAAAGAAAAGAGAGATCGACTTGAGATCGCAAGTCGACAGCACGCGAGTTACCTGCTCTTTCGGAAAACGTTTCGCTTAGCCACCGTTGCTTAGACAAGCAGAACCGTTCTAGTCAAACGTTAGCAAGACGTTTTCAAACCCTGGACAGTTCGCGGCAGATTAGCTCGGCTTAATTTGCGCTTTCTGGAGTTGCGAGTGCGACCACCGACATGCACATTGTCTTGTCATCTCATTGTCTTGTCACTTTAACGGTATTATATTGACTTAGACCCATCCTCAATCCCCCCCCCCCCCCCCCCCCCCCCCCATCAATCCTCCCCCACTTTTAACTCCTGACTCTCGCCCTGCCCCTCCTCACCACTGTCCTGAGAGGGTTCTCCCCTTGTGAACATCTTATCAGAGGTTGATGATGATGTTACATTTGGATGCAGCTGGGAAAGCGAGAAGCGGAGTGGGGCGGGAAAGATGGTGGTAGCGTATGATTGGTGGAGAGAAAGTTGCAGCACGTGATACGCGTTCATCTGTGAAGATACAGAGGCACGAGTCAATCGGTCAGTCAGTCGCTCAGTCAGTCACTCAGTCAACCGGTCAGTCAGTTAATCCCGTCAGTCATTCAGTTAGTCATTTCATAGATAAATCAGTTAGCTAGTTGGTCAGTCAGTCGGTCAATTAGTCAGCTAAACGGTCAGTCAGTCAGTCGTTCGTTCGTTCGTTGATTCATCCATTTAAACATTCATTCATTCATTCATTCGGTCAGTCGATCCGTCGGACAGTCTTTTAGTCAGTCGGTCAATCTGTCTGTCAGTAAGTCAGTCATTCAAACAGTCACACGGTCAGACCGCCCATTAATCAGTCAGCGAATCAATCAATTCGTCAGTCAGTCAGTCAGTCAGTCAGTCAAGTAATCAACAGACCGGCCAGTCAATCGGTCAGTAAAGTTAATTAACCAATCAAAAAGTCAGTCAGTCAATCAATCAATCAGTCGAGTCAGTCAATCATTTTTTTTTTATTTTTTTATTTATTTTTTTTTTTTTTTGGGGGGGGGGGGGGGGGGGGGGGGGGGGGGTGTGTGAAAAGAACGATTTTATCCTGGAATTTGGGGTCAGTACATTAGTTCCTTTGTGGACTCCTTGTGTTTCTACGCCAGATGGGAGTGAAACGTCTAGCGGACGACAGAAAAGAGAAGGGTCGTGTGAATCGTGGTGTAAGATCAGAAGAAGCAGACATTGGTTGTGTCTCAGACTCGGTCAAGGACTGGACTGTGCGATGGATATGTTGTGGCAGTGGCTGATCTGACGACAAAAGCCAGGTGCAGCTTTGAGTGGAATAGAGAATAACATAGCGTTTTGGGGTCCTATCTGTAACCGTGGACTCGGACCGAACGAGCATCGGTCGGACATCCAGAATAAGCAAGACACTCTGAGATGTTGCGTCATCGAAGTGATGACGTAGACCACTGACGTTCAGAGATCATTGCTGCTACCCTCCCAAATTTTTTTCTGGAATTTCCATAATTTAGAAATTATTCCCAAAATCCCAAATTTAGTGAGGGGTGGGGGTTGGGGGTGGGGGGGGGGGGGGGGGGGCGGCGGGGGGGTGTACATAATTGCAATATTTCATGCAAAAAAAAAGTGGGGCCTGAGGGTTGGGGTGGGGGTGGGGGTGGCTGGTTCATCTTTGGATAGGGATAATAAAGTATTGCAGAATAAAGCTCAAATGGTAAGTGGATGTTGGCCATTTTATGTATGGAAAACCCGTTTTCTGTTTACACCTTTCTTTTCTCAGCTGAAACATCATGGGGGGTAGAAACAGTTTCAGTCAAAAGCCTAACTGCTGCCTCTTCAGCGCCCCCTCCCCCCTCCCTCCCCCCCCCCCCCTCCCTCCCCCCCTCCCTCCCCCCACCGTCGTCTTCATCCCCTGGTTCCAGAATTCCGACTCAAGGAGGCTGGCAGCCGTGAGAGGAGAAGAGAACGGGAGAAAGTGTGGGGGCACAAACTGAAATGGACTACGCGCTTGGAGCCCGCTGGTCCGTCAGACTACGCTGACATGATTCCAGTGTGGGTTGACGCTTCATGTGGATCTCTGGGGATCGAGTGAGGGGGGGGGGGAGGAGAGAGGAGAGAGAGAGAGGGGGAGAGGAGAGGAGAGAGAGAGAGAGAGAGAGAGGAGCATATACATATTCAGAAACATCGACAGATATAAAGACAGGCAGAGACCAGAGAGAGAGAGAGAGAGAGAGAGAGGAAGAGAGAGAGAGGAGGAGTGAGAGAGGAGAGAGAGAGAGAGAGAAAGAAGAGGGAGCATATACATATACAGAAACATCGACAGATATAAGATAGGCAGAGAGAGAGAGAGAGAGAGGGAGAGGAGGAGAGAAGAGAGAGGAGAGAGAGAGAGAGAGAGAGACAGACAGACAGAGAGAGAGGGGGGGATTACATATACAGAAACATTGACAGATATAAAGACAGAGAGAGAGAGGAGAGGGAGGAGAGAGAGAGGCAATTTAGACATGAAGGAGAGAGAGAGAGAGAGAAAGAGAGACAGAGAGAGAGAGGGAGAGAGGGCAGGGAAGGAGGCAGGGAGAGGGCAGAGAGAGTATCAAAGAAAGAGAGGAGAGAGAGAGAGAGAGAGAGAGAGCAGAGAGAGAGAGGGAGAGAGACAGGGAAGGAGGCACGGGAGAGGCAGAGAGAGTATCAAAGAAAGAGGGGGAGAGAGAGAGAGAGTGAGGAGAGGTGAGAGAGAGGAGAGGAGAGAGAGAGAGAGACAGGGAAGGAGGCAGGGAGAGGCAGAGAGAGCATCAAGAGAGAAAAGAGAGAGAGAGAGAGAGAGAGACGAGGAGAGAGAGGGGAGGAGAGAGAGAGGAGAGGGAGAGGAGAGGGGGGAAAAAAAAAAAAAAAAAAAAAGGGAAAAAGGAGGGAGGGAGAGGGAAGAGGAGAAAGAGGGGGAGAGGAGGGGAGGGAAGAAAAGGGACCGAGGGGACAAAGAAAAAGCAGACAAAGACACAAAGGGGGAAAGGGAGAAAAGGGACAAAAAAAGGGAGAGAGAAGGGAGAGAAGGGGGCGAAACGGGGCCCCCGAGGCAAACAAAAAAGACTGAAAAGAATAGGAGAGAGAAAAGGAAAAGAGAAGGGGAAAAGGGAGGGGGGGAGGAGTGGAAGGGGGGATGGGGGAAAAAGAGGGGAGAGAGAGAAGAAAAGAGAGAGGGAGAGGGGAGAGAGGGGAGGGGAGGGTGAGGGGGGAGGGGAGGGAGGAGAGAGAGGGGAGATGAAGAAGAAAGAAGGGAGGGGGGGATTTTGGGGGGGGAAAGGGGGAGGGGGGGGGGGACACTTTTCACCAAAGGGGCCAGCGGGGGGGGAATTCCGGTGCCACAGAGGTGGGGCCCGTGTTTTTGGGCCACAACCCCAAACCATCCCCCCCCCTCCCCACAAAACCCCCCCACCCCCACCACAAACACCACAAAACACACACACACCACACCCACAAACCAACAAATTTTCCCCAAAACACCAAAAAAAACAACAAAATCAAACACAATCACACCCTTTTTTAGTCTATATCCCTTTTTGCGCAAAAAATCAAAAACAAGGGCCATGCACTTTCGCGGCCCCACCCTCCTCCTCCTCTCCCCGCCCCCACCCACCAAACACACAACCATCCCCACCCACACACCCCGGGGAAAACAATACCTCCTCCTCCTCCCCCCCCCCCCCCCCCCCCCCCCCCCCCCCCCCCCCCCCCCCCCCCCCCCCCCCCCCCAGTATCAAACCGCACACTCGCTAACCTTCCCAATGGTCACGCAGGCTGGCACGCACAACGCACAACTGCACTACACTAGTTTACACACACTCAAGCAAACACCCCAACACACCACCACACACACACACACACACACACAACACACCCCACACACAACACCCCCTCTCCACACACCACACCACACAAACACACACACACAACACACACCACACAACTCACACACAAAAAATTTCTTTTAGCGCGACGAACAACGACGCCCCCAACACACACACCACACACACACAACCACACACACACACACACCACACACACAAACCACAAATATTACAAACTACAGAAAAAAACTAACACACCACACGCTCGCGCGCGCTCGCGCACCAAAAACCACGCAAAATTTACACGCACACACACTTAAGACAGACTACAACACAAAATTCCAAAGTCCGGCAAATAACCACAACAACAAAACACACAATCCACCCAACAAACCAAACTTAAGACAACACATACACTTCAACACACACACACACACACACACAACCCCACCCCACACACACACTACCACACACACAACAAACACACACCACACCCTTTTTTCTCATAAACTTAAACCCGGGCCGGACTCGCCCCAGAATATCCGTGTGAAGAAAAACAAAGAATCCCAAAACCCGGCAAAGAAACAGGGGCCCCCGGGGCCCGACACGGAACTCTGTGGTAGGGATCAGCCAAACGTCTGATACCCCGGTGTTGTAAAAACACCCCGGGTGGGGCCCCGGATCAGACCTCCAAAAACAAGAACACTGAGTCTTTCCCCTGACTAATCGGTGGGCCGTGGCGAGATGGGGGGGGGGGGGGGGGGGGGGTTTCGAAGGGGTATGGGGGGTTTGGGGGAGAGAGAAGGAATGGGGGAAAGGTTTTTTGGGGTGTGAGGGGGCAGGTTGGAAGACGTGTCGAAAGGGAAATTCAAAGATAGTAACAATCTTGTGGGTTTTATGTGGTGATGGCGGTGTTTATGGTGATAAAGATATGTTTTTATCATCATATTATCATCATTTTCTCCCGCCCCGGGTCTTATTTATCTTTAAAAGCCTCAGTTAGCCCCAGGCGCCGTACTTCCTCCACAAAAATTAGGGTGTACACGCCGCTTTAGCTCGCGCGGCGCGCGCGCGGGGCCCCACACCCACCAAAAACCACACACACCCCACCACAACACCAACAACCCCCACACATCCCCGCTCGCCGCTTGGGGACCTAATGGGTAGGGTCCCAAGACACACACGCACGCGCGCACACACGCGACGAACACACACACACACACAAAACACACCCCACAACCCACACACCCCACACACACACACACCCAGCACGACGCGCCCCCACACACACACAACAACACACACCCACGCCCGGCGAGCATACACCGCACACCGACGCACTCACGCATGACGCACGCGACCCACACTGTATTTGCACACTCCAGTCATGCCATGCATCGAAAATTTCACATATTTCAGTTTTCCTCTTCTCTCTCTCTTTTTCCTCCCCCCCCCCCTCTCTTCTCTCTCTCTCTCTCTCTCTCTCTCTCTCCTCTCTCTCTCTCTCTTTTTCTCGAAAAAACATCCTAAAATTTGTCCCTTTTTTTTAATATAAATTTTTCCTCCCGCAGTCTGGGTTTCGATCGAAACACTCTTGTCATACGCACTAATAAAATTAGTTGACAAAGGCTAGCGGCTTTAATATTTTTTAAAAGCACGGAGTCCCCTTTGTTGATTTTGTAAAGCTTTGAGCTAAATCTTATCTATTATTACGTAAAAGGCTCTTTACAAACGCTGACCCCGGGTTTTTTTTTTTTTAAGTATTTTCCCCACTAAAACGCAAATTTGTTCCTTAAACAGCACTCAGGGCCCCTTGTTTTTCCCTAAAGTTTGGTGCCCCGGGTCAGTACTTGGGCCCTTCTTTTTTTTTGTCTATTAAAAACTTTCCCCCCTGATTTAAAGATCACTCAATTTTTGCGATGCCCTCAATTTAAATTTAAAAAATATGATTTGAAAATTTATCAGTAAAACCCGCAAGAAATGTTCTCGACTAATTAAATGGACGATTGATTTAATGTCCCTTTAAAAGATAGAAAAAAAAAGTTAAAGCTTATTAGTTTGTAAAAAAGACAAAAATTTTAAATACTCCAATTTCCCCCTTTTTTTAAAAACAACAAGCTGAAGAAAATTGTATTAAGTGTTAGGATCCTATTGCATAATCTTTCCCGGTGCCCCCATGTTTCCAAAATTAAGCAAAGAGTTTCTCGAAAATTTTTCGCTTTCTAAGTTTAAAAAAAATTCCCAGTATAAACTTCGTAAACTTTTATCATGAATATCCCCTCCTACATTGACTATTTTCTACTCTTATGATTCTTTCAGTGCAATTCGTTAAAACCCTTGCGCAGGGCCCTTAAACGGGCTATCTCAAAACACAGTACTTCAAAAAGCTCAACATTAACTACTCAAGATTACTCGAATTAGATATATTGCCCCTTTCTATAAATTTGAATATAATAAAGCAATAATGATGTACAGATTATGAACCAATTAGCACCCTCAAATATATCTGCAAGATTTCCAATCAATCAATCAAGATATACTAACAACATAATCATACCGAAACCAAGAATCGATCTTTTTAAAAGTAGTTTAGTTTACTCTGGTGGAACACTTTGGAATTCTATGCCAAAATATGTTAAACAGAAAAAGCATTAATTCGTTTAAAGTTGCGTATAAACGCCTTCTATTTGAAAAAATGAAAAACATTTTAACTTCCCTAGTATTTAGTCTGAGTTTAATTCACAAGTATAAATGTCAGCAACTGTTGTTATTCAGAAATTGAACCCTGCATATTTTATCTTTTTACTTATTATTTCATATGTATGTACTATTTTCCATTATCATTGGATCAATGTTTATTTTAAAATTCACGGTTAAACTAGCATATGCTCTGTCTTATTCTTTTCTTTAATTGATCACCGAATTATCTCCTGTGGCCTTTGTCAGTCGTGTAAATAGTTGGCGTACATATATTGCGTATTTATGTTTCTCATACTTTCTTCTTTTTCCTTCTTCTTTTCTTCTTCTTCTTCTTCTTCTTTTCTTCTTCTTCTTCTTTTTCTTCTTCTTCTTCCTCTTCTTTTGTTATACATATATAGACAATTTACTTTCTGCACTATTGTTGGGGGTTTTTGTTTAGCCTCAGGGCTGGTGTAAAAAAGCACACTTGTATGCTTATCTCATTTTCCCTGAATAAACAAAATTCGTTCGTTCGTTCGTTCGTTCGTTCGTTCTCTCTCTCTCTCTCTCTCAACACACACATCGCGCTCGCGCGACACTGGTGGATAGGGTACACACCACAACACATGACACGCGCACACACACACACACATGCGCGCGCGCGCACGCGCGCATACACACACACGCACGCACGCATGCACGCACGCACGAACACACACACACTGTATACTTGCACACTCTCAGTCATGCACGTACATCGCACATACACATACTCATCAGTATCCTCTCTCTCTCCCTCTCTCTTCACACAGACGCACACACACACCCCACACACACACACACCCCACACACACACACACACACACACACACACACACACACACACACGCACGCACGCACGCACCGATAAAAAATCTCTCTGTCTCCTCTCTCTCTCTCTTTCTCAGAAACACCACACACACACACACCACACACACCACACACACACCCACACACACACACACACACACGCACGCACACAGAGTGCCTGTGCTTGGCATGCTTACACAAAACGCACCGTCAGGCATAAATGCACAAAGACAAACAAACCACTGCCAATCGGAGTGGGGGGGGGGGGGGGGAGAAGGGGGGGGGGGTGTGAGGTGTGGGGGAGGGGAGTGGTGGGGGTGGGGAGGGAAGGGACAGAGAGAGACATGTAACCCTTCCAATATCGTAGTTGATATTGGTAAGTTAAGCTAGTTATTTGGTTGTTTTGGGTAGAAAGTCAAAATTGTAGATCGAAAATTATTAAGATCGTTAATGATCATTTTTTTATTAATTTCATTATAGGCAGTTAGGATATTTTGTTATTATTCTTATTGTGGGTGGGTAATAAGAAATGAAGGAAAACAAATGTAAACGGAAATGATGATAAAACCGAAGTAAGAACAACTTCCGTTAGGGACAATCGCATGTCAGGAGTGGCACACCACATGTAGAATTGGACCAACGTGGAGGGCTCCTGCAGAGACTAAATCAGGTATGTTATGTTCATTTTAGGTGTTTGATAAAAGATTAGTATCGTTAATTGAAGAACAAATTTAATTGAGGAAACAAATGATTAAATGAAGTTTTGGGATTAACACATTCAAAACACCACAGTTTCCTTGTTCGATTAAAGTTAGCTGAAACTGGGTTAGCGCCGGTCGTTGTCGGACCCTTTGTTCTGATTAGAATTAGTTGAAATTGGTTTAGCGCCGGTAGGTGTCGGACTTTTTGTTCGGTTTCACTAAGTTTTCTTTTTTACAATTTGTTCATTGGCAATTGTGCAGCAGGAAAACTAATTTGGATTGTGTGAGATTTAATGTTTTGCTTTTGTCAAATGTTGCTGATTGAACGGTTAATTGACTTGTTGTGATGGAAGAACTCTGTTGTAGTTCAGAGTTGCTTCATAACGATTATTGTGTGGTTGGGATGCAAAATTATTTATTGTCTGGTAGATGCAGCATTTTTATAAATTACGAGAGATGGTGTAACTGTTGTTAGTAGAGTTGAAGTCTAATTCATTGATCCGATTGAGATGACTAGGCTTTTTCTCTGTCATTACATGAAATTGGAGGTGTCTCCATATGCTGAGTCATGGTAAAATGGCTTGATGGGATGAGCTTGATTCTTTCTTTCATTAATACAATGAAAAACGTACAAAAGAATTTTCTTTTTCCCATTCCGTTGAAATTGTGCATTGATGTCTATGGTGTACCCTTCCATGGGACATAAGTTGCATTTTGGAAGAAAGAAAAAAAGGAAAATTATATCTAGTCCTTGTAGAAGTATGAGGGCAAGTGTCGATTCCTCTCTCTTGGTCACTGAGATAGTGACTGTCAAAAGCTGCACAGTATGTCTTTAAAAGTATGTGAATATAACAGTGCGTTTATTGTTAAAATGAATGTTATGATTGGTGTGCATATGTTGTGAGTACTGACTTGGAGTAATTCTGTTTTGTTCTAATGTTGAGGTTGTAATTGTATTCTTTGAAGAGCCATTGTCTTATGTATTGTATGTCTAATTGTTATGTTTAAACAGAAGTTTGTTCTGAGTGTTATAATATTTTGTGATGGTGTAGGTTAGTAAAACATTGTTCTTGTGTGTGTGGGTTGCAGTGTCTGCGCCCTTTTCACGTTGTTCATGATCCAAACTGCATTTTCTTTTCATTTTCATTTTAAGTGTAGCCAGCAGTTTGCAATTGAAAATATTGTGTATTAGTACTTGACGCGTTTACTTGTGCTAAAAAGAAAGAAGTAATAAAAGGAAATAAAATATAGTAAAATTTCAAAATCTCTTTTTAGTTGAATTATTGAGTGAGAACATTGTTCGTCCTTGTTCAGGTGAACTCGGGATAACCCACACGCACTGACATTTTCGGGTGGTGGGGGTTACAGACAAATGACAAAAACACCACGACCACAGCAACTGCGCCGTAAGCCGTTCGCCGGTATAACTTCAGCCACACATACACTGATACGCATTGGTATGAAGTCATCGATCGAATATCGGACAAGGCACAAATCGGCAGCGACTGGGGAAAAAGGATGGTGGGTCGGGGAAATAGGGTTAGGGGGGCGGGGGGAGGGGAGAGGAGGGGGGGGGGGAGAGAGAGGGGGGGGGGGAGGACGGACGTACGGACGGACAAGCAGACAGACAGACAGACGGACGGACGGACGAATGGACGGACAGAGAGACAGAAACAGACAGAAGACAGACGGAGTGGGACAGAATGACAGACAGAGAGGAGTAGGCTCGGGGAAGTAAAGGAGGAGGGTGGGGGTTGGGGGGGGGAGACAGACAGACAGACAGACAGACAGACAGACAGACAGAGATAGACAGAGACAGAGAGATACCGTTCTTAACAGTAGATTTGGCAGTCCGGTTCTCGCATTCCGTGCTGGCCTTCAGTGAGTGGGCAGATGGGAATCACAGAACAGGACTTCAGCGTCAGTTTTCACGGACACAACACGCCTATTGTCAGCAGACAGTGGGGCTGGATGGCACCGTGTGTCCCTCCTGAAATTTCACGTCAACATGAAGTGGCGTCACCTCTCTCTGTCTGTCTCTCTCTTTCTCTTTCTGTCTCTGTCTGTCTGTCTGTCTCTCTCTGTGTCTTTTCTGTCTCTGTTCTGTCTCTTCTTGTCTCCGTCTCCGTCTCTCTCTGTTCTCTCTTCTCGCTCTCTCTCTTCTCTCTTCTCTCTCTCTCTCTCTTTCTCTCTCTCTCGCTCTCTCTCTCTCTCTCTCTCTCTCTCTCTCTCCTCTCTCTCTCTCTCTCTCTGTCGTCTCCTCTCTTCTTTCTTTCTCCTTTCGTTCTGTTTCC
>CM031614.1:21591534-21599476 GCA_018398815.1 Conus ventricosus | reverse complement strand
ACACGAGAAAGTAAGGGCGAGGGAAGAGGGGGGGGGGCTGGGTGTGTGGGATGGGGAGGAGGGTTGGGGGTGGAGAGCAAGGGAAAGGGAGTGGGGAGGGGGGGGGGAGACGTTCGGAACTGGCTCGTGTCCCCCTCCCTCCCCCAACCCCCTCCTCCCACACACACACAGAGACTGTGTCAATACGAAAAGCGCGAAGACTTATACGATTGTCAGAATGAGCGGCACGTCCAAAAAAGCGCGAGTTCTGAATCGTCTGAAAAACGCGAAATTTTAACGTGGAAGAATGCAAAATCTGATAAACATTACACTGCCGACTTGTTTTGAAGACATGATCGATGAATGAGAGGACAGTAACGGTTGGCTGGATGCCCGACCTTCCGGCCAGGCAATTTACTCGCGTCGGGCATGGGGTGAATGCTGCTAGTTGCCCGCCGAGCAAGAGCGATGTTTTTATTTATTTTTTTAAAGTGTTTTAAAAATTTTTTTTTTTTTAAACATCTGCTGCGAGGAAATGAAAGAAAAAAATCAAGCTTTATTTTGTCTCCGCTGAGATAATGATGGCGATAGCCGGAGATTTCATTTCGTACAAGTAAAGTTTTGTTTAAGTTAGTGTGTAAGACCTAAATCGATTATCGAAATGGGAGAAGAGCTGGGACATGCTGTTTCACCCTGCAAAGTGCGTGTGTATCCAGTCACCAGAAGCAGGAGCCCACTGTACCACTCCTATGTCCTGCATGGCCACAATCTGGACACTGTCCACACAGCCAAATACCGGGGCGTCACGCTACAACGCGAAATGACATGGGACACCCACATCAACGACATAGTAAACAAGGCTAACCGAACGCTGGCTTCCTCAGGCGTAATTAAAGATCAGCCCAGTTCCATCAAGGAGAAGGCATATAAGGCATTTGTGAGACCCCTTCTTGACTATGCATCATCAGTATGGACCCATACACACAGAAAGCATTGACAAGTTGGAGGCTGTTCAAGGACGTGCCGCCAGTTTCGTGCTCAACCGCTACCACAACACGTCAAGTGCGAGCCGGATGATCGACCAACTCGGTTGGGCGTCCCTTGAGCAGCGTAGAAGAACCTCACGCCTGGGCTCCTTTATAAGATCCACCATGGACTAATCCAGTGCCCAGTTATCAAGAGCAAACTAGTCCCAACCTCCACCACGACAAGCGCCGTACCCACAACCAGCAGTTCTGCCTCATCAACACCAGAACTCAGTACAGAGGTGGCTCATTTCTACCCAGGACTGTTAGGGACTGGAACCATCTTCCCAGTGAGACAGGAGAGCAACAACAGTCGACTCTTTTGTGTCGCAAACCTCTGCGTAACATGACAGCGTAACTGATGACATGTGGCCCTTACGTAACGGACCGGCTATGGTTTAAGGACAATGAGAATCGCAGTGAACGTGATCAGTGATCAGAGCATGCAAATGGACTGCCTAGAAGTAACAACACCCCCCCTTTATGTGCCAGAATGATCATCCTCATGATCGTGGCACCAAAGGAAAGAAGAGAAGAAAGACACCGACACCATTATGTGTCCTGCCGTCTGTTTGCCTGAGGCTTCTCAAGCAAGGCTGTGGCCAATCAGAATGCAGCGCCCAGGTCGCCTTGGCTTGGCTTCTTGTTCACGTGCACAGGCGGCGATCAGTTGCGTTTCCCAGTTCCTTGGTCATTTGACGCCTTCAAGACTTTCGAAGCATCACAGATGGATGGGCGTGTGGATTTGCTAGAGGGCAAGTAAAAAACAACAGCAAACAAACACCCCCCCCCCCCCCCCCCCGCCTCCCAATATAATGTCCCATCATGCAAAGTGTGTGGTATGTTGTGAACAGTGTGGGTTAAAATTTTTGTTAATGTTTTTTTTTTTTTTTAACTAGATGCAGAGTCAGTTTGACGAGTGACACAGCAATCTGTTTGGACTCGTTAATGGTCACACGCACGCGCGAGTGCGGGCGCGCGCGCGCGCGCACACACACACACGCATACACACACACACACATACACGCATGCACGCAAGCACACATATGCGAACATACACGCACGCGCCACGCACGCAGCGGCGCGCGCGCCGCACGCACGCACGCACGCACACTCACGCACGCGCGCACACACACACACACACAACACACACACACACCACACACACAGCAAGCAGGCAGGCACACACAGGAATGTACACACGCACGCAGGCGCGCGCACGCACACACACACACACACACACACACACACACACACACACACACACACACACACACACACACGTGCGCGCGCGCACACACGCACGCACCCACGCACGCACACACACATCCACACACACACCACCACAACACACACACACACACACACACACACACACACACACACACTCACCCCATCCACCTACCTACTCACCCACTCACACACACATACTACCACACCTACACCCCCCCCCCCCCCCCTCACACACACACACACACGCGCACGCACACCACACACACACACACACACACACACACACACACACACACACACGCACACACACCACACACACACACACACACACACACACACACACACACACACACACGTACACACACACACACACACACACACACACACACACACACACACACACACACACACACACACACACAGCACTCTGCCACCAGTTGTTCCCCAGTTTTCAAAGAAAAAGTGACGTGACCATAGCTAACGTTACCGACATAATGCACGGCACCGTCATCCCCCCAGCCAGCGATGGGAAAAACGACACAACCGCACCCCCACACCGCGAGACTAAACAACCAGTGCCAGACCCGACCCAGTGCAGAGAGAGAGAGAGAGAGAGAGAGAAGAGAGAGAGAGAGAGAGAGAGAGAGAGAGGAACAGGCGGAAGAAAGCAACAGCCCTGTCCCCAGAGAGTCTCACACACTCCCTCCCCCCCCCCCCCCCCCCCCCCCCCACTTAAAAGTCAGAACCGAGATTCCTTTCCGTGATAAAACCTGGCTCCAATGGGACTGCCATGCCGTGAAACGGAATCATATTGTGTCTGGTAAGGGGGAGGGGGAGGGGAGGAGAGGAAGGTGGGCGTGGCGGGTGGGTGGTTGGGTGGAAGGCGTGGCATCGGGGCGTTCTTCCCCGACAGAAAAGTATCCGAACTGGGAGTCTGGAGGTTGGTGATAACCAAATGTTGGCAAGTGGGAGTCGAGTTGCTTTGTAGTTTTAAATCGACGACGAAGGTCGCGTGAGAGTAGGGATAGGGATTGGAGGAGGGGAGGAGGGGGAACCGATAACAGCGGGTAAAATGTCGACGATTCTCCCGACCAGTCGTAAGGAATTTGACAGAACTGGTTCGGCGAATCACGTAGCGTACAATACAGACGCGCGCGCGCGCGCGCACACACACACACACACACACACACACACACACACACACACACACACACACACACACACACACACACACACACGCGCGCGCGCGCGCGCGCACATACACGCACACACCTCTCCGTCTATTTATCTATATATATTATCTATCTATCTACATATCTATTTGTCAATCTATCTGTGTATCTATCTACCTGCCAATCAATCTATTTGTATCTATCCACCTGTCAAGCAATCTATCTATGTATATGCATGTATACCTATACACACACACACACACACACACACACACACACACACACACACACACACACACACACACACACACACACACACACACACACAAGAGACTGAAATGAAAAAAAAAATCAAAACCATTGACATTTAAGCAATTCAGGTTCTAATTCAACTTCGTTCCGATTACAATCCGCTTCATCTTCGATAGAAACAGGATGAATATTGTCTTAAAGAATCAGAGGCCAAAAGCTAATATCTTTTCGAATTACGTTCAGCCGTCATATTGGTCCCCATGTTCCAAATATAGTAGCCTCCCCATGATTGGTTAAAAAAAAATCGTCGGCGTTTTTTACTCTCCTAAATGCTTGCTAAACTTCTTTAAAACAAGAGGGGAAAACCCCCCAGAAATTGTACACAGATGATTAGACAAAACAAAACAAAACAAAAACGTAAGACTGAACAAAACGGAACGAATCAGTAACCGAAGAAAAAGAAACCAGACAGAACACGATAAAAGATGACTATGGTAACATACTGGCGTCCCCGCCTTGGCTTAAGGCTGTGTCAGGCCAACTGACATAGGCCAGAACACCAAGGCTGCATCAAAATGTTATGCTCTGCATAGTTATGCGGGATTGTCTTCAGTCGTGACAACTCCTAGCATAACACCATCAGTCTCCCAAAATCCCTCGAAGTCGGAGTGTGGCTGCCCACGTGGCAGGGTTATCAAAAACGGTCACACACGTAATGTTCTCATCCCAGCTGATGCATTTGTACCATAGTGTTCAAGTACTTCGGCTGTTCGGATGATCCCTGAGTCTTTAAGCCAGGGTACAACAACAACAGACTAGCGTCTAAAGGTGGTAAGAGCAGTTTCAGCTGGGAAAAACAGCTATGATTCCCGAGGAAAATAGCGAGCAATGAGAAAACAGTTATTATCCTGAGAGTCTCAACTATTTTCCGAGGGATCAGAACTGTTATCCCTGTTTTCCTGAAGACAATAACTGTTTTTCCTGTTTTCTGTGATGATCTTTATTGTTTTGCCTACTTTCCATGAGATAATGTAACTGGTATCCTAGTTTTCCTGAGGAAAGCAAGTATCATTAAATTCCGGTGAACCGGGAGAATCGCTATGATCGCTGTTTAGTATGACGAGCGCAAATCGGATCGGCAAAACAGGGAGAATAACTGTGATCTCCAGGATAACGGCTGTTTTCCTATGTTCGTTGTTTTCCTAAAGGAGTGTAACTGCTTTCCCCGCGAAAACAGGAAAAAAGAAAAGTTGTGATCCTTACTCATAACAGCCATAACCACTCTTCTCCTTCGGAAAAATTTTACAACAAAAGATCCAGTCTTGATCGTAAGACAAACAGAGAACACAGCTGTTACGCAACGGACAACGGATGTGATTCTCAGGGTAACAGCTTAACCTTGTTTTCTTGAACAAAAATAGCTTTTTTTCCCTGTATAAAACAGCCATTATCAGCTTATGAAGCTAACATGACTGTCTTAAACGACACGAATGGAAAGACGGACAGACACACAGATCAGAAGCAAAGAGAGGGGGGGGGGGGGGGGGGGGGGGGGGGGGGGGGGGGGGGGGGGGGGGGGGGGCACAGACCATTGCAAGATTTTTTGAGCGCTTGAATGCGAGAGTCGGCAGGCACGGTATGGCATTTCATTGGGCGACAGTGATAGGTTGGACTATCTGGTGTATCTAACCGACACATCAATCTTGTCAAAAAGGAAGTGGTAGATTAATCGGCTTGTTTGTTTTTTTGGCGTATGCTCAGAGCGACTGCCTTCAGTTTGAAGCGGAATTTCTGGTACTGATGTCATGACTTTGTTTGAAACTCTGATAAACTAGCAACGTGGACTGGAGGGGTGTGTGTGTTGTGTTTGTGTGTGTGTGTGGTGTTTGTGTGTGTTGTGTGTGTGTGTGTGTGTTGAGTGTGTGTGTTCGTTTTTTATTTTTACGTCTGTCACACCTTAAGTGATCATTAGACGGTGTGGTGTGCCAATGTGTTGTGGTGGTGTGGTGTGAGTGTGGTTGTGGAGTGTGTGTGTGTGGGGTGTTGGACGAATCCAAACATTAAGTATGCGGATCTGATTAATTCGAAGACAATCAAACATATATGCTTATTACTTGCCATAGAGAAAAGCCATTTTTATTTCATTTGAATCTGATCAAGTTTCTTTAAAAACAATACATAGAAAATAAGTATGCGATAAAAAAGTAATTTGAAGCCTTTTGACTGGTTAAAAAGTTTTGACTTCAAACAACTTATACTCCCATCTTGGCGGTCCAAAGTTGACTACTTTGCCACACACACCACCAGAAGTCAGAGTGACGTTTTTGCCCGCGTTTCGTTTTAGAATCATCCCATTTTGCAATGGTCCATGACTCTAAAAACAAAACAAAGCTTCTATTTTTGTTGTGCGTTTCACCGTCACCTCAAGTTCTCTTCATTGTTAAGAATGTTTTCATCATTGTACTCAATCAAGTTGAAACCTGCAGCCACAACTATGAAAATTGCTACATACCTATACTTTAACTTTTTTTTTCTTTTGCGCGCGCTGCTGATCATTTCTCTGTTGCGGTGATGTTTGTTAGTGAGCGACCTTTTAACTACGTAGGGAAAAGTAAACAGCCAAGCGCTAGCAAGGAAAACACTGAAAAACGCAGACCCTGTCACTGTCGGGCAATATCTTTGATCGGCAATCGATATCAGTTCGGCACTCAAAATGGCGTTTTCGGGTGGCTACGTTTAAATGCCGTTTAAAAATGGAGTGGCGGGGGGGGGGGGGGGGGGGGGGGGGGTGGGGGGGGGGGGGGGGGGGGGGGGGGACGCTTCAACTCCCTTTGTTCATCACTCTCGTTGTGTTTCGTGCTGTCAGTACCCTTTCGTTACACTGTGCATGTTTTCCCCTTGGTGTTATTGTGTGTCTCCATTTTTTTTGTTTTGTTTATTTTTGTTGTATTTGCAACTAGGCACGTGTACAAAATGCAATCTGATGTAATTTCCCCGTTGGAAACATACAATCTTGATCAGTTTATTCATGGATTTTCTTTCACGTATTACTTGAATTAAATTTGTCTGTCTGTCTGTTTCCTGTCCGTCTGTATGTCTTCTCTGTTTTTCTGTCTGTCTTATGTGGTGTGTGTGTTGTGTGTTGTGTGTGTGTGTGTGTGTGTGTTTGTCCCTCTCTCTCTCTGACTGATGCTGCGTCAGTTTTGTCGATGCTAGCCCATTTGCCTGTCTGTCTGTCCTGTCGTCTGTCTGTCTCTCTTCGTTTCCCTCTCTGACCTACGCTGGCAGTGTCTGTCTGTCCGAACCTATTTGTCTAACGCTGTTTCTGTTCTCTGTCCTGTCTCTCTGTTTTATCTCTCTTGTCTGGCTGTCCGCTGTCTCTTTCTCTGCATTGGTGCATATCTTCGTGATGCTTGCATGGTGCGTGTGTGTGTATGTATATGTGTATATGGTCTCGTGTGATAGCAGTCTGACATACGGAGTAATCAATTCGCATACTCGCTCTATTGTTTTCATTCAAAAAATGTTGAGGTATGGACAAAAGTAAGAAAGAAAGAAAGATTAGAAAGAAGAAAAAAAAAGAAAGAAAAAGAAGAAAAAAAGAAAGAAAAAAAAAATCTCACCCACAAAAGCGAACAAACGCGTCACACTGTTTTGGTCAGCTTCAGATTGTCTGTTTTTTTTGATCAACATTGTTAAGTGGCAGGCAAGTCTTTCTTATGCTAAACAGGCTGTTTCTAAGCCCCGCCCCCCCCCTCCCCCCCCCCCCCTCCCCCCCCCACCCCCCACCGCACCCTAATCCGTCCCATAATGACAACATAGTATCTGAATGTAACATTTATTTTGAATGTCATGATGATCCATTTTCTCATCCCCGATATTTATTGTGTCCGTGTGTGTGTGAGTGTGTGTGTGTGTGTGTGTGTGGTGGTTGTGTCCAGTGCCGCGCGCTTAGTGTGTGTTGTGTGTGTGTGTGTGTGTGTGTGTGTGTGTGTTTGTTGTGTGTGTTTTGTGCGCGCGCTCGCGCGCGCGCGCTTGTGTTGATGTCCTCCATCAAGTAGTGATGAAGAAGATATTAAAATGTTCAAAGTACTCCTCTTTTTTCTTTCAATAGACACATACCACTCTCTCTGCTCTTGTCTCTCTCTCGCACCGTCTCCTTCGCAACTGTCAGTTTCCATCCTCTATTTTCTCTCCCACCTCCCCCATCCTCTTCATTTCTTTCTGTTTACATTCTGCTCTACTACTACTACACTACCACTATCACTACTACTACTACTA
>CM031614.1:21569034-21581534 GCA_018398815.1 Conus ventricosus | reverse complement strand
AGTGTGCTACCTCTCGGCAAAAGGTAGCTTGTGCTTGAGGGGCTAATTCTGTGGCGAGAGGCGCGGTGATAGAGGACGATTTGCGCTCTGCCTCTGTCTCCGTACACTGTGCGCACGGTTGTGTGTGTGTGTGTGTGTTGGAAATAACGTTTCTGTTGTGGGTATGTTTTATGAATACTTATGATTGGGGCTACCTTACATTATTCAATGAAAATGTTGTTGTTGTCAGTCTTCTCCTCCACTTGCTTTCTTCTGTCCTCCTTTAATGTTCGTCTTCTGTTCATGCTATTCCCCTTTCCTACTCATTCTCCTCCTCCTCTTCCTTCTCCTTTCTTCTGCATTTGTGGGCATTAAAGGATTGCTATCAAAGCTGATAATGGCGGCAGACTCTGATTTCAGGTTGCTATCTCTCAGCAAAGGTAGCTTGTGTCGGGGGCTAATTCTTTGCAAATGAAGAGCTGATAAGTACATTTCGTGCTCTGCCTTCATATCCATACGCCATGCATATATATATATATAGTGTGTGTGCTGGAAACAAGGCTGCTTCAGAACTGACCCTTTTTTATTTGGTAGTTACGACCAAGACTACTTCAGATCAATCAATGATAATTATGGTACATCACGGGTGTTATTCTCCCCCTCCTTCTGCATGGATAATTTCTGTTCTTTTCTCCTCCTCCTTCCTTTTCTCGCACGTCCTTCTGCCTTTTCTTTTCCTACTTCTCGTCTTTCTCTTCATCTTCCTTCTCTTCTTCCCTCTTCGTCGCCTCCTCATCCTCTTCTGTGTTCTTCAGCATTCATAGCTCAAGCTGCTTGCCTTCCTTTCCTCCTCCTCCTCATGCTCATCTCCTTTTTTTTCTCCTTTTCCATCTTCTTCCTATTCATCATCATCATCATCATCATCATCATCATCATCATCATCATCATCATCATCATCATCATCATCTTCTTCTTCTTCTTCTTCTTCTTCTTCTTCTTCTTCTTCTTTTCCTTCTTCCATCAGTGAATTCTTCTCTTTTTCCTTGTGTCCTCATCGTCTTCGTCCTCACCCTCTTCCGCCTCCTCCTCCACTTGCTTCTTTTTCTTCTTGTTATTCTTCCTCCTCCTCCTCTTTCATCTCCTCCGTCTTCTTCTTCATCTTCCTCCTCCTCCTCTTTCATCTCCTCCGTCTTCTTCTTCATCTTCCTCCTCCTCCTCTTTCATCTCCTCCGTCTTCTTCTTCATCTTCCTCCTCCTCCTCTTTCATCTCCTCCGTCTTCTTCTTCATCTTCCTCCTCCTCCTCTTTCATCTCCTCCGTCTTCTTCTTCATCTTCCTCCTCCTCCTCTTTCATCTCCTCCGTCTTCTTCTTCATCTTCCTCCTCCTCCTCTTTCATTCTCTCCGTCTTCTTCTTCATCTTCCTCCTCCTCCTCTTTCATCTCCTCGTCTTCTTCTTCATCTTCCTCCTCCTCCTCTTTCATCTCCTCCGTCTTCTTCTTCATCTTCCTCCTCTTTTCTTCATTCACCTTTTCTCTTCCGTTAGCGATTGACATCCCTCACCTGACATCCCTCACCTGACATCCCTCACCTGACATCCCTCACCTGACATCCCTCACCTGACATCCCTCACCTGACATCCCTCACCTGACATCCCTCACCTGACATCCCTCACCTGACATCCCTCACCTGACATCCCTCACCTGACATCCCTCACCTGACATCCCTCACCTGACATCCCTCACCTGACATCCCTCACCTGACATCCCTCACCTGACATCCCTCACCTGACATCCCTCACCTGACATCCCTCACCTGACATCCCTCACCTGACATCCCTCACCTGACATCCCTCACCTGACATCCTCATGACTCCCTCACCTGACATCCCTCACCTGACATCCCTCACCTGACATCCTCACCTGACATCCCTCACCTGACTCCTCACTGATCACTACCCTCACCTGACATCCCTCACCTGACATCCCTCACCTGACATCCCTCACCTGTATCTATTTCTTTAAATGTTCATGGCAGCTTGTATTCCGAAGTTGAAACCAAAGTGATCCATATGTACACGTATAATAACAAAGCTTCGTGATAGATATTTAGCTTGCATTAGGTTCCAGATCCACTCGAGATAGATGAACGGGATTGGAGCTTTCCAGTGTGGTTTTGCTTGTTTCTTTAGTTTAGCATTTGTTTCAGTTTACTTTGGAAACACTCTGGCCACGCTTCCTTGTTAATATTTATCGCAGTCAGAACTTCTCTGGGAACAGACTTGGGGACTGGGAAACGTGGGAACTCATTTCAGTCCCGCGCTGTGGCAAGGAAACAGTATCACAGGAGAGGGACCAGGCGGTGTCCGGTTTCAGTGTGCTCTCTGTCAGCAAAGGTAGCTTGTGTTGGGGGCTAATTCTTTCCAGCGATGACGAGAGGCGCAGTGATAACGGGCGATATACGCTCTGCCTCTGTATCCATACGCTGTGCGTGCGTTGCGTGTGTGTTTAAGATACAGTTTCTGGCAGTGTGGATGTTTTATATATAATCATGGATAGGGATGCATCAGATTCATCAGTGAAAATGTTGCTTGTGGCATTGTTATCATCAGTCTTCTTCTCCTCCTCTTGCTTTATTTCATCCTCTTCTGTGCTCTTCTTCTATGCCTGTTATTCTTCATTAATGTCCTCTTTCTCCTATTCCTTGCTTCTGTATTTGTAGGCCGTAAAGGATTGCTGTCAAAGCTGATAATGAAATGACGACAGCTTCGGATTTCAATTTGCAATCTCTCAGCAAAGGAGCTTGTGTAGGGGACTTTGTCTAGTTCTTCGCAAGTGAACAAAATGATAAGAGCAATTTATGCTCTGCCTCCGTATATCTGTACACCATGCAAATATACAGCGTGTGAGTTGGAAATAAGGCTGCTATAAAATCGACCCCATTTGATAGTTACAAAGACAAGACTATTCCAATGATGTTGTTCTTGTTATTCTCCTGCTCCTTTTGCATTCATACATTGTTTTC
Source organism: Conus ventricosus (assembly GCA_018398815.1). Lineage (NCBI taxonomy): Eukaryota > Metazoa > Mollusca > Gastropoda > Neogastropoda > Conidae > Conus > Conus ventricosus. Next base: position 21,578,534 of record CM031614.1, on the reverse strand, counting down.
TTTCTCGTTCTCCCCCCCCCCCCCACCTCCTCCCCTGTGTCCTTCCTTTTCTTTTGTTACTTCTCCTCTGTGTCTTCATCTTTTTCTCTTCTTCCTTCTTCTTCACCTCCTTCTCAACCTCCTCTATCTTCTCCCGCATTCATAGCTCAGGCAGCTTGTTTTCCTCTCCCCACCCTTCTCTTCTTCTTCTTCTTCTTCTTCTTCTTCTTCTTCTTCTTATTCGGCTTATCTCCTTTTTTCTCATCTTCCTCCTCCTCCTCTTCCACCTCCTCCTCCTCCACCTCCTCCTTTTCCTTCCTCCTCTTCTTCTTCTCCTGGCAATATCGCTGTTTCACAGTAGATGGACCCTGCAGTTTCAGAACTCAGTGTGCTATCTCTCGGCAAAGGCGGCTTGTGTTCGGGGTTAATTCTTTGCCAGCGATGACGAGAGGCGCGGTGATAAAGGACGATTTACGCTCTGCCTCTGTATCAATGCACTTATGTGCGTTGCGTGTGTGTGTGTGTGTGTGTGTGTGTGTGTGTGTGTGTGTGTGTGTGTGTGTGTGTGGTGTTGGAGATAACGTTTCTGCTGTGTGGGTGTTTTATGTATAGTTATGAATAGGGCTGCGTCAGACTTATCAGTGAAAATGGTGCTTGTGGCATTGTTGTCATCAGTTTTCTCCTCCTCTTGTTTTATTTCATCCTCTTCAGTGTTCTTCTTTATTCTCCTCTTTTTCCTGCTCCTTTCTTCTGCATTTGTGGGGCATAGAGCATTGATATGAACGCTGATAATGAAATGACGACAGCCACAGATTTCAGTTTGCTATCTCTTAGCAAAGGTAGCTTGTGTCAGGGTCTCGTTCTTTGCAAGTGGCGAGGTGATAAGAACAGTTTCTGCTCTGCCTCCATACCTGTACACCATGCATACACATGGTGTGTGTTGGAAATAAGCTTGCTTCAGAATCGACCCTTTATTTGATAGTCACGACCAAGACTCATGCATAGAGACTTACAATTATTCTCCTCCCTTTGCATTCATAGATTGTGTTCTGTCTCGCTGCTCCCCTTTTTTTCCCTCCAACATCATTCCTCCCTTATTTTCCTCCTTCTTCAGTTTCATGTTGTTTTCCTTCTCCTCTTCCTTCTTCTTTGCCTCCCTCGCGTCCTTCTCTGTCTTCTTCAGCATTCATAGCCTAAGCTGCTTGCCTTCCTCTCCTCCTCCTTCTTCTCATCCTCCTCCTGCTTCTTCTCCTCCTCCTGTCTTCATCCTCCTGGTCTCTTCCACAAACGAATGTCAACTCTCACCTGCATCTATTTTTTTTTTAATGTTCGCGACAGCTTCTCCTCTGAAGTTGAAGCAGACGTGATCCATGCATAATTACAAAGATTCGTAATAGATACGTAGGTTCCAAACCCGTTTAAGATAGATGAACAGGGCTGGGGATTTGCAGCTTTGTTTTTGCCTTGTTTCCTTATCTAGCTTTTGTTTCCATTCGCTGGGAACACTCTCACCACACTCATTTGTTAATATTTATCACCATCGAAACTACCCTGGGAGCAGATTTCGCGTGGGAACTCACTTCAGTCCGGCGCTGTGGCAACAAAACAGTATCACAGCAGAGGGACCAGGCGGTGTCGGGTTTCAGTGTGCTATCTGTCAGCAAAGGTAGCTTGTGTTGGGGGCTAATTCTTTGCCAGCGATGACGAGAGGCGCAATGATAAAGGACGATTTACGCTCTGCCTCAGTATCCATACACTGTGCGTATGCAGTGTGTGTTGGAGATAACGTCTCTTCAGACCGGACAAGGTAACGGGTCGGGGCTGGTTGAGGAGTCAGATTGTGTGTGTGTGTGTGTGTGTGTGTGTGTGTGTGTGTGTGTGGTGTCGGAATGAGCGGCGTGGGTGCACTGCCTCTGAGGTGGCGCAGAGGTTGGGACAGAAAAAAAAAATCTTTTAGGGTCATCTTATTCTTATCATCCATGCTTTCCGACTTCTTGCAGCAGAATCTGCATCGAACACACCGGACCCGATCCTCCTCAGTGTGATGTCCTTGGCCATCGACCACTACGACAGACGAACAGCACCAGCAATGACATCACTTTCTGTTTAGTTCTGAGGCCATCCGCTTTGTGCCATCAAACTTGATGTCAGCAAGGAAACAGCAATGACATCACTTTCTGTTTAGTTCTGATGTCAGCAAGGAAACAGCAATGACATCACTTTCTGTTTAGTTGTGTGGTTCACCAAGGGAAGAGAAATGATATCACTTTCTCTTTCGTTCTGTGGCCATCCGCTCTCTGCCATCAAACTTGATGTCAGCAAGTAAACAGAAACTCTAGAATTCTGCCGTCAGTCTGACAACAGAATCGAGGAAGGGGAGGTCAGTAACGAGTATCAGACAAAAAATCGTTTGCCCTGGAAAAGAAACGGATCCGCTTCCAGCGTCTTGGGGGGAGGTGTGTGTGTGTGTGTGAGGGGGGGGGGGGGGGGGGCTATTCTGCGACAAATACCGCAAGGTCAACAAAGGAGGTCAAGACGATGCTTCCCTCTGGCTGCGTCTGCCACAAGACTCGGCATCATCCTTGAAAAAACAACAACAACAACAAGAAACCCACCTAGATTTGTCGTCTTCGATATGAAGGTGAAACACCACTGGACACACGTGGTTCCCTTTGTTCTGTACGGGTGTGAGAGCTGGACGCTTTAAACGTGTGTGTAGAACATTCACGTTGTCAGCTGAAAAAGAGCACCAAAATCTCGACGTCCTCTCTTTCTCTCTCTCTCTCGCTCTCTCTCCGCTCTCTCTCTCTCTCGCTCCCTCTGTCCTCTCCTCTCTCTCTCTCCTCTCTCTCTCTCTCTCTCTCTCTCTCTCTCTCTCTCGCGCGCGCGCGCGCGCGCTCCTCTCTCGTCTCTGCTCTCTGTCTTCTGTCTCTTCTTCTCTCTCTCTCTCTCTCTTTCTCACCTCTCTCTCTCTCTCTCTCTTTTCTCTCTCACTCGCTCTCTTTCTCCCTCTCTCTCTCTGTCTGTCTGTCTGTCTCTCTCCTCAATTAGTCCCCTCTCTTCCCTCTCATTTTCCGGTCTTCCTGTGCTCGCTCCCCATATTATGTCGTACTGCATTTAACCGAGACACTAACACCGTCTTATCTACTTCCGTTTCGTTAGGCGATGCCCCGCCCCCCCCCCTTGATGCAGTTCACACCACACATCCCCACTTACCAACTAACCGCCCACCCACGACTCCCCTTTTTAGTATCTTCGTTCACAAACAGCACACACACGCAGACACACACGAGACACACACACGCAGACACGCAGACACACACACGCAGACACACACACACACACACACACACACACACACACACACACACACACACACACACACACACACACACACACACACACACCACACACACACACACACACACACACACACACACACACACACACACACACCACACACCTCCCTCCTTTCCCGTCTGCACCTCGCCAGTCCCCGACACCCCAACCCCCCTTCACCCACTACCCTTCACTCCCAGCCACCCCCCCCCCTCCCTCACCCACACACACACACATCTCTGCACATACCTACTGAACAATCAGTGCTCTGACAAGAGTCTGTCACATACCCTCACAGTGAAAGAAACACAAACACAAAAACAGGGGAAAAAGACCAACAACGTGGCGACAGTTCGCCCAAACCCAGCGAAGACTCGACCCCGTACTCGCGACCAGTTGGCTCATGTCTGGGAATTGTTGTGAAGCGTTAATGCCAACCGTGGCCCAACAAGGTGCTGCCTGCATCCCCATCAACAGCATCAACAACAACAACAGCAGCAGCAGCAGCAACAGTAACAGCAGCAGCAGCAGCAACAGCAGCAGCCGCCAACAGCTGGAGTTTGTAGCTCTCTGTTTGTAAGCAGTAATGTGTCGTGCGTGTGGTCTGCCTTCGGCTGCCAGCCTCGCACATCGGAGCGATCTGCAAAAGGGTCGTGCACGTAGGCTTTGGATAGGAGTGTGAAACACGCATGCGTTCAAGTGCGCGCGCACGTGCACGCGCACACAGACATAGACACAGACACACAAACACAGGACACAGACACACAGACACAGACACACAGACACAAACGAATACACACACACACACACACCACGCACGCACGCACGCACGCACGCACGGCACGCACGCCCCCGCACGCACGCACACACACACACACACCACGCACGCACGCACGCACGCACGCAGAGCTATTTGATAGTGGTGGTGGCAGTTGTGATGGTAACTGAGACTGGTGGTGCTAATTACGACACGTGTGTGTGTGTGTGTGTGTGTGTGTGTGTGTGTGTGTGTGTGTGCGTGTGTGTGGTGTGTGTGTGGTGTGTGTGTGTGTGTGTGTGTGTGTGTGTGTGTGTGTGTGTGTGTGTGCGGGCGCGCGCGCGCGCGCGCGTGTGTGTGTTGGTTGGATAGTTGAAACAGAAGTCGCCCTGTACTTCTCGGATGTACTGAACAGTACACCCATTTCTCAAAACGACGGTTACAACATATTGTTCTGGCTTTGGATTTCTACCCCGTGGTTAGCATTCCAGGTCACGAGGCCACTGACCTACTGACCAAGAATGCTGCAAATAAACCAACAGAGGAGTAAATGAAAAAACAAATAAATAATAAGTAAATAAATGAATAATTAAGTAAATAAAATGAATAAAAATGTATACATAAGTAAATGGATAGAAATAAACAGACATATACACAAACAGATACATAAATCAGTACCAGAACTGTCTAAACTGAAATGAATAATTAAGTAAATAAATAAATGAATAAACTGATATATACGTAAATGGGTGGAAATCAGCAGAGATATGCACAAACAAACAGATACATAAATGAGTATAAGATCTGTCTGAACTGAAATGAATAATTAAGTAGATAAATAGATGAATAGATAGATTAGCAAATGGATGGAAATCTAGCAAATGGATGGAAATCAACAGAGACATACAGAAAAAAACAGATGTATAAATCAGTACAAGAACTGTCTAAACTTTCAACCCACATGAAGGAAAGAGACTGGCTTGTATGTTTGATGTCTTACCGATTTATGGTGATGGTTTTTGATTGGAGATTGTATGTAATAAATCGGAATCGTATGTTGTCCTAAAATGAACGGTTCACAAGAACACGCGAGCTCGTTGCATGTGTGTGTGTGTGTGTGTGTGTGTGTGTGTGTGTGTGTGTGTGTGTGTGTGTGTGCGTGCGCGCGCGCGCGTGCTTGCGTGTGTGTGTATAGGGGGGGGGGGGGGAGGGGCAATAGAGAGACAGACAGACACACTGAAGTGGAGGGAAAAGGAAGTGGGGAAGAGAGAGAGAGAGAGAGAGAGAGAGAGAGAGAGAGAGAGAGAGAGAGAGAGAGAGAGATTGATTTTCTACCACCCCCACCTCTCTTTCTCCTTCTCGTCCATGTTTACGTCTCTAAAGAATAATTCTTTTAAAAAAAAAGAAAAGCTACAGTGCTTATATTGTGATGATCCCCTAAAATCATGCATCCTCCTAATTAGCGCTTAAACTGTACAAGATATCACACAAACCGGTGTTTACTGATCATTCCTTTCAAAGCTTCCCCCACCTAATTCGCCTGAGTTGGTTGCAATGTTTGATTTTTATTTTAGGTACGTGATCGTTGGAAAAAAAAAATCAGATTACGTAGCAGAGTGTGGCTTGCTTTGCACCTCATAAGGAAAATGAACACTTCAGGATACTGATCAAATAAAAGAAGCGAGCTTTGTTCACATTTGTCTGAATATTCGATAAAAGGATCATTCATTCATCCATTTTCAAAGGGTTTGAACGCGCCCTGCTGAAAGCAAGGGGCACCACGGAAGCACGATGCAATGGTGAAAGCAGAAACGAAAGAAGGAATGTTTTAATAACTTTGTTAAATTTCTTGTACGTGACTTCCAGCTGTGAGATGTACTCTGCCTATGGGTTTACTTGCGGTGGAGCACTGGCCGCACGATTGAAGGGGATTGCATTGTGTGCTAGGGCATACGTGCAAGACACTTTCGTCTTTCCGCAGACAATACGCACGTGCGCTTCTTAGTGAGGACACGCGCGCAGAATACGATGACTATCCGGAGACCTTTACCTAACAATTATCCCCAGTCGTTTTATGCTTCCTTCTCGCTTGCCCCGACTTCCAAAGCCCCCCCCCCCCCCCCCCTCCCCCCCGCGCCCCTCCACCTTCCCATCCCATCCTCCCCCCTTTTCCCAGTTATTTGTTCTTCTGTTTCGCGCTATCTCGTCGATTTTCATCTTTGTGGACCCCGTTTGGATAGAGCGACAGTAAAAAAGACAAAGACGCCATGGCGAGGCAGCCGAAAACTCTGGCAGCGTGTTTACCGCGGGGTGTCTTTTTACCGGAGCGGGAGGCTATCTGGGCCGGTGTCAAGGGGAGTTAATGACGTTCGCTGTTAAGTTTATTCCAACCCAGCTGTCGATTCCTTGGCCTGAAGAGAAAGAAGAAGATGGGGGAACAAATGGACGAGTATTGTGCGTGAGGCTGAGGAAGGAGAACAAATGCGTACAGGCCCGCACGTGCTCAGACACACGGTAACGACAGACACACAGGCACACACAGACATACCGGGGCACACACACACACACACACACACACACCCCACACACACACGCACACGCACGCACGCACGCACGTACGGACGCACACACACACACACACCACACACACACACACACACACACACACACACACACACACACACACACACACACAGGCCAATGAGGAAAATTACTGAGAAGAATATGTTTCCATTTGTGGTTTGATCTCTCAGTCCTACGGATCCATGATAGTTTTAAGGTTGTGACGAAGGTTTTTACATCAGGAAGACCAATACCTCCATTCCGTATGCTTTATGCACTGTTTTTCGACTGATTTTTTCTCGTTTTTTTTTTTTATTCCACACAAACTTGTAACATATTTTTCTGGCATGTGTGAAAGAAAATATCTGGTGGGTTTGCAGAAACAGCCAAAATGAGTCAGCTTTGAACGATGATGGATTTCAACATTGCTATTCTACCTAGGGGCGTAATCTGGCGTTTTACCATATTTTGAACAAATGATTTTACGTCTGCTTGTCTGTCTGCGTAGTTTATTTCTATGCAATCTTTCACGTCGTTTGTGAACCATATACCAAGTATTCGAAATTTCCAAGCCAAACTGCGCTCGTTTTTACTCAAATTCATATGAAGACCTGAGACACCATCGAATCTTAAAAGAAACTTCAATACAAGTTTCAAAGGATTTCTTATCCCTGCGAGTAAAACCTCGGTGTCACCAGCATATTGAGATATTTTAAATTCAGTTTCATTCATTCTTATTCTCCGAATATCTCGATTTTCCCTTACCATAATGGCTAATATTTCGACAAGATTACGAACAGATATGGTGAAATTGGGTCTGCTTGTCGACATCCTTTTTTAATATCGAACCAATGTGAAACCTGTCCGTTCACAATAACACAAGACTTGATATTTTTGTAGAATGCGCTTATCCATGTACAAATATCTTTTTGGAACCAAATGCTTTTAGGACTTTCGTCATAAATTCCAATTTATCGAATCAAAGGCTTTTTTCAAAGTCTATGTTTAACAACAAACCAGGCAGACCATTTTCATCTAATAAGATATTGTGTCAAATATAATCTTATATTGTCGCCGATGTATCTATTTTCTAATAAATCGGTCTGATCTTCATTCATGTTTTAGGCAACACAGATTTTATTCTGTTGGCAATGCAGAGGATCCTATCTTATAAACGACATTTAACAGAGAAATGGGTCTCCAGTTTTTTATGTACTGTCTGGATTTATCACCTTTTGGTATACATGTAATGATTCCCTCTCTTTGTACACATGACAGTTCTCCTTTCTTGAAACTTGCATTTAAAGTTATAACGACAAATCCACCAATCTGTTTCCAAAAGACTTTAAAGAATTCAGTAGTGAAACCATCGGAACGGGGCTTTTATTATTTTTCATTGTCTTTAAGACATATGTCGCTTCCTCCAATGTAATAAGACCTTCTAAGTCCGCTGCTTCTGTTTCATTTAAATGGGGGATGTCTTTCACCAAATCTTTTATATCACAATTTTCTACAGCATTTTCTGTGTATAATGTTTTATAGAAACTATATACTTCTTTCGGTTTGTCTTCTTGATTTGTTAGAACATTATCTTGTTTATCAATTAATCTAGCCATGTTTTTACTGATGTAGTGCCGTTTTTCGAGATTACAAAAAAAAAAACCAAAAAAACCCCAACTAACTTTCTCTCCATCTGCTATCCATCTAGCGCGTGATCTTAACAAAACTCCTTCTATTCGTTTTCCTCTGATATCGACAGTCGTTCTTTTTTTCTCGTTTATGACTCTGATATCTTCAGTTTTCATTTCTTTTTTTTTTCTAGCTAAATAATGTCTTGTTCTAATTGTTTTTCCTCTTCATTACTCTTTCTTTTATTCGCAGTAGCATAAGCAATTGTTTTTGACCTTATTTTCATTAACAGGAAATCGAGAAATAAATCATCTGAGAATTGTAATTTGTCATGCCATACTTGATCATAAGCTTAATCATAAGCTTAATACTTGATCATAAGCGTACACGCGCGAGGACGCGTGCGCGCGCGCGCGCGTGTGTGTGTATTTGTGTGTGTGTGTGTGTGTGGTGTGTGTGTGTGTGTGTGTGTGTGTGTGTGTGTGTGTGTGTATTCGTGCGTGGGAGCGTGCGTACCTGTGTGTGTGTGTGTGTGTGTGTGTGTGCGTGCGTGTGCGTGCGTGCGTGCGTGCGTGCGTGCGTGCGTGCGTGCGTGCGTGCGCGCGCGCGCGCGTGTGTGTGTGTGTGTGTGTGTGTGTGTTTCTTCTTTTCGTTTTGTTTTTCTTTTCTGTTCTTTTTTTTCATATTGTCTCTCTGACTTTCTTTTCTCTATTTTCCTTTACTCTGTTTTTTTTTTTTCATTTCCCCTTTGGCTCTTTTTTTTCGTTCTTTTTAATTATTTCCTTTCCTCTTTTTAATTTTTTTTCTATGACCTTTTCATTTATTTAATGACGTTTGGGTGTTTCACACCATCCAACAAATCACCTGTATCAGTGGAGGTGAAGGAAGCGATGCGATCTGTCCCAGGGACTGTTTTCCCAGGGCCAGGTGTTTTTTTCCAGGTCACCGTTGTGTCATTATCACAGTCCTCATTCCTGATTTCTTCATTAAGCAGCTGGCCAAACCCGTGATAAAGTGGCGTGTGAACAGTGGGGTCACGTGAGGCTGAGTTGCTCGTGTGTTCGTTCGTTCTTTAATTTTACGTCTGTTCACCCTTAAGTGATATTAGACGGGAAGGGGGGGGGGGGGGGGGGGGGGGGGGGGAGGAAATAGGAGAAATAAGGTATCAAAGAAGAGATTGTTCATGCATGCATGATATTGTTTGAGAGTGTGTGGTAGTAAGTTTATGTTTTCC
>CM031614.1:21547516-21565016 GCA_018398815.1 Conus ventricosus | reverse complement strand
GTCACTTCGTAGGTGTTCAATGATGCCTGTTCTGATCTATCGTACGCAGGACACCACCGCCTATTAAGTCCTTTACACACAACAATAATTCATTAGCCGTGAAGCCAGCGTGAGTGAGTTCTCCATTTGGAGGGCGCCACCACGTCCGTCCAATGGCTATGACCTCATCAAGGACACAGACGTGGAGAGGGAATCGAAACTGAAATCACTATGAGAGCAGGGATGAAGGGCCAGAAATCATGAAATTGTGTGCGTGCGTGCGTGCGTGCGTGTGTGCGTGCGCGCGCGCGCGCTGATGAAGGAAGATGAGGAGGATGAAAATAACGCTTTGGAGTTTCATTTCCAGGAGAGACTGCATAGGAAGGCTGTACTCTTCGCCGACTTTCATAACATATCCCGGCATTAACCAGGTCCGAGAGATACAGACACCTGCAGTACGTGTTGGTCAGGAAATTTGAGCAACAGTCTCATAGATGCACCCGTTAAGTGAATGAAACCCACTGGGGTCTTTTCCCAGTTTCCCCCCAGTCGACCAACGTAAAACCCAAAACCTTTTTGGAAAGAGCCGGTTAGGGCGAAAAAAAATCCACAAATAAAGGGTCCAGGAGGGGAATCGAACCCCGAATCCCCAGCCCGAAAAATTTGGGAGAGTTCCCAAACCTCGCCACATGGCAAAATTTCTCTTTTTTTATTTTGTGTCCTTCTTCCTTTTTTTTTTTTTCTGTCTTTCTTTCACTAAATTTTTTTTTGCCATCGTTTTCTGTTTTCTTTGCTTTTTTTCTTTCGTTCTTTTCTTGCTGTCTTTTTTTTCCCGTTTTTTTTTCTCTTTCTATTTTCTTTCTTTTTTTTCTTTAAATTTTTTTCTCTTTTTCCCTTTGTTTTTCACTTGTTTTTTTCTTTTCTTTCCGGGTTTTTTCTTTTTTTTTTTTCTTTCTTTTTTTTAACTTTTCATTTCCTTTTTTTTTTTTTTCTTTCATCTTTCTCTCTTTTTTTTATTTTTGCTCTCCTCACTTCCCCCCCCCCCCGCCCCCCCCCCCCCCCCCTTTCCCTTCTTTTTTTCTTTTTAAATCCGGGTTTTCTTCAGATGGTCCTTTTGCAGAGCTCTTAATAAAAACGCAGATTTTACGGGGGGTTATCATTTTGATTAGTTTCAACCCGGGAGGGTTTTTTTTTTTTTTATGCGGGGAAACGGTCCCAAATTTTGGGGCAAAACCCCGTCTCTCCTCTCTCTCCTCCTCTGTCTCTCCCGGGTTTTCCTCCTCTCTCTGTCTCCCCTCACTCTCCTCCCCCTTCTCTCTCTCTGTCTCCCCTTTCCCTTCCTTTCTCTCTCTCTGCCCTCTCTCTCTCTCTCTCTCGCTCGGGTTCTCTCTCTCTCCTCGCCCTCTCTCTCTCTCCCTCTCGCTTTTTCCCTCTCTCTCCTCTCTGTTCTCTCTCCCCTTCCCTCTCGCTCTGTCTTTTCCCCTCTCTCTCTTCCTTTTCCTCTCTCTCTCTCTCCCTCTGTCTCTCTCTCTCTCCTTGCTCCCTGTCTCTGTTTCTCGGCTGTCTCTCCTCTCTTTGCCCCCCCTCTCAGTTCTCTCCCCTCTCCCCCTTTTCCCTCTCTCTCTCACCCTTTCCTCTTTCTTAAAGCTCTCTCTGTCTCGGTCTTTCCCCTTTTTCTTTCCAGCTCTCTCTGTCCCTTTTCTGTCTCTTTTTTTTCTTTTTTCTTTCAGCTCCTCGTCCTGTTCTGTCTTCTCTCTTTTTTTTCAGTTTCTCTCTGTCCTCTCTCTGTCTCTGCTTTCTCTTTTTCCCCTCACTCTCTTTTTTTCTCAGCTCTCTCTCTTCTTTCCCTCTTTCTTCACTCTCCGTCCCCTGTCCTGTCTTTTTTTCTCTTTCCCCAGCTCCCCTCTTTTTTTTTTTTTTTTTTTTTTTTTTTTTTTGTGGCATCAGTTATGGGGCAAGGGACACCTAAGGCGGTGATTTTTTTTTTTTTTTTTTTTTTTTTTTCCTAGGGCCGAAATCCACCTTTTCTTTTTTTTGGTGCCAAAACCCCCTGCCCCTTTTCATCTGCCAAAAAAAAACAAAAACAAAAAAAAAAAAAATTTTCCCCAGAAACTAGCTTTTTTTTTTTTTTCTTTTTTCTCCTCCTTTTTTTTCTTTTTTCTCCAACCTTCCCCTTACTTACCATCGTATCTGTATGGCCCCTTTTATAAAGGGAAACCATAGTCCTTGCCTTTTTTTTTTAAGTTTTTTTGGCGTTTGAATACAAAATGTTCTGGGTTTTTTTAAATGTTCTAATGTGTGGGGGTACTGACACTCTCACCCCCTAAAAATGTGCTGCATATACAAAAAAGAACAAAAATAAGTGAAAAAAAAAAACTTAATATTTAAATTAATTTTTTTTCTTTCAGACCCCCCCCCCCCCCCCTAAGAAAAAAAATTAAAGAGGGGGGGGGGGGAGAGAGAGAGAGAGAGAGAGAGAGAGAGAGAAAAGAGAGGGAAAAGACAAAAACCCAGACAACAGGGGCGGCATCATGAGTTGTACGTAAAATTTTTTTACAAATCGTCCCACCAGTTGGCTATTTCCCCAATAAGGCCACCTTGTAGCGAAACAAAGGGGTCCAAAAGGGAAAGGGAAAGAGGAAACCAAAAAACCGTGAAAAATTTCCCCTCCCCCCCCCCCCCCCCTTTTTTTTTTTTTTTTTTTTTTTTTTTTTCCCCCTTTCACCCTTTTCCCCCCCCCCCCCACCGCCCGATCCCACCCTCCCTCCCCCCCCCCAAATCCCAGCCCTTCCCCTCCCCCCCAAAAGGCCCCCCTCTCCACCCCACCCCCCCCCTCTCCCCCTTCTGTGATGATTTTTAGAAATTGGGTTTAAAAAGGGGTTTTGGGTTAACCGGGGGATTTTGTTTTTTAAGGGTCGTTTTGTTAAAATTTAAATTCTTTAAAAAAAAATAAGGGGCAAACAAAAAAAATAAATAGCATACCAAGGGTAAAAAATTTTTGGTGGGTTTTGTGTGTGTATCGCCAAACGCATGTGATCGGCATTTAAAGGGTTTTCGACTAAACCCAACTGAAGAAAAGAGAAGAGAGAGAGAGAAGAGAGAGAGAAAAGAGAGAGAGAGACAACAACAAAACAGACAACAAGACAGAGAGGGGAGCAACAGAAGACAAAACAAAAAAACATAGCTATTTTGGGGCAAGTTGTGGGATCACGAGGAACGATATTTTTTTTTTGGCTTTTCCCAAATTTTAAAATTATAGGGGGAAGAAAATTTTTTGTTTTTTTTTTGGCAAAACTGACATTTCTTTTTTAACCGATCAAGTTTAATTTTTTTATCATTTTCAAGGCGCCCTTCTGTTTAAAGGAACGTTTAACTACCCCCACAGACGTCACTTAATGACAGTTTTTTTTTGAAATTCCAAACAGACCTTGAGTGTAATTTCGACCCTTTTCCAAAAAATAGAAACGGGCGGGCACTCGAAAAAATGATTCAATATAATAAAACTTTACCCCTACGGGGTGAGAAACTTTTTATCATCCACTAGCATCATTTTGTAGAGTAAATTTGAAGGGTAATGTTTTCATTATTTTCCTTTGGGATTTCCCTGTAATGGGAATTTCCTTTGTTGAAACGTGGGGGAGTGCCACACTTTTTTAATCAATTTCAAAAGTTCATTTTTTTTGCCAAAACCCAAATTTAGCACGGGGCTTTTATACTCCCCTTTCCCTTTTCATTTTATTACGTAAAAATAGAAGAATGTTTTTTTTGGTTTTTGGTACAAAAATTAAATTACTTCGATTTGTTCTGTTTTTCCCAATTAAAACGTTCCTTTTGGGTTGACTAACCCCTTTTTTTTCCCCTTGCTTTGGGAAGCTTTAAAATTCCCCGCGTTTAGTTTCGAAAATAGTGATGGCAGGACTTTGGTCAAATTTTTGTTGAAAATTCTTCAAATTTTAAGAGTCAAAAATTCGTTCGGGTCATTAAACTTTTATTCCCCTTCAAATCCCCCCTTTTTTTTTTCCACACATGAAAAAAGACAGAATGTTTCCCTTATATTTGTTTTAAACCTGTTATTCCATATTTTGGGTTTTTTTAAAGTTTTTTAAATTTACTTTTTTCCTTTGCTTTTAGCGTTTTTTTTCTCCAAGTAATTGCAAAAAAATTTTTTTTTCCAAATTCGCTTTTGGGTTTTACCAAAGCCTCGCATTCCCATCGGCTTAAAATTTTTTTTTCATAAAATTTTTTTCCCGCTTGCTATCTGGGGGTAATCCCAAACTTGGGAATAAGACTCCAGCTATAAACACCCCCCTGACATGTAATTTTACCTATCCACAAAAGGGATAAAAACACGTTTGTAGTTGACATTTTTTGGGTCATTTTAAGAAAACCGTGTTTCATACCGTTTTCCATCACTTTTTCTCTTGCCCTTTTCAAAATGCTCTTTTTTTTGATATTTCCTTTTTCCAAATAAATTTTAAAACAGAGTACTTTTTTATCTAAAGTGAGAATATTTTCTGGAAAACCAATTGTTGCATTACGAAAAAAACGGGCTTACTAAGAAACTCTTTTACATGCCCAAATTTTTCCACGAATACAAAAAATCTCTACGGCTCCATAATTTTATAAAGACAAAGCATTTTTATCCAATTTTTTTTATCCAGTTCTTTTCCCAATAAACGGGGCTCTTGTATTGTTTTTAAAAAATGCCCAAAAATCTTGTTTTTTGCCCTTTAATTCAAACGTTTTTTTTCTTGGGCCGTTGTGAATACCAACCCGCAAGGTTTTGGGTTTTCGTGTGTTTAAAAAACAGAAACCTAAAATTTTGAGAATTCGTAAACAATCGAAGAGCTTAAAAACAAGTTTTTCTTTTTTTGAAGAAAAAGTGTCGTATCCCCGGAAAAATTGTTTTTTTTTCATTTTGTTCAGTTTTTTTGCCCAAATTCTGATTACCCCTTGGGTTAAACTTTTTCCGTTTATGCTACTGTTCCAAAAAAATTATAGCCGCTAAAAATTTCACGACAGAAAAAAGCGAGGGCGAAAAGGGACATCCTTCCCTTATTCCGCATTTTACGGGGAAAAGGTTTTGGGAAATCCACCTCCATGATTAACACTACAAAAAAAATTGCTAGTAAAAAATTCTATCCTTTAAAAAACCCTGTTCGCCAAAACCAAAGATTTTGAACGCATTTAACAAAAAGTACAAAATTTTGGGATTAAAAGGTTTTTTGAGTATCTAGAGCAAAAAAGATAACCAGCTTTGTTTGTTTTTTTTTTAAGTACTAAATGACATCGTCAAATTGTTCTAATAACTTTTAAATAACCCGCCTTTAAGATACCCAAAACTTGGTCTTCATTAAAATTTTTAAATAACTTTGTTTAATCTTCCTGCCAAGATTTTTTGCAGAAATTTTAAATAATCTTGTTCGTGATTTGTAAATTGGTCTCCAGTTACCAATTTTTAAATTGCGCTAGCCTCTTTCCCTTTATTTTAAAGAATTTTTTATCCCTTGTTTCTGTGTTAAGACAAGCCCTCCTTTCTCAAAGGGACTCTTTAAAACCCAACGTTTTCAGAGTTTTTTTTTAAACCCCAAAGAATTTCAAAAATTTTCCACATTTAAAGGGCCGTCACAAACCGGGAGATAAAGCCATTTTTCATTGTTTTCCAAGGGCACAACTTACTCTTTGTAGATTTTATTTCCTTCACAAAAGGCACCTTCCTCAAAACTAGCGTAGGGATTGTACCCCCTAAAATAAAGTTTTTCTTTAATTTCCTGAAATTTTTTTTCCTGTATCCGTGCTCTGGTTTTTAAAAATTTTATTATAATAATGATTTTTTCCCTTCCAATATCTTTTTTTGGTCGGTTATAATTTCACCTCTTCTCTTTTAAACCCTTTGGGTTTTTCCCTTTTTTTTCCCCCTTTTTTTTTTTCCCCTATTTACAAAAAAAATTTTTGTTTTTTTTTCCCCCTTTTCCTCAATCCTTTTTTTAACCCCGAGTTTAAAAACCTGGCACCCCAAAGTTTTTCTCAAGAGCTAATTTTTTCTAACTGCGCCAGTCCAAACTTTTCCCCCCTTGCTTTTGAAGATTAGTTGGAGCGCAAACAATTTTTTTTCTCCATTTTTTTAAAAGGGGCCAAACCGGGAATTTTCCAGTGTTTCATTTTTTTACGTAAGCTTATATTTAACCATAAAACTCGACAAAACTCCTTATTTTAATTTTGCAAAAATTCCCATATTTTCGGGGGTTACCTTTGGGGGGGGTTTTTTTTTCCAACAAAAAAATTCATCTAGAATTTCGTTTCAAACGCTTGAAAAACCGTGCCCTTGTAAATGGGAATTGTTAAAGCGCCAAAACCGGGACCCTTGATGAACGGTTATTTTTTAGTTCCCCCAAAAGGGGTTTTATGGCATTTTTTGGGAAACCCATGGTTACATCACACCGAAGCAAAAAGGAAATATTTCTTGTTTTACGAAGCAGTAATTTTTCTGGGTGCAATGAAGGATGCTTTTTGAAACCATTTTAAATTTTTTTTTTTCCCAAACCCGTAAAGGGATCCCCAAACATCATTTTTAATTTGGGAACTCGTTACCCATTTTGGGTTAAAAAAACTGTCTACCTTTTTTTTTGAATTTTGGGGACCGATATACACGATTCCCGCTGTCTACTGAAAGTTGAAGTCACCATTTACCAAAGTTTTTTTATCCGAGTACTGACGTTTTATTTCGAAGTTCTGTGAAAAACCCACTTTACAGCTTTAAACGTTGGGTGCGTAAATATTTATGATGAAAACGTTTGAGTTTTTTGGGGTTTTTTACTGAAGCTATCAAAATTTCTATCGTTTTTTGTTTTCCCCTATCGGGTACTTCCCCGGGAAAAAAAAATGCTTGGAGACAAAAATTTACTTCCCCCTACGGCCTTTGTTCCTTAAATTATGTATAAATTTTCCCTCCCCCCCTTTTTTCCCCAAAAAAATCAAAGCCCTTTTTTTGTAATGTGTGACCTTAAAATACATATGATATCACATTTCTTTCCTTTGAAAAAGTTAAACATCGCCTTTCTTTTCATGTTGTTTCTTTGCCCACTGGCGTTGATAGACAATACTTTTAAAGCCCCCATCATAAAAAAAATATGGGTTCCCGGGATTTGAAAACACCTTTCAAGCTCTTAGTCCTTTTACATAGCTAGGGGCCCCTCAAACGAAGAGGCCCAAAGAGGGGGGGGGGGGGGGCTAAACCAAAGTGGGCAATTTTATTTTATGAAAAAAGGTGTCATGGGCGCATGTCACTGCACGGACAAAAAAATGAAAAAACCTAACTTGGGGGGAAAAAACCAAACTTTGGGGGGAACAACCCAAATTGGGGGGTCCCAGTCAAAATTTTCACCTAAATCCAAACTCAAACATTCTAACGTCAGAAAAAACGGGCCCCCTTGGGGGCGGGGCCTCCAATTAAGCTTAGCGGAGAGCTTCAGGAAACGGTCCCGTCCGGGTTTTAAAGGGAAAACACTTTTACCCCAAAGCCTCGAGTCTAGCGAGACCCAAATCCCCAGAGCCGGGGGCTCAAGCCCCATCCCCAGCCCCTTTGTGAACCAACCTCAAATTTTTACCCCGGGCGTCGTTTGGGGCCCACCCAAAATCAGGCCCGGCCAATTTAGATTGACCAGTGTCCACCAATTAAGCCCCACCGCGGGCCCGTGAAGTAGGGGAAGGGGGGGGGGGGTTTTGTGGGGGGGGTGGGAAAACTAGCAAAACAAATTTAAAATGCCCCAAATTTACCCCCCACAGAGAGTAAGGCGTGTAGACGGCTGTCCCTGATTTTTAAAAGTCCCAAAGGAATTTTAAAGGGGGACCCAAATTTGGGGTGTCAGGGGTAAAAAAAATACCAATGGTTTTCTGGGCCCCTTGGGCACGGGGTTTGAGCATAAAGGGAAAAAAGGAAATGAAGAGGGAAGGGGGGAAAAAAGAAAAAGACAGAGAAGAGAAAGGAGTTTTGGGGGATAGGCCTCCCCTACAGGGAAAGGGAGGGAGATGAGAACAAAAAGAGACAAGAGATGAGGAGGTTTTTTGGTGAAATCCCCTGCACGAGGGGAAAAAGGGAAGAGATGAGAGGAGAGAACGAGGGGAAAACAAAAAGAAAAGATAAAGGGGGGGGGAGGGTTCTGAGTGGGGCTCTGCAGGGGAGAAGGGAGAAGAGAGAGAGATGGGGAGGAAGAAGAGAAAACCCAAATTGAGAGAAAAACATGAGAAAGTTTTGCAAGGGAAAGGGCTTAGGAGAGAATTTTGGAAGAGAGAAAAGTTGCTAATTTATGAAGAAGAAAAAAAAGAAAAAAAAAAAAAAAGAAAAGAAAAGCAACCCCTGTCCATTTTATAAAGCAACTAAAAAAAGGGGAGAGAAGAAATCAAAAGCTTAAAGCAGGAAAAAGAAAGGAAACAGAATTTGAATTTTATAGTCCCCTGTTCTAACCCTAAACCCGGGGTTTGACCCAACCTGCAGCGTCACTTCGCCAAGCAGAACCACAGGGCCAACGGGCCCAAAATCTCACCTAAACCCGGCCCCCATCAAACCCAAAACCCCGGCCCGGGAGTTTGCGTTTGGGGAAAGGACAGGGAAAAGAAAAAGAAAAAAAAGAAAAAAACAGGATTCCGTTTAATAGTTTTAAAATCACCTGGCCGGTAAATTTGAAATCTGTTTTTTACCCGGGGTTTGTCAATGAAAGTTTTTAATAAAAGATTTTGGGGAAGTTTAGGGAAATAGAGAAAGTTTTATTTGTTTATTCTATATGCATTGATGTTCTTTCTATATCATGTATATTTAAATTTTTAACTTTACTAGTGGTTTGATGGGGAAAAAATGCATTATTATGAAAAGAATTGTAAGCAACTGTGATGTTTTTGGGTCTGTGCGCTAGCCTTCCCAAATGACATTAAAAACCGAGGGTTTACAATTTTTTTGGGGGAGCTTCCGGATAATTTTTGGCCCCCTTTATTAAAAATTGTTCAAATTTCAGAAGGGAAACTGGGTGGGATTCAAATATTTAATCCTAAGACAAGGGTTGTCTTAACCCTTTTGTTTCCCCAAAATATTTAAAAAACAAATTTTGGGATTGCTTTCCCAAAAATAGTTTTAAAACTAGGCTTGGCAATTTTACCCCAGAGTACTCAATTTTTGCACAGATTTCCAAAAATTCCTCCCCATAGTTGGGCAAAGGGGCCCGGCGTCTTATTAAAACTAACTACGTTTGTCCCCCAAAGGGTAAAAATTAACATTCATAGGATTGTGCTATTACTTTACCGTGCCGGGAACCAAACCCCTTTGGCTGTCGTTGGTTTTAAAATCTTGTTCAAAAAAAAAAAAGAAGATATAAGGCGGAAGAAAAAAACACCCCTATTTAAAAAACTTGTAGCGCGCCGTGATTAGGTTACCAGGAAAGAGTTTTCGTGCATTTGTTTTAAAAACCCAAAAAAAGATGGGGAAAAGAGAAACCCCGGAAAGAAAAGCCGTGTTTCCGAGAGATAGCATTACAAGCAGGAAAGGGGTTTAAAACCAGCGAAAAGCAGGGAAAAAGAAAGAAAAAGCAGGGAAAAGAAAAATAAGGGGAACGCAGGGGACAGAAAATTTTTAAAATTCAAATTTGAATTAGAGAAAGGAAATACCCAAAGGGGGACCACCGAGGGGGGAGTTCAATTTCCCCCACCCGGGCCAGCTAAGCCCCGAAACCCCAAATTTCCAAAATTCTCGGGAAAAGGGGGGATTTTGATTGATGCATACATCAGTCGTTTTTGAAACTTTTTCGACCAGGAAGGGTTTGGGCCCCCCGAAGAGTGGGCCGTCTTTTGTCCCCGTTTTTTCCCGACGTTTAAAGGGGGGCAGATTTTCACTGGTTTTTCCCGGGGAACAACAGTCTGATTTTGGTGCTGTGAAGGGGTCTTTTTTAAAGAAGGGGTTTGACCCACAGAGGAAAGGGTTCAGAAAAAATTTCGTTCAAACTTTGATTGCAAGGGGGAAAAAGTACACCAGTTTGGTGCAAAGTTTTTTGATCCCCAAAATTTTGAAAAAAGGTTAGAGTTAAATGGGACAAAAAGGGGTTCGCCGAAATTTAAAAAAGCTATTTTTTGAAAGAACAGATTTTGTCAGGTTGCGGCCCCCCGAGTAACCATACATTTGAAAGAGAACCGCCAAGACACAGGGGAGTTGTTTTAAGTTCGCAGAGGGGTATAGAGAGGCACTTTTTGGGGACTAAGGGCAGGGGAAAAAGGTTTCTAGGCACAGGTGAAAAGATGCAAGGAGACCCAGGAGTTTTTTTGCAAAGTCTGCAAACCCCCGTTGGGGGGCAGGGAAGGGAAGGGCCCAAAGGGGCAAAAAAAGGTTTTTATTTGTCACAAAAAGGGGCAAAGTGGGCAGGGATTTTCGCCTGAGGGTTTCCCGAAGGGGAGCAGCCCGCAAGGTGGATAAAAGGTTTGTCAAGGGAAACCCACCTGCAGTGGGGGCAAAAAAGGGTTCATCTGAAAGGGTTTGGGGTGCAGCCTAAGGCTAGCACGGGAAACAGCCCGTGTCAGGGGTGGAGGCACTAGGCCCGAGGGTTCGTTTTCCAGTTTGGGAAAAAGGGTGGATTGGGCCCGCAGAGGGGGAAAGTGTTACGAGCAAATGTTTTTCCTGCGTGTAGAACAAAAACGCTGGTTTGATAAAGGGGATTTGCAGGGCAAATCCAGACCTGTTAAATCAATCGATTTGGGAAGTGGGGAGTTTCCAGTTGCTAAAAAAAAAAGAAAGTACCCCTTACTTTTCCCCGAGTTGGGCTGCGGGTTGGGATGGGGAAACCCCTTCATGATTTGATCTTGGGAAAAAATTTCCCGGGGCAAAGGGGTCCCGGGGGTCCTGAAAATTGTTTTACTTTCTACAGGGGGACAGTTCAGACACGGAAACAAGAAGGGGAAAAGGTTGTTAAACCGTTTTTTTTTCCAGGAAGGAAGTCGGGGAAAAGATTTCGCCTGATATTTTTGGCAGCGGGAGGGGAAAAAGACCCTTCGCCGGAAGCTTGGGAGGGCAAAAGGTGGGAAAAGAAACAGGAGGTTTGAGGAGGTGAGACCCGAATTTCTTGGAAAAGGGGGGCTGTTGTACCGATGTTTCACCAAGGGGGAAAAACAGGTAAGGGGACCACCATTTTGAGGAAACCCGCATGTTATCGTGACAACGCATGTCCCGTGGGGGCCGAGCCCCATGGGAGTCAACTCGGCACCGGGAAAAAGGGTGACCGAGTCTTTGATGATTTTTATTTTGGGCCGGGGGGCAAAAGGGGGAGACATCAAGCATTCTGTATGTCATGGGGGTTCAAAAGCACCACAAGAGGGGGTGGGGAAAAGGGGGAAGGGGCCGCCTCTTTAAACAATTCCTCCTTTAAGGGTAATCCGTTTAGAGGGGGGGCTGTTGAACTGTTGACCCCCAAACCGCCCTGTTCCAAAAGGTTTGGGGACAGGGAAAGAGACATGTAAGGTTTTCCAAAAAGGGAAAATTTGCAGAAGGCCCAGGGGCATTCCCGGAAAAAGCAATTGACAGGGAAATGAAGCAATCCCCCAAGGCGGGGGATCAAGTCCTGGGACCGCTTCCCAGGTCACAACAAGCTGCTGGGGGCATTGGAAAGGGGCCATTTCCCCCCATCACTGAAAGGTCGATCGGGATTTTTCCCAATTGATTTTGAAAAGGGAAAAATAAAACTTTTTTCCAAACGAATTTTTTCCGCAAATATAACAGCGTGAGCCCCACACATAGGCCAGCAGCCCAAACATTGTTTAGGCGAAAGAACCCAGCAGAAGAAGGTGAGATTTTGGGGCCCCAAGTTCCCAGAAATTTTACAGGGATGTGTCCCCCTGGGAGAAGGGCTAGGGCATAGGGGTTCCCCAGGTTTTTTTGTCGAGGCGACACAAAACAGCCAGAAAGGGGAAAAAGGGGAGAAGGAAGAAGAAATTTTAGAGAGACCAAAAAGGGCCCAAAAAAAAGTCAATTTTGCTAGGTTTTAAATTGGGTTTTCCCAAAGGGGGTTTGTTCCAAATTTTGCAGCAATCAAAGATCCCCCCAGTGATTTGGTCAATGCGGAAAACCCGGCATGGGCGAGGTCAGAAAGCTGCAGAGCAAACACTGCAACGGGGCGGAAAAACAATTTTTCCCCTCCCATCTTGAAAACTACCAATATGTAAAAAACCCTTTTTGTTGCGGACAGATGCATCCGGGGGGGGTAAATTGCAGTATTGTTGGGAGGGGCATGAAGAGTCGAGTTTTTTTTGTGAGATACGCTAGCAGGAATTTTTTAAAAAGGGGAAGAAGGGGACGCAAAGGTGGAGAAGGAGGGGGGAAACGTTGTGTGGGGCCGGGAAAGTTCCACAAATTCTTGAAAGGGAAAGAGTTTTGTGAACGAGAAGGAACCCTCAACCACTCAAATTCCTGCAGGAGGCGCAGTTTAAAAACACAGGGGTTTTTGCTTGGGCAATGGCATTGGGAGCCCTACAGGTACCGATGCAGTACAATTTCCCCGGGCGACAGAAAAAACGGAGCTGCAATTTTAAATCGTGAAATCTTTGCAAAACTGGGAAAATCAGAGGAAGCCCGTCCCTTTTCCAGGGTCTTTGTTATAAAAAATTTTTGATTCCATTAATTTTTAATTTGGGTAT
The DNA here is from genome assembly GCA_018398815.1 of Conus ventricosus. Taxonomy (NCBI): domain Eukaryota; kingdom Metazoa; phylum Mollusca; class Gastropoda; order Neogastropoda; family Conidae; genus Conus; species Conus ventricosus. The sequence continues at coordinate 21,552,374 of CM031614.1, read as the reverse complement.
GGGTTTTCCTTTCCCCTTTTTCTATGGTTCATATTTTTTTTGTGTGAGACTTGTTCATATTTTCTTTGTGAGACTTTTCATGTGGATTAGTTTTTGCTTGGAGCATACAGTCGCCCTTTGTAGTGATGCCTTTTTTGCAATAATGAGGAAGGAAATTTTCCTGGGAAATGTCTGGATCGCGATCTATTATAAATTTTCTTTTTTATAAAAATTGTGAAAAGGAGAGATTTCAAAACCGCAGGTGGGAAATTTCATAATTTCCACAATCCCTTAAAGGGAAAAGTTGAAATAACGCAAGAGCGCACGGGCAATGAAAAAACTTTATTGGAGGGGGTATTTACAAAATTTTAAAATTTTTAACAAAAAACCCTTTTTTGGTTTTTTTGTAAAGTATTTTCCAAAAAAATTTTTCTGTAGCTGTGTTCAGCAAATTCGGGTTTTTGTCCTTTTTTTACCGTTGTTTTTAACAATGCGGGGCATGGGCTTTTTTCAAGGGGGGAAAAAAGGGCCGGACAAAAAAAATGAAAAAACCTAACTTGGGGGGAAAAAAACCTAACTTTGGGGAACAAAACCTAAAAATTGGGGGGGGGGTGGGGGGGGGGGGGGCCCCTTTAAATTTTTTCGGGCCTAATCCCAAAAACCCAAAAAATTCTAGCTCAGAAAGAAAGGGCCCCTGGGGCGGTCCGCCAATTAAGCTTAGCGGAGAGGCTTCAGGGAAAACGGCCCCGGTTTCCCCTATAAAAGGGTTTTAAACAGCTTTGCCCACGCCTCGATGTTTTACAAAACAGTCCCCATGCCCCCAGCTCAAGCTCATCAAACCACTTTGGGGGAAACCCAAAGTCATTGTTTTCTCGGGCGCCGGGTGCCTACCCAACTCACTGGCCAATTTTGAATTTACCAAATGGGCCACCACTTAACCACACCGCGCCAGTGAAGTAGGGGAAAGGGGGGGAAGGTAGTTTTGTGGGGGGTGAAATCAAACTAATCCCTTTAAAAACCAATTTTACCCCCACAGAGATAAGGCTGTAGACGGGGCTGCATGATTTTGAACGTCCAAGGAAAATTTGAGGGGGACAACTTCGGGGGGTCAGGGGAAAAAAACTGACCAAAAGGGACTGGGCCCGGGCACGGGGGTTTAAACATTTAAAAGGGGGTGTGTGAGGAGAGAGGGGGGGGGGGAAAACGAACAACAGAAGAGAGAGAGAGGGGGGTTCGGGGGAGTAGGCTCTCCCCCAAAAGGAAGGGAGGGAGATAGAACGAAAAGAGACAAAAAGATGAGGGGGTTTTAGGTGTACTCTGGGACAGGGAAAAGGCAGAGAGTTTTAAAAAGGGGAAAAAACGGGGGGGAAGAAAGAACAGAGAGAGAAGGGGGAGAGAGGTTTTTAAATGGGGTCGCTTCAGAGAAAGGGCAAAAAAGAGAGAGAGATGAGGGGGGGGGAAAGAGAACCAAATTAAGATTAAACATGAATAGCCTTCAAGGGAAAGGCTGAGGGGAAAATGTGGGGAGAGAAGAGAGTTTTTCTAATTTATGAAGAAGAAAAGAAAGAAAAGAAAAAAAAAAGAAAAGAAAAGCAACCATGTCCATTTGATAATAGCAGACTAGAAGAGAGAGAGAGAGAGAGAGTGCAATGCGTTAATGCAGGAAGAAAGAAAGGAGAACAGATCGATGTTGATAGTCACTGTTCTATACCCTAACCGGGGGTTCGACCTCATACCTGGCAGCGTCACTTCGCCAAGCAGAACCACAGACCAACGCAACAGTCTCACCTGACCAGGCGCCATCAGACCAACACCAGTGCCGGCAGTTGTGTCGTGTTGTGAAAGTGACAGTGAAAAGAAAAGAAAAGAAAAGAAAAGACAGTGATTCGTGAATAGTTAAGATCACCTGGCCAGGTAAAGTAGAAATCTGTTTATACCCGGTTAGTCAATGATGTTTTAGATAAATGATTTTGTGAAGTTTCAGGGAAAGAGAGAATGTTTTATTTTGTTTGATTCTATATGCATTGATGTTCTTTCTATGATCATGTATAGTAAAGTTATAGACTTTACTAGTGGTTTGATGTGACGAATGCATGATATATGAATGAGATTGTAAGCAAGCTGTGAGTGTGTTGGGCTGTGCGCTAGTCCTTCCTCTACTGACATTACACCGAGGTTGACAGTCACAGGCCGTGTGTTCCGCAGTTTCGGTCGTTTGTCTGTCTGGTCCAACGGGGAATCCTTGGACTGGGGTCTTTTTAAAACCGATCCAGAGCCGTTCCTTCTATAAGTTTTTTAGTGTAGTCTGTCTTTGCTTTTTCCTTGATCTGCTGCGGTCCAAGGAACTGTCTGTATTGTTCTTGGTTTTGTCCTTTTCACTGTCGTCCACTCGGTGTTCGGTCATGACACTGTCTTCACTGTTTTCAGTCGTGTGCTGTGCATTGTCTGTTGTCGTGAGGTTGGTTGTAGCATGACTTGTAGTTTGGGCATGCATGCCACACACAGGATCTCCACCTTATGTCCGTCGTTGAAGCACTGTCTGCATTTAATTGGGTTTTTGCAGTCTCTAGTGCTGTGGCCCTTGGAGAGACAGTTGCGGCATTCTGCATCTTGCTGCTGTCTGACAAGCTTTTGCTCTTTATGGTACAGACTGGCTCGGAACGGCCAATCTGCATAGTTTTTGGGAGGGGCTCGATCGGAACTCCTACGTAGAGGAACGTCTCCCTGTTTTCCAGTGAGTCAATCTTCCTCTCTCGTCTCTGTCTCTTTCTAGGATGAGTTTTGAGCGGACCGAGACCCCTAGCTGTTTAACGGACTGCAGCAGCTCGTCGTCAGAGAAGGAAAGCGGAACGTTCCCAATGACGAGTTTAGTCGCTGGCGGCTGATCCTCCTCTCTCACCTGATGTGCCGCTGATCGGGTCTCTGAAAGAGGAAAGGGTTTCTGGCTTTTCACGTTGATGTGAATGCCACGAAGAGAAAACCCCTGCGTTAACAGTTTCTGTCTGATGGTAATGTTACGGGGATAAATCCTCCACAAGGAGCCTATTCGTTGAGCTCCGTCCATACCCGTTGTGACCGCAGACTTTTTCCGCAGCGGCACAAAGTTCGTGCGTTGTAAATGATTTTTTATCGAAAGCTGGCAGCTCATTGTTAATTACGAAAACAGCAAAGAACGCTCACCTTCGCTCTCCGACGACATCTTGCAGCAAAACACCGCGATGTCAACAAAAGTCAATTCACAACGACGGTGGGGGGAAAAAAAAAAAAAAAAAAAAAAAAGAAAAAAAAAAGAGTGAATGAGGTAAAAAGTGTGGTGGAAAAAAAATACACACCCACACAAGCTGATATTCTTTGAAAGGAAGATACAAGCAATTCTGAAGAACAAAAACAACTTCAAGTGAACTACGTAAACATAGCATTTATTGAACAATGCTTCTGGTCAGAGCGGTGGGAAAAACACGTCCTGCTGACTTCAGCGTGAACACTCGTCTGGTTTCAGCTCTCTCTTTCTTTCACAGCTCTCTCTCTCTCTCTTTTCTCTCTCTCTCTCTCTCTCTCTCTCTCTCTCTCACTCTCTCTCTCTCTTTCTCTCTTTCTTTTAGCTCTCTCTGTCTCTCTCTTTCCTCTGTCTTTCTCTCTCTCTCTCAGCTCTCTCTTTTTTTCTCAGCTCTCTTTCTCTCTCAGCTCTCACAGCTCTTTCTTTCTTTCTCTCTGTCTCTGCCTCTGCCTCTCTCTCTCTCTCTCTCTCTCTCTCCCCTCTCTCTCTCTCTCTCTCTCTCCTCCCCTCTCTCTCTCTCTCTCTCTCTCTCTCTCTCTCTCTCTCTCCCTCTCTCTCCTTTTGCTCTTTTTTTCCCACCAGAAGCAGTTCTGTGTCCCTGTCTCGCTTTGTCTCTGTCTCTCTCTTGATCTGTCCGATTCCTTCCTCTCCCCTTTTTTTCCCGGCTCTCTATGTCTCTGTCCCTCCCCCCCCCCCCTCTCTCTCTCTCTGTCTCTGTCTGTCTGTCTGTCTGTCTGTCTCTCTCTCTCTCTCTTCCGATCTATCCTTCTGTCTCCATGTGTGTTTGTTTTCTCTCTTCTTCTCATATTCACTTTCTTTCTGTCCCCCTCCCTCCGTCTATCTTCTCCCTCCTCTCTCTCCGTCATCTTTCTGCGTGTCTGTCTTGATCTTTCCTTTCTTCTTCTTCCCTTTTTCTTTCTTCTTCTTCTTCTTTTCTTCTTTCTTCCTTCTTCTCTCTCTCTCTCTCCTCTCCTCTCTCTCTCTCTTTTCTCTCTCCTCTCTCTCTCTCTCTCTCTCTCCTCTCCCCTCTCTCTCTCTCTCCTGCCTCTTCCCCGTCTCTCTCCCTGCCTTCTTCTTCTCCCTCTCCACCCTTCCCCCCCTCTCCCTCCCTTCATCTCCCTCTCCTTCCCTTCGTCTGTCTGTCTGTCTCTGTCTTTCTCACTCTCTGGCTCTCGCTGTCTTTTTCCTTGTCTGTCTGTCTGTCTTTCTCTCCTTCTCTTCTCTCTCTCTGTCTGTCTCTCTCTCTGTATTTCTCGCTGTCCCTCTTGTGTCTCTCTTTATCTCTGTTTCTGTCTCTCTCTCTCTGTCTGTCTGTCTCTCTGTCTGTCTGTCTGTGTGTGTGTGTCCTCTCTCCCGTCTCTCTCTGTCTCTCTCTCTGTCTCTCTCTCTGTCTCTCTCTGCCTCTCTTTCACACACACACACACACACACACACACACACAAAACACACACACACACACACACACACACAACACACACCCCGCTTTCTTCTTCAGACTCGGCTGCACCTCCACACAGGCAGAAGGGCCAGGGTGGATGGGGGCGGTGTACGTGACCTGCCCCCCCCCCCCCTCCCCGCCCCCCCTGCCACCCCCCCCCCCGG
>CM031614.1:21532906-21542906 GCA_018398815.1 Conus ventricosus | reverse complement strand
CTCCCTCCCTCTCGCTTTCTCGCGAGCTCTCTCTCTCTCTTTCTTTCTCTCTCTCTCTCCGTCTCTCTCTTTCTCTTTCTCTCTCTCTCTCTCTCTCTCTCTCTCTCCTCTCCTTTTCCCTCCCTCCCTCCCCCCCCTCTCTCTCTCTCTCTCTCTCTCTCTCTCTCTCTCTCTCTCTCTCTCTCTCTCTCTCTCTTCGTGTAACTGATACAGCAAAACATGACGGTCGAACGACAGCCGAATGTTCCACCTACACACACACACACACACACACACACACACACACACACACACACACACACACACACACAACACACACACACATATGTACACCTAACAGAGGGCGAGGAAGCAGCGGCAGGGCACAGAACAATGACACCCCTCTGTATGGCCTGTCAAAGCATCACCTTCACTCTTCAGTGGTTTGGTACACGTACTACGCTGGTCACTCAGCAAGGAAATGGCCTAGCTTCTATTACGCCCTTTTTCTTTTCGTTTCGTTTTTATGTTTTTCCTTTTTTTTTGCGTGGGGGGTGGGGTGGGGGGTTGGGAAGAAGGGAAAGAATGGGGGGGGGGGGGGTTCAATATTTTCCAGAAGTAATATAAGAGACAGAGAAAAAAAAGACGAAAGGGTAGAAAGGAGTAGTGGGGAGGGGGGGGGGGGGGGAGGAGTAGAGACTCAAGACTCAAAAACTTTATTACTCAAGGATAGAGATTTTAGGCAGTGCCTATTCTTCCAATCTGTCCTTGCTGCTCTACAACATTCAACTAAAACACACTGCACATCTTAATAATGACAGAACAATGAAGAATATAGCAACATTATAATATTAACAATAACAATAGTAATAAGAATAATAATCATAAAATTAAAAAAAAAATCCATTACAAAATTACACAAACACAATCAGACACGTACGCGCGCGCGCTCACATGCATGCACACGCCCACACATACACGCACGCACGCGCATACCCACATCCACCCCCCCCCCCCCCCCACACACACACACACACACACACACACGCACATTTTCATTAGCTAATATAGAGGCAAGCATAAAAGTAAGGAGAGAGAGAGAGAGAGAGAGAGAGAGAGAAGAGAGAGAGAGAGAGAAGAGTTGAAGGACAGAGACAGACAGACAGACAGACAAACAGACAGACATACAGATGGACAGACAGAGGCATGACAAGACAAAGGTAATGGAGAAGCAAGGTGGGGGTCAGAATAAGAGAGGCGGGGGAGTGCGAAGGCGGAGGGGGGGGGGGAGGGGGTTATTGTTACGTCCACACCTGACTAGATAGAGACCTAGAGATGATGAGAAGCAGACGGCGAAAAACAGCCCACAAAAGCGTTTAAATCAGCAACCAAAAGTTACAAAACACATCGTGATTTAGCAACTCCCTCTTTTGTCGAAAAGGAAAGCAGAAGAAAAAAAAGTACGCATTAACTCAATTTTCCTTTCTTTACACGCCCACCCTTCCTTGCAGGAAAAGAGGAGGAGGAGGAGAGGGAGGAGGAGAGAGAGAGAGAGAGAGAGAGAGAGAGAGAGAGAAGAGAGGAGAGAGAGAGAGAGAGAGAGAGAGAGCGACAGAGAGAGAATGAGAGAGAGAGCAGAGAGAGAGTTGTGTGTTTACACAAGACAACCAAATTACGGAATAAAACAAAGAGCAACTACACACAACAATCTTTATAACACACATCTGCCCCCCCCCCCCCCCACACACACACACACACACGCATGCACATATACAAACATGCACGCACACTTTACTATCACCACCTACACACACACTACTACTACAACTACTACTACTACTACAACTACCACCACCAGCAGCCCCTCCCCTCCGCCCCCTCACACACCCTAGCACACAACATTACACACAACATTACACACAACTCCTCATCAGCATCACCTGGCTTTTCATTCTCCATCCCACCCCAGCCCCTACCCTACCCCCAACCCCCTCTCGGCCCCAAACTCTTTCCCTACCGCCCTCCCTCCCTCCCTCCCCACACCCATGCGCCCTTAAACACGGACCATCACCACCCTCATCCCCCCAAAAACATAAACACACAGACACACACACACAGTCACACACACAGACACACAGACAGACACACACACACACACACACACACACACACACACACACACACACACACACACACACAACACAACACAACACAACACAACAAACACAACACAACACAACACAACACAACACAACACAACACACACTCCCACCAGCAAGTGGAGAAAAACCAGCAGCAGGCAAAGACTCATCACCCAAACCTCTCCCCCCCCCCCCCCCCCCCCCCCACTTCCACCCTCCCCAAAAGCTTCGACCACAAACACGACAACCACGACAACAACCATCACCACGACCACGACTGTTGTCGCTGACGTCGACGTCCTCCATCTCCACCAAACCGGCGAGGCAAAGGGAATCGACCGTCGTGGAGGGGGGGCGTGGGTTGGGGGAAGGGGGGGGGGGGGCACCCACCACCCACTACTACCAACCACCACCACCACCACCCCCCAAACGAGCAGGCTCCTGATCGTTACAGCACGACAGCTTATCCAATACTTAGCAAGCAGAAGGGACCCCCCCCCCCCCCCCCCCCGCTCACCCTTTGACTCGCCGGGGCCACGGGGAGAATAATGGATGACAGCATTCTTTCCCCTCCCCCCCCCCCATCCCCCAATCCTCCCTCTCCCATCCCCGACCCCTCCCTCCCGGCTTCCACTGGTTGGATGAAGGAAGGATGGAAGGAAGGAAGGAAGGAAGGAAGGAAGGAAGGAAGGGAGGAATCCCATCCCCCACCCCTCCACCTATTCCTCCGCTGTCAGAACTTCTCTCCTCTCCTCGCCTTTCCCAGCCCCCCCCCCCCCCCCCCCCCCACCTCATCCCACCTCCCCGACACACACACACACACACACACACACACACCACACACACAACACACACACACACACACCACACACACACACACACACACACACACACACACGCCAAAGCCCCAGACAGAGAGAGACAGAGACAACAATGGTACACAACGAGGTGCAGAAACTGAGAAGAAATGGATCGACCTAAAGGGACAGGAGCAGTAGGGAGGGGGGGGGGTCGTAGGGGGAGGGGAGGAGGAGGAGGATAAGGAGCAGCAGGAAAAAGAGGAAAGGGAGGGGGAGGGAGGGGGGGGGGGGAGAAAGGGGGACACCAAAGAAGAAAGGCTCACGACACTGAACGTCGGACTGCTGGTGGTGGTGGTTGTGATGGTGGGTGGTGGTTGTGGGTACAATTCTAAGGACAAGAGGAGAGAGAGAGAGAGAGGGGGGGGGGGGGGGGCGAGAGAGGTAGGGGGACAGAGGGGGGAGGCAAGGAGCCAGAGAAGAAAAGAGGGTGAGTAGGATGGAAGTTGGGAGGAGGGGAAGAGGTAGGGGAGGGGGGTTACGCGGGATGAGCAGTGCACAATTCCAGAAGAAGAATGGTAGAGGTGTGTGGCGGCTCACGAGGAGAAGTAGAAGAAGACCCCAAGGGTTTTTCTTTTTCTTTTCTTTTTCTTTATTTTTTTTAAGGGGGTGGGGTGGGGGGAAGGGGCTGCTGGGGGTGGGAGGTAGGGTGGGGGATGGGATGGGGAGGGAGGGTTGAGCTTACAATCACACACATTCACACACGCACACACAGACACATACACAGACACACACACACGCACACATACACACACAACACACACACAACACTCATACACACACACAACACACACACACACACACACACACACACACACACACACACACACACAAACACACACACACACACAACACACAAACACACACACACACACACACACAAACACACACACACACACACACACACACACACACACACACACACACAAATGGTGGATGGAAATGGGGATGGGGTTCGAGGAAGGGGAGGGGGGGGGAGCAGGGGTACTAGTGAAAGGAAGAGAAAGACGAAGAGAAACTCTCTCTGTCTCTCTGTCTCTGTCTCTCTCCTCTCTCTCTCTCTCTCTCTCTCTCTCCTCTCTCTCTCTCCTCTCTCTCTCTCTCAAGCCTGGGCACCGCAGCGCAAGAAGAAGAAAAGGAGACAGGGGTTGAGGAGACTGGGTGAGGGGAGGGGAGAGGAGAGGAGGGGGTGCGACAGGAAGGGAAGGAGGGAGGGTGAGTACGTGGGGGGGGGGGGGGGGACAGGGAAGGAGAGAACGGGGAGTGTGGGGTGGAGGGGGGGGGGAGGGGTGTGGAAGGAACCAAAGCGCAGGGGGCAATCACACGCCATTGTTTCCTATTGATCACCTCTGGAACAATCTGGAACTGGAAGCCCCGGGATGCCGCCTCCTGCCCTTCCCCCCCACATGCAACACAACCCGAGGAGACAGCCACGAGAAGAACAAGAAGAAGAAGAAGAAGAAGAACAGGAAGAAGAAAGGGGAGACGGGGAGGGACGGGGGTGGGGGGTGGGGGCAGGGTAGTGGAGATGGAGGGAAGGGGGTGGTGGGTGAAGAAGGAGGGGGAGAGGAGGGGAGGGGAGGGGAGGGCGTGGGGGAACCGGGGGCAGCGACCACAGATCCGTAGAGAGAGAGAGAGAGAGGAGAGAGAGAAGAGAGAGAGGAGAAGAGAGAGAGAGAGAGAGAGCGCGCGACAAAGGCACAAAGAGAGAGAAAAGAGAGAGAGAAAGAGAGAGAAAGAGACAGAGACACAGAGAGAGAGACAGAGACAGAGGCACAGAGAGAGAGCGAAAGAGAGAGAGGCAGAGACAGAGACAGAGACAGAGAGAGAGAAAAGCACAAACAAGATCAGGCAGCTGAAACGCGTGCGAAGGAAAACTGGGAGGGGGGGGACGGAGAGATGGCAGTAAGTTTGTTATTGTTTTTGGGTTTTTCCTCTTTTTTCCCTTGCTTGCTTTCTTTCTTTCTTCTCCTCTTCTTCTTTCCCCTAACGAATTCAAGACACTTGTTGGAATCTCCTGTGATTTCTGGGGGACGGCATAGCTCCGTCCCTCCTGTAGATCCTGCGGGTGCGCGAGCTTTTAGGGGGCCACTGCTGCACGTGCCTGCTACGCATGCATAGATCCGGAGGGTCCGGGGTTTCCCCAGGGCGTCCAGGTTTCCCATAATCCTGTTCCTACTGTGTTTGTGTTTCAAAGTTTTCCCTAGTAGGAAATCTATGGAAATGCGGCAATGTGGGGAAACACATCTTTCTGGTTTCTTATACGGCGATTGGGGAAAACACATCTTCCAGTTTCTGATATGGCGATGTGGGAGTTTCCCCACATCACCTTTCCATAGATGTCCTATCTGCCACCGACCCGTGCCTCAAGAGCTTCTGTTTCTACAGATCTAATTTTCCATAGCTGTCTATTCTAGAGTTTGCTGTTTTCTTTGTCTGTTCCGACTTTCCATTATCCGAAAATGTCCTTCCATTCTTTATGTTTTAAAGGATTCCTGGCTCACGCTTGGGAGGTCAAAGTTGTTCGAAAGCTCTCTGTTCCCATAATTGTATATTCCCACAACTCTTGTTTTGAAACCTCTATCATCAAAGACTCTAGTTCTCGCGCTCAGTGTTCTCCAAACCCTTAGTTCTACTGTTTCTGTGTTCCACAACTCTATTTTCTTATGGCTCTATGTCTCGACAACTCTAGTTCTCACAGTTCTATTTCCTAGGGCTTCATTCTCATAGTTTTAATGTTCCCAAACTTTCGTTCTGACATTTCAAATGTTCCAGCAATTTGATTCTTCTTCTTAGGTTACTGTTTTCCTACAACTCTATTCTCACATGTCGGTTTCCCACAACTTTAGTTCTCACACTTTCATGTTCCCATAGCCTGGTTCTTACTTTTCTATGTTCCCCTACCTCGGGTTCTTACATTTCTATGTTCCCATACCTCTGGTTCTTACATTTCTATGTTCCCATAGCTCGGGTTCTTACTTTTCAATGTTCCCATACCTCTGGTTTTTTACATTTCTATGTTCCCATACCTCTGGTTCTTACATTTATTTCCCATAGCTCTGGTTCTTACATTTCTATGTTCCCATACTCTGGTTCTACATTTCTATGTTCCCATAGCTATGGTTCTCATATTTCTATGTTCCCATACCCGGGGTTCTTACATTTCTATTTTTCCCATAGTTTTGGTTCTTACTTTTCTATGTTCCCATAGCTCGGGTTCTTACATTTCCAATGTTCCCCATACCTCTGGTTCTTACACTTCCATTTCCCACAAGTCTCAAATTTCTGTGTTCCCACACTCATTTTCTCACTTTTCATTTTCCCCCACAACTGTGGTTCTGATGGGGAAATGTGAGAAATGTAGGATTGGGACATAGAAATATGAGAAACATAGGACTGGAACAAAGAACTATGAAAATATACGATTGGGAACTAGAACATGAGAAATATAAAATTTGGGAACGTAGAAATGTGAGAAATAAAAGGATTGTTTCCTTATCTTGTTAACACCTATTTCCATAACTCGTTAAGAACTATGTTTCCATAACTCGTCAACAACTATGTTTCCATAACTCGTCAACACCTAGTTTCCATTACTCGTTAACATCTAGGGTTCCAAAACTTTTAAAACCTATTTTTCCCAAAACCCGTTAATGCCTATTTTCCATAACTCGTTACCACCTATGTTCCCCATAACTAGTAAACACCTATGAATCCGACTTGAACGCGGTGAAAGCCCTGATATGGCCCTTTGCGGGCGGCTGGGCTATAAGCAACATTACCTTACCTTACCTATGTCTCCATAACTCGTTAACACCTGTGTTTCCGCATTTAGTTAACACCTATGCTTCCATAACTCGTCAAAACCTATTTTTCCCCTAACCCCCTTAACACCTATGCTTCCGTATCTCGTTAACAAATTAGTTTCCATAATTCGTTAAAACCTATGGGTTTTCCCTAACTCGTTAACACATATGTTTCCAGACCCATTTAACACCTGTGGTTTCCAAAAACTCGTTAAGTTCTGTGTTTTTCCCTCACTGGTTAAAACCTATGTTTTCCATTACCGTTAATACATATGTTTCCATAACTCGTTAACACCTATGTTTCCATAACTCGTTAACGCCCGTGTTTTCCATAAATTTCCTTAACACCTATTTTCCATAATTCCTTAACACCTATGTTTCCATAACTCATTAACACCTATGTTTCCATAATTCCTTAACACCTATGTTTCCATAATTCCTTAACACCCATGTTTCCATAACTCCTTAACACCTATGTTTCCATAATTCCTTAAAACCTAATGTTTCCATAATTCCTTAACACCTATTTTCCATAACTCCTTTAAAACCTATGTTTCCATAACTCGTTAACACCTTCGTTTCCATAACTCGTTAACACCTATGTTTCCATAACTCGTTAACACCTACGTTTCCATAACTCGTTAATACCTATGTTTCCGTAACTCGTCACCCACCTATGTTTCCATAACTCGTTAACAACCTATGTTTCCGAACTTTGTCACCACCTATGTTTCCATAACTCGTTAACACCTATGTATCCTAACTCGTCACCACCTTTTGTTTCCATAACTCGTTAACACCTATGTGTCCGTAACCTCGTCACCACCTAAAGTTTCCATAACTCCTGAACACTGACGTTTCCATCAATCGGCTTTCAGAGCTCTGTTGTCTCCCACCATTCACAGCTCCGTCACCCTCAGCTCCAAATAGCCACCCAAACCCAACTTCTCACTGGGCACAATGACCACAACCCCACTTCTCACTGGTCACAATGACCACAACCCAACTTCTCACTGGTCACAATGACCACAACCCCCAACTTCTCACGGGCACAATGACCACAACCCAACTTCTCACTGTCACAATGACCACAACCCAACTTCTCAACCGGTCACAATGACCACAACCCAACTTCTCACTGGGCACAATGACCACAAGCCAACCTCTCACCATTCAAAATGGCCACAACTCAACCTCTCTTTGGGCCCTCAAAATGGCCACAACTTTAACTTCTCAAATGTCACACAATGGCCACAACTCAACCTCTCACTGGTCAAAATGGCTACAACCCAACTTTTCACTGTTCAAAATGGTCACATCGCAACTTCTCACTGTTCAAAATGACCACAACTCAACTTCTCACTGGTCAAAATGACCACAACCAAACTTCTCACTGGTCAAAATGACCACAACCCAACTTCTCACTGTCCCAAATAGCCACAACCAAACTTCTCACTGGTCAAAATGACCACAATGCAATTTCTCACTGTTCAAATGATCACAACTCAACCTCTCACCGTTCAAAATGGCCACAACTCAATCTCTCACTGTTCAAAATGGCCACAACCCAACTTCTCACTGGTCAAAATGACCACAACGCAACTTCTCACTGTTCAAAATGATCACAACCCAACTTCTTTCTGTGAAAAATGGCCACAACTCAACTTCTCACTGTTCAAAATGGACACAACTCAACTTCTCACTGACTTTTCAAAATGTTTGCAACTCAATTTCTCACTGTTCTGCCCCACACAAACACACAGAAAATGACTCTAGGGCAGATATCGTACACATATGAAAGCACGCACGCGCGCGCGCTTACAAACACACACATACATACACACGCGCGCGCCTACCAACAAACAAACACACACACCACACACACCACACACACACACACACACACACACACACACACACACTCAACAGAGGCACACCCATGCACGCACGCACACACACACGCACGCACGCACGCACGCACACACACACACACACACACACACACACACACACACCACACACACACACACACACACACACACACACACACACACAGAGGCAAGCACGCGAGCATAATGCACGCATGTACATACTGCCGCACACACGCACAAGCGCACATCTTTCCCATAAATGGGGACGAATCCTATCAGACACCGTCAATCAGTTCTTGGAGTCGACAGAACGAAATGTACCGTAAAAAAAAAAAAGTAAGTAACTAGAATTCAAACTGATATATCGCGAGGGAAAAAAAAAAAAAAAGAAGAAAAAAAAACAAGCGAAAGTGCACTAAAACTACCTTCTTTATGACATCGAAATGATCGGAAATCAATGGCTGAAACCCTGCATATTTAACGTACAGAACAGTGAGCCAAAAGCGTGAATTCAGCGTGAATTCAACAGATTTCGCTTCAACGATCACACGACTGTCAGGAACTGACTTTGAGACGAGAGACTTTTTCTTTCTTTCTCTCTGCGTACGCAGGCTGATACTCCTGCGGATACTGCCTGTATAGACAGGCAGTGGAGTTTTGTGTGTTATGACCCTTTTTTATCCCGCCATTAAGGCAGCCATACTCCATCTTCGGGGAAGGTGCATGCTATGTGTAACGTGTCATCCATACCAACGGCCAAACGGCCTTCTCTTCCGAAAAGTTGGTGATGGGATTTTACGTGTGTGCAAGATGTTGTGCGTGCGTTCACGCACGGAACCTCGGTCTATAGTCTCACTCCAAGGACTGTGTGGGAAATGGAGTCAGAACAATGTTAACTTCGAGGGAAAAATCTCCCTGTACCGAAATTCGAACCCGTAACCCCAGGATCACGAGTCCGGTGCTCTACCAACTGAGCTATCCCGGCCCCCGAGACGAGAGACGACAGCCCTGAGATGGTCCCCTCGAGGTCCACGACTAGAAAAGGGTAAGCATTCATAAACACGACAGCGCAGCTGTAGACAACATAACGCACAGAACCTGCTGCACAACTGACAACGGAGCATATGCTGTTAAAATGTGCTTCGATCCTACCTCCAGAAGTCGTAGAATCTATTTTGCCTATTTCTAATGTTACGTGATTTTGGGATTAGTTTAATTTTTCAACCTTTCAATATTTAGATTACCTAGTTATTTGTTATGTAGTCCTATTGCTCGTTTTTGTGTAACTCTCTCTCTCTCTCTCTCTCTCTCTCTCCTCTCTCTCTCTCTCTCATCTCTCTCTCTCT
>CM031614.1:21512906-21517906 GCA_018398815.1 Conus ventricosus | reverse complement strand
ATGATGATGATGATGATGATGATGATGATGATGATGATGATGATGATGATGATGATGACGATGATGATGATGATGACGGACGACGACGACGACGATGTTGCTGCTGCTGCTTCAGCTGTTGGTGATGATGAGACGACGACGACGACGACGATGGTGATATGAGGAGGAAGAGGAGGAGGAGAGGAGGAGAGAATACCTTCATAACCACGACCAGAACCAGAATCACGATGGCAATGACAACGACGATGACAACGATGTTGATGATCATGACGATAGGGACAACCATCACGTTAATGGTGACGACGACAGAACAATAATGATTGATGTGACGACGAATAACGATGACGTCGAGACGTCGAAAATTGTTGGTGATGATGATGATGAACACGACGAACGATGGCGACCACACAACGACGATGATGGAAAAAGCGACGACGAGGACGACAACTAGAATGACGACGATGTCAGTTACGATGATGACATTTTCAACGACGGAAGTTCACACTACCCCACCCCATCCCCCACCTCATCGCGAAGAAAAACGGAGTACATAAGATGCTTTGCAACAACCTATCATTTTCTTTTCCTTCCGAAAAAAAACTACTCATCCACATCCCTTTCCCGACATCCTTCACCCTTCACCCCCCCCCCCCCCCCCCCCCCCCAATCCACCACCCCCTTCTACCTCCTTATTTCTGGTACTCTTTCCTCTATGTCCTCCTCTCACCTTCCCTCCTTCACCCTCTCTCTCCTCTCTCTCTCTCTCTCTCATCTCTCTCTCTTCCTCCCGCCTCCCCCCCCCCCCCCTCCCCATGCCTCTCTCTGCTCCAGTCATCCATCAAAGGGAGATGATCCTCTCTATCAGGACGGGCCAGTGGCGGGCATCGGGGAGGGGATGGGGTGGGAGGAGAGAGGAGGGCAGGGTGGGGGGACGGGAGGGACACAAAAGGATTTTAGCGCCCTTTGGGATGAGTCTCTTATCACCGTCCGAGATGACTTTGTCTTAAAGCCGGTCATCTCCCAAGCACACACACACACACACACGTCACACACCGAGGGAAAGACGGAGAGGACACAGGAGAGAGAGACAGAGAGAGAGAGAGAGACAGAGAGACAGACAGAGAACAGAAGACACGACACAGAACGAAAGACAGACAGACAGACAGACAGACAGAAGACAGAAGAGAGGGGAGAGAGGGAGAAAGGAGAGAGGGGTGGAAGAAGGCAGAGAGAGTGAGAGACCAGCAGACAGACGGACGGACACGGACAGATGGACGGACACAGACAACTAGAAATACAGACACACAGACAGACATACAGACACACATTGAGACAGACAGACGCACAGACAGACAGACAGACACACATTGAGACAGACAGACGCACAGACGGTAGAAAGGAAAGGAGGTACTCCTCAACTCAAAGGAATGAGAAGGAAAGAGAGAAAGGGACCGAGAGAAGGGGGAACAGAGGGAGGGAGACAGAGAGGCTGCACAAAGAGAGAGAGAGAGAGAGAGACAGACAGACAGACAGACAGACAGACAGACAAATTGACAGACACACAAACAGAACACATAGACAGGCACACATACAGATAGATACACACCACACACACAGAGACACGAAAAGACAGACAGACAGACAGACAGACAGACAGACAGACTGTTATGACAGACAGACAGACAGAGAATGAGCCAGGAAGGGCGCTGGATCCCCGTTGCACGGACCCCCCCCCCCCCCCCCCCCCCCCCCCCCTTCCCCCCCAACCCACCCCCGGCAAGAATAAGCCAAAGATGCCCTCTTGTTGCCTTATTACAGAAAGCAGGGACAAAAGAAAAAAACGAAAGAAAAGAAATCCCGTATCATTTCCTTTTGAACGCCTCAATTGAACGAGTATATCCTAGAGTCAGCTTCAATGTTTCCACCAGATTCTCCAGAACATTGGTCTAGCGGACACTTTGCTCACAGATGGACAAACAACAACAACAAGAACAACAGACGTAGGTGGAGCATATTTCCTTGGCTGAGGCCATGATGGCAGTCATGTCCACGATGGCTTGCTGGTTCGACGTGTGTCGAATGAACTGCGGTGACACTTCCACTTCGTTACTGTGCTGTAAGACTGGCTTCCCTCGTGTCACCGGCGCTGTGAAATATGGTCACCCGTCACCCGGACGTTACGGTGTGTGGTAGATGAAAAACGATGGCGGCAACTGGTGGGGGGGGGGGGGGTGGGGGGGGTACTCCCAAGTTTGCTGTATACGGTCAAAACTGGCTTCTCTTTCTCAGTTGTGGACGGCGCACTAAACATAGTCCACCAATCACAGGACGCTGCTGTGTGTGGTAGATGAAGACGACGGCGGTGCATCTTTGAAACGACTTCTCGTTCTTCTGATCTCCCGGCCATTTAAGACAACATTCCATCTCTCGTCCGCGTTCGAAGAAAAAAGAAAGTATTAAACGGAAAGAAAACTGAACCTGAGACAGATTCCGTCTCTCGTCTGTTTGTCTCCGTGTTGTTTATTTGGTGTATAGCTTATGTATAAACCGCCTTTGTCTTAATAATAATATGTTTGTTTGTTGTATTTTTTAAACACGTTTTTGCTCAAGACGGGCTGTACCTGTTTGGCCTACGATTAAGAAACGCGTGATCTTCAATACGCAGTTACCGGTCAGATCGAACCGTTCAATGTGACACTCTCCAATTAGTCCATCTTTGATTGCAGTCTATCCAATGGGCCTACCGCAGACATTACGGTCAGACGATGCCGTTTTCCCGATAACCTCCTGATGTTCCCCGTAGATTATATCTTCAACCCACTCCTGTAATCTTTTGTTATAACCGTCTATACATTTTACTGCTAACATTACACAGAGTGGACACCTCTGTGATGTCAGAGGCTTATACAATCTTCTTTTCTAGATCTAGACAAGACAAGACGATTTGACTTCATCCAACTATCAAGATAACCGCCACGATCAGAAGTTCTTTGAAGAACTTAATGCCAAAGGATTAATTCTTTCACAAGATATTTCAATATTTCATAATTATTCCATCAGGGCCACAGCATTCTTGAACTTTACTTTTCTAAAAAGGCAAGGAGAATACTTCATCTTCAGAAGCAAATCGCTGTTCATCCTAATATGAACATTATCCTTTTCAAGCAAGTCGTTTTAAAGTTGTAATCCACTGATCCACAGAAAGCTGACTGTTCACAAACGTCTTCTTGAGCAAAGTGTGCTGTGTACAACCATGCTGCCGACAATGTCTAATCACCAGTGTTTTGCCGACAATGTCTGATCACCAGTGCATGCCGACAATGTCCTGATCACCAAGTGCTTGCCGACAATGTCTGATCACCGAACAATGTCTGATTACACCAGTGCTTGCCGACAATGTCTGATCACCATGCTTGCCGACAATGTCTAGCTGATCACCATGCTTGCCAAACAATGTCTGATCACCAGTGCATGCCGACAATGTCAGATCACCATGGTGCTTGCCGACAATATCGGATCACCAGTGCTTGCCGAACAACTGACTCCACAGCATGTAATTAAAAGATTTCTTTTTTCTTTCTAAACAAGTATTCATATTCTCTGACTAGAGTACAAAACGTAAAGGCGGTCATCAGCCCTTCCACCACGGTCGACAAAATATACAAAAATGCTTTCCGAACCAGTCTGTGCTTTGAGTCTCAAAGAAAAAAGAAAATATTAACATTCTATTGAAGAAAAATGTTAAAAAACCCACCCTAGAAAAATTCTTAACCTAATCACCTTAAAATCCTATACTGATGGGTAATACAGTGTTTGGATCACAGCTGAAATAGCGGTTTCTGGGTTTCGTTTATTCCAAGTCTGAATATACGAAAACATTTTCATCTCGGAAAGGGATTTTCATAATTACTGCAGAACTGTTATGCTATACTGAGGCTATTATTTTGTGTATATAGTTCTCCAATATCCTTTTTTAGTGGCTGTTTTTTTGTGATCCAATTCTGTTTTGCAAACACTGCACACTTGGGATTTGGCAAGGCCAAAAAGATGTACTATCTGAAAATGGTACCTGATACACGTATTATGTCCTAAGGGTATAATCGTAGACTTCTGTAGATACCTTCACACTTGGTCCTCAGAGGGAATGATATAGCAGATAATCTGCTAAACTTTGTGCACAAAACTGTTCAGAAGGAGTGCTAGATTTGCCGATTACATCCGTCCAATGTGAAATACTAATCAACCTGGAACACTACTTTTACAAAACCTTTTTCTGTGAAAAAATACACACACAGCCTAGCTGCTCACGCCATCTTGGCTAAGATTATAACAAAATTAAGCTGAACACATGGAAGACCACAATTTCTCCTGAATTGTGTGTGTCCTGTGGAAATATTCATCTCTCTGTGCATCACACTTCTAATAGATTGTCCAGTTTAACTAAAAGTATAAGGCTAAAGGTATCAATCTTGACAAATATGAAAATGAATCAAGTCTGTCTGACTCATTCATAAATTGAGTTTGCCCAGCACTTTAGCCAGTCTGAGTAGCCTAGACTATATGAGGGTCCTTAACTGATAACTGTTTCTTTTCATAAGTGTATGCAGATGTATGTGTTTGAAATGACATAAGTTTTTGTGTTTGTTGTTTGTTTGTTTGTATGTTTTTTTTTTTTTTGGATTTTTTTCGTCTAATATCATACTGCCGGATGAAAAGACGTTAAAATTATACACACCACCACCTGTCTGTGCATAGACGTACATTCTTTCGTCGAACCATCTGATTTTTCAAATTCCACCTACAGTCACATTCGTTTTTCATAGATTCCGCAACCACCCTCATACAATGCGTTAAACTCACCTACAGTGAAACTGACGTCCACATCAACTAAGGTAACATTGTGATTCAGCTTTTCTGTAGGTTCTCTCCTGTCAATTTTTCATGAAACTCTTCAGTACTGCTTTGGTCACACACAAACTTTTCAACTATTGCATGCTTAT
>CM031614.1:21502906-21507906 GCA_018398815.1 Conus ventricosus | reverse complement strand
GTTGCAGGTAAATTTGTCAGTTTTTTTTCTGAGGGGGGAGACGGAGGAGGAGGGGGGGGGGGGTGCTTGAAAGAAGCGTTAAAATGCGGATCATCAACCGACTTCTACTGGGTCTTCTCCTCGAATACTTTGAGCGGTCCATTACCACACAATATATCTCTCAAATCGCTAGCCACTAACTTGAACCGGAGTTGCTTCTTCTTCTTCTTCTTCCAATAATGTCCACCTGCCGAGTATTCGGCAATTATTGACATGCTTGTCCTCCAGCTGTATGTTTGCTTCGCGCTGCTTCGCCTACTTCTCGCTTGCCATTGGTCGAGGAAACCGCCCGCACCTTCTGGAAGATCCCATGCAACAACGAAGCTTCCCACGGTAACTCCGCGTGGTTTCAGAGGTGTCGGCTTACAGGTGGCTCCCCTGTTGAAGGTTGAAGGCGCGCTTCCCGATGGCCTCGTCCTCCCGGGTGAAGAATGCCGGTTCGAAGGCAGTGAAGTCCTGCTGCTCTCCCCTGATCTCCTTCACGATGATGAAGATTTGGGTCTGGGGACTCCACATCTCTGTCACCGCCTGCCTTTGATCAGCCTTCGAGGAGGCGACCAGCTCGCCAGAGGGTGGCTGCCTCGTCCTCCACTTGTACGTCTCATGACAAGAGGAGGCGAGGATCCTGGCTTGCTTGGCGAGTGTGAGCTTGTCACAGCGCACCCTAGCGGCGAGCGGGGCAAGGAAAAGGTAAGCGTTCGCCAGACTGTCTTGGGGGCTGTCTCTCATGCGAGGGAAAATGGCCGACAGTTGTGACGTCCTGTATTGGAGCATGAAAAGTAATGGCGTTTTCTGATCGGCGCATAACAACGATCAAAACGTTGACCCTTCAACAGCAAGAAGATATTGAAGGAACAGTCACACTGTCCAACTGAATTTGTCTTGGCGCCCGTCTCTTTACTCCCCCCTCGCTTCATCACACCCTTATCTCCCACAGTGAAAAGCTAGCCTTGTAAGGTCTTCTTGCACCGTTGAAACTCGCCTCAGGTGGTGACGGCAGAGTGCAAGTTCGGCGACTAAATGTTCGCCAACTCTGCTTTTGCTGCCCGTACTACCGCCGCCATTTTTTTTTCAGATCTTCGCCGTCGTGCATTTTAGCTGCGCAAGATACGTTTCCTTCATGGGAAACTCTTCACTTTGCTTTACTACATGTAGTATCTGGGCGAAGACTGTTGTGAAAACATATAGGCGTTGTTGTTTCTTCGAACAAGGGCCAACCCACTGACAAAGCATGCGAGGTGAGGTTCGTTTCTGCTGTGAATTCTATCATTGTGCAGAGAATGACGTTTGGGCCCACGAACAAACGAGGACAAACCTCTGATTTGAATGAACTCACTTTTACGCTCGATACGAAAAAAAATGGAAATTGCGTTCTACTGGGAATGTGAATTCGACGGCAGCCCGTTTAGATGCGTCTTGAGATCAGAGAGAGAGAGAGAGAGAGGAGAGAGAGAGAGAGAGAGAAGGAAAGAAAAGGGCGCATTAGAGAAAGATTTCTTTTAAGTGGAAACAAGACCCTGCCCCTCAACTTTACTCGACCCCCCCCCCCTCCTCTCTCTCTCTCTCTCTCTCCTCTCTCCTCTCTCTCTCTGTGTATATATATATATATATATGTCTGTCTCTGTCTCTCTCTTCCCTCTCTCTCTCTCTCTCATGCACGCACGCACACACACACACACACACACACACACACACACACACACACACACAACACATGACTGAGAAACAGACAGAAAGACAGACTGACTGGCTGACAGACAGACAACAGACAGACAGACAGACTAAACAGCACCGACGGAATGGTTATTTTCTGTCTTAAGAAATATGCTCCACAGGGCGAGGAAAGTGCAGGTGATGAAAGTACCGATGGTGAAAGCAAGGCGATCGATGTAAGCACAGATGGACGATGAAGGCTCAGCCGGTGAAAGTGTACGCGATGAAAGTACAGGCGGTGAACGTGTAGACGATGAAAGTACAGATGGTGAAACGTGTAGACGTTGAAAGTTGTAGACGATGAAAGTACAGACGGTGAACGTGTAGACTGTGAAAGTGTAAGCGGTGAGCGTGTATACGATGAAAGTACAGGCGGTAAAACGTGTAGTCGATGAAAGTACAGGCGGTGAACGTGTAGACGATGAAAGTACAGGCGTGTGAACGTGTAGACGATGAAAGTACAGGCAGTGAACATGTAGACGATGAAAGTACAGACGGTGAACGTGTAAACGACAAAGTACAGGCGGTGAAACGAGTAGACGATAAAGTACAGGCGGTAAACGTGTAGACGATGAAAGTACAGGCGGTGAACGTGTAAACGATAAAGTACAGGCGGTGAACGTGTAAACGATAAAGTACAGGCGGTGACGTGTAAACGATAAAGTACAGGCGGTGAACGTCTAAACGATAAAGTACAGGCGTGAACGTTGTAGACGATGAAAGTACAGGCAGTGAATGTGCAGACGATGAAAGTAAAGGCGTGTGAACAATGTAGACGATGAAAGTACAAACGGTGAACGTGTAAACGATTTAAGTACAGCGGTACGTGTCGGAACGGTAAACGATAAAGTACAGGCGGTGAACGTGTAGACGATAAAAGTACAGGCATGAAACGTGCAGACGATGAAAGTAAAGGCGGTGAACGAACAGGCAGCAAAAAGTACCGGCGGCGAAAGCAGTGGGCATTCAACACTCAGGATGAAGTCATCAAGTTCTCTGCCGCTCCCTCACCAGTGAAGGCTGGGGGGGTGCGGGGGGAGGGGGGGGGGGGGGGGGGGGGGACAAGGACGGGCGGCGGACTGTGATCCGGATGACGACCAAGAGATGTCAGTGACGGACATCAACAGTCTGCTCAACTGTCCTCACTGCCTTCTACGTCTTCTACGTCTTCTCGCCGTCATGCAACGAAAGGACTGACAACTGACTGACTGGACTCCGACCAGCTACCAGCGGATGAACCCCGACGATCGTGTTCACCAATCGCGAGGGAGTCTATAGAATTTTGCCAATCGCATTGCACGATGTACTTATCAATATTTACAAAAGAATCCCGACGATTCTGGCACCAATCACGAGGGAGTCTGCAGAATTTGGCCAATCGCAATGCACGATGTGCATATTGATAATTCACAAATGAAAGAGACCGAAACGAGACAGACAAACAAAATTCGAAGACAAAGTATAATCAGTCACGTTTCGAATTCAGCTTCTTTCCGTTGAAAAATTTCCACTTCATCTTTCGATGGACACGCGGTAGACATTATCTTTAAGGGATACAGACTTAAGCAAAAAACAAAAAAACAAAAACAAAAACAAAAAACAAAAAAAGAAGAAAAAAAAGAACAAAAAGGAATTCTTTTCTTATTGCAAGCTGTTGTGTTTCTCCCATGCACTCTCTTTCTCTCCTTTCTTTTCTCTACTAGTAAAGCGCTCCGATTGGTAGGGAGAGGCTCAGCTTTTTCGTTCGCTTTCACCCCCCCCCCCCCTTTTTTTTTTTTTTTTTTGCTCTCCCTTACCTTCATTCCACTCGTTCTCTCCCTTTGTCTTGACGACGTTGGCGACAGGTTCGTCGGTCTGGTTTTCTCCCCTGCTTGACCATTCCAAGGTATACACCATCGCCTTGAAGGCGGCCAGCAGATCTGTGTTTCAGAACACTCTGGCTGTTCACTTCTTACCTTTGCCACCGGTCCGGTGTACACTTTGTTGTTTTTTCTTTTTGTTTACTTGCTTCTTTCTTTCGTTCTTTTTCCTTCTTTCTTTCTTTCTTTCTTTCTCTTCTTTGTCTTTCTTTCATTCTTTTCCTGCTTTCTTTCTTTCTTTCTTTTCGTTCTTTCTTTCTTTGTCTTTCTTTCTTTGTTTTTCTTTCTTTCCTTGTATTTTCTTTCTTTGTTTTTCTTTCTTCATTCATTCATTTTCTTTCTTTTTTTCTTTTTTTTCGTTCTTTTTCTTTCTTTCTTTCTTTTCTCTGTTTATCTTTCTTTCTTTTTCTTCTTGTTTGTTTCTTATTCTTTCTCTCTGTCTTGAATTTTCTTTTCGTTCTTTCTTTCTCTCTTTCCTTCTTTTCCTTTTACTTTCCTTTCTTCCTTCCCTCGCCCCCCCCCCCCCCCTCTCTCTCTCTCTCTCTCTTTTCTTTTCTCTGTCTTTCCATTGATTATTATTTTCTTTGTTTCTTTGTTTGTTCTTTTTCTTTCTTATTCTTTCTCACTTCACCCCCACCCCAACCCCGCCTCGACTCCTGCACCTCCTCGCCTACCCTCCCATCTCCCCCTCCCCCAGCCCCTCCCATACCCCCCCCCCCCCCCCCACACACACACACACACACATTTTCCACTACACACTAAAGTAACGCGTAAACCCCACTCCTTCTGTGATGAGAAGGGGGCGAGATCCCTGGTGCGGCAAGCCCTTTCTGCTCGTAAAAGAACCCAAAGTAACAAAGATTTGTTTGATCCTGAAAGGGAGGAGGGCGGGATGGGGCGGGATGGGGCGATGGGGGCGGGGGGGGGGGGGGGGGGGAGAGAAGCTGTAGAAACAAAATCATATCATACGCTGGAGACAAAAACAAGATGCGAAGCATATAAACGTACTCCCAGTTTTCCAAACCGCTTATAAATCAGCAAGTGCTTTAGAGATATGAAATAAAGGCGAAAAACGGTTTTAACGGTATTTAACCGATGTACACTTTTGAAACTGGTATTTAGTCCTCACTGGGCTAATGCCTGTGTACATACCAAATTTCATCCAAATCGGACAATATGTCAAGAATAACGGTTTTTAACGGTCAGATTTTGAAACACTGCATGGAAGTGCCATTTGTGTGTGATGACCTTTCTATATACAAAATGCATTAAAATCCACCAATTATAAAATATAACGGCAAAATAATCGGTTTATCGTTATATAACCGAATACATTTTGAAACCGGGGATTTTTGTCCCCACGGGCAAAGCCGTGTACAACCAAAATTT
>CM031614.1:21473925-21493691 GCA_018398815.1 Conus ventricosus | reverse complement strand
CAGGGGGGGGGGGGGGGGGGGGGGTTGATCCCGTTAAAGCTCTGTTACGTTCACTGTCTCGCCTTGTCTGTTCTGTTACGTTCTGTTCTGTGTGGCTTTCTCTCTTCACTCTCCCCCACTCTCCTCCCTCCCTCTCTCTCTCCTTCTACATTCTCTCTCTCTCTCTCTCTCTCTCTCTCTCTCTCTCTCTCTCTTCTCTCTCTCTCTCTCTCTCTCTGTGACAACGTGTGTGTGTGTGTGTGTGTGTGTGTGTGTGTGTGTGTGTGTGTGTGTGTGTGTGTGTGTGTGTGTGTGTGTGTGCCCAACGTTGTGTGTGTGTGTGTGTGTTGTGTGTGTGTGTGTGTGTGTGTGTGTGTGTGTGTGTGCGTGTGCGTGCACGTGTGTGTGTGTGTGTGTGTGTGTGTGTGTGTGTGACGTGACTGATGAATGTCTTCTTGTGATGTAACGCACGAGGGAAGGGAAGGGTGTCGGAGGAGCGAACTACTCCATCTTCAACACCACGGTGATTCCTTTCACCGACCCCTTTGTGCGCAGATGAACCGATAGTCTCGGGCCATTTAGGTCCTGTGCAAGAACAATCAAAAGGACTAGGAATTGCCCCGTTCCTCCGCTCATACCTCTCTCTCTCTCTCCCCTCTGTCGCTCTCTCTCTCTCTCTCTCTCTCTCTCTCTCTCTCTCTCTCTCTCTCTCTCTCTCTCCTGCTTCTCTCTCTCTCTCTCTCGCAATCACATTGGAAAGTCTGCTACAAAACGGTAACACCGAAACCATAAGAGATATTGCAATGTACGTTTTCTATGCCTTAAAAACCAGAGAAACCCGTATGTAATAGTAATACTTATAGGAAGAACAGAAACTCTAATCAGAAAACAAATTATGTTACAATCAACGTTTCAATCAAACGTTTTTGTCATGTTGAAATGTATGTTGCGTACTCCTGTGGACGGGCCGAGGGCCTCACAATAAATGGCGCGGCGTGAAAGCGCGCGTCAAGAGTCAAGAGTCAAGAGTCAGAGTTCTCTCTCTCTCTCTCTCTCTCTCTCTCTCTCTCTCTCTCTCTCTCTGTGTCTCTCTCTCTGTCTGTCTCTCTCTCTCTCTCTCTCTCTCTCTCTCTCTCTCTCTCTCTCTCTCTCTCTCTCTCTCTTTCTTAGTCTTTTCGTGTTTCTTTTCTACTTTCTTGTATTTTGTGTTCATTCATTCGTTTGTTGGTTTTCCGTTCGTTCGTTCACTCATTCACTCACATATTCAGTCATGGTTTTGTTTTCTTTCTTCATCTACTTCCCTTCTTCTTTGCACGCGCGTGCGCGCGCTCGCGCGTGCGTGTGTGTATGGGTGTGTGTGCGTTCGCGCAAGAGAGTGGCAGAGAAAGGAATACGAGACTGGAGGAAGGCGAGAAGGAGGAAACCGATTCACACACACACACACACACACACACACACACACACACACACACACACACACACACACACACACATACACATGTGCACATACACACAGTGCGTGCGAGTGTGCTTTGAAGTGGATAGTCACTTCCTGCAAAAATGTGTTCCCTCTCTCTCTCTCTCTCTCATCACTCTCTCTCTCTCTCTGTCTCTGTCTCTTTCTCTCTCTCTCTGTCTGTCTGTCTGTCTCTCTTTCTGTCACACACACACACACGCGCGCGCGCGCGCGCGCGCGCAAAGACAGAGAGAGAGAGAGAGAGCGAAAGAGAGAGAGAGAGAGAGAGAGAGAGAGAGAGAGAGAAAGAGAGAGAGAGATTCCACCCCCGACCTACTTCCACCTTCAGGTACTCCCTACCTGTTTTACTCTCAGCCACCCCTCCACAACACACACACACACACACACACACACCACACACACACACACAAGGCACTCTCCCCCCCTTTCTCTCTCTCTCCTTTTCCTCCTCCTCCTCTCAGTATCCACAACATCTACTCCTTATGCAGCACATTTTACAAGGCCATACTCCTCAATTACATGAACAGAGACAAGCGTATCAACTTTATTTTTTCCCCACAATAACTTGGGGGGGGGGGGGGGGGGGAATCCAAGATTGCATTCCATTTCCCCATAATGATGGGACTCATTTGATGAATAAGTATAAACATCCTGCACCTTCTCCCATCTTCCTTACGCTTCCGTTGTGCAAAACCTGTAAACGAATAAATATGTATAAATAACTATCGTACTAACTAAAAATAAAAATAAAAAATAAAAATAAAAAAGCCGGTTTACGGGGAGGTGGAGTGCGTAGTAATCAAACCTGGAGACAATGAAGACCCTCCTCCTCTACCCTCCCCCCCTTCCTCCTCCAGCCCTCTTTGCCCCTTGCCATCCCCTTTCCCACCCCCATAACCCTCCCCTCCCCCCCCCAAAAAAAAAATCAAAAAAAAAAAAAAAATCAGCGAAAACAAGCAAACGGTTTCCATCGATTGCCATTCCCGTTATGACCTAACCTCCCCTACACCCCCCACCCCTCCACTTCTTTCTTCATCTCATTCCACTCCCTTTCCCTTACGACTCCCCCCCCCCCCCCCCCCCCCCCACACACACACACACCCTCTTCCCCTTTTCCCCACCACCCAATCCAGGAGGAATTACGCGCGTGCGGCCTAATGGTTCCTGGGCAGCCAAGCCCGCTACAAAAGGGAAGCCACTCCGCCCTGAGTAATCTCTTCAACTGAAGGCAAACAATGGTAACCTCGTCGCGTGACGGAGTGGTCGTGGTCACTGCTGGACGGGGAAGACAGTGTTGTGTGTGTGTGTGTGTGGGGGGGGGGGGGGGGGGGGGGTGGAGAGAAGAGAAGTTAGACAGGAGGTGGAGTAGGGAGAGGGGATGTTGTAGGGGGGGGGGGGGGGATTTGTGTTTAGAGGAGGATAGATAATAGAGAGGGATGGTCCGAAACTGAAAAAAGGGAATGAACATTTTTTTTATCTAAGGGAGACCACGCTCAAAGCGCCTGTATAACATTGTCTTCATAAGTGTAGTGTAGTGTAGTGTAGTGTGTGTGTGTGCGTGTGCGTGTGTGTGTGTGTTTATGAACGCAGAAATGATGCTCTGTGCTCGTAACCTCCAAGTGTCGGTGATTATACCTTGACGAAGAATGATAACACGCTGACGGCAAAAGAGGAGTTTTGACACCTTTCCAACACCATACTCCCCTGGACATTGCACGGCGAAAAACAATTTTAAACAAAATGATGATGAACTTTTTGTACCAGAGAGACACGTGCAGTAAAGTGGATAATTATCGCAATTATCTTCCGATCAGCACCGTCCTCAAACAACACTCCCCCATCCCCCACGCGCTTGCACACGAATTCTAATTACTCTTTTGAGGCCTAGTTACCTTTATATTTAACACGCGATTTTTTTTTCTCTCAGCGCGATAATTACTTACAGCACGTGAAAATGGCATTCATGGCATGTCATTAACTCTCTTCGTTCCTCCCCACCCCACCCACCCACACACACCACCCTTCTCGAAAATTTTAATGCAGGGCTTTTAAAAGAACATTAATTACCCACCTTTAAGCTAAGCCTGTTGTGTTTTCATGTAGAATGGCCTCCCTTTTTTTCTTTTCTGCCAGAAAATGAATGCGCATACGCAAATGGTGATTCAGATGACGCACGCGGAAGGTTTCAGCCAATCAAGCAACGTACACGGCTTTAAGGACTAATGGCTGCGTTAGGGACACACGCCTACGTCCCCCCCCCCTTCCCCCCACCCTCACACCCCGTCCCCCTTCCTTACCCTCTTCCCATCCCCCCTCTTCTCTCCCTTCGCTGTCCCATCCCATTCTCCCCCCCCCCCCCCCCCCCCCCTCCCCCCGTCCGCCTGGCAACGGTACATGGACATGGTATTGGTCTTCAACGCCCATTGTCTAAACAGGAGGTTTTCACATCCTATTTTCTTCTCGCGTGGTGCGTAGTGTTGTCACTCGGCCAGTTTACTGAAGTGTCCTTGAGTCCCTCGGTCGTTGTCGTTGTTTTGTCGTTATTGTTGTTGTTGCTGCTGCTGCTGCTGCTGCTGCTGTTGCTGCATCTTTTGCTGTCATTGTTGTTGTGGTGGTGGTGATTTTGTTGTTTCTGTTGCTGTGTCTGTTGTCGTGGCTACTGTTGTTGTCGTTTTCGTTGCTCTAGTTTTGTTGCTGTTGTTCTGTGGTTGTTTTTGTTGCTGCTACTGTTGTTGGAGTTGTTGCCGTTCTTTTTGCTGCTGCTGCTGCTCCTGCTGCTGCCGTTATTGTTGTTGCTGCTGCTGTTGTGTTTGCTGTCGTTATTATTGTTTTTGTTGTTGTTGCTACTACTGCTACGAGTATTTAGGTACCCTTCAAGAGAGCAAAGCACCCGTGGTGAAAAAAAAAAACAAGAGTTAAAAAGCGCGCACCTGACGTCATTTCGACGCTCTGTGGACAATTCAACTGGCTCACTCCACTGGGGAGGTTTGACATTGCGTGTAAAATCGCTGTTGTAAAATACACGTGACAAACGGGAGCGATGACAGTCCGTATTCATGGTGATATAAACACCATCCAAAGTTTCTCAAATATATGTGTAATCTGTTCGGCCTGGTCGACCGCCGGTCGGTCGATGTTCATTGAGAAGTGTGTCTGGAATTCTACCCGACCTGTCTGACCAGCCTGGACCAACTGGACAGAGGAGGGAAGAAAAGCACAGAATGGAGCTCACTGGACAGCTGTCGTCCATGATGACCTATAACCTATGATACCTTGGGGGTCAAGGAAGGAAGGAAAGAAGGAAGGAAAGGAAAGAAGGAAGGAGTGGAGGCACGAACGAACGAACAACAAGGAAAAGAAGGATGGTAGGAAGGAAGGAGAGAAGGAAGGAAGGAGGGAGGGAAGCAAGGATGGATGGAGGATGGATGGATGGATGGATGGATGGATGGATGGATGGATGGATGGATGGATGGATGGATGATGGATGGAGGATGGATGGATGGATGGATGGATGGATGGATGGATGAGGATGGATGGATGGATGGATGGATGGATGGATGGATGGATGGATGGAGGATGGATGGATGGATGGATGATGGATGGATGGATGGATGGATGGAGGATGGATGATGGATGGATGGATGGATGGATGGATGGATGGATGGATGGATGGATGATGGATGGAGGATGGATGGAGGAGGATGGATGGATGGATGGATGGATGGATGGATGGATGGATGGATGGATGGATGGAGGATGGATGGATGGATGGAGATGGATGGATGGATGGAAGGAAAGAACAGAAAATGGATCGAAAGAAGGAAGAAAGGAACGATGGACGTAACGAAGGAAGGAAGAGAGAAGGCAGGAAGATGGATGGAAGGAAGGAAGGAAAGAAGGAAGATGGAAGGAAGGAATGGTGAAAAAAGGAAGGAAAGTAGGATGGAAGGAAGCAAGGAATGGAGAAAAAAGAGAAAGAAGGAAGGTACGATGAAGAAAGGAAGTAGGGACGAATGAAAGGAAGGAAGAAACAAATGAAGGAAGAATGGAAAGAAGGATGGAAGGAAGAATGGAAAGAAAGAAGACGGAAGAAAGGAAAGAAGGAAGGACGGAAGATGAAGGAAGGAAGGAATAAAGGAAGGGAAGGAAAGAATGGAAAGAAGAAAAAAATGGAAGAAGGAAGAAAGGAAGGACGAAGGAAAGAAAGAAGAAGAAAGAAGGATGTAGGAAGGAAGGAAGAGGATGGGAATAGAAACAAAGAAAGGATAAGAGGAAGAAAGGAAAAAACGAAGAAAGAAGAAAGAAGAAGGAAGTATACACCTATCTAGGTTCGTACAGATATATTTTAGTTTGAATTGGTGCCGGTTTGAAATAATCAAAGCATCAAAACAAACTAACACACACACAAAGAAAAGACAACTATCAGTCTTGTTAAAGACAGTTCGACAGACCTTGGAATACTTCGGTTTTTCATGACGGTAGTTCAATTATTGTATCCAATGAAGTTTTGCTTTTTCGTTTTTATAAAAAAAACAAACAAACATGCAAGATTCCAGATTTTATTCCAGAAAAACAAACAAACAGCGGGGGAATGATTCCATATTCAGAGACATTCGGGCGACTCAGCCAGTCGAAAGAAAGTGTTCACAATTCCATAAATCACGTATTTCAAAATATGCCTTAACATCTATAAGTAAAACAAGCAGATGAAAAGCCTGACTGCAGATAAAATTTGAACTATTTTCTTTTTAATTCAACGTCTTCCTGTTAACAAGATGAATATTGGTTTAGAGGGTTAGATGTTGAAAAATGTCAAAGGAATGCCAAATAAATGTTTTAGAGTGTCAGAGGGTATACAAAAAAAGGAGATTTTTTTTTTCTAATAAAGTTGAAAAATGCCAAAAGAATATAAGACAAATTTTATTTTAGAGGGTTACAGGTAAAAAAAGAAAAAGCAAATATTTTCTCATAATGTTCAAAAAATGCCGAAGGAACCTTTCTTTCCTTTTCCCCACCCTCAGTAAGCGTCTGCCAGGGCGGACCTGTGTCCCCCATGCTCTTAAGCATCTTTTTTTGTGGAGCGGATCATGCCCAACGCTCATTAACGTCGCAGAGTCAGCACCGGAGGAGGGGAAAATCGGACAATTCCAGAGCTGCAGAGATCCTACTGGGCTGGCAGGAAAAGGGATTGTACAAGAGCCGGTCAACGTCCTCGGCCAGATCGACTGAGCATCCGCAGACTTGGGAGAGGAATTCCACGCCACAGAGACAGAGATAGAGAGAGAGAGAGAGAGAGAGAGAGAGAGAGAGAGAGAGAGAAGAGAGAGAGAGAGGAAAAAACCAGATGATCCACATCACGATGCCGTCACAAGGGACCTTTTTCTCCTGGGAGTCAGAAACTGAACAGGATGCGGATGGGGGATGGGGGGGGGGGGGGGGGGGGGTTGCGTGGGGGTTTACATAGTCGATAATTACGTCACTGCTACAGCGCGCCTGCACGGACGTTCAAAGAAGTCACGGCAAAGAGGGTATAGCTTGTGTAATAGGAACGATCTGTCTCTGGACACAGGGGAGGGGAATGTTGTGTGGGTGTATACATAGTCTCTGGACACAGGGGAGGGGAATGTTGTGTGGGTGTATACATAGTCTCTGGACACAGGGGAGGGGAATGTTGTGTGGGTGTACGCATAGTCTCTGGACACAGGGGAGGGCAATGTTGTGTGGGTGTCTACATAGTCTCTGGACACAGGGAGGGGAATGTTGTGTGGGTGTACACATAGTCTCTGGACACAGGGAGGGGAATGTTGTGTGGGTGTACACATAGTCTCTAACGACGTCACTGCTACTCTGTCTCCTGATGGAATAGCGAAAAGGAAACCATGTGTTTCAGGGACGATCTCTCTCTCTCTCTCTCTCTCTCTCTCTCTCTCTCCCCTCTCCTCTCTCTCTCTCTCTCTCTGTTGTCTGTCTGTCTGTCTGTCTGTCTGTCTGTCTGTCTCCCCTCTCTCTCTCTCTCTCTCTCTCTCTCCTCTCTCTCTCTCTCCTCTCGTTAACCCCTCCATTTTCTTCCCTCCCATTCCACTCTCTCGCCATCCTTCTGTCCTTCCTTCCATCTCCCCACTCCCTCCCCCCCCCCCCCCCCCCCCCTCCCCCCCCCCCCCCCCTCCTCGCTCCCCTCTCACCCCATCCCACCCCACCCCCAGCCCCATCCTGCAATCGCTTCGTTCCAGACCACGACAGTCGCGCGGCCGGCTGATGCCCTGCGT
Source organism: Conus ventricosus (assembly GCA_018398815.1). Classification (NCBI taxonomy): domain Eukaryota; kingdom Metazoa; phylum Mollusca; class Gastropoda; order Neogastropoda; family Conidae; genus Conus; species Conus ventricosus. Next base: position 21,485,969 of record CM031614.1, on the reverse strand, counting down.
CTCTCCTCTCCCTCCCCACCACCACCCCCCCCCCCCCCCCCCACACACACACACACACCACACACACCCGCCACCCTTCCGCCCCCCTCCCCCCAGTCGCCCACCTCCCATCGACCCCTCCCTTCTTCATCCCCCCACTGTCATCCCCTCCACACTACGCAACTTCCCCCCCCACCCTCCCCATATCCATCCTTCCGCCACGACCCGAGAGCGGCCCAGGAGCAGACAATCTTCATATTTCACATGGCGGGGAAAATGCTCATTGTCAGATATGACAGCAGATAAAGCCATTCGCTGTCGCGGGCTGTCCGGCGCCGGCAAATTTGCAGCCCGGGGAGTATTTCTCACCCATAACCGGCCCGCCGATCGCCCCGCGCCACGACAATGCCGTTATTAACCACTTGTATTCATACACTTACTTCTCACTAAAAGCCAGGGGGGATTACTTTCTCCTTTACGGCCCTCCCTGGTGGTGATGGTTGGGGGAGGAAATATATACACGGGGCTCCGCAGTTTGTCGTGATTTGCGCGGAATGGCCTGTTTTGCAGCTACCGTAAAGCGTTTCGCTTCCTCTTTATGGCGTAGAAACGGAAGCGGGGACTTTTTTTTTTTTTTTAACTTGTGTGCTCTATTTAGGAAGTACACATGCTACTTCTGACTCAAAAAGGATGAAAAAAAAAAAGAAAAAGGAAAGGGGGAAAAAAAAGATAAGATGTCCATTCTAGTACACGACGAGCTGTAAAACTGTCGCAATGCTGTGCCAGCTTCCGTCTTTAAAGAGGAATCGCGAGGAATATTAGCGGACATAAACCAAACATGGCTGACAATTTCAGGGTCTGCTTGTGAGGGGTGTGTTTTTCTTTGAACGCGAAACAACGCGTCATCCGAGCAAAAGAAAAAAAAAACCCAAAAAACTAAAAGAAAAAGAAAAAAAAAGAGGAAAAGCAGGAAAGAAGTTTTTAACGTTTGTGAAGATGTATGTGATCAGATACAGGAAAGATGACAGGCCGGGTCTCTGTTGTCAGGGGGCCATCCGTCTTGTCGGGCATCAGGCGCGCTACACGCTTCGTTAAGTACACTTCATTAAACTCAAGCACCTCGTAAAAGATCTTCATAGGATTCCAGTAAAAACCACAGTTGTTTGAAGAAAAATAGCCCTTAATTTGTGAAGAGGACTTGTGGGCTCCGCGTTTGAAGGCAGTTTAACAGAAACTCGGAAATAAAAAGGGAAATAATGAGTAAGGCGATTAACTTCTAAAGACGCCGGGGCTTTTGAAGAACAAAAACACAGCGGGCACCCTTTTTTCTCCTCCCCTTCAACTGAAAAGAGCTTTAATTTTTCTCGCATTACGGCGCATTAACCTTTTCTCAAAGCGTTTAATAAAGATAAGGGAAGGTTTGTGTTTTGAACATAATTGATCAAAAAGCTGCCTCCCCCCCCCCCCTCCCCTCCCTCCCCCCTATTGAACATACCACCCCGCCACACGTCAGCGTCGGCAAGATGGAGACCAATTAACAATTTGGAGAAATTTGGTATTTAAGTTCTGAGAGACACTGCCAAGCGTGCTAAACGTCTTCCTCTCTCTCTCTCTCTCTTTCTCTCTCTCTCTCTCTCTCTCTCTCTCTTCTCTCTTCTCTCTGTGTCTGTGGCATCAGGCGACACTAGAAAGTTTCAAAATGTCAAATCCAAGGAGAGAAGAAAAAAAACGAGAGGGAAAAAAGCTTTTTTGTCATTTCCCCTCTGAAAGAGGGATCAAAAACCTTGACTTCAAAAAAATGAGACGAAAATGAATCTTTTGTCCACCTTCCCCTCTTCTCTCCTTCCTTCCTCTCCTTTTTTTTTTTTTTATATATAACAGCGTCTCTACCTCCTCATTTTTTTCCTCCTACCCCCCCCCCCCCCCCCCCCCCCCCCCCCCCCCCCCGCTTCTTTTTCAGAGGCCTTTCTACAACAGGCTCTATCCCTCTTCGTCATTATGCTATTTTGTCGTTAAAGCATAAAATGCAAAGAAAGAGAGAAAGAGAGAGAGAGAGAGAGAGAGAGAGAGAGAGAGAGAGAGAGAGAGAGAGAGAGAGAGAGGAGAGAGAGAGAGGAAGGAAAGAGAAAGAAAAAAAAAAGAGAGAAAAGAGTCTGGAATGATGACCCTGGTTTTTGTTGGGCGGCCATTCAGCGTTACATTCACTTTCATGGTGATGAGAAAGGGAGAAAAGATCTCGTGGAAAAGGGGAGGAAATCCGCTTCGCACTTTCCGCAATCAACACGTGGGAAGGCCTGCAGTTTCGGCACGCCACGGTCTTGGAGAGCTCTCGCCCTCCTGCTACCTCCGGTTTCGCGACCTCCGACACTTGGGGAGCCGCGACGCCATGTTATTTGTTTTACATACGGTGAGGACTGGGACGGAAGAGCTCTGGCGGTACAGCCGCCGGACTCGTGATGCTGTGGAGTTGCGGGTTCGAATCTCCGCTGAGCCGTGTTGGTGGTGCAGGAGGATGCTGGGGGAGGGGGGAGGGTGTTGCGGGTTCGAATCTCCGCTGGACCCGTTTTGGTAGACCTACAGAGAGATTGTTTTTCCCTCGGACTACGTATTGGTCCTGACTCCATTTTCAAAAACGCCCCTCGAATGAGATTACAAACCGAAGTTTCGTGTGTGAACGCACGTGTAACGTCTTACGCACACATAAAATTCTATCAAACCGAAGTTCCGTGTGTGAACGCACGTGTAACGTCTTACACACACATAAAATCCAATCTTGAACTTTTGGAATAGATGGCCTGTTTTACCACTGGTATGATGACACACATAAAAACAGCAGCAGCAACAAGAAGCAAAACATAAGGAATAAGATAAGATATAAGATAAGATAAGATAAGATACGATACGATAGATAAATAAGAGATAAGATACAAAAAAGATAAGTAAGAAAATAAGATAAGATAAGTAAAACACTTTACTATCTCATCATGAGAAATTTGGTCCAGGTGCATTTTACACAAAAAAACAGCACTAGAAACCGACCAAACACAAAAACATTTTAAAAAAAAAATCAACATCACAGAACACAATCATTTCATAAACTCATTGCACATTATATTATACATAATATCATTCATATTGCACATTCATACATAATCACATCATTTACATTGTATATTATCAAGAAAAAAAATTCACAATCAAAAATGTTTATAAATGTAACTTTAACGATTAAATCAAACAAATTTGTGTATAAATGATATTATATGACACATTTTCAGCCCCACAAATACACCCATGCACATACACAAGTTTGCACAAACATCCCCACACTCACAGTCAGGTATCCATCCATCCCTGCACACCACACACACGTGCACGCCCTGCGCGCGCGCGCGCGCACATGCGCATACAATACACACACATGCATATAAACACAAACACAAACATACACTCACATGTGCACACGCATGCGCACACAAACATGCACACGTGCACTCTCACCTAATACAAATTCAGAATTCATAGGTTAAAAAGAAGTTTTGCTTGATAAAGGTTACTGATTTAAAAGATGGATTGACTGGGGAATAAAAGTTTTTTGAGCTCTTGTTTTCACTCTCAAGGTTCTGTACAGGCATCCTGATGGTAACAGTTCATAATGCTTAGCCAGGACATGGCTATCATCACTGGCTACCTGTCTGGCTTTGTTCAGCACTCTTCTGTCGTACAACGCTTTCAGACTGGTTTGTCTTGCACCTACAACTTTACTACACACACACTCACAACATCATTCAGCACATTCTTGCATCGCAAACTCAAACTCCCATATCAGCACATAAAAGAAATGGTCAGAACAGATTCAACACAGCATCGATAATAGGTTTGTAGAATCCCAGGAGCAACACCAATATTTCTCAGTTTTTCTCATATTTCTCAGAGAATGCATGAAAAGCTGAGCGAGTGAAACTCATCTGGATGACAGAAGAAACGAGCGAATGCAGCGCCAGCAGGCAGCTCTCCACTCGGCTCCACCAAGGTCGGCAGCCTGTTGTGTAAACGAGAGCGTGGATAATTGAGCGCTTAGAGCTTGGTCTCTATCCGATGATATGCGCTAATTAAGAGCTATTGATATTAATAATAATAATAATAATAATAAATAATAATAATAATAAATAATAATAATAATAATAAATATATATATAATGACGATGATGATGATGATGATGATGATGATGAGTGATGATGATGATGATGATGATGATGATGATGATGATGATCGATTGATGATTGATGATGAATAAAAATAATAACAAGATGCGAAGCATATAAACGTACTCCCAGTTTTCCAAAACGCTTATAAATCGGCCAAGTGCTTTGTGAGATAAGAAATAAAGGCAAAATAACGGTTTTAACGGTTATTTAACCGATGTACACTTTTGAAACTGGTATTTTAGTCCTCACTGGGCTAAAGCCTGTGTACATACCAAATTTCATCCAAATCGGACAATATGTCAAGAATAACGGTTTTTAACGGTCAGATTTTGGAACACAGCATGGAAGTGCCATTTGTGTGTGATGACCTTTCTATATACAAAATTACATTAAAATCCACCAATATATGCAAACTAAAACATCAGGCATCATCCGTGACCCATAATGAACATACCTGCTAATTTTCATAAAGGTGGGCCAAGTACTTTCTGAGATATTCCATAAAGAAGAAAAAGCGTTACAGGCCGTTACAGCCGTTAGTAACGGTTAACGGTAAACTAAAACGATCGGGCATTCATCCTTGACCCATAATGAACATACCTGCAAATTTTTAGAAAGATCGTCCCAGTAGTTTGTCTGAGGATTGAAAAATTGGAACACGGATACAGGCCACACTAGAACGCAACAAACAAAACACGCACTCACCCATACACACTCAAATTCAACAGACACCATAGTTCTTCGTTCATTCTAAAGTAACCCTGATCTTTAAGAACTGGGAGTACAAAAGAAGTAATCATAATCAAGACAAAACAAACACATAACACACATGAAATGATCATGATACCTTCCTACTACTATCTAATACTCCACTGTCCTAAGAACTATACAAAAATACTATATAATGATAATAAATGTACATCACATGTTTTGCAAATGACATGACCATAATTGACACAGTGTCTCTTCAGCTTCACATCATATAATGACATAGACTGGTTTCAACAAATGACGAATTCTCTGTATTAAATGTGTTTTTTCGTTTTTTTTCGTTTTGTTCGATTTTCTTTGTTTTGTTTTGTTTTGTTTAACCCGAGATGTTATTCGGGTATAGGCTGTGAGGATCACAATACAAAGCGCTTCCATGAACTATGTGTCATAGAATCACGCTTCGTAGAATCACGTTCACCGACGCCCGATTCGTCTAATCACAGTGTAAGCATCTTTAAGTGCACGTCCCTTTCCTCATAAAGGATTCTTATTTATAAAAACAAGAAAAGAAAAGAAAAAAACACTGCTAGAATCAAAATCAGACTTGCTGTCATTCAATCTACATTTTATGTTGTTATTTTGTTGAGCCGCTGCAGGAAAATGAAAAAGGAATAATAATCAATCAGAAACGTTATCTGCATATCTTTTACACACGGTATGTGAAAGCTCACCCACGCACATATGTGCACAAAAGGGAAAAGACGATGAGGGTAATGTATAAGATTATCATTTTCCAAGGATCATTACCATATTTGCCTTACAGTGAGTTAAAAAAAAAAAAAGGGAAAGAGAAAAGTTTGATTTCTGTTTAAATCGTCTGCAGATTTCGACATTGTAAATGTACGACACCATTTTTACACGGAATATCTGTACAACTCAAGCGAACACGCGCGAACGCGTTAACGCACGACCGCACGCACGCACAGGCTACGCAAGCGCGCGCGCGCCACACACACACACACACACACACACACACACACACACACACACACACACACACACACGCCGGCACACACGCAGGCACACATACACAAAAGCAAAAGGGGAGGGACAAAGGGAGGGAGGAAGGGGAGAGACAGAGACAGCGAGACAGAAAGCGAGCGACAGAGAGAGAGAGAGAGTGTGTGTGTGTGTGTGTGCGATAGGCAGAAAGAGAAAGAGAGAGGCAGACAGACAGACAGACAGACTGAGTCCCAAACACTATCATCACAATATGACCCAGTCTCTGGAAGACAACGAAAGACCTTCAAGAACCTGCCTTTTTTTTTTCTTTTTCTTTTTTAAACGCCGCTGCAAACTGACGACCGTCACGTGAGCGGCAGTGTGACGCAAGATGCCATCTACCGTCATAACCCGTCCTCCTCACGGCGTCTTCAATTCTCCATCGCCAAACGCCACACACGCCATGAGCGCTTCCACTCGCGGAGTTCTCGGAACATGACATAAGTGAAGCAAGACCAAGGACAAATACACAGATACATAAAACAGATATAAACAACAGGCACTCTCCGATGCAGTTAAGCAAGACGAAGGATGGATAGATGTGTAGATACAACGATAGACAATATGGGACACACAACTATGGAGACATCTATAGACCGAGAGTGAGACTGACAAACAGAGAGAGAGAGAGAGAGGGGGGGAGTGAGAAAAAGAGAGTGGGGGGGGGGCGGGAGAGAGAGGGGAGGAGAGAGAGAGAGAGTAAAAGACAGAGAGAGAGAAAGAGTAAGAGACACTGACAGAGACAGAGAGAGAGAGAGAGTAAGAGATACACAGAGATAGAGAGGGGGGGGGGGGGGGACAGTGATGCAGGTATGAGATGAATAAGAGCTGATGCCAAGGAGACGACAAGATGAGTCTGGAAGCGGAGGCTGAAAGTGGACATCAGCTTTGGAAGTGCGGTTTCCAGTCACCCAGGTGCAAAAGAATCGCCTCTTTAATCACCCGGTCAGTCAATTAATGACTGAGCCAAACTGGCCAACCTACCAATGAATGATATAGTACGTCATTCCTTGTAATACACGTCACACAAGACCAACAACCCATCGTACAAAAACGACACACACACACCACACACACACACACACACACAGAGCTCTAACCCCAGGGGGCACGGGACCAGGCTGGCCGAGCGGGTAAGCCACAGACTTTTGTCCCAAGGTTCGGCGTTCGGTTCCCATTTGGAGACAAGGCAGATAGTAAGAGGGGAAGGGGAGGAGGGCAGTCGGGGCTTGAGGGGAGGGCGGGGAGATGAAAGGAAAAGGCGAACTGGGAATGGAAGTGAGCGAGCGAGAGAGAGAGAGAGAGAGAGAGAGAGAGAGAGAGAGAGAGAAGAGAGAGAGAGAGAGAGAGAGAGAGAGAGAGAGATGGACAGACAGACAGAGACAGAAAAACAGACACACAGAACAAAAAGGGATAGACAGGAACAAGGGGAAGAGAGGGAAGGAGGGGGAGACATAGACAGACAGACACACGGAAACACACACACACACACACACACACACACACACACACACACACACACACACACACACACACCGACAGACAACAGAGAGAGAGAGAGAGAGAGAGAGAGAGAGAGAGAGAGAGAGAGAGAGAGAGAGAGAGAGAGAGAGAGAGAGAGAGAGAGAGAGAAAGAGTGACAGAGAGAGTGACAGAGAGACACAGAGAGAGAGACCCCCGCTTCACAGATGGCTGTGTCTGTGTCCACATGTTTGTATCCGTCCTTTCTTTGTTGTGCCTGTCCCCTGCTCCATACCCCTTCGGTACCTAAATTTATCCCACCCGCCTCCACCATGCCGCTCAACCCCAGCTCCCCTATACATCACCCCACCGCCCAGGGTCCGTCCTGGCACCGCCTCGGCGCTGGCTCTGTCCACGGGAAGCTGCCAGTCTCAGGTCGATAATAGACAACCCACCAGCGGAGACCCTGCGCCGCCACTCAGTCATGCCTCCTCGTGTTTCTGAGATCGTACTCTCGGGTGTCTACTATGTTTCCATGCTCAACACGTGTTTATGTGCCCTATGTTGGTTCCTTCCCCCCTCCCCCCCCCCCCCACACACACACCACTCCTTTGTCATATTCAATGTATATGTATAGTTCTGATCTTCTCACGTCTACAAACCCATTTCCTGCTAAACAGGTAGGTTGTTTTAATAAGCGCACCAGATATCGAGAAATGCCCCTTCAGGTTACTCGAGATCGGGAGAAAGTTTCTGAGTTGTCCGCCTTCATAGCAGTGGAAGGGTTTCTGAGTTGTCCACCTTCATAGCAGTGGAAGGGTTTCTGAGTTGTCCACCTTCATAGCAGTGGAAGGTTTCTGAGTTGTCCACCGTCATAGTAACGGACGGGTTTCTGAGTTGTCCACCTTCATAGCAGTGGAAGGGTTTCTGAGTTGTCCACCTTCATAGTAGTGGACGGTTTCTGAGTTGTCCACCTTCATAGCAGTGGAAGGGTTTCTGAGTTGTCCACCTTCATAGTAGTGGACGGGTTTCTGAGTTGTCCACCTTCATAGTAGTGGACGGGTTTCTGAGTTGTCCACCTTCATAGTAGTGGAAGGGTTTCTGAGTTGTCCACCTTCATAGTAGTGGACGGGTTTCTGAGTTGTCCACCTTCATAGTAGTGGACGGATTTCTGAGTTGTCCACCTTCATAGCAGTGGAAGGGTTTCTGAGTTGTCCACCTTCATAGTATGGAAGGGTTTCTGAGTTGTCCACCTCATAGTAGTGGACGGGTTTCTGAGTTGTCCACCTTCATAGCAGTGGACGGGTTTCTGAGTTGTCCACCTTCATAGCAGTGAAGGGTTTCTGAGTTGTCCACCTTTATAGTAGTGGAAGGGTTTCTGAGTTGTCCACCTTCATAGTAGTGGACGGGTTTCTGAGTTGTCCACCTTCATAGTAGTGGAAGGGTTTCTGAGTTGTCCACCTTCATAGTAGTGGAAGGGTTTCTGAGTTGTCCACCTTCATAGTAGTGGAAGGGTTTCTGAGTTGTCCACCTTCATAGCAGTGGAAGGGTTTCTGAGTTGTCCACCTTCATAGTAGTGGACGGGTTTCTGAGTTGTCCACCTTCATAGTAGTGGAAGGGTTTCTGCGTTATCCGCCTTCATAGCAGTGGAAGGGTTTCTGAGTTGTCCACCTTCATAACAGTGGAAGGGTTTCTGAGTTGTCCACCTTCATAGCAGTGGACGGGTTTCTGAGTTGTCCACCTTCATAGTAGTGGAAGGGTTTCTGAGTTGTCCACCTTCATAGTAGTGGACGGTTTCTGAGTTGTCCACCTTCATAATAGTGGACGGTTTCTGAGTTGTCCACCTTCATAGCAGTGGACGGGTTTCTGAGTTGTCCACCTTCATAGCAGTGGAAGGGTTTCTGAGTTGTCCACCTTTATATGTAGTGGAAGGGTTTCTGAGTTGTCACCTTCATAGTAGTGGACGGGTTTCTGAGTTGTCCACCTTCATAGTAGTGGAAGGGTTTCTGAGTTGTCCACCTTCATAGTAGTGGAAGGGTTTCTGAGTTGTCCACTTTCCTAGTAGTGGACGGGTTTTCTGAGTTGTCCACCTTCATAGCAGTGGAAGGGTTTCTGAGTTGTCCACCTTCATAGTAGTGGACGGGTTTCTGAGTTGTCCACCTTCATAGTAGTGGAAGGGTTTCTGCGTTATCCGCCTTCATAGTAGTGGAAGGGTTTCTGAGTTGTCCACCTTCATAGCAGTGGAAGGGTTTCTGAGTTGTCCACCTCATAGCAGTGGAAGGGTTTCTGCGTTATCCGCCTTCATAGTAGTGGACGGGTTTCTGCGTTATCCGCTTCATAGTAGTGGAAGGGTTTCTGCGTTATCCGCCTTCATAGTAGTGGACGGGTTTCTGAGTTGTCCACCTTCATAGTAGTAGACGGGTTTCTGAGTTGTCCACCTTCATAGTAGTGGAAGGGTTTCTGAGTTGTCCACTTCATAGTAGTGGACGGTTTCTGAGTTGTCCACCTTCATAGCAGTGGACGGGTTTCTGAGTTGTCCACCTCATAGCAGTGGAAGGGTTTCTGAGTTGTCCACCTTTATAGTAGTGGAAGGGTTTCTGAGTTGTCCACCTTCATAGTAGTGGACGGGTTTCTGAGTTGTCCCACCTTCATAGTAGTGGAAGGGTTTCTGAGTTGTCCACCTTCATAGTAGTGGAAGGGTTTCTGAGTTGTCCACCTTCCTAGTAGTGACGGGTTCTGAGTTGTCCACCTTCATAGCAGTGGAAGGGTTCTGAGTTGTCCACCTTCATAGTAGTGGACGGGTTTCTGAGTTGTCCACCTTCATAGTATGGAAGGGTTTCTGCGTTATCCGCCTTCATAGCAGTGGAAGGGTTTCTGAGTTGTCCACCTTCATAACAGTGGAAGGGTTTCTGAGTTGTCCACCTTCATAGCAGTGGAAGGGTTTCTGAGTTGTCCACCTTCATAGTAACGGACGGGTTTCTGAGTTGTCCACCTTCATAGCAGTGAAGGGTTTCTGAGTTGTCCACCTTCCTAGTAGTGGACGGGTTTCTGAGTTGTCCACCTTCATAGCAGTGGAAGGGTTTCTGAGTTTGTCCACCTTCATAGTAGTGGACGGGTTTCTGAGTTGTCCACCTTCATAGTAGTGGACGGGTTTCTGAGTTTGTCCACCTTCATAGTAGTGGAAGGGTTTCTGAGTTGTCCACCTTCTAGTAGTGGACGGGTTTCTGAGTTGTCCACCTTCATAATAGTGGACGGGTTTCTGAGTTGTCCACCTTCATAGCAGTGGAAGGGTTTCTGAGTTGTCCACCTTCATAGTAGTGGAAGGGTTTCTGAGTTGTCCACCTTCATAGTAGTGGACGGGTTTCTGAGTTGTCCACCTTCATAGCAGTGGACGGGTTTCTGAGTTGTCCACCTTCATAGTAGTGGAAGGGTTTCTGAGTTGTCCACCTTCATAGTAGTGGAAGGGTTTCTGAGTTGTCCACCTTCCTAGTAGTGGACGGGTTTCTGAGTTGTCCACCTTCATAGCAGTGGAAGGGTTTCTGAGTTGTCCACCTTCATAGTAGTGGACGGGTTTCTGAGTTGTCCACCTTCATAGTAGTGGAAGGGTTTCTGCGTTATCCGCCTTCATAGTAGTGGAAGGGTTTCTGAGTTGTCCACCTTCATAGCAGTGGAAGGGTTTCTGAGTTGTCCACCTTCATAGCAGTGGAAGGGTTTCTGCGTTATCCGCCTTCATAGTAGTGGACGGGTTTCTGCGTTATCCGCCTTCATAGTAGTGGAAGGGTTTCTGCGTTATCCGCCTTCATAGTAGTGGACGGGTTTCTGAGTTGTCCACCTTCATAGTAGTAGACGGTTTCTGAGTTGTCCACCTTCATAGTAGTGGAAGGGTTTCTGAGTTGTCCACCTTCATAGTAGTGGAAAGGAGAGAGGTTACGGAAGATGGACAGGGAAAGGACTGGGGGGGGGGGGTGTTGAGAGAAAGAGGAGGGGGGAGGGTTCACAAACGAAACATAGATGCAAGAACACAAACATGGGAACACATCGGCACTGGCGCACTCGCAGATGTCGATCTCTGAGGTATGCCGGAGCTTGCTTGTGGAATCTGTGGTTCGCTCTGCTGAGAACCAAGGCATACAACAACTGTAGGGGCGGGAGGGGGTGAGGATGTGAGGATGTGTCACGGAAAGAGGAAGCAGAACTAAAGGCGTGAGAGATGGGAGGACAGCAGACAGAAAGGGGGCTAAATGTGTATGAAGAGATCGCAGGGGCACATCACATTCTGAAATTCGCAGGTATGGATTTGGACAAAACTCCTTACCAGGGCGTTGTGAACATGTTTTTCATCTTTAACACTCGTAGCCCCCTTTCCTTCTGCTGATTTCACGACCCATTTTCTGTTCAATAACAAACTGAGACAGAAGACAGACAGACAGACAGAAGAATAGGCGAAGGGAGAGAGATATAAACTGAAGACCGTACGTGAGGGGAGGGGGGGGGGGGGGGGGAGGAGAGAGAGAGAGAGAGAGAGTAGAGAGAGAGAGAGAGAGAGAGAGAGAGAACGAGATGCGAACCATCCACCAGTTATGAGAGAGCATGTACAAGAGAGTAGAGCAATGTAACTCCAA
>CM031614.1:21455604-21473825 GCA_018398815.1 Conus ventricosus | reverse complement strand
TAAGTTTCATCACAGTTTTTATTTTTTTTAATATAAACCGTCTTTCAACCAAAGAGAGTTAAAAAAATTCCCAAAAAAGTATGCGCTTTATATCTTCATTAAATTTTGCTTTAATAACACAGCAGATGATCTGTTCTGTAACATGATTCAATGTCTACTTCATCAATGTAAGAAACAAATGTGTCTGATACCAAAAAGAAATCTAGCCTGGCTGTTGAAAAGGATTAGATCTCCAAGTAAAAACGGCGACCACTCTGGGTTTAGGGGGGTTATTCTTTGAGCTGTGCTTGAGGATCATTCAAGGATACAAGGGAGGTCAAAAAATGTCCAACAGTCCGACATGTTATAGACGGTGGTATGTCTCTGACTTCAAGGAAACTGGAACATGATCAGCCATGTCTGCATAAGTCCGAATCGGCGGATGAAATGTATTGGATGCAGGCGATTATGAATGGTTGTCTTCAGGATGGTTGCAATGATCTCATATAGGCCTACTGCTAGTGGAAAAGTCTGATTTTTTTACTATCATTTTTGCTTTTTACGTTTCTCCCGGTTTTTTTTTTTTTTAACCTTCACCGAGACATTCATGTAATGACGGAGGAATTGCTATCCTGCACTTACTTACCCACTATTAAACACACGCACACACACACACACACACGCGCGCGCACACACACACTCACAACACACACACACACCACACACACACACACACACACAACACACACACACACACAAGATGCATTCAACTGTATTGCTGAATAACGATTTAGTTGATAATAAAGAAATGAAGGCGATTCAGTATAACGCTCACATTTGAAGATGTAGAGACGCCGCATTACGGCATTTTATAGTGTTGTATGTAGTGCTACAATTTGTAAATTGTTATTGCTGTGACGGTGAATAGAGAAACATAGCAAATAAAGCAGACAAAACAATCAAAAGTTGCCGAAATGATTATTAGAAGTGAACAGCGCGCGCGCGCGCAGCACACACACCACACCACACACACACACACACACACACTCTCTCTCTCTCTCTCTTTCTCTCTCTCTCTCTCTCTCTCTCTCTTCTCTCTTCTCTCTCTCTCTCTCTCTCTCTCTCGCGCGCGCGCGCGCGCTTTAAAAACTGGGTAGTAAAATTACACTGTACACGTGGCATGAAAGCAGGAATTACAAAAGAGGTAAAATGGCTAGGAACAGAAGCCTAGACAGGAAAGGAAATCGGCCAATTCGTTTAGAAGCCAGTTCGTTTATTTACTGTTTTATCGTTCGTTTGGTTATTGAACGCAAAGGACTTGTCTCCTCATTTGGAATTTCATTTTGCGTTTTGTCAGCTGTGCTTTAAGACATTGTTAGGTTAAAAGTCGACTACGAACAGCATGGCTTGTCTACCGATTTATTTACTGACGTGTTACCTTTTGTGTGTGTGTCATTCATACGGATGACATTGTGTAACATCCCGGCTTGTCACAAGGCGCACGTGACAGAGTGCGTGTATTTTGTGTGTGTGTGGTGTGTGTGTGTGTGTGTTGTGTGTTTGTGCGTTTTACCGTTTTGTTTCTGGCGACAAGAAGTTATTTGCCGACAAATGTTTTGTATGGGGGGAACAAAAGTGACAATTTTGTTTTAACAGTTAAACAAAAAATCTTTCGGGTTTTTCCATCAGTGTGTGTGTGTGTGTGTGTGTGTGTGTGTGTGTGTGAGTAAGGTAGGTGTGTGTGTGTGTGTGTATGTGTGTGTGTGTGTGTGTGTGTGTGTGTGTGCGCGCGCGCGCGCGTTCGTTTCAGTAGTTCGTTTGATCGCATTGTTGCTGGAGTAACGCTCACGTCTCGGCTTTCCGCGACTAAACTGGCCACACGCCCCAATTAGGACCTTGCATTAAATCAGTGTATAATCCATGTGAGAGGTTTTAGGACCTTGCAGTAAATTACTGTATAATCCATGTGAGAGGTTTTAGGACCTTGCATTAAATCAGTGTATAATCCATGTGAGAGGTTTTAGGACCTTGCAGTAAATTACTGTATAATCCATGTGAGAAGAAGAAAAAGAAACACCGAAGGTGCTGGGGAGGACCCAGAGAAGCACGTCTTCACCTGCCTTTAGAGCAGTCCTGTACCACCCTTGGAGGCCTGCGCTGTGTTGACGATGGGTACAGGCACGCGCAGGACACTCCATTAAGATATCAAGGGACATAACTGCTCCTGAACAGAGGTAAATTAGACTACAGGATGCAGCTCATAACAGCCTTAAAGTAGCATCCCCATGGGTGTACCAGCCCGTATTTCATGACTGCAGAGCCCACCGGCGAAAACACCACCCTCCAGCTGCCGAGCACACCCCACAGACCCAACCACCCTGCCCACGGACAGATGAAGACAGTGCCACTCCAGACACAGCCAAGCTTTCGCCATACGGTCTTATGTGCCCTCAAGAGAGAATCCAAAGTTGTAGTCTTTCCCACTGTCAACAGGACTTTCCCTGTGGTCAGTGGGTCTTTCCTCACCGTCACTGGACCTTTCTCCAGGGTCAGCCTAGTTAAGGCAAAGAAGAAAAAGAAACACCCGAAGGTGCTGGGGAGGACCCAGAGAAGCACTGTCTTCATCTGCCTTTAGAGCAGTCCTGTACCACCCTTGGAGGCCTGCGCTGTGTTGACGATGGGTACAGGCACGCGCAGGACACTCCATTTAGATATCAAGGGACATAACTGCTCCTGAACAGAGGTAAATTAGACCACATGATGCAGCTCATAACAGCCTTAAAGTAGCATCCCCATGGATGTACCAGCCCGTATTTCATGACTGCAGAGCCCACCGGCGAAAAAACACCACCCTCCAGCTGCCGAGCACACCCACAGACCCAACCACCCTGCCCACGGACAGATGAAGACAGTGCCACTCCAGACACAGCCAAGCTTTCGCCATACGGTCTTATGTGCCCTCAAGAGAGAATCCAAAGTTGTAGTCTTTCCCACTGTCAACAGGACTTTCCCTGTGGTCAGTGGGTCTTTCCTCACCGTCACTGGACCTTTCTCCAGGGTCAGCCTAGTTAAGGCAAAGAAGAAAAAGAAACACCGAAGGTGCTGGGAGGGACCCAGAGAAGCACTGTCTTCACCTGCCTTTAGAGCAGTTCTGTACCACCCTTGGAGGCCTGCGCTGTGTTGACGATGGGTACAGCCACGCGCAGGACACTCCATTTAGATATCAAGGGACATAACTGCTCCTGAACAGAGGTAAATTAGACCACATGATGCAGCTCATAACAGCCTTAAAGTAGCATCCCATGGATGTACCAGCCCGTATGTCATGACTGCAGAGCCCACGGCGAAAAAAAACACCTCCAGCTGCGAGCACACCCCACAGACCCAACCACCCTGCCCACGGACAGATGAAGACAGTGCCACTCCAGACACAGCCAAGCTTTCGCCATACGGTCTTATGTCCCCTCAAGAGAGAATCCAAAGTTGTAGTCTTTCCCACTGTCAACAGGCCCTTTCCTGTGGTCAGTGGGTCTTTCCTCACCGTCACTGGACCTTTCTCCAGGGTCAGCCTAGTTAAGCAAAGAAGAAAAAGAAACACCCGAAGGTGCTGGGGAGGACCAGAGAAGCACTGTCTTCACCTGCTTTAGAGCAGTTCTGTACCACCCTTGGAGGCCTGCGCTGTGTTGACGATGGGTACAGGCACGCGCAGGACACTCCATTAAGATATCAAGGGACAAAAATGCTCCTGAACAGAGGTAAATTAGACTACAGGATGCAGCTCATAACAGTCTTAAAGTAGCATCCCCATGGGTGTACCAGCCCGTATTTCATGACTGCAGAGCCCACCGGCGATAAACACCCCTCCAGCTCCCGAGCACCCCCCACAGACCCAACCACCCTGCCACGGACAGATGAAGACAGTGCCACTCCAGACACAGCCAAGCTTTAGCCATACGGTCTTATGTGCCCTCAAGAGAGAATCCAAAGTTGTAGTCTTTCCACTGTCAACAGGACTTTCCTGTGGTCAATGGGTCTTTCCTCACCGTCACTGGACCTTTCTCCAGGGTCACCCTAGTTAAGGCAAAGAAGAAAAAGAAACCCCCGAAGGTGCTGGGGGAGGACCCAGAGAAGCACTGTCTTCACCTGCCTTTAGAGCAGTCCTGTACCACCCTTGGAGGCCTGTGCTGTGTTGACGATGGGTACAGGCACGCGCAGGACACTCCATTAAGATATCAAGGGACATAATGCTCCTGAACAGAGGTAAATTAGACTACAGGATGCAGCTCATAACAGCCTTAAAGTAGCACCCCCAGGGGTTTTGTACCAGCCCGTATTTCATGACTGCAGGCCCCCCGGCGAAAAACACCACCCTCCAGCTGCCGAGCACACCCCACAGACCCAACCACCCCTGCCACGGACAGATGAAGACAGTGCCACTCCAGACACAGCCAAGCTTTCGCCATACGGTCTTATGTGCCTCAGAGAGAATCCAAAGTTTGTAGTCTTTCCCACTGTCAACAGGATTTTCCCCTGTGGTCAGTGGGTCTTTCCTCACCGTCACTGGACCTTTCTCCAGGGTCAGCCTAGTTAAGGTTTTAGGACCTTGCATTAAATCGGTGTATAATCCATGTGAGAGGTTTTAGGACCATGTGAGAGGTTTTAGGACCTTGCAGTAAATTACTGTATAATCCATGTGAAAGGTTTTAGGACCTTGCATTAAATCAGCGTATAATCCATGTGAGAGGTTTTAGGACCTTGCAGTAAATTACTGTATAATCCATGTAAGAGGTTTTAGGACCTTGCATTAAATCGTGTATAATCCATGTGAGAGGTTTTAGGACCTTGCATTAAATCAGTGTATAATCCATGTGAGAGGTTTTAGGACCTTGCAGTAAATCAGTGTATAATCCATGTGAGAGGTTTTAGGACCTTGCATTAGATCAGTGTATAATCCATGTGAGAGGTTTTAGGACCTTGCATTAGATCAGTGTATAATCCATGTGAGAGGTTTTGAAAGAGTTGCTCAAATTTCAACCAAAAAGTTGAACCAAATGGGCAACACCACCCCACCCCCTCCTCCAAGTCATTTCACTTGTTTTGAAGGATTTCCACCGATGAAATCATTTACATTTAAGAAATACGTGAGCTTCCCGTTCGTGACGTCACATGTTAAGCCTCCGCACTCACCTGTGATCGTACCTTTGCGCTAGGTGGTTTGCCCCCAAATAGTCCCTATTGCTTGCATTCAACTCTGTGTGCTTGGGACCATCTGGCGTGTACTTTGACGTGCATATGATAGAAAAGGTGAATCGGCCTTCAGACCAAATGAAAATTCTCAAAGCTGTCAAATTGTGCCTGTCTACAGATGCTCGACTCCTTAAGTAAGTCCTCGGCGCATTAATGTTTTGGTGTGCAGCCTCTCCGCATTGAAATCGAGTTTCTCGACTCCCGCGTTGAAAAGTTCTCAAGACCGGCGGAACTTGCAGCTCCCCCTGTTGGCGACCCCCCCTACTCGGAACCCCACGGGATAACCTTCCCTTTGCAAGACAGCTTCTCTCTGTCAGATGTGAAGACGGGATTAATGTAAACAGTAAATGTCTCAACGTTAAGTATTTATTTTGGCAGTCGTAAAGGGGCTTGCTGGTTCAGCTCCCTTTGAATTTAGCGGAAGGAAAACTCGCACACAAGGGAGAGAAATCCTGTTCTAGGGGCGGGTGAGCCGGCAGTACATCGGGTGCAGGGCGAGTCTGGCGGCGGGACACTGACTCGATCAAACTCACCGCGTGGGTGCGGACACCCGAGTTTGTTGTGTTGTTGTTGCCTGGGTACCCTGATAACTGCATCGGCTCAAATTGTCTGCTTTCGAGTGATTCCCGTGAACAAACGACAGAAGGCTCGATGTCTAGGACGGCCCTGTCCAACCATCAACAACATCCGTGTAGTCCAGAGGAATTTTGGTTTTTTTTGGTTGGTTGTTTCTTTGTTGTTTTTATTTTGATTTTTTGTTGCTGATGCTGCTGGTGTGTGTGTTTTGTGTCTGGTCTGTTGATGGCATTATCTCCATGCTGTTCATTGTGGACGGCCCTATTCATCCCTGCATCCGTTTTCGTCGAAACTCCACATGTCCTTGGGATTTGTAAATAATGCCGCGAAATAAAGCACTCGCAACGAATCAGCTCGTGCACACCGCCATCGCAAAAAACATCGTCCTCGTCCTCGTCCTCAACAGCGATAACGATAACAACTGACGATGGCGATGAAACTAACGATAACGATAACAACTTGAAGTGTTGAAACACCTGTAAAATCTCGACCAATTTATTCATGTGTACGTGGGATCCCTTTGTTAGGTCAGTGAGGCAGGGAGAAAGGAGAGAGAACAACGTAGAGGGAAAATTAATGATAAAAACGATAAAGAACGCGCGCGCGAACACACATACACACACACACGCACGCACGGACGCGCACACACACACACCACGCACGCACGCACACGCACACACGCTTGCGCGCACGCACAAACGCGAGCGTGCACGCACACGCACGCACGCGCACCACACACACACACACACACACACACACACCACCCCACACAACACACACACACACACACACACGCCCCGCGCGCACACACACGCACACAATACACCACACCACGTCACGCCACGCCACGCCACACCACACCACACCACACCACACCATACGCCACACCACACCACACCACACCACACCACACACAGAGTGGTGTGCTATGGATGTTGGCAGAGAGGCAACAAAAAAAACATACTGTCCATCTTCCTTTATCTCCAATCCTCCTCATCCCTATCCTCTTCCACCCCCACTACCCACACCACACCACACACACCACCACACGCACACACACACACACACACACACACACACACACACACACACACACACAAGGTGTATTTACCTTCCCCGCATGATTCCTCACCCCACCCACCACCCCATGACTAAAGGTTGTTACAGTTTTTAGTCGCGGTCAGATCGGGTTGGGGCCGGGGGGTGAGGAGGGGGGGGGGGGGGGGGGGGGGGAGGGGGACGGATGGCAGAGGCGGATGGTTAGGGAGAAGGAAGCATTCGGCCATCCTGAAGCTTTTTTTTTTTTAATGTGTGTGTGTGTGTGTGTGTGTGTGTGTGTGTGTGGTGCGCGTGCTTATAGACTTAAGCACCTGACTCGAAAAACATTTTCCAGACATTTCACGCCTCTGATTTAGGTGTGTGTGTTTGTTTGTTTTTTTAGCTTCTGAAAGAAACATTTTTCATCTGATCTTAGACTGACGGAAGAAAGACTTATTAGCAGTTTTTGCGTCTTTTAGAAACTGACCCAGTTGTGGAAATTTTTTTTTTTTTCGTGTTCAGCGTCTGTGTAGGGGGTTGATTTGGACAAGATGACATGCTCTGACATGGCCCTTCGTGGTCGGCTGGTCGATAAACAACACGCCGTGTAGGGCCGTCGTCGTGGTGTCTGTGTCAGCCAAGGAGATGTTCTGCCACGTCTGTTGTTCGTATGCCTTTCTCTTAGGAAGATTACATGAACGCTGTTAAATCTATTCTCAAAAAACGTCAAACTAGACTGCAAAAAAGCAACAAAACAAATCTAACAAAACTTCTTCTTTTTTTAAACTAGACTGAAAAAAAATAAAACAAACGAATAAGTAAATGAATACATTGAGTTAAATAAAGGAATGTGTCCTGAGAACGAATCTATTAGATGTTGGTTCGGGTCCGAATCCAAAATCGGATCCAGAATTTGCTGGCAAAGTTATAGCTTAAAAAAAAAAAATCAAGTACCGCTGAAGTGATGTTAATGAAGCTTCTTGCGAAAAAAGAAATACGAAACAAAACAAAAAACGAAACGTAGCCCGGGCACGAACTGAGAATAAACAACAACAACAACAACAACAACAAAACAACATTGGCACAGGTCCGGACCAGCTCCGGATCAGTCAGCGGATCCAGTATTTGTATTAATCTTTGACAAAATTATGGCCAAATTTCCACAGAACATAAACTTTGTAGAGTTACTTGTACAGAAGTTTCTGTCTTCGAAGTGAAATATTTTCATGGAATATTAAAACTGTCTGTTGAGCCAACCACGGTGGCGCTGTGGTTAGCGTCGCGAACTCCCGGCTGGGAGATCGTGGGTTCGATTCCCGTTAAAAACCATTTATTTGTGGGATTTTATTTTGCCCCAACCGGCTCCTTCTCAAAGAGTTGAGTTTGCTACGGGCTCAGTTGAGGGATCTGAAACACAATCGAGTTTCATCCTCCTAAAGGGACATGTCTCTGAGAGTATTGGTCAGGTTTTCTGACCGGCACTGCAGGTGTCTGTACCTCTCGAGCCTGGTTGACTGGTTGACTGTGTAAAAGTGATGAATTGTCACGTTAGGACACTGTGTAAAAGTGAATTGTGACGTTAGGACACTGTCTAAACGTGATGAATTGTGACGTTAGGACACTGTGTAAAGTGATGAATTGTGACGTTAGGACACGGTCTAAAAGTGATGAATTGTGACGTTAGGACACTGTCTAAAAGTGATGAATTGTGACGTTAGGACACTGTGAAAAAGTGATGAATTGTGGTTGGGCACGTTAAAAAAGTGATGAATTGTGACGTTGGAACTTCAAAGTGATGATTGGACTTTTGGGACCTGTTAAATGATAAAATTGTGGGGGGCCCAAACTGTTAAAGTGAATTTGTACTTAAAAACCTGTTAAAGTTAATTGTGACGGGGAACTGTTAAAGTGATAAATTTGACTTGGCACTGTTAAAGTGTAATTGTGACGTTAGGACACTTTAAAAAATGATAATTGTGACGTTAGACCTTTTAAAAAGTAAATAAATTTGGGACGTTAGGACACGTTAAAAAAGTGATGAATTGTGCGTTAGGACACGTTAAAAGTGAATGTGACGTTGGGAACTGTTAAAGTGATGAATTGTGAGTTGGGACACTGTCAAAAAGGTGAATTTGACGTTGGGACCGTTAAAAAAGTGATTGTGACGTTAGGCACTGTGAAAAGTATGAATTTGATTTAGACACTGTTAAAGTGAAAATTGTGCTTGGACACTGTCTAAAAAAGTGAGGCCCTGTGAAATTTTTTTTAGGACGTCAAAAAGTGTAATTGGGAGTTAGGACACTCTAAAAGTGATGAAGTGGAGACCGTTTTAAAAGGATGAATTGTGAGTTTAGGAAACTTTCAAAAAAGTGAAAAAATTGGATTTTGGACAGGTCAAAAAGTGATGAAATTGTGAGTTAGACACTGTCAAAAGTGAAATTGGATTTGGGACACGTTAAATGTGACTTGAGAGGACATGTCTAAAGTGAAAATTGTCAGTTAGAACGTCAAAGGTGAAATTTGAGAAGGAAACTGTCTAAAAGTTTTAATTTGAAGTTTTGGACACTGTCTAAAGTGGAAATTTTTAAAGAGGATTTCAAAAGGGATGAAATTGTGAGTTGGACACTTCTAAAGTTGAATTGTAGAAGGATGTTAAAAGTGAAAAGGAGTTAACACTGGGTAAAATGAAGGATTTAGGACACTGTTAAAGGATGTTTGACGTTAAATGTTAAAAGGGAGAAGGAGTTGGACCTGTTAAAAGGATGAAATTTGAGTTGGGACACTTCTAAAGGGGATAATGTGGGTTGGGAACTTTTTCTAAAAGGATGTTGGGACCGTTAGGGGACAGACCTGTTAAAAGTGGTTTGAGGTTGGGACCTGTCTAAAGGAAATTTTTGTACAGACACTGTTAAAAGTAAAAATTGGAGTTGGGGCCATTTAAAAGGTGTTAAACTTTGAAGTTTAAAGTTAAAAATGTCGAGACACTTTAAAAGGGGAAAATTTTTAACCTTAAAGGGTGATGAAAGTAGTTGGGGCAGTCTAAAGTGATGAATTATTAGACACGTCTAAAGGAGTAAAAGTAAAAGAAGGAGAAAAGACAGTCAAAGGGATGTTTGGGGGTGGGAAAATGTTAAAAGTAAGAAAGAGGATGTTAACTTTAAAAAGGATGAAAAAAAGGGGAGGTTGGGAACATTTTTAAAGTTAAAAAATTTGATTTTAAACACTTTAAAGAAGTTTCAGAAACGTTAAAAAGGTTTTTTAACACTTTAAAAGAGAAGGTTAGACCGTCTAAAGGATGTTCGAACAGTCTAAAGGATGTTCAGACACTGTTAAAGGGAGTTCAACCCTGTCGGGAAAAGGTTTTTAGACACGTTAAAGGGATGTTCCCACTTTAAAGGGAAAAATTTTCAGCACGGGTTTAGAAGAAGGGATTTAGACACTTCTAAAGGGATGTTCCAACATCAAAGGTTTTTTAACACGTCTAAAGGGGAGTTCGGGACACTATTAGAAAATAACACTTCTAAAGGATTTTCAGAAATTAAAAAAGGATGTTAACATGTCAAAGAAGGATTTTTACAAAGGCAAAAAGGATGTTCGAACTTAGAAAAAGTGTTCAGCACTGTCTAAAGAAGGATGTTAACACTTCTTAAAGGATTTTCAACACGTCTAAAAGGATTTAACCCTAGAAGGGAGTTAAAACAGTTAGAAAAAATGTTCAGACACGTCTAGAAAAGGATGTTAACACATCTAAAAGGATGTTCAACTTTTGAAGGATGTTCAGAACTGTCAAAAAAAGGGGATTTCAGACACTTCTAAAAAGATGTTCAGACATTTCTAAAAGGGAATTCGAACTTCTAGAAAGGATTTCAGACACGCTAGAAGGATTTTTCAGCATTCTAGAAGGGATTTTTAGCATAAAAGAAGGAGTTAAACAGTCAAAGAAGGATGTTCGACACTCTAGAAGGGGGTTTTCAGACACTCTAAAGAAGGGTTCAAAAATTTCTAAAAAAAAGTTAAACACTTCTAAAAAAGGGTGTTCAGAATGTCTGAAGGGTTAAACCACTTTTAGAAGAAGGATGTTCCAAGTTAGAAGGGAAATGTTCAGAAAATCAAAAAAGGGAGTTCAGACACATCTAAAAAAGGGATTTTCAGAGTTAGAAGGATTTCAAAACGTCTAAAAAAAGGATTTTTCAGACACGTCTAAAAAAGGTTTTAACAGCCTAGAAGGATTCAACATTTCTAAAGGGGATTTGAACTTCAAAAGGAGTTCAGACACTTCAAAAGAAGGATGTTAGACACGTCTAAAGGGGAGTTCAGAACATTCTAAAAGGGGATGTTCAGACACTTCTAAAAAAGGATTTCAGACACGCTAAAGGATTTCAGACCATCTAAAAAGGATTTTCAACATTTCTAAAGGGATGTTAAACACTGTCTAGAAGGATTTTTAAACACGTCAGAAAAAAGGATTTCAGCCCCGTCTAAAAAGATGTTCACACAGCGGAAGGATTTCCCACTGCTAGAAGGGTGTTCAGACAGCCCCTAAAAAGGGATTTTCAGACCCGTCTAGAAGGATGTTCAGAAACCCGGGGTTTAAAAGGAAAAGGATGTTCAGACACTTCTAAAGGGGAGTTCAACCTCAAAAGAAGGATGTTCAACACTTCTAGAAGGGATTTTCAGCCCCTGTCTAGAAAGGTGTTCAAAACGTCTAAAAAAGGGATGTTCAGACCGTCTAGAAGGATTTTCAGCCCTGTCTGAAGGATTTTTCAGACACTGTCTAGAAGGTGTTCAGCACGTCTAAAGGGGATGTTCAGCCCGTCTAAAAGGGGATGTTCGACGTCTAAAAAGGATTTTCAGACCCTTCTAGAAGAGAAATGTCAGAAAAAACGTCTGGAAAAAGGGGTTTTCAACACGTCTAAAGAAGATTTCAACACATCTAAAGAAAGTTAAAGGATTTTCAACACTTCTAAAAAAGAAGGGATGTTAAACCTCTGAAGGTGTTCAGACACGTCTAGAAAAGGATGTTCACCACTGTCTGAAGAAGGTGTTCACCCGTCTAGAAGAAGGATTTTCGACCGTCTAAAAGAAGAGTTCAACACTGTCTAAAAAGATTTAAACACTGTCTAAAAAAGGATTTAGAACTTCCCTAAAAAGGGAAAGTTCAGACAATGTCAAAGGGGATGTTCAGACACGTTGGAAGGATGTTCAACACTTTAGAAGAAGGTGTTGAACCAAAAAATTTCGAAAAAAGGATGTTCAACACTTTTAAAAGAAGGATTTCAGAAAGTCTAAAAAAGGGGTTCGACCGTCTAGAAGAAGGATTTCACCCATCTAGAAAGGATTCAACACTGTCTGAAATTTCAACCTTCAAAAAAGGAGTTCAGACCTGTCAAAAAGAAGATTCAACAGTCTAAAAAGGGATTTCCCAACACGTCTGGAAGGATGTTCAACATTTTCAGAAGGATGTTCAGACACTGCTAAAAAGGATGTTCAGACATTTTTAGAAAAAGGGTGTTCAAAACGTCAGAAGGTTTTTCAGACACGCTAGAAGGGATGTTCAACACCCCAAAAAGGGATGTTCAAACGCTAAAAAGGGATGTTCAACACATCTAGAAAAAATGTTCAAACTTTTAAAGGGGACAGGAAGGGTTTCAACAGTCTAAAAGAAGAGTTAGCACTGTCTAAAAGGATGTTACAACTTGGAAGGATGTTCAGACACTTCAGAAGGGATGTTAAAGACCTGTCTTAAAAGGATGTTCAGACAGTCTAAAGAGTTTCAACAGTCTAGAAGGTGTTCAACACTTCTAAAAGGGATGTTCAGACTGTCTGAAGGAGTTCAAACACATCTAGAAGAAGGATTTTTCAGACACTTCTAAAGGTGTTCAAAACTGTCTGGAAGGATGTTCAACACGTCTTTAAAGAAGGATTTTTCAGACACGTCTAAAGAAGGATGCCCCCGGAAAATTTTACCATCAGAAGGATTTTCAGACACTAGAAAAAGGGTGTTCAGACTGTCTGGGAAGGATGTTCAGAACAGCTAGAAAAGATGTTAACCTACTAAAGGATGTTTTCAAAGGGAAACCTGCTGGAAGGATGCAACACTTTGGGGGTTTAAAAAAGGGTTCAGACAGTCTGAAAAAAGGGGGTTCGACTTTTAAAGGGTGTTCAACATGTCTAAAGAAGGATGTCAGACACTGGGTTTCAAGGGAAGGTTCAGCACTGTCAGAAGAAGGGGGTTAACCCGTCTAGAAGAAGGATGTTCAACACTTTTTAAAAGGATTTTCAGCCTGTCAGAAAAAGGATGTTCAGACACGTCTAAAAGGAAAATGTTAAAAGGCACCTGCAGAAAAGGATGTTCAGACACTTTCAGAAGGATGTTCAGACAGGTTAGAGGAGTCAGACACTGTCTAAAGAAGGTGTTCCAAAAACTGTCTAAAAGAAGGATGTTCGACACTGTCTAAAAGGATTTCAGACACGTCTGAAGAAGGATTTTCGACCTTCTAGAAGATTTTTTAGGGGGACAAACTGTCTAGAAAAAAAGGATGTTCCCCTTCTAGAAGAAGGTTTAAACACTGCTGAAGAAGGCCCTTTAAAAAAATTTAAACTGTCTAGAAGGATGTTAGACACTGTCAAGAAAAAGGATTTTCAACAGTCTAAAAAAGGAGTTCAGACACTTTTAAAGGATGTTCAGACCGTTAAAAAGAAGGTTTGACACGTCTAGAAGAGGTTTAAACTGTCTAGAAAAGGATTTCAGAACCTGCTAGAAAAGGATGTTCAGAACCTGTCTAAAGGGAGGATTTTCACTGTCTAAAAGGGATTTCAACACTTTTAAAAGAAGGATGTTCAGACCTGTTAAAGAAGGATTTTTAACACTGCTAGAAGAAGATTTCGACCTGTCTAGAAGAAAGGAAACGATTTCATGGGGATGATGTTAAAAGGAAAAGTAGAGAGGTGGAACGTGTCTAGGGGGGGTAGGACACGTCTGAAAGAATGAAACATTGGTAGTGACCCCGCCAGAATGACCACTCACAAATTTTTTTGGGACTTGTTTTGAAGTGTGAACTTGTGATGTTTAGAACTTACTCTCTCGCCCTCTCTCTCTCTCTCTCTCTCTCTCTTTCTTGTGCCTCCATATCCCCAGCCCCTCCTTCCCACCCAGTCCCCCCACTCCTCCAGTTTTACCGGTCGGCCAACTTAGTTTCCACTCGGCTTGAATAACTTTGCATAAAACAGGGGGGGGGGGGGGGGGGGGGGGGGGGGGGGAAGATCAAAATCAGCTCTCGCACTGTTGCAGAATTGTTTGTGTCTGGCACACGCGTTTTGCTGTTGTCCTTGGGGCGCTGACATGATACCCAGTGCCCTTACTGTTGTCCTTGAGGCCCAGTGCCCGTCCTGTTGTCCTTGAGGCCCAGTGCCGTCCTGTTGTCCTTGAGGCCCAGTGCCCGTCCTGTTGTCCTTGAGGCCCAGTGCCCGTCCTGTTGTCCTTGGGCCCAGTGCCCGTCCTGTTGTCCTTGTAAATTTGCCGGCAGGGAGCGAGGTTCAGTCATCCGTTAATAAACCAAAAAAAAAAAAAAAAAAAAAGCATATGAATTTCTTGAACAGGTATGGGCAAAGGTCACGTGACAGGGGGTGGTAGACAGGAAAGGGAAGGGGGTGTGGGGCGAGAGGCGGAGGGGAAGGCGATGAGGAAGCGGGGGGGATGAGGGGGGGGGGGGGGGGATGACATATCCTGGTGGTGAAGCGCCTTCACCACCTGTACCCCCCCCCCCCCCGCCCCCCTCCCCATCCCCATTTGTTGATTGTCGCAGTGAGTGGGTTTGCATCCTCATCTTCCCCCCCCCCCCCCTCTCTCTCTCTCTCTCTCTCTCTCTCTAACCCACCCCCATACAATCGTCACTCCAACTGTGGCCCCAGAAAAAATTTTGGGGGGGTACGCTCCCAACCCGCTGCTCATCCGTCCGGCTCCCCGCCCCCCTCGCCCCCGCCCCCTCTTCCCCCCCCCCCCCCCCCCCCCCCCCTCCCCACTCCACACGCCATCTCTCACCTCCGCTCCCCCCCCACCCCACCCCCACACTCACTCTCATCCAGACCATTTCCAAGTGTCATCCAGCGTCAACGAACAAGCTTTTGGGTGTTGGGTCTGTTCGCTCCACGCAGGTCTGGGAATAGATTCACCTGTTCTTTGTGGACATGGTTGACAGGAATTAAAGAAAAAATTTGTGGTGAAAGTGGGGTGTGGATGGGGTGTGCAAATGTTGAGGGACATAACTCGAAAACGCATCTCTCTCCTCTCTCCGTCTGTCTCTCTGTCTCTGTCTGTCTGTCTGTCTGTGTCTGTTCTGTCTCTCCTCTCTCTCTCTCTCTCTCTCTCTCTCTCTCTCTCTCTCTCTCTCTCTCTCTCTCTCGTTCGCGCGCACGCACAGACACTCGCGCACACACACGCACATGCACACACTAAAACAAATTGTGACGTTTGTACACTGCCTAAACGTGATTTGTGAACAAAAGACACACACACACACACCACACCACACACACACACACACAACATTCTGTATTGATTTGGAATTGTTTCAATCAACGGCGCTACTGGTTCTATCTTGTGGATGCAGGATACGGGACAAAGGCGACCTAAATTCATGAAAATTCACAACAAAACATCCTCGTCTAAACCGTGGTTTTGTGACAGAACCAGTGTATGGAGAATTGGGAAGATGGCCAGTTTCTCTGCAAGTTAAAGCCTGAATGATTCGATTTTGGACGCCTGTGGTGTCATCGTCAGTTGACAGATATTTGAACACAAGCTATAGAGTACTATTAATCTGCATAAAATCAATTTGTATACTTCAAGGTGTCTAGACTGAGCAAAAGGTAATTTGGTTTAAAACAGGATTTGATTGCGGTCGGGAAACAGTTTTCTAACGCCAAAAATATTTGTGGGGCATTCGTTTCGCTCAGTAAGAAGATATTCGTTCATAGCATGAAGTTTTAGTTTTAAGTTAAAAAAAAAAAGTTTCACAGGTAGTATAAAACTGATTTTTAACAAGAAAAGCATATTTATCGGCTGCTTGATTAATATATTTATCCATAAAGAGATTCAGGTCTTCTAGCAGTCTGTTTCATTCACACCTATGAGCGTTGAACACTCCATTACATATTTGGCAAGTATTAGCTTTCTATGTTCGTATAATGGTAAAATATTAATTTCCTTATACGTTAAGTTTCCGTATGTCGATGCAGCACTCATAAACAGATAATTGAGATCGGACGAAAGTTTTGACTTGACGGCGAAGAACTCGCGTTGAAAGTGTGATAACAGGAGGTCGGAGATGGAGTAACATTTCATTATGCAGTCCCTCTAATGCGCATATTTAAGAAGACAGTTAATACCTGGAAAGTATATTTGTGTCAATCGGGTTATAATGTTTTGCAGATTTTTTGGTTGTTGCAAAATAAATCTTAACCATGAATTGATTAAATTGAGTGAATTCTTCGTTTTTAACGCGGTCAGTTTGTGTTATTTGGTCGCTGTTCACTTTGCCATCCTGACACTGTATTTGCAACAAACTGCGCTGTATTTATTGCCACACTACAGTGTACTTGTGTGGCGATTGTTGTGTATTGTTTCCAATGTGCGTTTTCCATTCCCATGTAGGGATCACAGAATAATATCTTTGAGATTTTGAATCACACGCACGCACACACACGCACACGCACGCAAACACACACACACACACACACACACACACACACACCACACACACACACCCGCACCGCACGCACCACTCTCTCTCTCTCTCTCTCTCTCTCTCCTCTCTCTCTCTCTCTCTCTCTCTCTCTCACACACACACACACACACACACACACACACACACACCCGCACCCGCGCATCTGCTGGAACCGTCGCGCACGCCCACGTACAAGAGCACACGATATGTATGTAAATCGATATGTGCACGTGCTTTTTTTTTTAACGTCAAGGGAGGCGACTAGGTTAAAAGAAGACAGTTTTTAGATTGTGGTTGCTTCCGTAGACAGAAAATCGCTCTTTCATGTAAGGTCTGTTTTATTGGCAGGTATGCATTTAGGAGAGAGAGAGAGAGGAGAGAGAGAGAGAGAGAGGGTTATGGCAGCAAATGTTCGTTTATTGAACGTATATTTGTAAAGTGTGTGGAGTGAGGGGGGATGAGTGTGTGTGTGTGTGAGGATTTCTGAATGCCTGAGGAAAAGGTTCAAGGAGCAGCAGCAATTTGAAAAGGTGACGTTATAGTTTGAAATGTGGTTGGTATAATTATTATGTTAAAAAAAAAAAAAAAAAAAAGCATTACCTTCATGAATGCAAGATTGAAGCGATATCATTTAACAGAATATTTTTGTTTAGAAAATTTGCAGACACTATTGGTTAAAAACAGACAGAGAGAGAGAGAGAGAGAGGAGAGAGAGAGAGGAGAGAGAGAGAGAGAGAGGCATTAAATGTTAGATTTGAAACAAAAACAAAAACAAAACAAACAAACTAAACAAAGAGAAAAGGAAAAGAAAAAAAAAGGAAAAGAAAAAAGAGAAAATAAAGCTCATCCATATGAGAGTCTGAAAGTAATACATAAAAATGATAATGCTCATAAATGTTCGTGTTTTTCTCTGTCTTTAGACAGCTCTCTTTTGCTTAGATTGTCCTTACAACTCGGGGGGTGTTACGAATAGCACTGTACTTGCAGTTAAAGGATCGATTGCTTCGCCTTTATCTGTTTACCTTCATGGATGCATAATTGAGGTGATGTAACGGAATATTTTTATTTGCAGAAGCTGCTGGTCAAAAACTAGGTCAATGCATAACAGGAAGGGACGGGAGAGAAGGGGGGGGGGGGGGAGAAAGAGAGAGAGAGAGAGAGAGAAAGAGAGAGACGCACACGCACACGCACACGCACGCACCACACACACACACCACACACAACCACACACACACCACACCAAGATAGGCAGACAGACAGAGGAAAATTCATGAATGCAGTCCGAGCTGGTGATATTTATTCCTACAGTAGTAGATTCGGCATGCTTGAATTGAAGACCTGTAAGGACCGACCTGCCTTTAGGGTCGTCAGCAGAGGGTTCCACAAATGATGGTTCAAAGCACGCCAAGCTCGATTTACCATAGATGCGTAAAGGTGGTAGAATATGTTTAGCACAGTTCTCACGTTTTGTTAGCTACGAACTCGGCAAGACGTGATGATACCATAATTTGTAAGGACTTTGAGGATAAATAATTTCTCGTAGGCTGGCCGTCTGAGCACAGGTAATATTTTTTTTTCATTTCGTTAACGTTTCCATGGTTGTTTGTTGGGAATGGCCAGTTTAGTTGCCCGTCTGTGCAAAGCTGGGATTATTTT
>CM031614.1:21390604-21450604 GCA_018398815.1 Conus ventricosus | reverse complement strand
GTGTGTGTGTGTGTTGTGGGTGCGCGCGTTGCGCACATGTGGGGCGCAGGAGAAGGGCGTTAAACGACTGTGTGCATGCATAGCATTTCTCATCCAGACAATAGGCCTATATTCACAGGATGCGCCACTCCATCTCGATCATTCTGATCTCTGATTCAACAACAAAAAAAGAAAAAAGAACACCCCCTTCCCCCGGATAGCAGACAAACAGGGATGGTTCCATTGAAACTCAAGTCTTCATGAAGCAGATCTGTGGAAGCCCTTCACGAACATTTCATAATAAATAGGTAATGTCATGAGGAAAGCTCAAAGCAAAACGAGAGATCTGTCGGCGACTGATTACATTCACTTTATTCGATATTTCAGGTTTCTGTACTTGTCCAGCATTAATAGTCTTTTTGTTTTAATCGTCAGAAATTAAATAAAAAGGACAAATGAAACAAAACAGTGAAAGGCTTATTTCGATGAGAGAGAGAGAGAGAGAGAGAGAGAGAGAGAGAGAGAGTCAGAGAGAGAGAGAGGGGGGGGGGATGGTTCGGTTGGGTTGGTTGAGGTGTGGGGAGGGGGGTGGTTGGTATAGAAACTAAGCATCTACGAGAGTTTGATGAATACACCTTTTGTGCTATTCAACACGTCGCAAATACGTGAAAAATGCCTGTTCAGAACGAAGCAAAAACGAATGGTACAACTGTGCCGTTTAAGAATATCAGGCCTGCCAGAACACAGGCTGGTGTCCACAGAGAATCGATCGGAACAGACAGGTGAGTGAATGAAATCGATGTCCAAGTCATTACCCAGCTGCTTCTTGAGCAGTCCACAGACGACTAATACCGAGTACAGAATAACAAACGTATGCACGTCTTCGTTCATGAAAGCATGCTAGATAACATTTTTTTACCATGCATAGCAGAGTAATTATTGGATTATTCACTTTGAGGGTACGATGTGTATAATCAAATATTCATTATCCAAACCAGCAATCATATTTTACATCGTCCTAAAAAAAAAAGGGGGGGGGGGGGGGGAAGAGAAAACAAATCGGTGTATGTCATTGTCCAGTATAAAAACAAACCAACAGTAACATTATCAGTAGAAACAAAATCAACAGTAAAAAAATTTATTGCTTGGGAAAAAATACATCTTTGGGAAAAAAAGGGCAAAAGACGCTACACAGCGAAAAGAGTTGTGTTGAAACACTGTTGCCAAAAGGAAATCCTAAAACATGGTATATGTCGATCAAGTGGAAGAACTACGGTTTGTGAATATACATCAAAAACTACTGGCTGTGGCTGTAAATGTACAAAGTCATCATGACAATTAACATCAACATAGTTATCATATATCGACCGCATCACATGACACTAAGAATTCATCAACTTCAAATACAACTACCGGTGTACAAACACAAATGAAAAATACAATCAACGGTTGATCAAAACAACTAACACGATTAGAGATCACATGGATTAATTAATACAAAGTAACAGATAAATGAAGAAAAAAAAGTCAAAACAAAGCCAGTCAGCATCTCAAGCTACACAAACAGACAGATGTATTATTACTACTATTCTTTTATTATTGCTTTAGATACACGAGTTGTATTACCGTAGCCACTGTGTCACGTGAATGCACTGACGACCGCTCGTGCGCGCGCGCGTGCACACACACACACACACACACACACACACGCTCGATCCGAACACGCCAGGGTTTGATTCAGGGGGTTTGACCCGCCGATCCAGTGCGGCTTCGGTCAGCACTTCCCGCCCATATATGCATCGTTGGAGAAAGAGTCGCACTCTCTGGGCCGAAAACACGACTGAGAAGAGCTTTCGTCACATGACAAAAAAAAAAAGGAACAAAACTGCTACCCATGCCCACACAGACGTTAACAACTCATATCCAGATCTTGATCTCAATAAAAAAAAAAAAAAAAAAAAAAATCCACCACTGCCCCCCGCACGATTTGAAAAAAAAGGGTAACGATTCCACCACAGACTAGACAAACGTTATACCGAAATGTCTGCAAAATCCTCTGTTTTGTTCGGGCTGGTTATCTACCGAAAGTTACCAAAGTACGTGGCTCAAAGAAGGAAACAGTGCTCAACATTTCCCGAGCTTAATAGAATGACAAGAATTTCCAGCTATACTCGAACTGAGCTGAAAGGGGAGAGAGAGAGAGAGAGAGAGAGAGAGAGAGAGAGAGAGAGAGAGAGAGAGAGAGGAGAGAGAGAGAGATGGTAGAGAGAGAGAGAGAGAGAGAGAGAGAGAGAGAGAGAGATGGTGGTGTTTCAGGAACTAAACATTTTGATGCCGTCAGCTGACGCAAACAATACCAGTTCATGACCAACTTGTTGCTGCATGGATGAGAGGGGGCGCCCCCTGAAGGGAGACGCTCCCTCACTCGGACTCCTCGACAAAGTCCTTACTGTGACCGGTGAGGGGGGCTCGGTAGGTGGTGTCGTGCGTATGTTGGATTGGAACACGGATCGGAACACTCAACACCACCGAGGTGGCTGGGCGGCAGCGCAGCTTCTCCGCTGGCGGGTTGCCTCATGACGACTGCTCCCTGCGAACTGCAGGTGTCTGTGCCACGACACGGGCTGGATGTGGCTTACTAGGAGCTGGCCGGAGTGAGCAGTCTGGACGGTAATGCCACTAGAAAGGGGAAAGGAGGTCGGGAGTAAGGCAGGTGGGAAGGAGGGGAGGAGGGGGGGGGGGGGGGGGGGGGCGATTGGACGCGGAAGATAAGGCAGAAAAATTAATAGTAGTAATTAACAATCAAAGAATGCAGTATGAGAGACCGACTTTTCCCCTCTCTCTTTTGAAAACAGTATGGACAGACGTCCAGTTTATCATGATATCGAATTTACTACACGTTCTAGTCCAAGATCACTGAAAGAGTTAGTTCTAGGCCAAGGCCATTGAAAGAGTTAATAAGAGCAACAGAATTTTAACGGTAATGCGGATCTTGCGTCCAGTGTAGACATCACACCAATTACACTCGGCATGCTAGGCCAGTTCACTCGACAAAGGTTCCTTTCAGAGACCGACTTTAGAAGCAGCACGGATTTTAGGTCACATTTGAACATTGTGAGACCAGTCAAGCCGGACACCCTTGGCCTAGTTCATTGAGAATTTCATGTTAGACTCTGGGTGTTCTACGGTGCTGTGGCCGAAAAAAGAAAATGTATCGTGTGCTCTGACCATGCTCGCTTTCTCTTGAGGAAGCCAGACGACGACGCGGAATAGACCCTGCGCACAACATGGATGTTGTGGAGAGTCCCCCAGTCACAACAGCTGATGGCATTGCTGAAGTGAAAACATCCGTCCGATCACTCCGCTGAGGTTCCCTTTTGTCCCGTGCATATGGGTTTACCTTTCAGCGTGACCACACAAAAACTGCTCACCGAAATCTAAACTCGGTGGACAGGCGAGATGTGTCCCAGAGCGGATCCTGTTAACATTTTGGTGCAGATCCGTGGAGCAGGACCGGATCCGAAGGCAGATACAGAATCCGTTCAGTATTATTCGTGTACATTTTCCGCTGAACATAGCCGGTGTCGAGTTCTTGTGGTCACTATCTGTGAAGTACTATATTTTCGTGGAATACCACAATTTTCTCAAAGGAAAAAAAAGTTGACATGTATTTTCAGTGTCCTGTTACAAAGACGGGAAGTAACTCTTTCGTTCCCTGTCATTTCCGACGAAAAAAATGCCTCAGTATGGTGGTCTACGTTCTCCGGAGTTGTGTATTATTAGGCGACATTTATTAAGATGCACGTGCGAGTGCGTGCACGCGCGCGCGCGCGTGTATGTGTGTGAATCCAGCAACAATAATGAGCCCAGAAATACCCATTCATAATCATTAAAAACTACCCTGACCAATCAGCTTCCAAAGTGCACACCTGAAACTGTAGTAATAATGAATATAACGAATCGATGAGGGATGTCAAAAAAATCAAAACGAATCTTGAGATCAAAATCCTTGGATTATTGTTTTGTATCAATATTTTGACAGAGTACAATTCCTTTTGTTTGACACAATGTTTACCGTATAAACAGTTGGAAAGAATGATTATGTACATGTGTGTACACTGCCTTCCTTAGCAGATTGTCATAGACCATGCAGGTGTGTGGGGGGAGAGAGAGAGAGAGAGGAGAGGAGAGGGAGGGAGGGAGAGAGTAGGGAGGGAGAGAGAGGGAGGGAGGGAGGGAGAGAGAGAGAGAGAGAGGGGGGGGGGGGAAGGCAAGGAATCCGACACAGGAACAAAATCATCGTTTGCATAATACAAGACATGATGCATAAATGGCAGACATTTCAACACTGAACAGGTTGTGCAAGCGGCGCCAGGTTCGTCACACCCTGTAAGACCCATTGCTGATGCATTCAAACAATCCATGTCTCCATTCATGAATATATGCATTCGCACAGTCATTCCCCTGAATACAGTCCAACAGTGACCCAGTCCATTCCCAGGATACAGTCATCACAGTCCATTCCCACTGACCATTCACACAGCCTAATTCCCCACAGTCCATGTTCTAGTACACAAGAGCGAAGCCCATTCCCCAGTATAGATTTCACACAGTCCGTGCCCGGTATACGTTTCGCACAGTCCGTTCACCAGTACATGCATTCACACAGTCCATTCCCCGGTAATACATTCACACAGTTCATTACCAGTACACATTTCACACAGTTCATTACCCGGCATGCGTTTCTCTCAGTTCACTACTACCCAGTATACATTCACAAAGAACATCTCAAGTATACAGTTACACAGCCCATTTCCTAATATGCATTCACATACTCAGTTGCAGTGTAGTCACACAGCATATTCCCTAGTATGCATTACAAACTCTGTTCCCAGCACACATTCACACAGCCCACTCCCTAGTTGTGCATTCACACACTTTATTCCAGTATAACATTCACACTGTCCATTCCCCCGTATACATTCAGACACTCCATTCTCAGTACACATTTCACACAGTCCATTCCCAGCACACATTCACACAGTCCATTCCCAGCACACATTCACACAGTCCATTCCCAGTGTACACTTCCACAGAAGTACCCTAGCATGAATTCACAAAGTCCGTTCCTCAGTATACGTTACAGATAGAAATTTCCCCGGTATAAATTCACACGGGGGCCAGAATAGCTCAGTTGGTAGAGCGCCGGACTCGTGATCCTGGGGTTGCGGGTTCGAATTTCGGTATAGGGGGATTTTTCCCTCGGAGTTAACATTGGTTCTGACTCCATTCCCCACACAGTCCTTCGAATGAGACTATAAACCGAGGTTCCGTGTGTGAACGCACGCACAACATCTTGCACACACGTAAAATCCCATCACCAACTTTCGGAAGAGAAGGCCAGTCTGGCCGTTGGTATGGATGACACGTGACACATAGCATGCACCTTCCCGAAGATGGAGTATGGCTGCCTTAATGGCGGGATAGAAAAGGGTCATACACACAAAACTCCACTGCCTGGCTATACAGGGAGTGTCCGCAGGAGTATCAGCCTGCGTACGCAGAAAGAAAGAAAGAAAAAAATTCACACAGTCCGTTCTCCAAACTACGTTCACACGGTTCATTTTCACACAGCACACAACACACGTCTTCCAGCCTTCAACACATGTCCGCATCGTACAGGCACCACTCCACACATCGTAAGTACCTCAAGCAGCACCCTACGTCACTTGGGATGCATTCACAATGAAAATGGTACACACTGACGTAAAGAGGAGTGGGGACGTGGAAAGAGGAGGGGAGGCGGACAAGAAGGGCATAGAAGGGTGAGGGAAGGAGAGGGGGAAAGAAGCTCTATGCGCATGTCACGTAGCCCGCTCGCGCGATGTATCAGAACGGGCACACGCGCCGGATACGCCGGGATGTCGTCGTCATGGCCGTGCAGTGTTTTTACCCTGCGCACTGACCCCTTTTCTGCGCTTCATCTGCCTGACCCCAGGCACAGTGGAAGAACTGGGTTACAACAGGTCAGAAACCAATCCGGATAGCACTCAAACGGCAACATTGAACACTCTGGTACCAAAAGATGAGTTGTGCCTAAAA
Organism: Conus ventricosus; assembly: GCA_018398815.1. Classification (NCBI taxonomy): domain Eukaryota; kingdom Metazoa; phylum Mollusca; class Gastropoda; order Neogastropoda; family Conidae; genus Conus; species Conus ventricosus. The sequence goes on along the minus strand of CM031614.1, from coordinate 21,444,523 downwards.
TAAAATAAAAAGAAAAAGAAAAACAAAACGCCTTTGACCGCTCCATCTTGCTTTGTTTCGATCTGTAGGGTTATGTGCATCTTCACTGTAGTCGGCAGCGTGCACGTCTTGAAAAAAACCAAAATACTAATGCTATAAACACACAAACAGGTCAACGACAAATAAAAAATGGAAGAGTGTCTAATTGGAAGCATCGGAAAGAACACAAACAATGAAACATTACATTCAGCACCTCAAAAAACGGGAAGTTTGAATGAAAAAAAAAAAAGCCCTCCACATCCATCCATCCAACCAACCAACCAGCCAACCAGCCACCGCCTGGCTCCCATGACACACGCAATATGTTTGGCAGAAAAGCACGAGCTTCGGCGCTGTACAGTTTGGCAATAGGGAAACAATGTTGGCACGGACTGGTCCACCATGGGCAAAGTGCCGGTGCCCTAAGGGCTGGTTAGCAGCACAAGGGACAGTCCCATCCAACGCCGCTCACACTCCGCGCACCTACCTCACCGAAACAGCCGGTCCCAGGCAACCAGCGAACGAAAACCAGATGGACCTGTGTGTGTGTGTGTGTGTGTGTGTGTGTGTGTGTGTGTGTGTGTGGAGAGAGAGAGAGAGAGAGAGAGAGAGAGAGAGAGAGAGAGAGAGAGAGAGGGGGGGGGGAGGAGGGAGAGCAGGACCATGGAGTGGCATCCACAGGACGGTGGGCTATCACCAAGCACAGTATTCATTCAGGCCAGCTTCAGTCACTAAACTGTTCCTTTCAGTGAACTTCACTCACTAAATGATTCGTTTCAGCCAACTGTAGTGACTAAACTATGTCTTTCAGTGAACTTAAATCACTAAAGTATTCGCTTCAGCCAACTGGTCACTAAACTATGGCTTTCGGTGAACTTTAGTCACTAAATTATTCGTTTCAGCCAACTTTAGTCACTAAGCTATGCCTTTCAGCCATCTTTAGCTGTCAGCAAACTATTCGTTTCGAACTGTAGTTGGCGAACTTGGCTCATTTTATTCGCCATGTGTAGTTAGCGACGCATTAATTTTAGTCAGACATTTGTCAGCAAGTCATTCGTTTCAGCTGAATTGAGTCGGCAATATTCGTTTCGGCCAAATGTTTAGTCAAAAAGCTATTCGTTTCGGCGAGCTTTCGTCAAGCTATTCAATTGAGCCAAATTTAGTCAGCAAGCAAATCATTTTAAGCAAGTTTGCTTCTCAGGCAGTTCATTTTAGTCAACAACATTTCAGCGACTATTTAGTCGATAAATTATTCATGTCGAAGAACTTCTGTCAGCGGACTATAAGTTTCTTATGTCTAAGCAACTCGTTATTGACGGCCAAGTCAGCCATCTGTTCTGTCACTTGTTTTTTGGCCCATTGGTATCCTTGAGGAGAGCAGGAAAATATAGGCGCACGTGCCAGATCTACCATCTGTTTGATCACAATGGTAAGGCCGATTGTTATCTAAGTGGAAAAGACACGAAGCGGTCGCACACACGCGCACACACGCACACACACGCACACACACAGAGAGGCGAGTATCAAAGCAACTCTTGGAAGACTGTTGACTTTAAACAGCATACATAGCTAAAGAATAAAACTTCGTAAGAGACGCCTCTGGCTTCAAGAACCAAGCGTGTGCGAGACTGGTGGATGCCAAATACAAAAGGGTCTTATGAAACGGTCTTTTAGTTAGAAGAAGACTCGGATGAGATGGTCATTAGTTGAAGAACCAAGCGTACAAGAAACGCCCTTTAGTGAAATGGATTTTGTTTTAAAGAGTAACAAATTACATCATCTCTCTCTCTCTCTCTCTCTCTCTCTCTCTCTCTCTCTCTCTTCTCTCTCTCTCGTGATGGGTGATTATTGTTCCAGATTGTGCCGAGTGTGGCATGTTTCAAGATCTGCTGGAAGACAGAGGACCTGCTGGTTAGGGTTCGCTGGCACCTTCAGACATCTCAACAACAACACCGCACAGACAGTGAGACGGACAACCGTGGCGGCGGTAAAATCTGACAGCGAACACTGGCGATGAGTGAACAGGGGGGAAAACAAAGGTGATGTTGCTCACATCGAAACTACTACAATGTAGGATGCGTCGTTGTCTGTAAACCCTTTACACTGACACCATAATGCCGAGACACACACACACAGCCAAAAAGTGCAATAAATAATAACGACAATGTCTACTACAACAGTCAAACATGCCGTCTGAACAGACAATCGTTTTTTTTTTTTTAACCCCACGTTCATTTAAAATCAAGAATAAAATTACAATTGTGGCGATTCTTTTTTGTCCAAACGTAACATCAGAAAGACGGGACAAGTAAGTGAACAAACCAAGCAATCACACAACAGTGGTGGTGCCCCATGTAGACACTGGCCCTTCAAGTCCGAACCTTAACAGCCGTGTGATGTCCCATGTAGACACTGGCCCTTCAAGTCCGAACCTTAACAGCCGTGTGGTCAAGACCCGTGCCAAGGCGCTCGCTCTTCTTTTCCCGCGATGCCGGCAAGGACGGCGTTTCTCTTCGTTTGGTGCCCCACCCTCCGTCTCCAATGTCCGGCTGGTAGGCATAAGGCTCTGGCACTTTTTTTCAGACCGAGTGGAGAACCACAGCATCAATCCGAATGCAGAACGTGGACACCAGAACGAGGGAAAGAGAGAGGGGGGGGGGGGGGCGAGAAACATTCAGCTATTCAAGGTATAAAACTGTTCGGCAGTAACAAGTCTATGGTGAAGAAAATAAAAATCAAGAAGGCCATTCAACATTACCTACATTTAGTCAAGCGTCATGGAGAGCTAAAACTGGAACAATACAATTTTGTATTTGAAAAAGTGTGTGCATGGAAAGTTTCCAAGCGCGCAAGCACATCTCAGCTGAACGGAAAGTAAAACTTGGTCAGTTCAGAGAAAGAAAAGAAAAAAGGACAGAAAGAAACCAACACTAAGAGTTGTCTGAAAATGGAGACGGCGTCCAAGAAGCCGATTGTCTGTTGTGAGGGAAGCCTTCCTCCGGAAGACTGCACGTTGCTGTGTGGTGCTGGGTCCAGACACTGTGCACACAGTCCAGTCCACGGGCTGGTACGGAGATCAAAGGTAAAGGAGCCAGCGCCGCTGAACGGTTTGTGGATCTCTTGTCACTACAACACGGCTCCAAACGTCTCCCTCCGTCAATGCTGGGTCAACAGAGCGCGGGGAAGCGGAGAGGGAAGGGGGGGGGGGGGGGGGGTCACTGTCATGTCTGATCAATGCCGGGCTCGGTCATCGCATGGCTGCTTGTGGCCTGCCTCCTTCTCCCGACACAACACACACAAAAAGCGTCAACAGCCATCAAACTGAAAGCGGTGGGTGGGCGAGGCGGTAGGAGGGGAGGGGGGTGGTGATCTCCCTTTACTCCCATCGCCGTTTCAAGTGTTTTACGGTGGCCCCGACCGACTCTTCCCAGGCCTTACGCTGTCCACGTCACACCCTGCCAGACACTGGGGGTGGCGCGTACCGCGTCAACCTCACCATCAGCCATGACGTTTTAGTCCGCCAGGTGGAGACCCCCTTTGGCTTGGCTTTCTCTTCAGATTTGTCACAGTGGCTAACTTTCATACTCTCCACTCCTCACGTCACGAATTTGTCCAGGACTCCGACCCCCCCCCCCCCCCCCCCCCCCCCTCCCCACCTTCACGAACAGCCGGATAAACGAGCACCTCTCCTCCTACACTCCACGGGACAGGAATCGAACGTTGATTGAAAATCTGAAACCGCAGCACTCTCGTCAATGTTGTGCGTGAACCGAACCCAAAGTCCCACAAGACAAAACTGCCCTGATAGTTACAACACTCGCAGAGCCGTCGGAATTTCTTTTCTTTTCCTCCCCCCCCCCCCCCTCCCGCCCACCGTCTCTGCCTGCAACCCAATGATAACAAGTAAGGAAAGCATTCTATGCAAATTGTCAATGCACTGATAATGTTGTACCTCAAAACGACCCCAAACCAAAATCTATCGGCATTCGCGCGACCTGAAACCCGTTCGACGCTGAACGCTGACGTGTCGTGTCGTCCATTCCTACCCTGAATGTTCACGTCAGGCTTCAGGGAGCCGGGAGGTCCGCTCAGCGACCCTGAAGGCCGGCAGCCCGCAGGACGGGCCCCGAAAGCCCTCGAGTCACCGTCAGCTGCTAAAATCCTCCTCTCACACAGCCACGGGCCCGCCGGCAAAGAATGATAACCGCCCACTGTTCGTTCAGTCCAAGGACCGAGCCAAGGTCCTCCGCGTCTTCTCCCTGCTATCGGCGGTCCTCTGGGATCAGGCTCCCCCTGTCGAGACACGTCTCCCTCAGATCCCGCTGTTCGAGGTTCCCGCTTGTTGGAGTCGGCGTTCGCTCCCCACCAGTGTCTCTAGGTCGGGTGTCCCTTCCCTTCCACACCGCCCTTCAAGAGTTCCCCTCCCCTGGTTCGTTCGAAGCTATACAGAGGGCGCTGCAGCGGCGTCTTCCATCTTGAGGGCGGCGGACTGGGGCAGGTCGTCGTCCTCCATGGTGTCGGCGAACGACTCGTCGTCATTGCTCCCGAACTCCAGGTCCTGAGAGTCCTCCTCCAGCTCCCCGCTGCCGTTGGGAGGGGGGAGGAGAGGGGAGGTGCTGTCGGTGAGGTCGCTGCTGGCCGAGGGCAGACCGCCAGGGCCAGGCCCGCCACCCGCCCCGGAGAGGGGGGAGGCGGCTCCAGACGTGGGCGGCAGGAACTGGGAGGGGTCGAAGTTCTGTCCGGAGCTGCCGCTCTCTGGTTCTGAAAACGACAGGAGATTGGGGGGCGTCATTCTCATTGCTTGGCTGAGGAGTGGCGTGCGAGAGTTAGGGCGTGGCGGGGCGGGGTGGGGTAGGGGTGACCGGGGGGGGAGGGGGCAGGAGGGCTCTGTCGGAGCGCGCGCGCGCGCACACACACACACACACACACACACAAATGTTCATATGCACAAACGCAGAGGGTGGTGTGGGAAAAGGAGGGGGTGCAATTAATGAAACGGCACACTTTAAAAATTACCTTAAAGCGATCACCATTGGTCACATACATTAACCGCGGGACAGAATGAACATTTAATTCTTTAATATGCCATGGCCCCTCATAAAGTGTGTACAAGAACACGCTGAACAATCTAGAATTAGCACAGTGGGAAACGCCAAAACTGATTGAAAGAAAACCTATATGCACTACAAGAGGCTGCAATTTCTCCGAACCTTAGCGCCTTATACACCATATTGACAAAGTCCATACATGTTTGTCTAACAAATGACATCAGTAAACACGGTTTACACACGCATGGCTCTCGAAAACACTTGGCTGGAATAACATTTTTTCAAGTGTACTTGGTGTATACTAAACAACACAAATGAAATGCAGTTCAGACAGAGTGGGGGAAGGAGGGAAAGCGACATGGAGGAGTAGAGAGGGAGGGAGTAGAGAGAGACCGGGAGCGAGAGAGAGAGAGAGGCGTCATGGAGGGAGTAGAGAGGGAGGGAGTAGAGAGGAGAGAGAGAGAGAGAGAAGAGAGAGGAGGAGAGAGAGAGGGGGGGGGGGGGCAGAGCACTGCAGTGGTCCGCACTGACCGTCGGAGAAGGTGGCGGAGTTGTCGCCGTACCACGCCCTTTGCACGTCCTGCCGGCGGGACCTCATCAGCGCCTTGTACTCCGAAATCCGCAGCTTCTTGCCGTCCACGATGCACGTGCGTTTGGGTCGGGGACTGCACACGTCACACACCGAGAGAGGTTACTACCAACACTGGGAAGGGGGGGGGGGGGGGGGAGGATCCGACAGTGTGTTAGCTCGACTGAAAAGTCAGAAGTCGGGGTTGGAGAGAGAGAGAGAGAGAGAGAGAGAGAGGGGGGGGGGGGGGGGGTGGAGAGGGGAAGGGAAGGGATGAGTATCCGCCCTTTAATGTGGAGGAGTATCCAAATTTTGTGGGTTCGTCTTTGCGCATCATTCCATCTTTCTGCCGAAATTCGTTAGAATTAGTACTAACCATTTTTTGCTTTTTTTATGGTTGCCTTTTTGCAAGTATCTTTCATTGTTTGTGTCTCATTTTGGTGATGTAGCTGATAGAGATGCAAATGAAGAGACGCGGGTCAAAATACACCCTCCTTGAAGAGTTAATAGCTTTCAACATTACCTGTCATTTTATACTATACAGCACTTTCAGAAGATGACTGACTACCTTTCAAGCATGGAGTCGAGTGCGAAGTAAATGCCCAATGGTATACAAAAATGGTTGAAAATCGCCTTTAGTGGCATTTCATTTCTTCCTTGCCGTTTTAATTTCAAACTGATTTTGTGTGCGTCCAAAGTGATAAGGATAAATCAATGGCAGAATGAAAGGAACAACAACAACAACAAACAGAGAGAGAGAGAGAGACGAGAGAGAGAGAGAGGAGAGAGAGAGAGAGAGAGAGAGAGTCCAAAGATTTGGCTTAAATGCAAGAATAGAGAAACTCGATTTCACAAAAGTTAGTTTTGATGTAAGAGCAGAAGAATAACTAACATCAGAGATTTGGCTTTTACTCAAGATCAGAATAACACGTCAGCAGACATTTGGCCTTGATGTAAGAACAGATGATCACGACACCAGAATTTTTGGCTTTATATTTAAGAACGGAAAGAATACGATATGAGACATCTGGCTTTCAGGTAAAACCAGAACACGCCAGCGAATCGCTTTCATGTTAGAAGACGACACCACAGATTTGTTTTTACGTGAGGAGGACACCAAAGATTTGCGTTTTATATAAGAACACACACACAAAAAAAGAAAAACCGCACAAAATTTAGATCAACAGAAAAGAAAAACAGTTAAAAGAAAACGGAATGAAAAGGCTCAATGAGCATTCCGCTTTTCATGTAAAAGAAGAAAAAAATCTCTGTATTCAACTAAAATCGAAGAGAAGGACCAAGAGAGAGAACGCACAACGTGAAAATATTCTTTTTCAAGGATTACGACTTCAATAACAATCTTTTCTTAAGTCAATCTTCAGTCTATCCTTGCCATGCCAATTCACACAATAGAAATATGAAATGGTACACAAATTAATGGAGAGACAGCGTGAGCGTGGAAGGGAGTGTCATAAACGTCAAAAAGAAAATGAAATAGTACATGGATATATGAAAATACACGATACACGTAAACCACCGAGCAGAGCAAGAGAAGAAGAAGAGAGAGAGAGCAGAGAGAAGAGAGAGAGAGAGAGAGAGAGGAGTTCTATAATAGAGTGAAAAAGTACGGAATTTTTATTTTGTTTAAATGATGCATGTAAAAAGCACACACAGGAGAAAGAGAGAGAGGGGGGAGGGGGCAGTAAAAGGGGGGAAAATTGAACAGTATACAAGTTTATGAGAATATACGATACATAGCCCAAAGACAGACAGAGGGAGGGAGGGTGGGGTGGGAAGTGCTGATGTAGGCAGCAGTGCGTGCGTGTGGGTTTCTGGAGGGCGAGGATGGGGTTGGGCGGGGACTAAGTCATGGTCGATTAGTAATTGTTAATCGAGCAGCGGATCTGTAATTAAAGAAACAAATTTTGCCAATTCATAGCACACAAATCTCTCCAAACTACGATAGCAGTACTGTTTAATATTATGAAACAAAAATCAGTTGTTACGACAGGAGAGAGAGAGAGAGAGAGAGAGAGAGTCATCAATTTGATGAGTCAGTATAAGAAGTGACAAACGTTTTCATAAAAAGCGAATGCTATCATTTGTATTCTTTCTTTTTTATTGAAATAAACGAACCACCATCACAGCACTTGCTGTTATCAAGCTGGAAAAAAAAACTTATTACATGCACTCTCTCTCTCTCTCTCTCTCTCTGGAACTATTAAGCCAACATATGAATCAGATGAATTTACTTAAAAAGCAAGCTTTTAGTTACTGGAGAAATGTGCCATGGAGACAAAGTGTCTTACTGAAAAACTTAATACAGTCGTTTGCCCTCGTCTCATCAAAAGCCAAACAATGTTAAGTGTTCATCTCTAAGTTTTCTTGACATACACATCTTACACGGCTCTCTTCCTCAACCAGGAAAATGAAACACAAAGCAAGCGGAACAAAGGCAAGTGAGGAGAAAGAAGTCTACGCCTGGGAAAGATGGACTGACCTGACCCACGTGACTGATACCTTGACAGTGGCGACAGACTAGCCCCATTGTTTAAAGAAAGCATAGTGCAAAGCGTCCATCAGCTACCAATCAGTAGCAACTACAATTAGAAAAACGTCCGGAAATCCGCATTTAAAAAAAAAAGGAAAAAAAAAGAAGTCTTTATCAGGATGGAGTGAAATAAGGAGGAAGTCCTCATCGGTTACAATAGCGAAGAAGACCAGTCTACGGTTAGAGATAACATGATTGGAGCAAATACGATTGAACATTCTTGCAAAATTAATCAGTGAGGGTTTGTACTGGATTTGCAGCCGACCGACATCTTGGAGACTGAGAGATAACGAGACGCTCTGGAAAAGCTTTTGACATTGTAGGCCTTTGTTTTTTTTTTTGTTTTGTTTTTTTAAGTTCTGGATTCATGTGGATCTGGAGGAAGTATATGAAAAAGGATATGAACATTTTGCACAAATTCACATCGGCAGTTTCTGGTAGAATCGGGCTGTAGGGGATGAGAGCCACACTTCCCCAATTGCATTTACACTGTGTGTAGAGATCATAGCAACTAACACGAGAATGGATAAAGATATAATATACGAAAGGTATCGACATGATTGCCAAACATCATCTCAATTCGCTCGTGATGCACAGCCCGCTAATAATATACAATCCTTAAAAATGTGTATTTTAAAATTTGGAATCTGGACTCTATAAATTTGTTGGAAGTTAAAAAAAAAAGCAATTAAAACTCAGAATGACAATAAATGACAGGGTTGAATATGTTGGGGAGGGGGGGGGGGGGGGGATTTAAAGCTCTTAATATTCAGATTTTCAAAACGACTCCTCTCGAAGTGCTGCATTATTAAGAATCCGAATTCTGTCAAAACTAATAATCTTTAGATCATGCTTCTAACCTTAGATGATTGTGTGAATCATTTTCAAAGAAAGTACCTTATTTTAATTAACAAGTAAATGGGATGTAATTAGCTGACGGCGACGAAAGGGCAAAAATAGAGGCATGGATGAATTAGAAAAACACATTTTTGCACAAAAGCTCACGTGGAGTTTTATTTTTAAAAGAAAAGCCTAATGGATTAAAATATCCTTTTTTTCTGAGAGATGATGACCTTAGCTACGCTTTACATATTTTTAAAATCATTGATCTTTCGGAGGCACTTTCTGGCCAGAAATCATATTTTTAACTGAATAAACCAACACAGCTGCTTTCAGAACCAGTGTCAAAGAAATTAACATTTGGAAATACCATGATCAACAGAAGAAACTGAACCTCAATGGAAGTTTGTTGTATAGCATGTTTTCTTGACGAAAAAAAAAAAGGGTATTTTCGTAACACATGATGAATTTAACAGAAAAATCATGGAATGAAGACACATTTAGTTCTTCAAAGGCTGTAACGTCTCCCTATGGAAATGCATACAGCGAACGGAGGTGAATGAACTAATTAACTGCACTTACAATACTTCTGGGGCATTGAAAATCATGTGTATACCATATCGAAAAGTACTTAGCTGAACTATGACACCAAGCCTCCCAAGTTCTTGGCCATACGTGGGTTTGACAAACCACGGAGACTGATTCCACGGCAAAACGTATTCAGTAAAATGAATAAAATACAAGATGCCAAACTGAAATGGCTATAGCAGCGCATTCTGCATACAAATCCCTGGACGATGCTGTTTAAAAAATTGTGTGTGTGTGTGTATATATATATATTGCAGAGTGTGGCCGACTTTTCCAAGAACCCAAAAAAGCAACATAACATGTTCTCTGGACATGCAACACGAATCGTTTTCTGGAAGAAGAAAAACGTAAAGAAGAAAAATTAATCTATAAAAAAAAAGAGCAAAAAGTACGATATGCAGAAATACTGTATTATATGGCATTGAAAATATTGTGCTTCCTAACTATACGTTCGATTTTTTAAATTTTTATTTTCTTGTACTCCTAGGTACAATGTATGCACGTTGACAAATGTAAATCTGAAAAATCCATACCTACCTTGGCAGCCTTCGAGAGAGATCTTTCGTAAAAGATATAAACTAGAATAATACTATGCCAGGGTATTGTGGAGAACGGACGAGTTTAGAGCAAAGGACATGCTATATACATTGCTAATTACAAGCACACGACACTTAGTTTTGATTTTTTTCAGATTGCTTTGTTTCCTTCCCGTCCTTAGATTGAACGTTTTACACTGACATGGCGTGTGTGTGTGTGTGTGTGTGTGTGTGTGTGTGTGTGTGTGTGTGTGTGTGTGTGTTCTTTCATATCAATGTCAAGGGTTTTTTTTCCTTTTCGTATTTTTGGTTTAAAAAAAAAAGGAATTAAAACAAAAAGCCTTTAAAAATCTCCAAAAACATTGATGAAATGACCAGAGCTCCTGAGTTCGCAGCAGCTTCAAAACCAATGTTGAAATACTAAATGCAGCGCAGTTAGAAGCGAGAAATACAAGATAGTAGACTGTCGGCCATAGAACTCTAGTAGCAGATGTGCAGGGCGAGCTCTACTCCAAGATGGGCCCAAGAAGCTGAGCTTTGCTATTTCTATACACAACGTCAAAGCGTTTAATTCGAAAGATAACGTTAAGAAACCACAGGCACTGGACACAAGATTCTTTCTCCTTTTAAACCATGCCTTTCGATATGGATACACTTACATTGTTGGCTTATTCCAGTTATCACTCTGGGTTAATGCCAACGGTTTACAACCCTAGCCTAACAAAATTGTGTGGGAAAGTGGAAGAAAATGTTAAATACATGTGAAGGAGAGAGAGAGAAGAGAGAGAGGAGAGGGTATGGAAGACATGAGGGGGGTGGGGATGTGGGGAGGGGAGGAATCGTCGCACTTTAAAAAAAAACCCTTGACGAACAAACACGGACAGAAAAATTCATAACAAACAGAAGCAAGATGAGACCTGAAGGCTTTGATTTTTTTCCAGTCTGTTTCACTGATATACGAGTAAGAACAAAACAAGCTTGACTACTTTTCTTTCTTCTTTCTTTTTCAATTTATACTTTGTGACTGAAAATTAATGTAGTTTCGTTGACATTTGAGCATGCACATACACGTCCATTTTTCTACCCATAAAACGGTCACAGATCTGTCCATTTTTCCCAGGTCTAGACACAAAAGAAAAACAAGTTACACAGAGAGTGAGGAAGTTAAGCAGGCGCGTGCAACAACAACTCTCGCGCCCTAGTAGGGTAAATCAGTCATACCTCTCCTCTCTCGGAGGATGCATTAAGGGCCCAAAAACTCGGGTAGAGCCCGCCCGCGAACTGCGGCAAAGGTGGGAGGAGTTCCCTCCGTGGGCCGGGATGCCCATAGGGGCGGGCAGAAAATCGTGGCCCCACGGAAGGTCTGGGCCCTTGTTCTGCTGCTGTGTTTTCATTTTTTCTAGGTCTGGGCCTGGATGGAAACCAAGCACAATGACAGGGGGTGTAGGTAGAAAGGGTTTGGTAGCTTAGGTACGGGGACGAAGTTTATTATTCTCTACATGCTGGCCAAAAAAAAAAAAAAAATCCCGTTCTTTCGTTTCTTTAGGAGTTGCTTTTTGTGTGTCTTTTAATTTGCTGCTGTTGCTTTACTAAGACAATACACTGCAAGGTATCTCACTCCCATCCCTACACCAGTGATAATTAATGGAAACATTTTTTTTTTAAATCTCCGGCAATCGTCTGGTGGGGGTCATCATGGGCTAACCTGATTGTATGTATATCACAAGCCCTGCCAACTGTCGTTCTCTGCAAACTGTCACTGTCCTCTACGAATAGTCGGTGTCCTGCGCAAACTGTCCCTTTTCTCTGAAAATGGCTCTGTCTTCTGCAAACTGTCGCTGTCTTTCTGCAAACTGTCAGTATCCACACAGACTACATGTCCAGCTCAAACAAAGAGCAAAGGGCCCACGATGAGGGACTTAACTTCTGTTCGTTGCCATCAATTAACATAAATAATGCTTCCATTGTGGACCATAACAGATTTTAGATACTGAAATACACAGCTTAAGCTAGAATGTCTTCATGAGCCGCCTAAATCATTACACATTTCACTTAAATCAGCTACATAAAATGGATCGTTCAACTGCCCGTTAACTCGAACAGAAGTTCCTGGGTTTGGTGCCGCCACAATGCATACATACAACGGACTTTTCATTGGAGTGAAATCCCTTGTGAATAATAAAGACAAAAATTTTACTACAGAAATGGTTTATACAGAATGAGAAAAAACTCAGAGAATTCGCATGTAATTTGAAATAGATCCGTGGTCTAGTGCCTGTGTATAACATTTTTTAAAAAATCTAAATTTAATTGCTCCAAAATTTTAAAGTAGTATTTAAAAGAAAAGCAAGGCCTGTCAAACAACCTTTGTCATAAATAACAGCTGTATCACCCAAAGGCAGGGATGATTACTAAGAAAAGAAAAACCCTATCCGATATTTCATTTTTTTTTTAAAAAGGCTTGACTGGGAATTTCAAATTTTCCTGCGTGTTGAACGGAGGGTACGGGGTTGTGTTGTGGGGGTGTGTGTGTGTGTGTGTGTGTGCGTGTGTGCGTGTGTGTTGTGAGAGAGATCCTTGGCAACACCCCCCTCCCCCAGTACAGAAACAACACACCACACACACACACACACACACACACACACACACACGTGCGTGAAGCGTCCATAAAATTTCCAGACGTTCAGTGCAGAGAAAGGGACCCAACTGCTGCTCAACCTGATCACATGGGCAATATCCACAGACACTAACAAGCAGTTACACAGTACCTAACAATGCAAAGCCGAGTACTGATCCTGACCTATTCAAGGGGAAGCACTTACGTTAGACTCCCTTTGCGATGCCACGCACAGAGCTTGTGAAGCACTATATATTTTATAAAACAAAAAAACAACTTTCAATGCCCAATTTTTTTTAAAACCCAGCATAGACTGAAAACTCTGTGAATCTACAAAGCCAAAGGGGAATACGATGAAAACTTCAACAACAACAATGAGCTAACCCACTGCAGCAGATATAAAAATTTTTTGGAAGTACACTATTTTGACCAAAAAAACCCCTCCCCCCCCCCCCCCCCAACCCCTGCAAAACCACCATACCCCCTCCCCCTCCAGGCCAAGCCTGACGAAAAAATCCCGCACCCACTGAAACAGGAACTTTTTCACCACACACACCACACACACACCTAACCGCTGATGCTGATAGAACATGAGTACGACACTTTAGCAGGCCCGGTCGGGGCAAAAGGAGATGAGGAAGAGTGGGACAGCGAGGACTTACCGATAGGTAGTCGGGGTGCTTCTCCATGTGCGCTGCTCAGTCTGGACTGCTCCTCGTAGTGGGGTTGTTTCCCCCCGCGTTAGACATGGCCTTCCATCGTGCCCCTGACAAAGCAAAACCATGGCGCCAACTTTGTGAAAACCTTCAAACAAATCATTGCAACTTGGGCTTTGGGAAAGGAAAAGAAGGTGCAACACTCCAAATCATTCCTTTTTAAAAAAAAAAGGAATGTGTGCGAAGGGGGGGGGATTTGGGGGTGGTGGTGGTGGGGGGGGGGGGGGGGTGCTGTGTATCGTTTTTTTTTTTCTTCTTCTAAACACTAACTGCCTTCATAATGCCCAACTAACAAAACGGTTAAACTTTTTAAATCCGCTCAGTCATCGAAATGCGCTCGCCGATATGTCTTAAGGAGGACAAAGTAAAAAGGTGAAATATTTTGGGGAAAATTAACGTTATTTGAAGAGTTTTTCCAACACTACAAGAGCATGCAGTGCCCACCCTTCCCCACGTCAAACCATAAGGGCAAATAGCAAACAAGTTATGAGACGTTAAACAGAATGATAACCCTTTCAAACATTGGGGGTATAAAAAAAAATCAGTGCAGAAATCTACCACACATCATACATACAACCGTCCCCATCTGTCCCGTTCTAATTAAAAAAGGTCGGTAACAAGACCCATTTAACAAGACCCTGTCCTGAAACAAGACCCTTCCTCAACAAAACCCGTCCTTAACAAGACCTGTTGGAAGAAGAAACTGACCTAGGATTTTCTGATGTTGGAGTTGTGCATGTCCTCAACAAGACCTGTTGGGGAAGAAGAGGGAGAACCTAGGATTTTTGCTGATGTTGGAGTTGTGCATGGATCCCTCAACAAGACCTGTTGAAGAAGAAGGACTGACCTTGGATTTTGCTGATGTTGGAGGTGTGCATGTCCGGCAGGCCTTGAGGATCCTTGCGGGGGGCCGTCCTCCCGGGCCCCAGACCATGAAGGCGTTTCATGGACGTTTGATGTGCGGCTTGGTGGGGTCGACGTCTCGCGCTGTTGCCCTGATGATCTTGGCTCCCGAACATTTTGCCTGCAACCAAAAACCGGAAACACAAGCTGTTCGAGTCGTCCCCGTCAGTTCAACCAAACCCAAACCTTCCGCTTTCCGCTTGTTAGTTCACAAAAACACCTTCCGCTTCCCGCTGTTAAATTTTACACACTTCCCCCTTCCGCTGTTAGTTTTTAACACCTTGCGCTACCCTCACGCGGCCCGAACAATGAAGCTAAAATTTTTTTACAAACCTTCAAAAGTGATGTATCACGCCACTTAGCAAAGAAGTGACAATAAGGAACACCCAAACATGTTCGAGGCAGTAGAACAACAACAAGTGAATAAGTAGTACTGATACTAAAACGTAACTTTGGGCAAAAAATTAAAGTGGTTTAAAGCCAGACTCGGGAAAAAGACGAGCGTGAAGGAGAGGAAGACAAGTCAAGAAAATGTACAGAAGGGAAAACACGCGGCCCCGGCGTGCGCGCGCGCGCACACCACACAACACACACCAACACACCCCACACACACACTCATCACGCCAAGTATTTCAATGACTCATTAATTTAAAATGAAGTTTGCTTTTGCCACCAATAAATTAAAAAACTACTTGCAGTCTTGCACTGTGTGTTTGTAAGCGAGAAAAATTCTAGATACTGCAACATCTTATGTCTGTCTAATGTATATATTATTGTGTCGGTTGTTTCTAGCTGGTAATCGTTTATCTTATTGGGGAAGATTATTGTGTTGCCATCTGCATTACGTATTGTGGATGGGTTTTTCCGAGTATGTACCCCTTCCGTTTGGTGCCTTGCCCTAATCCGATGACATTTTGCATTCACTTACAACGCACACAGGAAAGACAACAAAGATAAACAGGGAGAAGGGAACTAAAAGAGGATGAAGTAGTAGTTCAGGTTTGGGGGGGAGACGAAAGGGGATGAAGAAGGGCGGAGGCTGAAGAAACTGGGAGATAAAAGACAGAAGGAAACATGGGAGTAGAAGAGGGAGAGGGAAACCAGAAAGGGGGGTGGGGGGGAAAGAGAAAAAATAAAAATAAAAAAGAAGTACACGAAGGAAATGGGGAAAAGGATGATCAGGAGAAAATGATATAGAAGATAAAGGGGAAAGCAGAGGGACTGGGAAAAAAAAAACAGAAGGAAGAAAAAAAGGTTGAACTACTACCTAAAAAAAAATTACAAAAGAAAAACACACAAGGAAAGAGATGCAGAAAAAAGAAAAAGGTGGACAGGAAAAGGAAAACGGCAGAATACAAAAAACAAAAAGATGAAGAGGGAAAGGAAGTACAAGGGGAGGAGAAGAGTAGAGCAAACATAAAGGGGGAAGAGAACAAGAAAAAGAAGAAAAAAAAACACACAAGAAGAAAGGGATTTCAGAGAACTGAAGTATTTAAAATTTGTTTCCTCCCTGCCTCTCTCTCTCTCCTCTCTTCTCCTCTCTCTCCTCTCTCCTCTCTCCCTCTCACTATATATTATATATTTATATAATTCTCCTCTCTCTCCTCTTTCCTCCCCTCCCACACTACACACACACCACAAACCACCCCCACACGTTTTAGAGGCAGAACAGAACCGAACAGTGTAAGGTTTCGTTGGGACACTTACCGTACTCACTTTGCAAATGCTGCACATACGTGCTGCCGTTGTCCTCCGAGCTGCCGGGGAGCGCCGAAGAGTCCTTGGACGCAGGGAAGGGGGTTGAGGGCGGGCAGGACGGGTGGGGTGCTGGCATAGAGGGGGAGATGGTGGTGGGGGAGCCCTGGAAAGCGGCACTGGGTTTACGGAGGCCGCCCCCTGACGGCGCCAAACCAACGATTCCTGACCCGAAAAGAGGGGGGCAGGCGCAATGAACACCATGGCTAGGTACCTTACAAAGGATGTCATCTTTTCTATTTCCCCGTCTATCTATTTATTGTTGTCTGTCAGAGGGATGATAACGAAACCTGATGTTAGGAATCCAAAACAGTGCAAAAGATGGAATGTGGCCAAAAGACGAATCCATTGGTGCGGATCAACGGCAGGTCAGGATCGTTCAGAGGGGATTATTACGTGTGTGGTGGTGTGTGTGTGGTGTGTGTGTGGTGGTTGTGGTGTGTGTGTGGGCGGCGTCTTGTCAATCAAGATGATTAAGATTTGTTTATGGCGATCCGTTCGGTCTGAGACTGCTGGAAGACTGCACTCAACGCTTTACTTTCATAACTTTCGCAGAGTTAAACCAGGACAGAGAGGGTACAAACACCTGCAGTGCTGGTCAGGAGATTTGAACAACCTTTCAAAGATGCAAAGTTGAGGGGAATGAAACTCGACTGCGTGCTTCCAGTCTTCCAGATAGAGCCCTTTGCAAAACTTGGGGGGAAGGGCCGGGCGGGGCATTAAAAAAAAAAACCGCAGTGGAAAACTCTGATGGTAATCGAACCCAGTATAAACTCACCGGGAAAATTCCAAACGCCAACGACTACGCCGTGGCTGCTGATCAGCTTTGTACAAATTTGGTTACGGGAAAAAAAAAAAAAACGATCTTGACCAAATATGATGGAAACACAGAATATGGGCCAAGAATAAACCTATTCCATTTTTGTGCAGTTCTCCCTTTAACGGCATATCTATGATGGTTTTTTTTGTGCGTATATCATCGATAACATTGGAGGGGAAAAAAAACTGCAACTTAGGTCATCACTAGAGGGAGGACATTATGGACCACGCGCCTCATTTTTCCCTGGCGATCATCGAGAATGAGGATGAGGATGCAGTGGAGCTTCATTCTGGACTGTGACGACAGGGCTGTGTCACCATTTCCTTTCAATGTAAAAAAAGAATCACACATCACGCCGACAAGCAGGCTGCAAGAATACAGACGCCTGTAGAATCAGTCCTGATGTTTGAACAGCACTCTCGCAGATAGGCGAATGAAACCAGACTGCGGTTCCAGTCTTCCCTGTTGAGCTCCACACACATTACACTGTCAGGGTCTGACAATTCTCACAAATGATTGCTATGATTTGAACCCACAACCGACTGGCCCTACCGATGGCTAAATGGTAAGAGTAAATTGCATTTGAATGTGAGTGGTGTTTGATTTTTACATTCCTCTTCCCTAATTATTTGGTTGGTACTGCTAATATTGAGAGAGAGAGAGAGAGAGAGAGAGAGAGAAGAGAGAGAGAGAGAGAGAGAGAGAGAGACAACGAATATAAATGATTCACCGTTTCAGTTTTTGAGACCATTCAAAATTTAGGGTAGAGGATAGGGAATGGAATGAACATGAAATGGGATACTAAAGTTCATTATGACAAGTAAACTATAGTAAGGAAATGCATGCAACATAAGAACTTAGAAGAAGAGAGAGAGAGAGAGAGAGAGAGAGAGAGAGAGAGAGGGGGGGGGGACCACTAACCTTCTCATGCTCTGAGGGACTCAGCTTGCCGTTGAGGGGACCCACTGTGGGGTGTGTCGGGGGGATGCCGGGGAAGGCAGGCAGCCCCAGGTGGGACGGCAGCCCCAGGTACGGGCTGCTGGTCATGTAGGCCGGGAACGGCCGGATGGCGCTCAGGTACTGCGACACTTCCGTACCGCCGGCACGGGCTGGGTCGCCGCCGCGGCCGCTGCCGCCGCCGCCACCGCCACCGACACGGGCAGCTGCTGGGGAGCCGAGGTCGAGGCGCGCGGTGGTGGTGGCCGCCGGTGGGGGTCGCCGGCTGTGGTTGTGGGCCGGGGGCGGGTCACGGTCAAGGCCTCCGACTTGATCTTGCCCGAGGGCTCGGCGCCGCCCACGTAGTGGAAGTCGTCGAGGCCCAGGCGCTCCGCCTTGCTCTCCTTCTTGGGACGGCACACCAGGTTCAGGGGCGCGTCGTTGGTCTCGCCCCCGCTGGGGACGCCGAGGGCGGAGGGAGGGGGCAGAGGGGGTGCCACCGGCCCGGGGAAGAGCCCCGGGGAGGCGCCGGCCGACCACGGGACCCCGACAGCAGGGGGCTGGGCTGACGCACGACGGTGGCGGAGAGAGGGTGGTGGGTGGCGAAGTAGGAGGGCGAGGCCCCTGCCGGCATGTGGTGAGCGTTGGGGACAGTTTAGGGGTCTCCGAGGCGTGGTGGGAGTGGGGGTGGGACCCCGAGGTGGGGGTCGGGGCGAGGGAGGGCAAAGTCCGCGAGGAGGGCGGGGGTGGAAGCGGGGAGGCGACGGGCTGGAGGCGTACTTGGGGGAGATGGAGGGGGCGCCGCTCTGACCCACGCTCACTGGAACACAGAGAAGAGAGAAATGAATGAACAGGATGACTGAGGGGAAGTATGGTCCGATGTCTAACGCATGAATGAAAGCGTGTATGTGTGCGTGTTTGCCAAAAAAAAAAAAAAAAAAAAAAATTCAAAAAGCAAATACGTAAAGCATCGTAAATACACACGGGCGCGCAATTACCATGTTGTGTCTATAGACCCTTTTGGGTTTTCACAATAATTTGATAGTCTGGATCACAGCCTTTGGTCTGTCTGTCTGTCTCTCTCGCCCCCCCCCCCCCCCCTCTCTCTCTCTCTCTCTCTCTCTGATCCTCTCTCTGACAGCTCCCATCCCTCCCCTCATTCTGTCCATTAAACTAAAAATACGCTTCAGTGGCTGGGGGCTATGTGGGTCAAGCTCCCCTTATCAGCTGAAGGTGGACAGGATGATACAATTAAGCCGGCATCAACTTCGTTCTTTGGGGCTTTTGCTTTTCTTCAACCTCTCCATTAAAGTCGCTCTGTTCCTCTCTGTTTAGATTGGGGGTGCCGTTTTCAGTTTGCCTCCCATCCCCAGCACCCCACCCTCTCTCTCTCCCGCCCAACCAATTCTGCCAACATCTCTCTCTCTCTCTCCCCCGATTCTCTGAAATATGTAGAGGCTTCAGTGAAGCTACCTTGATATTTGTGCGGCGGTGTGTGTGTGAGCGCGAGCCACCGTCAAAAGGTGCTATATTGAAGTCTTTATTTCATGTCAGATGTACCTGATTCAAGTCATTTATCATTGGTCGTGTGTGTTTTGCTAGTCGCTTCATTTTGTGCCGCTAGCGTATTAATCACTATGCATCCCTCTGGTCAACGGGAATGCCATAAAAGTAAAATACACATGGGGGTAGGAGGGGGGGGGGGGGGGGGGTTGGAGGAAGTGATTAATATGAAGCAAAGTTTACGTGCGCTGGGATAAGCTTTGTGGCGGACAAACTCTGGCTTTTGTGGCCAGACAAGACTTGAAATATGCCTCTAGACTGCATGACCTGCTCATTCATGCCGGCCCGGATGACCGAACGCTCCGGCTACGTTCAGGCAATAGGCGGCCCTCGTGAACATCGGACAAGAGAAGCCGGCACACGTTGTTACCCGAGAAAGGCCAGATATATTCTCTCCTTCGTACATCTTTGGGCAGACCAGTGGCTTCTCTCTGCTTTCTTGGCATTTATCAAGTCCTGTGTGGAATCCTGCCACTTTGGCCGAAGCATTTTTTCTATCTTGTTGACGTTCATCAACTCCTGCCGGTCATGACGCTTCTTTCCAACAACCGCTGTGACCATGATACTTCTTCAGCTAATGGTTTCTTCCATCCTGTTGGCATTTATCACCCCCCCCCCCCCCCCCCCCCCCCCCCCCGTGATCCTGAAATTTCTTAAGCGCTGACTTTTCTCCGCATTTTTGGCGTTTTATCAACCCAGCGAATCATGATACTACTTCGACCAGTGGCTTCTGTTCACCTAGATGGCGTTTTGTTACCCACAGTCAGCCACAGAGCTTCTTTCGGCCGATGGCTGTTCTTCACTGTGTTGGCGTTTATCAACCGCAGTGAACCATGCTGCTGCTTTAAGTCCATGCAGAAAACGTACATTTTCTGGTCCATGGCTTGTCTCCCCTTTGTTGGCATTTATTGACACAGAGAGAGAGAGAGAGAGAGAGAGGACTTAGTCACGGACAGGAGGGAGGAGAGGGTCGGGTGAGGGGAAATGAGACGGATACAAACTAATTAGTCTCAGAGAGAGAGAGTCAAACTAATTACAGTCACAGCACTGGCGGTGGGTCGACCAACGAAAACCACCACACAAGCACCTCCAACCCCCACCCCCCACAAAAAACGCCAGTCCCAAACAGTTTACGTTTCCTTTCTGTGGCAACAAAGGCACAAAGGCCGAGCTCTGCTCACTGTTTAGAGGAAGACTGTTTCCTCCCCAGACACCCAAGACCAGGGCGACGGGCGCGGGGCTAAACACAACGCCGCCCGCCCCTCTGTTGTCTCAGAGTTCTAACCCCAACAGGCACCGTTGCCAGCGATCGGAGATTCCAGGAGGGATGCTGCTCACACCTAACCCCTGTACCCAGTCTCGTTTGCGACCCGGGATGGAAAATGCCACGCGCAAAAGTGTGTGTGTGTGTGCGTGTGTGTGTGTGTGTGTGTGTGTGTGTGTGTGTGGAGAGAGAGAAGAGAGAGAGAGAGAGAGAGAGAGAGATGAGAAGAGAGAGTGGCTAAGAAATGACCAGACAAATACCCTATTGGCTGCGGCAATATATTCTAAGAAACAACCTGAACCATATCTAACTAAAGAAATTCGACAGTTCAGGGAAAGAAAAAGAGCAGAGTGGGAGCTGCGAGGGAAGGGGTTGGTGGTTACGGGGTCAGCCGTGGGATTTAGTATTACTTTCCCTTGGTTCTTCTTAGTCTTGGGACAGCCACGTACGGATAAAAATGTCTGGAGTACACAGGTGTCGTGTACTATCTGACCATACAAAAATGTCTGGAATACACAGGTGTCGTGTACTATCTGGTCAGTCAGCTAGCTCTGGGTCTATCCCGATAACAAAGCCTGCCCCTAAC
Source organism: Conus ventricosus (assembly GCA_018398815.1). NCBI lineage: Eukaryota > Metazoa > Mollusca > Gastropoda > Neogastropoda > Conidae > Conus > Conus ventricosus. The sequence goes on along the minus strand of CM031614.1, from coordinate 21,423,214 downwards.
ATACACTTCACGCGCGTGTTAAAACTACCATGCTTCCAAGGCCTACGTGAATCTAAAACTGGCAGCTCCAACCATAGGAAGATGTGGGGCTTTATTCCCTCCTGGGACAGGGTAAAAATAGTATTCAGGTTTATCAAGAAAACTACATGCAGTGAAAAGAAAAACAGTTGCATGTCATACAGTCAACTTTGCATTTACTCCCGTTTCCGCAGTCCAGAAACTTCTACTTTTCAATACTGTTGTTCTGCAAGAGGAGGAGGAGGATGGCGATGTTTAATTACTGTCACACGACAATGGTACAGGGCAGTACTGTCACAAACAGTTATATTAAGGGGAGGAGAATGTTGCAGTGGTGTGTAACACGATGGAGAAGGGTGTTCGTTTTGTCAGCGACCATCTGTGGTCCTTCCTCGACGTGTTTGATGAGCGTCTACTTCTGGCTTAGAACGGCACAAATGAAATAGGCTTGCCATTTCGAGGAACTGTATTGTGTGCGACTTCAAAGACGCGTTCAAAGTGTCCCTGAAGAGACGTGACATTGATGCAGACACCTGGCAAACAGTGGTGATTGACCGCCTGGCCTAGCGGAACTGCATCAGGAGAGGAGCTGCCTCTCATGAGCAGAACAGGATTGCACATGCCCTTAAGAAACGTGAGCTTCAGCAAGTCCATGGCCACAGTTTGTATTCAGAAACCCGAAGACCATGTGTGCCCAGCTCGCTACAGAGCCTTCCGTGCCGACAGTGGACTGATCAGCTGGCACACACATCGCACACAGTCCCCTTGACTTGTATGCCATCGTCATTGACGACTGTCATAGCAGAACACATGAAAACTGGGGAAGAACAACAGGTGGAGAGACAGACGGCAGTGACTGAGGTGGGAGGTGCAGGGGAGCGGGATCTTCTGCATGGAAAAAAAAAAAAGGAAATCGCCGGGAGGGCAGACCTGAGGCGGGGCACCCCTCCCAGCCAGCCGGCACCGGCCAGTGTTTGGGGCCTCCGTTAAACAGTGTCAGGCACGGGTGTCAGAGTAAGAGTGACAGCGCCGCCTCGCGGCCCCCAAATTGACAAAGCGGCGACCGCTTACAAAGTCATTTAAAGTGTCAGTTGGGGCTCCCCGCGTTTCTTTTCCTTGCTAAGTATTCAATTATTAGGCACTCAAGGGAGAAAGGGCCTGTCCGGAATCCTCCTTGCAGCGCTCACAGGGAGCAGAGGGGGTTCAGGATACTGAGCAAGAACGAGACAGTTTAGAAGACGGGGTGGGTGGGTGGAGGATGCAAGGGAGATAGTTCGTGGAAGTCTGTGATTGACAGGACCTAATCGAAAGCGGTTCATTCGACTGGAACCGACTGAATAATTGACCACGAAGGTAAATTATTCACACGACAAAACAACACGGCCACGGTTTGAAGTTGGGCATGAAATTGAGATCGCTGTCCCCTGCAACACACTACAGACCACAGTTGTGACGGACCTGGGAGGTATTATTTGGTAAACCCATCGTGCAGTTCGAAGAAAGGATCAAACAATTTAGGGACTGAAGCCCAGCAGTGCACTGGTCTTGAGGGTTAGGGTATCGGAATGAATCGATCAGTAAACAAGTTTCGTCTCGTACGATCTAAGTAGCTTCGTTTTGCCTGAGCTCTTTAAAAGTTTTCAACATAGTCGAGCGACATTTAAATACTTGCTGAATATGTGTGTGTGTGTGTGTGTGTGTGTGTGTGTGTGTGTGTGTGTGTGTGTGAGAGGCTGTAAGAGTAACTCTCTACTGTGTATACATTTTGTATGTCTGTCTGTCTCTCTCTCTCTCTCTCTGAATATAAATACAACGAATCATTTCCATACGTAACGTGCTTAATCGAATGAATATACCTCTCCCCCCCCCCCCCCCCCCCCAAAAAAAAAAAAAAAAAAAAAAAAGGCAGCGTTGTTCACACTGAAGGAAAAACATTGTCTTTTCTAGAGTTGCTCTGTTCTTTGTGAGTTTACAGTTTCCCCTCTCTGTTTCAGTTATAAATGTGTACGATTGAGATTCCTCACCCTTTCCTGCTTTGTGACACAGATTACTTGCGCACGGTCTTTTTCAATGTCTCTCTCTCTCTCCTCTCATCTCTCTCTCTCTCTCTCTCTCTCTCTCTCTCTCTCTCACACACACACACACACACACACACACAGTGTGAAAAATACAATTTATTGTCTGAACACAATTATGACTGTACGGAATGTATACAAAACATTTTCACAAGGACATCAACCGAAAGATCCAAAAATATCTCGCCCCGCTTCGACCACCTCACCCTGTCCTCTTTCTCTCCCAGTCTTGGCAACGTACAACGAACTGTGTAGAGTATACGACTGCAAGGGCATAAAAGAACCACACACACACACAATGTAAATAACTGAGACATCCCCCCCCCCTCCCCCCCCCCTCTCCCCCCTCTCTTCTCTCTCTCTCTCTCTCTGTGAGAAGACACCACGGCCAAAGCAGCTTTTGTGAAAATATATGAGCCACCAAAGCCTGAAAGCTTGTCCCATTGAATCGGAGGGAGGTGGTATTCTTCCTCACCGTCTTACGGGAGATGAACAGCCTGCCTCTCTCTCCCCCCCCCCCCCCCCCCCCCCCCGTGCTCGGGCAGAAGGCATGAGCAGATCCACACCACCACCATCGCCGCGCTCTTCAAAGGCTAGAACCCACACCAAACCGGCCCACGTGAAACTTGAAAGCGTTTCTTTTCTGTTCACACGTCAGATAGAAGCTGCGTTGCATGTGGGCTAAATGGTGAGGGGAGAGAACCTCACAGAACCAGTTCCTCGGCCTCCCTAAAGAAAACGGGGGAAAAAAAAGTTTTTTTTTTGTCCTTAAAATTCCTACGATAACGCTAGAAGAGCTTTGACTTTCTCTGCCTAAACCCCCAACAGGGTGCAAGCTATTAGGAGGACAAAGCGTGAAGCCAAAAAACTCCAATGTTGAGGGAGAAAAGGGGAGGGAGAAGAAGGGGGGGGAGGGCTGGGGGGGGGGGGGGGGGGGGAGGAAGCTGAAAGGGAGATGGAGGGGAGGGGTGGTGGTTGGTGGTGGTTAAAGCTCCCGACTCGCTTTCCTTCCTTCTGCCTTCCATACCAGTCTTATCAAGGAGCAGTTAGAAGGAGAATGAAGTCCTTCCCCCGGGCCCAGCGTGAAGACAGGTCTCCAACCCAGCGCCGCGGACCATTACTGTTTAGGCCAAATACTCTTTTAACCTCCTACCTTTTCTTTTTCCCAGGCCAGTAGGAATCGTAGGACGGAATGGAGGTGGGGTGTGTGTGATGGTGGGTGGAAAGGGGTAGCAAGGGTGTTTTTTTTTTAGGGGGGGGGGGGAGGTGGGTTGAGGAGGGTTAATATGGTGGGAGAGTAAAAGAAGAGACTTTACTGTGTAGTTTCCTCTTCAAAGGGACGAAGCTTCGTTTACGATCAAAGCAGCAGACAGCATTCTTGTCGATGATGAAGATTTGTATCAGCTCCGACATCAAGCATAAAAAAAAAGAGGAGAAAAAAAAAAAACCAGCAGGGAGAGCCTCCGTCATAGAATCACTGCTTTCTCTTTTCTCTCCCTCTCCCCCTGCCACGTCCCCTGCCGCTTTCACAATGCCCGTCAAATTGCCTTCCCCTTGTTGTGGCGCTTTGAAGCGGGGCGGGCTCGCTTGGGGTGCCGGGGCGGGGGTCCCCCTCTCTCTGTGGAGCGGGGAGAGAAGAGAGGGGCTACTGGCAGGGCGGCAGCAGACCAGACCGCTCAGGAGACTTTCCTCCCGAAGAGGCCGAATCCCACCCTCGCCCCTCCTACCCCCTTTCACCCCCCCCCCCCCTCACCCCTCCTACCCCCTTTCATCCCCCCGCCCCCCCCCCCCCCCCCCCCCGTAAAGACAAAGACGGCGGCGAGTCGTGCAATCGCTTTCCGCTGTGCCAGAGCCTGATGTGTGGGGCAGCCCAGGCCTTCATTAGCAAAGGCAGCTTGCAGACCGCATGCCAGAAGACAACAAGGCAGCGGCTCCAACTACTCTTTCCCCTCCTCACTCTCCCGCCAACCGCTATTACCAACCACCCTTGCAAATCAAGCAGCGCCGCCGCCACCGCGAACAATTACCCATCAGCCCTGGCTGTACTAACCCACCATCAGCGGGCGATGAAAGGGCTGAAGACAATGGCGGATTTCCTTTCGTCACTCTCATTGCTGTGACGAAGACTTCTGGGAGAGGGGGGAAAGCAGAGGACCAGGCGATGAGATGGTGGGGATGTAAAAGATCTTGTTCTTTGCCCGGAACACTGGCTGGCGAGTCCTGCCCGTGTGATTTGCCCGGCTCAAGGATTCGTCAGCACTGAATCATCATCATCCCCCTGCAGCCCCCCCCCCCCCCCTCCCCCTCGGCTGGCCCAAGACAGTTGTGCCGGCCACCAACAAAGCGCAGGACAAAGAAAGGGGTCTGTTTGCCCAACTAGCTACACGCACGAAGCGCAGAACACAATGCGTCACATCTCGACATGTATTGCGCCCTTTCGTCAAATATAAATCATGTAAAAATAAAAATGTATTTAAGATATATTTTTTTCATGGCGATAGCCAATTCTCACATGTTATTTAATAAAGCCAAGCCGATCGCAGAGGGTGGTGTGGCACCATGGTTTCATGTCCAAATCGATTCTATGTATGCAGGCAAGTCGGATTAAAAAAGGAATCTTAATATGTCCCTCCATAAGGAATCTTAATAGTGTGTAATTCATAACATTGAATCTCATATTTATTATCGTTCAAGGTAAAAGAACCTAGAATTACTTTTTTTTAACCAGTGTACTGGTTAAAACGGTTTTTTGAACGTGTAAGTTTAAAACGATTTTTTGCGGGCAGCAACATTTTCTATGTCACGTCAGTCACAGTGGACTGAATTCCGGAAAGTTTCGTCCACTGAAATGATTAAAAAGGTGGGGCTTAAGTCGTGGCAAAAAACGAATTTTGTATGGAATTAATTCATCTAGGATAAGCCAGTGAAACGATTTAGGGACAGAAGAGACATGGCAGGGGTTTCCATTTCAATTTTCCCTTAAATTATGTCAAAGGCGTCTCGGGTCTTTTTTTTTCCCAAATGTATAATATCAGTCATGTTAAAGGGCCCTCAACTTGTTCTTTGTTCATTCCCGTTACTTTGCACACACTTCTCCCTTTCTCCCCTCCCTCCCAAACGGCATGGAGCCAGAGAACTTAACTACGGGTGAAAGGAACACAGGCTGTATGACACAAGGGGGGGGGGGGGGGGGGGGGGAATGTTTCCCCCTTTAAATGGAGAAGGCGACTCCTTTGCCTTGCACGCGATCACAATTTTTCAACGAACGCTTTTGTAATGTTATGGATAGTTCAGTTAGAGTGGGGTCCGTTAGGTTTTAGAGTGAGGGTCCGTTAGAGTCGAGTGTTCGAGATGTTAAACAATCTTGCGGGATTTCTACAGCCCAGTTTCAATCTGTACTGCACAAACTCTACAGCAAAACGCCACGATGCTCCGGGGCAGACAGCCACAGCGGCGGGTTGTCGGACAAGGCTGCCGCCCCCTCTTGCAGCACTGACGGGCGGTGGACGGGAGGTTGAAGCCCTGCCACAGTGGCTGCCCGATGGTCAGAGAATGGTCACCTTCATTTAGCTCGGCTCCCTCCCCCTCCCTCCTCTCCATTTGTTCCGCCTCTCAGGCTGCCCATACCGCCATTGTACGTCCTGCCCAGCTTCACTCTTCCCAAGGGAAGCAATCCTCCTTTGTCCGGTCTCTTCCGATTGTTATCCGGCCTGGAACTGTCCTTTTTCCCCACTCAACCGCCGGGGGAAGGCGGAGGAAGCCCCCTGCCCACTTCGGGCATCCCCGGGGCACAGCTGACCGGCTTGATCTCCCCCGTTGATAGAGAGGGGAGAAGTCTGGAGAATGTTATTGTCTTGACCAGAGGAACGATCAGCTTCCCGCCGGAGGTGTGGGATGAGGTACTGTCTTTCCTTCTTGCCCCTGCCTGCTGTGGGGATACAAATCAACGTCTGAGGTCTCTTGACAGCTCCTTGTGGGGGGGGGGGGGGGGGGGGGGGGGGGGGGGGGGGGGGGGGGGGGGGGGGGGGGGGGGGGGGGGGGGGGGCACCGGCAGCCACAATGAAATCCACGTTGGTCCTTGGTAAGAAACACGTGAGGAAGAAGTTGACGGGGATTGCTGGCACATCACCTTCTGTTTCGTGCTTTTTATTTGCCGCGCACTCGATAAACCGCTTCTCTTCCGACGGCAGTTCATCCACTCTTTCTTTATTTCTTTCCCTCTGTATCTTTACATCGGGGTTACTTTCCATTGCCAGTTACGCTTGAATTGATTTTCTTCACACAGAGAAGAGAGAGAGAGAGGGGGAGGGGGGGGGGGGGGACAAACAGACACAGAGAGACAAGACGGAGACATATTTTTATCAACACAATGGATTGAATTCAAACTTTAAAAAAAATTTGGGAATGGTGTTACAATTATCGACAGTAATCAATCATCGTCAATAGATTGTGTGGTGGGGTGTGGAGAGAGAGAGAGAGAGACGTGTGGCGGCGGGAAAAGAGGAAAGCACAAATGTGAAACTAGGGAGCTGAGGGGCAACCGACAGGGCTTTTGGGGGGGGGGGGGGGGGGGGGGGGGGGGGGGGGGGGGGGGGGGGAGGGGGGGGGGGGGGGGGGGTGGGGGGGGGGGGGGGGGAAAATGGAATAAAAGACAAAGAAAGACAGGCCAGGAGACAGATTAGCTACCCATAATCTCTTCAATCCCCCCACCCCCTCCACTCACTCTTTGCCACACTGGCAGCTCCAAACCCGTCCCTTGTTCTAACACCCCCCCCCCCCCCCCCACCACCCCCTCAAGGAAGGAGATACCCAGAGCAGATCGATGACAGAAGAAGATCGATGACAAAGGCAGGGAAGACCCCGACAAAGAAAGGGGACAAGACGTAGGGGGGTGCGGGGGGGGGGGGTGGGGGGGGGGGGGGGGGGGGCGGGCCGGGAAGACGGGGTGTGGTGTAGGGGGAAAGGGCGTGTAACAACGTTGCTGCCACCCTCCGACGAGGAGCTATAAGATCACTGCCAACGGTCCCCTGTACCCGTCCCCCCTCCCCCCCCCCCCCCCCCCCCCCCACCCTCCTTCTGCATCCTCCCTGCAAGCTGACGACATGGTACTGTCACGGGTCTTCTTTCGTCCCTCTGTATGCCCTGCCTTTCCCCTCCCTCTGTATGCCTGTGTCCCTGTCTGTCATCCCTCTGTATGCCTGCCTGCCTTTTCCGTCCCTTGTATGCCTGTGTCCCTGTCTTTCCGTCCCTCTGTATGCCGCCCGCCGCCCGGTCCCTCTGTATGCCTGCCTGCCTTTCCGTTTCCCCCTGTATGCCTGCCTGCCTTTCCGTCCCTTTGTATGCCTGTGTCCCCTTCTTTCCATCCCTCTGTATGCCTGCCTGCCTTTCCGTCCTCTGTATGCCTGCCTGCCTTTTTCCCTCCCTCTGTATCCTGCCTGCCTTTCCGTCCTTTGTATGCCTGTGTCCCTGTCTTTCCATCCCTCTGTATGCCGCCTGGCTTTCCATCCCTCTGTATGCCTGCCTGCCTTTCCCTCCCTCTGTATGCCTGCCCGCCTTTCCGTCCCTTTGTATGCCTGTGTCCCTGTCTTTCCGTCCCTCTGTATGCCCGCCTGCCTTTCCGTCCCTTTGTATGCCTGTGTCCCTGTCTTTTTTCCCTCCCTCTGTATGCTGCCTGCCTTTCCGTCCCTTTGTTTTGCCTGTGTCCCTGTCCCTTTTCCCTCCCTCTGTATGCTGCCTGCCTTTCCGTCCCTCCCGTATGCCTGCCTGCCTTTCCGTCCCTCTGTATGCCTGCCTGCCTTTTCCGTCCCTCTGTATGCCTGCCTGCCTTTCCGCCCCTTTGTATGCCTGTGTCCCTGTCTTTCCATCCCTTTTGTATGCCTATCCCCTTTCGCTTGGTGGTCTGTGGTTTGAGGAAGGTAGCGAAACCAAGGCAAAGCAGACAGCAGAATAAGCCGAGCGAGAACAGGCAAGGCACCGGAAAGCAAGGCACGGAATGCGGGAACGTAAGGACAGGCCCAAGCAACCCGGTGGGTAGATTACGGTAATAGGACATAAAGGGAGAGATTACAGAATAGGACATAAATGCATTCAAGTCGCAGCGCATTCAAGGTCACGAGCTGCAGCTGCATTCAAGTCGCGAGCTTTCATTATGTCGACTTTGCAGGAAAGTTAACAAATTAATAGAATTCTAGCGCAAGTATATAAACACAGGACAGAAAACAGAGGGAAAAAAAAGGCGAGCAAAGAAAAACAGGAGGCAAGGGAAGGTTACGGAAAACAATGTAAAGCATGACTAGGTAGTACAAGGCCAAAAAAAAAAAGCAAAAGGCAGGCAGGGCAGGGCAAGATCATCTTTTAACCCGATTGGGTGCGTTTGTCTGTCCGAATTCATCTCCAAATTTTGAGAAGTAGGAAGGTTGTGACAGGTGAGCCAAAGCAAGCGCGCGACTTGATGTTAAAAATCGCTTTACCTACTCATTGAGGTAACCTCAGTTTCGATTTCCTTTCCACGCTACTGCGCCCGTAATTCAGTTCGTGTTGAAGTCATCGGGATCGCAAGTTTTCTGGGGACCGTTATCGGGCGGACGTGGTGACGCGATCCGGAATGGGACGTCCACCCACGCTAGCTCCGTGACAGGGAAATTGTTTTAAGAAAGAGCTTTGTTCTGTGTGTGTCTTGGATCAGAACAGACACCCCGAGCAACACCTTCCAGCAGCAGGGATGGGTCTGCTCTAGTGGGTTGCCTCACTGCGACTTGATTTATTATTCCATGTGGGCTGCTGTGCAATGGTTGTGTTTGATGATGATGATCAAGCGTTTCGTGTTGTCCGAACCAGTGACCAAGGCACAGAGACCCGAAGACTGTTGTCCCCCTCCTGTTCTTCCCATTTAGTATGAACTATAATTCCCCTCGTCACAATTAATCGGAGCTATCTTCATTCACTCGCGTAACAGCCTAAGAGAGAGAGCGAGCGCGCGGTGATATATGTATTTTTTTCTTCTTCCTAAAATATCCCCTCACCTCATAACTTTTGTCTGTTATCAAAACTTTTGAAAGTCGATGATAAAACGACCCCCATTTCCCCCGCAATATGAAGTTTTAACATGTGCGGCTGCCTCTCATCAGCAACTCTCACGAGCCTTCCCCCCACCCTTCTCTATCCCCCTCCATCGGCGTCCTGGCTCCCTCTCGCCCCCTTCCCGATTTTTCTTTGAGTCAAAGAATTAATGATTTCACCATCTTGTGTGACAACCGACATTTTTCCATCGCAGGTCGGAATGGTGGCTAAAAAGGGAGAGAATCCGATGGCGGACAAGCCGAGGCCGCCGCACATCCGGGCTACCAGAAGTAACTCCATCATCAGACGTGTCGCCACTTCCGTTGGGATTATTTATGAACGGGCCTGTGCAGAGATAAAACCGGAAATTTATTTCTCCTTCCCACCGCTTTTCTTTACTGAAGTAGCAACAGATTAAACCAGCTTCCAAAGATCGAGCTGTAGCGAATCAGTCATCCGCGACGCCATTTGTAGATTTGTATGGGGAAAATGGCAGGGGAGGGGAGGGGAAGACACTCCTCCACCTGTCCGTTGCCTACTTCTCTTTAAATGTCCTCCCCCCTAGCCTATTCCTCCTGCTATCCCACTCTCAAAAGCTTTCTCACCCACACCGTTCCTCCTTCCTCCTAATCTTATCACCGCCTTCAAACAAATCGAGTCAAATGAATCATTTTCCCCTCCCACCCCCCCCCCCCCCCCCTTGACACGTAGCGAGAGTGTCGACATACAGAGAGAAATAAAAGGACTTGCATCTTTCGCAATTATTTCCAACCGTCCCGTTTGCCTTTTCCCTTACGCCTTTCTCTATCGTACCACCCTTTCAAGTACCCCACTCCCCCCCTTCCTCCCCACCTCCCCCCCCCCCCCCCGAACCCCCTCCGTCTCCCACCCCAACCTCAAAGCATGCACGTGGAGCGATTCAGCTGTTGTCCCGAATATCTATCTGATGCCCAGTGCACAAGAATCTGCAGAAGGCGAGCTGTGTTCTTCATTAACGCACGCACGCACGCACGCACGCGTGTGTGTGTGTGTGTGTGTGTGTGTGTGTGTGTGTGTGTGTGTGTGTGTGTGTGTGTGAGAGAGAGAGAGAGAGAGAGAGAGAGAGAGAGAGAGAGAGAGAGAGATTTTCATTTCATTTTTTGTATCTCTTGTATCTAGCCCAGATTGTGTTCCTGGGCGCCTCTCTTGTTTCTGACAAATTATGCACGCCCTGTTCAAAACTGCTCTTATCAGCGCAGATCATGTCGTTCAGCCTGCCATCTGTTGGCAATGTTTTTGCATCCCCCACCCCCTCCCTTCTCGTCCCACCCTCCGCCGTAGATCCCCCTTCCCCATCTGTCCTGTGGTCTGTCTCCCCCCCTCCTCTCGCTCTCTCGTATATATGCTCTCTTCCACCGGTGTGTGTGGTGTGTGTGGGTGTATTGTGTGTGGTGTGTGTGTGTGTGTGTGTTGTCTCTCTCTCTCTCTCTCTCACTCTTTCCCCCTCATCGCTCCCCTCCCTCTGCTCTCCGTCCGTGTCTTGTCTGTCAGTCCGTCTCTCTCTCTCTCTCTCCTCTCTCTCTCTCTCACTCTCTCTTACTAAGTCCGACAATGTCAGACTCGTTCCTATCAGCGGTTGGTATCTGGCACACAGAATCAAAAAGGTTGTTGACTTATCACCAACGGCTGCCAACTGGTTTTCCATCTTCCTCGTGCGCCCTCCTCCATAAACCTGGCTGTTATCTTCAGTACAATGTGTCCCTTGATCTCCACAGTGTCCGATCCTCCACGACAAAGGGAGGGATGCATAACTTAAACAACCCCGGTGTGTGTGGTGCGCGCGCGCGCGTGTGTGTATGTTGTGTTGGTGTATGTGGCGAGTGAGAGAGACGACGAGAACGAGTGTGGGCCCATGTGCGCGCTAAAAACCGATGGAGCTAGCAGCGACGAGCGAGAGAGAGAGAGCACAAATCCTATCAGCTACGACTTTAAAGTGGCATCCCCCCCCCCCCCCCTGTCTCCACCCCATTCCCCCACCCTCACACTTCTCCCCCCCCCCCCCCACCCCCCCCCCCCCCTCCGCTTTTTACCGTGATACCTCTTTCAAAAAGACCAGCGCATCGCCCATCATAGACGTCGAAGCCCATCATAGAACGACGACGATCCAGCGGCTTCAACACAACACTGAACTGATCACGAAGATCGGGCGGGATCGGCAACCGATCTTTCCGGACTCGGTAGACGCTCCCGAAGGCCACCCAGAGTGACCTGTGTGAACAATGATGCCTGACCTCCGCAACTCGTAGATAACGCTCCTCCCTAAAAGAAAGACTCAGTCCCCTCCCCTCCCCTCCATCATAAATCCCTGCCCAAGAACAGGCGGTGTGTTAGTGCAGATAGGCTAAATCAGCAATTCCACTGTCTCTAACCCCCCGTCCCCTTACACCCCCAACTCACTCCCGCCACACCTCCGGACCCCCCCCCCCACCCCGCCCCCCCCCACCCACCCTGTGCCATACATCATCGTGCTCCCGTTGTAAGGTTATGCAGACAACACTGTTTCTTCTCACCTGTCCTGTGGTTCAGAATCGACACCGTGAAATATTAATAAGCTACCCGGCATTTTGTGTGGCCGAGAGAGAGAGAGAGAGAAGAGAGAGAGAGAGAGAGAGAAAGCACAATCGAAGATCCCCTATCCTCTCGTCTTAAAAAGGTGTTGGGGGGGGGGGGGGATTTACGCAGAGCTTTGCACATACACATGTCAACTACCTGACGCCGCTTCCCAAGCCAAAGGGCTCAGATGTTGGAAGACGTGCTAAAATAGAGACTGAAAACCTGCCCCTGCTTATTAATATCTATCTACGAGAAGAGAAGAAGAGAAGAGAGAGAGAGAAGTAGTGTTGTGAAAATAAACGACGGAACTGTAGGGAAATAATCGTATGAATCATCCCGTCATGCCTTGAAAGACGACAAAAGTTTGTAGAGGAAATAAGAGAAAAGGAAAGGAACAGATGGAAGATGAAAAGGAGTGAAGTGTGAAAGAACAAAAAAGAAACATTGGAAACAGGAGCAACAAAGAACGAAAGAAATGGAAAAATCTAAACGCACAAACGCACACAACATTTTGTTCTGTTCTTTGGAAAGAACAAGAAGCAAGTAGAGCAACAGAAAGAGGAGGAGAAGGAGGGAGAGCAAATGAGAATGGGGGGGGGGGGGGGGGGGGGGGGGAGAATATATATACAGGTGGGGAATAAGATATAATGATGATAAAGAAGACAAGAAAACAAGGAGGATGTGAAATGACGGGGGGCCGGGGGAGGAGCCTTAGAGATAGAGGGAGGGGGAGGGGGGAGGAAAGTGCCATCAGCTCAAATCAGTCCCTCAGGACGAGATGTTCGTGTCAAAAACCGCTCCAGTTTCGTCCGGAAGAGATCCGCTCAGAGCCGCGCGGTTGCAGACTGGGAAAGGCGAAACAACCATGACGTAATAAGCGGAAGGAGATCTACATACAGTTCCCTCTCTCTGCCAGCGACTCTGCACAAGGTCATGCGGTTCTTCGAACAAGAATTTTAAAAGAGATAGACCTTCCGCACTGGAACAAATCCGGCAGACCTTTTCAACACGGTGTAGCGGTGAAAAGGGACGCCCATTTATAAATGAATTCTCCCAATTCCATCTCTAATCGATACAGTTCTCTTAAAAAAAAAAGGGCAAATTCTACCGTGGGTTTTTATACGTTGTTTTAATTGCTCTCCCTCTCCCTCAATAGTTTTCCTAAGCAAATCCAATACTCTACTAATAATGTACAGAAAAGAAATAAAATGAAAAAATATGGGCAGTTTTATTGGAAAGATTTCTTTTTTTTTGACTACATTTGTCCTGCTTTTATTGAAAAAAACACCTTGTCGGAGTACGTGGCAAACTTGTTTTGCAACTGATACTGGTAAAAACCGTTGTCCTCCTCTTAGTGAAGACGCTTCAGTCTTGCTCCAAACAGTTCGTAAATTTTGCCTATGATGGGCATTGTGCCTTATGTGGTGCAAACAGTACACATGGATTTCTGATAAGAGAGAAAAAAAAAGAAGAAGAGACGAGTCAAACAAAACTGAATAAAGAAAACATACAGTCAAACAAAACCACACACACACACACAACACACAGGGGGGCGATGCGAAGTTCCAAACCACAGGCCAAAAGGCAAGGTGAAACTGTCAGGCGGCGGTTAACCGAGGTCTAGAGTCACTGCAAGTAAAGCGGTAATAAACCCGCCAACGTGGAATTGCAGCATCTGGCGTGTAGATGACACCGGAGATAAACTTGTGCAATATACCAGAGAGAGCGAGCGCAACATTTTTCAGTATTGCTGTCCATGTCGCCTGCTCCAACAACCGAGCCAAAACTAATCCAAGGGTACAGACCTACAAGGAGGGTCACACTGGATCCCGCACCTTCACGGCGATCCGACAGAACTTGTCTTATCTCCCTTGCTGTTATTGATACAGGAGGAGGGGGGAGGGGGGGGGGGGGGTGGGGGGGGGTGCGGGGCAGAGGCATGGAAGGGTGGTTTTGGTTGTGGGCGATGAAGCGATACGAGTAACCTCCCCTTGTCAGTGCGCACCGATCCGGATCATCCCGCGCAATTAAAATTCCATGCTACTGTTGAAATCAGACTCCTGCAATGATGGCGCATTGTGCAGGGGGCGGGGGTGGGGGGCTTCAGTGCAAAGTATCGGGGGGGGGGGGGGGGGGGGTGGAAGTGTGTACCCAGCCGATCACAAGGGCCATAATCGGGGCTGTCATCCCATCAAAGTCAGTTCTTTCCGCTGTTGGTGTTGTTGGAAAGGAAAATGAACCTTTTTTTTTAACATGCAAAAGTTACTTAAAAACCTTTCTTCCGGAAGGGAAGAGTGAATATTTTAAGTGGTAAAGAATTAGGCACGTCAAAGGCCTATTTTCATTTTATTAAAATCTGCCCATTAGTAAACGAACAAACAAAACCTGTTTGAAAGGCTGTAAAATGAATCGATGATCTTATAAAAAGACAATGACCGTGTTCGGCAAAGGGGAGAAGAAAGGAAGAAAGATACAGCCACCAAAAAAGAAAAAAACGAACAAACGAACTTCGTATTTGCGGGGAAAAAGGGAAGGGGGGGGGAGAGAAGAAAGGAAGGGAGAAAGAAAATGAGGACAATCTGTTGTTCCCTCGGGCTGGTGCTTAATCCTGCCCCTGTTCAACAAACCCGGGCCTTTTCGAGGGGCTGAAAGTCGGCGGGGAGCCAAACCTCAAAAGACACCACTGTCTCGGCCTAAAAAAAGGAGCGGAAGGCGCGGAATATTCCCCGGGATCAAACGCCGTCATAAAGGGCCTCCCGTGATTTGAACCCCCCTCCCTCCCCCCCTCCCCCCCCCCTCCTCCGTCTTTTTTTCTTCCCGAAATAACCTCCCCCCCGTCCTACCTCTCTCATCCCACCCGGCCCCCCCTCTCTCTCTCTCTCTCTCCTCTCCCCCTCTCTCTCTCTCTCCTCCTCTCTCACTCTAGAGCTATCCCTCTCAACTTCTGTCTTGTGACATCCTTCATCTTGGTTGACGTTACTGTTTCTTTCCCCTTTCTCTCCACTTCTCGCATCATCCCAGCCCTCACCCCTCGCACATATTTTTTTACTCCAGGGTTCTTCGAGTGCGTTTGCTCTAGTTATGTGTATGCGTTTAGCATCTCTCTCTCCTTCTCTCTCTCTCTCTCCCTCTCTCCCCTCTCTCTCTCTCTCTCTCTCTCCTCTGTAAAAGGGGGGAGGGTGGAAGAGGATTTGATGGGTCCATACTGTGTAATACAAAAACTTTTCCTGATCCCCATTTATCTTTATGTACTGTTTCAAGTATTGTTATATGTTTAAAGAGGGGTGCATCCATCTCGGCCTATTTTGCAATTGGGGAACAATTTTCCTTTTCCCTCCCCCACCCTTATTGCCCATCCCCCCCCCCCCCCCCCCCCCCCCCCCCCCCCCCCCCTCCTCAACGACTTCTTCAGAATTTCACAGGCGGCTCCTGGCATACCCCTAACCTGGATAAAGACGCCGATAACTTCCCAAGTTACAACGTCTCCCAACTCAAAAAGGGCAGCGATAAATGACATCAAAGCCAACCCCCCTTCCCCCAACCAGGTAGGCAGGCCTGGTGGGGTAGGTCACGACAACCTTCGTTCCACCGACTACAGATCCTGCAAACGAACCAGACGGCTCTTGATCCGCCATCATCAGCCGCTATCGTCAGGACGAGAACCGTCATCGCCTCCCTGCCCACAGAGGCCCAACGACCAAAGCCCTTCACTCCCCGTGCCTCCCCCCCCCCCCCCCCCCCCCCCCCCCACTCTCCCCTGTCGCCACGCTCCTCGTCTGTGGCAGCGTTTAGGGTTCATGAGCCCACAACTGCTCGAACTAAAGAGGATCAACTGCCCCTGCATGAGTTATTCCCCTATTGTGCGGTAAAGTATTTGTGTTGTTGCTGGAAAATTCGCCTCGTACCATAGGCGTTCCGGCCCCGAAATGTTTTTTTTTCCAGCTGCTGAGACTAAACCCCCGAAATTGTTTTGTGGGTTCCTGATCCGTGATTATAACCCCCTTTCGGAGGAAACGGTAAAGCGTTCAGTAAACCCTGATATTCAGTGCATAACGAGCTGAAGCTTTTTCTAATTTTCTGGAAAACAGGCAAACTGTTTTCTTGGAGAATAACGACTATATCGATTTTCTATCAAACCCTTTCCTCGCGGAAAATACTGATAATAGCCGATTTCTCTATCACTTTTTTTTCCCCCATAGGACTTTAATATTCCACAATCCTAATCCTTCAAGAAAATTATGAATAGGGGGAAGGCGCACCTTAATATCGCCGTTACTTGAAGGGTAAGAGGATTTTTCTCGGGCTAGGGACTGATAACCGATTTTTCCCTATCACCACCGTTTCCTCGGGAAATAACTTGCCACGGTTTTTAACCTGTTCTGGAAAATCGCGTAATACTCGTGAAAGCAGGGAAAACGGTTACAACGGACGAATTAAGCTTTTCCTTCTCCCAAAGCCGTCCCTTTCTGGGGCTCGGCTCCCCCCCCCCCCCCCCCCCCCCCCCCCACTCCGGGGCCAGTTGAGGCAGCGCAACGGGCGCCGCCAGTAGATCCATCACCCCCACAGCAGTACAAGCCATACAGGAGGGGAGGAGGAAGGCCCGATGATAGGAATGGGGGGGGAGCTGGAGAACAAGACCGGATCCGACTTACGGTGGGTTTCCCTTCAATAGCAACCACCATCCTGGCAGTATCCAACCAACCGACTACTACACCCTCGTCCATCCAAGCAGCATCCAGTCTATATGGCCTTTCAGTATCAATGTGGCTGCGTGTTTCTCACATTCAAATGTTTTCCATTTATTCTCTTACATGTTTGTAAACAGGTGGCAAAAAGCTAACGAACATGAATAGGGGGAAAGAAGAACAAGACCCAGTGATATGAAGAACAAAGGCCCCCAGCCCTTACTTTATGTAAAAGACGGTACAGATGGAAAAAAGAACAACGGGATAAAAATTTGAAACGACCCCCCAAATGACAGATAACATCAGGAAACAACGATGAGCTCTACATGCCACTAAATGGGAAGTTTTGCTGAAACCACGGCATTTTTGAAGGATCTATGTTGTTAAAATATCAGGAATGAAGCCCCATTTTTCGTAAAATGACTTGTAATGACGTGGAAACAGGCGGGTCCCCTACTGTGGGGTGGTCTGGACTGCTGATGCGGCGAGTGTTCGCTCGGAACACGAGCACTTCGCTTGGATCTAGGGTGCGTGCCTGGTAATTAGAACAGGGCATGAGGAGGGTTCTGTCGTTAAGGATGACATATGTTGAGTGGGTGTGGTGTGGGTGTGTGTGTGTGGTGTGTGTGGGCGGCGGTGTTCTCTAGGGGCAGGAAAAAAGGAAAGCGGTCTGGATTTCGACCTGGGTCCGGCTGGTAGAGAGTGAACGGCAGAGACGCCCGAGAGAGAGAGAGAGAGAGGGGGGGGGGGGTGGGGGGGAACAAAATTAAATACGGTTGTTCGCTCCGTCATTAGACATGTCAAACCAAGAAAAAGAAAAAAAACATACGTTTTTCAAAAGGTTTTCGTGGAATTAATGGCCATCTGTACACAAAGAAACTTTCAAAGAAAAAATCAACGTGTTTGTCTACGCAACCATTCAGCGTTCGTGCATATAACATGTAGATACAGTTTCGGATTAACGACATATTTCCCGATTGTGTACGGCTATACATTTGGCCAGGAAAACGGCAATCACAAGTAACAATTTCGTATGCCATTGACGGAATATCACTGCTTGCTCTCCTCTGTGAGACGGCAAACAGAGAGAGAGAGAGAGAGAGAGAGGGTTCATATAAATCAAAATATAAGAAAATTATTATGACTGCGTCTTTGAAATCGACAAGCTGCCACACGTAAGCCACCCACGACATATCAACAACACACTCAGCTAAAATAAATACCAACCCGCCTCTACCCATCTTCCTGCCACCCACCCGCTCATACACCCCCCCCCCCCCCTCCCACCCCCCACTTCCCCAGTAATACCAACCCCCTCTCCCATCTCCTCCACCCACCCGCCTCCCATACACCCCCCCCCCCCCCCCCCCGCCATCCGCCATCTTCTCCCAGTAGAATGAAGACGCCTGTAGTGGTAGTAAGCAGCATCTCCAATACTAACGAGTCCACAGGCAGCCCACATTACGATGGGAGTGTGACGGGGGGTGGTGAAAGGGGAAAAGGGGAAGGGGGGGGTGGGTGGGGGTGCAAAGGACATGGCGCGGGCCGCCAGTGCCAGCCGTTTGAGGGAAATGGAGGGGTGGGGTGGGTGGGGGGGGGGGGGGGGGGGGGGGGGGGGGTGGGGGGGGGGGGGGGGGGGGGGGGGGGGGGGGGGGGGGGGGAAGGAGATGGTAAGAGGGTGGGGATGGAAAAGGCAGAGGCGTCGGGAAGATATAATAAGTATGGATGCATGTGAGTGGGGATGTTGTGTGTGCGTTGTATATATGAGAGAGATTAGAAAAGCAGCGCCCAAATCCAAAGTGCAGTTAACATGGCGCCGCCGGAACCGGAAGCTGAGCGATATATATCCGTTGTAAACGCTCGACAGGTAGTCTGAAAGGCAATCTCACAAGTCCGTCGTAAAATTGTCCACATGAAAGATGTTTCTTTCAAACTACACCATGACTGGCTTTCACTGCTGCTTCTCTTAAAAAAAGAAAAGAAAAAGAAAAGAACGGTGGGATGGATGAGAGAGAGAGAGAGAGAGAGAGAGAGAGAGAGAGAGAGAGAGAGAGAGAGAGAGAGCATATTGGAAGACAAACTAGCTTATGTATGAAAACAAACTGATAGGTCAAACCGGCTACCATTCAAAACACACAACTGCCAATTTAATAACGCACTCTAGAATTGCCACACCTGAATAAATAGTCGGGGATATGGATATATACGTTGAAGGAAAAAAATGATGAAAATGGGAGGGATAGCATTGCATGTCATGAAAGATGTGAGCTCTTATCCAACGACTGCTTGGTTCTATTTACTATTCATCCCCCCCCCCTCCCCCCAGGACATCTTTAATCTGTCATTCTCAGGTTTGTAACTATTTTGGTAAAAGCGCTTGCAGCTAGCCATTGGTTGAAAAAACCGCAAATGTACAAACCTCACGAGAGAACTATCCTATAGCATAAAAACTTCCACTTTAACACAAATTCTCTATTACTTTAATGAACAGCTTCCACCCTGTAGAATCGCTTCGTGATTAACATTAACAACTTGATGAACGACTTCACTGTCAAAGTGAACTCTCTCTCTACTCTCTTCCCCCCCCCCCCCCCCCCCCCCCCCCCCCCCCCCGTCCGTAAGAACAATTTCACTCTTAACCCGGCTGAACATTTTCTCAATTACCTTGATAACAACATTCCGATTATCCTAATGGAAAAAAAAAAAACTCTCATAAAGAACGCTTCAGTTTCGCCCTGGTGACCACACATTTCTTTGTAATCAAACGACATTTAAAACTATGCGGTGATTAACAACTTTTCTCTACTGAACAACTCATTTCATTCTGTCAACAATAACGTCACTTTCAGCCTAATAAACGGCAGCTTCATTATACAGTAACGAACAGCAACTTCACTGCACCTTAGAGGACAGTGAAAACTGTTACCGAGTAAATCATATCCATAATATTGCAACAAAATTTTGATTTCAAACATGCAAAATGGCGTCGGACGATGTATTTTCCACAGAATCTCCGATCAAATGGAACATGTCTGAAAAAGGTCTTCCACGAGTTGGCTGAAAGTGCTTACATCTGACGTCATGCAAATCGACGTTAGAAACATGTTTCAAAGTGCCATATCACATAAACTACACATGGAGCCTCCTTACTTTGTAAAAGGAGTGAGAGAGTGTGTGTGTGGGGGGGTGGGGGGGGGGGGGGGGGGATCAACAGACGGTAATCTCTTGTTCTGTAGCACAGAGACACTGAAACTTCTGTTAGCTGTACAAACAGCCCAGATGCTATTCTGCAACGAGACAGTTTCTCGCAAAACGCTGACAAAATTAACATTATCAACTCCGACACTGACTTTGACAGTAACGCTGACCTTTCAAAAGGAACGCACAGCGCAATGTCTGCTAGTGAAAGGCATTGAATTACGCCACCTCTATCGCCTGGTCAGGTAATGTTGCTTATAGCCCAGCCGACCGCAAAGGGCCATATCAGGGCTGTCGCCGCGTTGAAGTAAACCCAGATCATTCACACAACCCTTTAAAACACACCCAGTACCTACCGGTCGATGCACTTGTCCTCGAGCACAACACTGCCCTTGAGCAACTTTCTGCAGTTGGAAAGGATACGAAATAAAGCATTGCAGCAACGAGACACGGGTTCAACAAAGTACACGTCAACCAAGACCATGGATCAACTCGCTGAATGTTTGTCCGAGAAAGACACGGCAGGTGAAGGCATACCTCGTCAGACCAAATGAAAAAAAAATCGACAAAAGAGAGGACATCGTGAGACACACAGACGATTCAATCACGTGAGAGACATCCGGCTAGCGATACACAATGACGCATAATGGGCCCAACAATCCAGGAAGCGGGATGCGTACAATCCAACCTCACAATTTCCACGCTAACAATGGAGATGGAAACGAGTGACGCAAGTGCTCCAATGGCTGACGTCCTAACAGAAGCTTGAAAACCAACACGTCATGGTACCGACGGACTCGGGGGACCCAGGAATGGGAAGTCCGGGTGGGCATGGAGCGGCGTGTAGCCTCCAGATGGGAAAAACTCACATGGACGTACCATCCCGGACATACAGCCGTCAAGGGACACAAGCGAGCAAACACTAGCCGGCAATGGAACCATACCAAACGAACGTGTAGGATTAAAACTGGGCTTGATGAGATGCCAAGGGAAAACTTGAAGGACCACCTCAAAGGGCAAGACCGAGGCCACCGCACCGCTGACAGTTTTACAGAACCGAACACCGAGAGAGGGAGTGGCCGCACATCAAAACTAAAAGAAAGAGCAAGAGTTATCAATCAATCAATCAATCGCGAACGCGCGCGCGCGCACACACACACACTTCAAGACCGGAAACGGTCAAAACTTCTGGATAAATAGCAGATGCAAGTGTTGGACTGAACATGTATGTCAGCTGAAATCGGAGAGAGAGAGAGAGAGAGTGTGAGTGAGTGAGTGAGTGTGTGTGTGTGTGTGTGTGTGCGCCCCGCACTTGAACTACGACACACTGAGAGAGAGAGAGAGAGAGAGAGAGGAGCCTCTCGGTGCAGAGACGAGTTCTGTACATGCGAGGTGGCAAGAATTCTCGCCTGCTTGGCTAGTGTTAGCGTTTCATAGTATACTCTAGCTGCGAGCTCTCTTGCGCGCGCGACAAAATCGCCAACAGCTGTTACGTCCTTGATTGGTGCACGAAAAACTGTAGCGTTCTCCGATTGGTGCAGAAAACGAGCTAGACGCCGACCCTTGACAAAAAGGAAGAACTTGAAGATGCAGTTTAAATGTCTCGCGTCCATTTCTTAGCCGCCCCTCACACACATTTCTCGCCGCTTAGGGAAGCTACCGCCTCGCGAGTTCTCGCGTTTATGAAACTCGCCTCAGATCTTACATCTATGGTCTGTCATGCCTATACGTTATATTCACACTTCACCTATAATATAAACCACATCGATCTTTAAACGGATATCTAAAGCCATATCTACATTCGACCTTCATGATCGGCCATGTCTGTATTTGACTTCGAGAACACGCCATGATTACATCTGAAATATAAGCCATGTCTATTCTGTTGTATTTAGTTGCATTAG
Organism: Conus ventricosus; assembly: GCA_018398815.1. Classification (NCBI taxonomy): domain Eukaryota; kingdom Metazoa; phylum Mollusca; class Gastropoda; order Neogastropoda; family Conidae; genus Conus; species Conus ventricosus. Next base: position 21,401,683 of record CM031614.1, on the reverse strand, counting down.
ACCTATAAAATGTGACCTACGAAATGAGTCGTGTATATATCTCCAACCTGTGAGTAAGAGCAGTGCCTCAATTTCGCCACTATGCCACGCATGTATCTATATACTGAAGAAGGCAATTTAAGCCGAAATGAGGGGGGGGGGGGGGGGGGGGGATTTTTAGTCTTGTTTGGATTTTTATCTACACACACACACACGCACACACTGTCTCTCTCTCTCTCTACACACACACAAACACACACACACACACACACACACACACACACACACACACATGTACACAAATCGTGCTTCTGAACAATTACATGACCTATGCGCAGATTCTAGTTTAAATCTGATTTCTCCAAAATCAGTAATTGACAATCGAACATACAGGCCTACACCAAGCACCTGACTGACGCATAGAGCAAACTCACACCTCCCCCCCCCCCCCTAACACCTTACCTGGATAGGCCGAGGGCGTGGTCAGCGCACAGGGGTCCATCACCACACACATCATTCTGACCAGTCGGCCACCAGGAACTAGTCCCAACTGCTGGTCCCCAAAAGGTCGCTGCTGGGTATCTCGGTTAGACGAACCAACTCCCTGATAAAGATCGTTCTGCTTACAGTGCCTGGAGTCTTGTAAAAGTTTGAGCAGTTGATTTATTCCATGTTTCTGCCAGTCACAGACGATCCGTTATAGTCTCCGCAGTAAAGAAAGAAAACTTGTCAGGAGCTTTCGGGTTATCCCCCACGAGACAGATCAAAGTGAACAGAACATGAGCGGGTCAAAAGCCTGGGTGTGTGTGTACTGACAGCTGGTCAGCGCTCGACGTAAGCCTACACGTACAACTTCCACAGAGTGACCACTCTTCCTGGACACTCCTGCAGTCGTCAGGTCAAGCACTCGCTGGTGAAAAAAGGCCACTGTCAATTAGGCCTAATACAGCGCCTGACTCGGACAGGGCCGGTTTCACTTGGGTTGGTTGGCCGCGTCGCACGCGGCAAAGACGGGCGGTAAGCTAGTGCCGATAGGCGAAGAGGACGAAGACATAGCCCCCCATCAACAACAACAAAGGCCGCCTATTGGAGGACTCTGCCCCCCAGCCCGCCAAACCCCACCCCCTTTTCTTTGCCAGCGGTCGACGACGACGGAACAATGGGTCTCTCAGTGGTGTGTGAGTGTGTGTTGTGTGATCGCATCTTGCAGCTCTCCACTCCACACTGTTGCTCAGTCTCTACTTTCGCTCGCTGTAGTAGAAGAACCCACCGTTGTTCGCTCCCTCCCTCCTTCCTCTCCCTTCCCCTCCTCCTTCTCCCCGCCTCTGGCTTTGTTTGCAGTGATCAGCGATCAACGGGCACATGCCACCGTGGGCAGGCCACGCTCTGTGGCCGCCACTCCAGTGCCGCGGAAGCTCAACTCGGTGGCGGGGTCATTAATTTGTAATGTTGTCTCTGTGGCAGTGAAGAAGGCGTGGGCGGAAAACGGCAACGACAGGGATTCAGTGAAATGCGTTATGAGCTGCCATTGGTCCAGCTTTCACTACACTGCACTATCAACTGAACCCTCCAGCCCACTTCACAACCCGCACGTTCAAGTCCACCTGGAGGGCCGGGGGACTGGGGGCGGGGGAGGGCGACGGAAGGAGTGGTTTGTCCCCCCATCTTCTCCCACCACACCTTATCCCTTCCCCCCACATCCCGCTCCCCTTACGCCACTCCCCCGCCTCATTCTTCCTCCCGCTCTTCACTTTTCATGTTTACAAGTTCTACCACTAAGGATCAATGGATAGAACAGCCGGAATTTTTTCATCACACACACACACTCACTTAATAACGTAGGCCCAAATGACTATTTCAGATAGTGAAAAACATCGCCATGTTGGTAACTGCGTTTTATTCTTACAAAGGTAGACTCTGTGTGTGTGTTGTGAGTGGTGTGATGAATGAAAAAATTCAAAACACGGCGAGCCACGTGTTAGTTTGGGAGTAAAGTTACGAAGCCCTTTACGGTTTCCATGTCCACAGACAAAACAACTAATCCAACTACTACTGAACTGTTCACAGCACTGTTAGGTACAACAGCGTGAGATGCCAATCTCTTTGTTAATCACAACGTCCAAGGGCGCCCACAGCGTACAACAGCTATGCGGACATCACAGTACATAACTGGAAAGGCGCTGGACAGAGCGCCGACCCAAGTCAAACCAGGGACCGTACAGCTGTACGGTCCCTGGTCAAACCAATGTTTTCAAACGCCAAGGGAAACAATCGCTGGTACGGACTGACGGAGTTAAGTTCATGACTAACTTGCTCGGAAGGCGAAATAATGACTCGCCCATGACTTCAAACGAATGCTGCTTCGATCTTCGTCTGTCGCAAATGCCAACACAACAAGCACACGGAACAAAGAAGATAAGCTGACGACTGTAGAATTGGAAAAAAAAAATATCAATATTTGTTTGAATGGCATAGTAAAACAGAACACACAGACGAACACGATCAACAACAACAACAGCAGGTAGGCTGGGTGTGACAAACATGAAATGAGGCAGGTAACGGTAAACAGAACGAGTCAGTCAGGTAACTCTGCCCCCATGACGAGATAACCACGTGCCCATCACTCCAAACCAATGCTGCTTTTGACACCAAAACTGCCTGGCACAAAATACCCACGCAAACAACACAGAACAAACGAGGAATCCACGAATGCGATGTCTTGTAGGTGTAGCACACTTGGCAGTTTGTTGATCATGCTGTCGTACTCATGTGGCTCACCACGCTGCCTGTTTGATCATGTTACACTGTGCATGTGTTATTCTTGTTCGTGTTGTACATTGATGTGCTTGTTGATGGTACTGCCAGGTACACGTATAATTTTCATGCTTGTTGATCTTGCATGTGTTACTCTTCTGTGGCTCGCAAAACTGCTCGTTAGTTGATCTTACCGATCTGTGCATGTATTAGTCTCGTTTGTGTTGCACATCGTTATACTTGTTGATCTTAGCGTCATGCGCACTTTCTTTTTTAATTCTTGTCTATGCAGCACACAAAACTGCTTGTAAATCTTGCTGCATCGTGTATGTATTATTCATTGTGTTGTGGCTCACAAACATGTGGACTAATCGCACTGCTTGCAATACTAATTAAAAGATTCGTTTACAGACAAAAAGCCTTTAGGGCTTTATTAAGTATTTCTTGTTGCCCCGTCTCATTTACTCTTGTAACATTTGTGACAATGTTGAAATAAAATACTGTTTAAACCAAAAAGCCTTTGAGGTTCTGTGCCTTCATTTGACGATTGTAGCCGAGGTTGCTCTCGCGACCATCGCCTGACCCTGCCCTTCCCAGTGCACGCACCGATGTCAGCAACACTTCAGTGGTCAAGGTGGTGATTTCAACATTGATAGTTGCGTATATACCGCTCTCTCTCTTTTCTTAAATTTTACATTAACATTTCAATGGTGAAAGTTTCGGTTTCGGTGTCTTCAATCACTTATGTATGGTTTGCCGGAATTACAACCATCCATCTCGCCAAACCCATTTCTCTCCATTTCAATGGTAATTGTGTTGGTTTGAATACCTTGAATTACTAATGCTGGGTCTGACGGGATTATGTAACCAACCCCCCTCCCCACCCCACCCCACCCCGGTCAATTATCATAATGGACAAAAGAAAAGTGTGTTCGACATGAACCGACCGTGTCAGGACGGTTGCACCGCCCCTTTCAAACCTTTGGCCTGGGCTCTCCGGATCTCCTTCGTTTCAACCTGTTAGGATCTGCACCCAACTGGGAGTGAAACGTAGGAACCTTGCCCTCCTGAGTTAATCCGACTCGTGAGTACAGCTTGACGCTAACTCGGAGACAAGAGTCTGAAGTTATCAATGTGTGTACCACACAAACAATGCACTTGCTCTTTGCTTCACCAGATATGAACGACTCCGAGAGGAAAAGGGCGAAGAGGGAGCGGCGAAGGAAGGAGGGGTACGGGGGAATGAGGGGAGAGAGGGAGAGAGAGGGGGGGGTAGCGGTGGGTATACCAAGGAGAGAAAAAAGAGGGGAGAGAATCGGGCAGACTCTGGCATCAAAAGAGCTAGAACAAAGCGAAAGAGAGAGACTAATCATGACGTCAAAGAAACCCGATGCACATAACAGCGTCAGCTTCAGCAGCGAGTGAGAACACTGTTTTTCTTATACTGGCTGCCTGGACACAACGAGCCATTGTTTCCCCTTACACCATTAAAGGCGGCAGGCAGGGAAGGAAGGAAGGGGGGAGGGAGGGCGAGATGACTGGAAGAATGGTGTGAAGAAGGCGGCGGAATAAGAGGGTGGTGGTGGGAGTTAGTTACCCAGGGACTTTGGTCCATGTTCAGAAGAAGGGCCCTGACCCGACACGTCAGTCTGATTCGCCTGATCTTTTTTTTTTTTTATTTATTTTATTTTATGTTTGGTGGTGGGGTGGGGGGCAGCACTACACACTACAAAGCGACTAACCCTTGTGTTTCCCTCGAAGGATGTCCTAAAACACGGATCGCCACCAACCGCGCCAAGTAAGCTGTCTCTACAGGGGGAGGGGAAGCGTGGAGGGCGTTCCTTCCATGATCCTCTGGCCTTCGGGAGCAGGCGTTACGATTTTCGTCCAGATGGAGGTCAGTATTTGCCGTCAACGCAGGCTGTTCTTAGGCCAGCTGACTACTGCCTAAGGCTGCTGTCATCTCTAGGAACTCTCTCAAAATATGTAAGGTATTTCAAACATCGAAAGGCAAGCTGATGAAACGGGGGGTGGGGGGGGGGGGGGGGGGGGGGGGGGGGGGGGGGGGGGGATGGGAACGAACAAGATGGTTAGCAGAGTTGCACCAAGGATCGGAGACACTCTAAATATAGACAGAAAAACACAGCAGTCGCTGGATTAACTCTGAAGAAACCCTCTGTCGATATCAAGATTGGGCTCCAGGAAGTAGTCTCCCATCGACTAGAGAGAAGTTCCCCCCCCCCTCCCCCAGTGATTCAACAGCGTGTGAAGAGGGACGGATATGGACAGTGGGGAAAGAAAACAGCCCAACATCTTAACTACTGTTGCTGTGACGACTTGCTACTCTACTGTTACAACTTGGCTACTGTTACTGTCACAACTTGGCTGCTGTTACTGTCACAACTTGGCTACTGTACTGTTACAACTTCGCTACTGTTACTGCCACAATTTGTCTACTGTTACTGCGCAACTAGGCTCCTGTGACAACTTGGCTACTATTACTGTCACAACTTGGCTGCTGTTACTGTCACAACAATTTGGCTACTATTACTGTCACAACAATTTGGCCTCTATTACTGTCACAACAACTTAGCTACATTTGCTGTCACAACTTGGCTGCTGTTACTGTCACAACAACTTTGCCGCTGTTACTGTCACGACGTGGCTACTGTCACAATACCTTGATACCCGATAACGGTCATAAAAACCATGACCATTACTGTCACAACTTTCATATAACCATTACTGTCGGAAAAACTCGAAAACTATAACCGCTGAAACAACTAGTTAACCACGATTGGTACGGCTTGGTAACGGTAAAGACCGCAGCGGAAACTCCTCCTCATCCCAGAATCCTTCATTCCCGGAAGCGCGTTAGACAATGGCTCCTGTCTTCTGGCAGAAACACAACGGAACAATGCAGCCACAACGAGAATGAGACCTTGTATCCCACACTTGACGAGGGAAGGGGGGGGGGGGGGGAGGACGAGGGAAGGAGAGAGAGAGAGAGGCAGGGGAGGCGACTGGAATGGAGGGCTTAGGGGTGAGGAGAGAGTTGTTCTGGAGAGTGGGGCGGAGGGGGGGGGGGGGGGGGGGGGGGGGCGCAAAAAGACGGAGACAGAGGGGTGGGGGAGGGGAGTAGAAAGTAACCGAATAGCAACCAAGTACAGACCATAACACGCACATAAAGCGCTCCCTTCCCCCCCCCCCCCCCCCCCCCCCCCCCCACCACACACAACGCACCCAAGCTCAGACGAGCGAAGTTCAAGCACTCCCTTACACCTCCACCCCTACCCCCACCTCACACACCCTCTTCCTCCCACCCCCCAACCCCCACCCCCCTCACCCAGCAGTCCCGAATCGGACCAGCGCGCTTCAAGAGGGCCGGGAGCCGAGAGAAGGAACGTGGCAACGCTCGATAGCTTCATCAGTCCCAGCACGACAGACAGACAGTCCAGGGCCAACAGGCCTAGCTTGCTGTACACAACGACAACGGCCACGACACGACGACGAAGACGACGACGGCGGCGGCGGCAACAAAAGGGCCCCAGCCCTCACACCATAACACAGACATCCTATTGTCTCCACGGCCGGCGCGGACAATGCCCTCTCTGGGACGTGTAAAGGGCCCCCTATTGTAGTCTTGTCTCCTCAGCGACCCCACAACAACAAGGCCGTGTTGTGTACGCCTGTCCCAACCAGGCGCAGAGAGAGAGAGAGAGCCGGCCACTCCTCGCTAGGAGCAGGGTCCGGTGGAGTGGGGGTGGGCGGGTTAAGGGGCGAGGATGGGAGTTGGTGGTGTTCCGAAGTTTTCCGAAACTTACGTTGGAGTGCCAGCTACACAGTGATACAATAGTCACCTCGCTCTTGATGACCATAACACAAGGAGCGAGAAGCAGTGCTGACAAGGCAGCACCACAACAGGCAATATTCCACAAGTCGGCGCAGTGCAGTGAGCGGGTTCGTTCTTTTTTTTTGTACGTTCGTCAGGGTTGAATATCATCATTCGCGTTCACACACGGAACCTCGATTAATAATCTCACGTGAGGACTTCTAGGGCGGGAAATGGAGTCGGAACCAACATTAACCTTGAGGGAAAAAAAATCCCCCTGTACCTAATACCTAAAAGGTCCGGTAGAGATTTAAACCTGAAACCCCCAGGATCACCAGAATTATGTGTCCGGTGCTTTACAAAACTGTGCTACTCCGGCACCGGAATACACTGCAACCTTTTAGTGATGTAAAATCGACATTTATTATTCCATATCTTATACTTCCGATTTTTTTTATTTTTTATTTTTTTGGGGGGGGGGGGGGGGGGGGGGGGGGGCTGATATCCTATTACAACAAAACACACACACACACGTATGGGAAGTAATTTCTTTAGTCCTTTCCAAGCATTATCTCCCCTGGTGACAAAGAGCCGAACCAGGATCTGTTCGACGTGGGCAGTGGTCTTGCGATCTCCCTAGTACCCTTTCTATAGTTTTCTGATTTATTCCGATTAATTCCTGAAGTCATGAGGCGCGGGCGCGACACACAAAAACGCGCACGCGCACACACACACACACACACACCACACACACACACACACACCAGCATCTGTCAATTGATAAGCGGTGTGGGGGGGGGGGGGGGGGGGGGGGGACGAAAACAAAACAAAAATAACAACAAAAAGATGAAGAGACCATCAATCAGTTCACTGTACGATTTTTTTGTTTCACTTTTTGCTAGCTTCTTGAATAATTGCTTATCGATCAAAACATTTGTTTCCTCTTCTGATTTATCTTTATTTTATGTTATTTTTACTCTTGATCGGTGGTGGGTTGTTTTTTTTCCCCACCAATTTTCTTTCTCTGGAAGATGACGAACGTAAAACCAACCACCATTCAAAATTCCTCCACCACTCCGTTTAACGGATATAATATATTATCGTCTTTTGCTACCTTCAGTTTTCCATAGTTTTCTGGCTCTGCACTGGCTGCAGGGTTTGCCGTGTGTGTAACGCTTGGCTGCGCCTGTGATGGACTTGCGCAGAGCTTCTGATCACTGCGCTGTGTCATAACTGATCAGGAGAGCTGCCGTCGCCCTGTATTGTTTTTGTTCTACGACGGAGGGATGAAACTGGAGAGGACAGCGGAGGCTGGGGAAGGCAGAAGAGAGAGAGAGTACACACAGAAGATAGACATTGTGTGAGTAGAGAAGAAGAGAGAGAGAGAGAGAGAGAGAGGAGAGAGAGAGAGAGAGAAGCATGCAGGCACACAGGCAGGCAGACTGACTGACTGGGAGACAGAGAGTGACACACAGGGAGACAGAGACGGTGAGAGAAAAGACGACGGAGAAACGGACAGTTTAAAAGAAACAAACGGACACTGCATTGAAAAGTACATAAGAAACGAATGCCTTACCGGTCGGCCTCATCTTTATCTCGCCGCAACGCAACAAAGTGGACAACACAACACGACTAACAGAGTGGAAGGCATTGCTGTCTGTATGAAGAAGTCACAGGACGATCGTGCTTGGAATTCCCCGCGTACCCTCAAGCACTGTGTGCATGGTCAAGTGATATACAAGTGTCCCCAATCACTTGTCAATGAGCGGCTCACCAGACTCTTGTGGATTCTGTTCACACAAGACAGGCAACCCCCATTTTAAATCCGTAGCGATTCCCCTATCTCTCCAAAGAAAGCGACTCCTTTAAGAACTGCACTTTCTCATCCATGACCCGGGTTTCCCAACTATGATACATAAAAGCTTAGTATACAGCCGTCAAGACGTTTATCTTATCATTTTCTCTTATCCGGGGTTCCAGGCGAAGCCATCTTTCCAACGAGTGACATTCACTCGCAAGATAAACGCAGCACGACGTGAAACAGTCGAGCCGGGTTACATCCAATTCGGTTATATCCCGAAATCCTCTTCAGCCAAAGCCTATTTTGTGTGACAGGTTCTAGTTGTATGAGGAAACTGAATACCCTGGACCGATTTCGTAACAGAGTTTTAAAATGCAGAGATGCTGGCATGAATCAGACTATAGGTCTGATAAGTCGACCTATACGTCGATCAACCATTCTATACATAACGTCTGTAGTTATTCACTGTAAGTAACAAATTGGCCAAAGCTTCGACTAAGTAGTCTGCACAGTGTATGTATAGCAGCTGACAACAGGTTTACATAAATCGGTCAATGCATTAATCAACAGATCTTTGCAGAACACGTCTTGTTGCTGCTCGGACAGAAATTTAGCAACTTTCAGAAACACTGAAAACGATAATAATGCCATTTTCAGTAGTATGCTCATTGCTACCAGTTTCTTCCTTCCATTATCATTACTGAACTGAAAAACTGTCGTGACTACCCGAAATAGGAGATAACGAACTTCATATAGCTAAGACTCGAGAAGCACAATGGAGAAAATAAAAAGCAAGGCTAAAAATACTTCCCGGCTGAAGCGGCATCACGACTTCGCTAACTGCACCAGTCGCTGAACTAACAAGTCGCCGAACTGATAATGACCCGAGCTGTCCAAAGAACAGAGGAGCTGACGACTCGCCCTGCAGGCTTCCCTTTGTGGGTTTTACTCCTTCACGTCAAATGCTCCCCCCTCTCTCTCTTTGCGCTTCTCTCGTCATATGCCCTTCTCTCTCTCGCCATCGTCCCGCCTCCCCCTCCCTCTTTGAGTGTCTACACAGTGAAGGTAATGAGGAAAGAGAGAACAACGACCAACTCCTTGTGTATGCGTCTTGATTTGCAGCAAAACAATGCAACCTGTGTTGTATCTTCAGTACAATGGGTGCTGCTTTTCCTTCCTTCTTTGGAAACGTCGCGCTTGAAGCCTTTTGTGTGTGTGTGTGTTTTCTCGTCCACTAATCAGGGTGTCCCCGAATCCGTCCAGTCAGCTGTCGGCATAGGCCTCTCAAACAATGTTCTCCACCACCACCATACCCATCCCGCCTCTCTCACCATTACCTTCCGTCCTTCCGTTACAGTTTGAGACCATGCCCCATTCCTCCTTCTTTCTCGTTACATTTTGCCCCCCCCCCCCCCCCCCCCCCCCCCCCCCCCCCCTTTCCCCATTCTCACCCCGCCGTATCCTTTTTTTTCCTGTTACATTTTTGTTCCACGTATTTTCCCTTCTCTCTTTGCGCATTCTCGCTTCCTTCTCTCTTACACTTCTCCTCCAGCCTAAAATGATGAATCTTCTGTCTTCCTACCCCTCCTTCTCTCCTCTCCCCCCCCCCCCCTCCCTCCCTCTCCATATCCCACCCTCCTCCTACCCCACCCCTTCCCATTTGCCACCCCCTTATCCCGTTCATTTCCCCTCTGCCTCTCCTCTCTCTATCTGTCTCCACCCCCCCCCCCCCCCTTTTCCCAAATCCCCCCCTTCCCCCATCTATGCCAACCCCGTCTTTTGCCCCTCTCCCTCCCCCACCCCCACCCCCCTTCCCCTCCCACCTGTCTCCCATTCTTATTACCCTGCCTCCCCCATCCTTCCATTACACTCCCCCCCCCCCCCCCCCCCCCCATCCAATTTCATGTTGACTCGCTTCTTCTTTCTCCCAATCCAGTTATGCCCCCTTCCCTCTCTCCTCCTCCACAGTATAATATTGTATTCCTATTACACATATGAAACATGTCGTACAAATTTGCTCTGAGAATCGACACAATCTTCAACGAGGACCGTGCCCTTCACCTCCCCCGATATCCTCCATCCCGTAACCCCCCCCCCCCCCCCCCTCCATCCCACATCGTCACTTCATCGTTGTTCCCATTGTCAGTAGTACTCTGCTGCATGCATTGCCCCTGTGTTGCATTATGCTGGTCTTGTAGTGTGTTCTGTGTCGCATTATGCTGTCTTGTATTGTGTTCTGTGTTGCATTATGCTGTCTTGTATTGGTTCTGTGTTGCATTATGCTGTCTTGTATTGTGCCCTGTGTTGCATTATGCTGTCTTGTGTCTGTGTTGCATTATGCTGTCTTGTATTGTGTTCTGTTGTGCTTTATGCTGTCTTGTATTGTGTTCTGTGTCGCATTATGCTGTCTTGTATTGTGCTCTGTGTTGCATTATGCTGTCTTGTATTTGTGCCCTGTGTTGCATTATGCTGTCTTGTATTGTTTTCTGTGTTGCATTATGCTGTCTGTATTGTGCCCTGTGTTGCATTATGCTGTCTTGTATTGTGCTCTGTGTTGCATTATGCTGTCTTGTATTATGCTCTGTGTTGCATTATGCTGTCTTGTATTGTGTTCTGTGTTGCATTATGCTGTCTTGTATTGTGCCCTGTGTTGCATTATGCTGTCTTGTATTGTGTTCTGTGTTGTGTTGTGATGTAAACTCAGGTTCGCCTA
>CM031614.1:21383104-21388104 GCA_018398815.1 Conus ventricosus | reverse complement strand
AAAGTGGTGGGGGAGGAGGCGAAAAAAGACAGAATGAGGAGAGAGGGAGACAGAGAGCGGTGGGGGAAAGGTGTGTGAGAGAGAGAAGAGGGGGGAGGGGGGCATGGGACGGAGTGATGGAGGAGGGAAGCAGAGGTTTAAACATTAATCCGTGTTTTCCGATGAAACTGACAAGAGGAAGGTGGAGTGTTTTGTGTTGTGCGGTTTGATTGGAGACGGTCGTCTGCTTCCGTTAAAAGTAATCCCTCATTCTCCTCCGTTCAGAGAGAGAGAGAGAGAGAGAGAAGAGAGAGAGAGAGAGAGAGATGGGACTCCAATTCTACTGACTCATCTTTAAAAAAAAAAAAAAAAAAAAAGCAGCCACGTCAGTTTAACAAACGTTTAAATGATTCCACAAAAGTTGTTTCCTTTTTTTTTTTTTTTTTGGGGGGGGGGGGGGGGGGGGGGGGCCGCTTCTTATTCGTTTTTCTTCTTCTCTTTTTCCCTCCCTGCAGACACCGGAAGTGCACGGATGTGCGCAAGTTTGCCGAGGTGGTGGCTCCCCTTTTTGACGTTTTGGTAATTGCCCCGTTTGGTAATTGGTCCATTTGGTAATTGCTCCGTTTGCCGCCACCCCTCTTCTGCGAGGTGAATGTTAGAATAGGTCGAGGCATTTGGCTTTTTGAGACGCGAGAGATTTGTCTGTCATCAAAGTAGGCTTTTCTGACGAAACGACTTCAAAATTTCTTCTTTTTCTCCCCCCGCCGTCCTTCCTTCTTCCCGCTCACGCCTGTTTTTCACGCTCCGGCGGAGGTGCCATGGAAATCTGTCGGGATCAATCGTGTGCCCCAGCCTTCCAGAAAATCGGCACTGCCAACGTCCTCTTCACGACCACTCTCTCTTTAACGCTACAGATTTTTTTTTCTTATTAAATCTCATCCTTTGTTGTTGTTTTTCTGCCTTCGAAGTCGATTCACCTTAGTTCAACGAAGTCTTTACAATTTTTTTTTTTTTTTTTTTGGGATGTTGTTTTCTCTACAAGGTATAAACATGCAAGCCTTGTTGTAATCTGGTGACTTGGTAGTGTGAATGTGCACACTGTCCGTAGTGGACACTGGTAATTTCTCTGCCTGATGTACTGGGTCTGTATGGCTTCTTTGTGTCTGTGCGCGCGTGCGCGCGAGGGAGTGTGCGTATCCTACAATATATACGCTTTGCTTATCTCTTGCAGAAGAGTGAGCGATAGACATGCGGACAGACAAAAAACCTCCGACCTATTCGCTGAGACACGATGATCCTTCGCTCTCAACGTTCGGCTGCCAATGTACTTTGTATCCCTCGTTAAGGAGCAAGATACCAGAAACCTCTCATCCCCAACCCTCCTTTCTGTCCATCTCTCTCTCTCTCTCTCTCTCTCTCTCTCCTCTCTCTCTCTCTCTCTCTCTCCTCTCTCTCTCTCTCTCATTGTTTCGGTAGCTGGAACAGTAGCAAGGAAGGCGAGAGTGGGAGGAAGATAGAGAAGGTAGTGAGAGAGAGAGAGAGAGAGAGAGAGAGAGAGAGAGAGAGAGAGAGAGAGAGAGAGAGAGAGAGAGAGAGAAGGAAGCCGACAGACGCGCAGAGAGGCCAGGAGGACGGGCCGAAACAATAGCTGACAGAAGACTGCTCCAGACACCCTAATGAGCTGCCCCAGCCTCTCATAGCTCTCGCTTCGCTCCCATGCCAAGCAATGACAGCGGCCATTCCCATTCTGAAGCCCCCCCCCCCCCCCCTCCCCCTCCCAACCCAACTTCACCTCCATCCACCCCCATCCTCCTTCCCTTCCCTCACCCACCTCCCTCCCTCCGATTCAGGAGAAGGATGGCACAGGGGGGGGGGTGGGGTGGGGGGGGGGTTGGAATCCCATCCTGTCGGACGTTCATTGTCTTAGCCGTGGCAGCCCTCTCAGACAGGTCTGGCAGGGAAGACTGGGGAGGGCTCGCTGGAATCTGGCCGCCTGCTTGTGGAGTTAATTTATGGCCAGGCCCCTTCTCTCCCAAATGGACTCTGTACAGCTCGGCCGATGATTGCCTTAATAGCTGGCCTGTTTTCTCTCTCTCTCCTCTCTCTCTCTCTCTCTCTCTCTCCAACCCCCCCCCCCCCCCCCACCCCCCACCTACCCTACCTCATCTTCCGAATTCCTGGAGCGACGCGAGAGTCTGTTGATATTGTCTGAATAGACGGCACTGTTTTCTTCCAGGTTCCTGTGCAGGTCTGAAGGCTTCATGAGCCTCTGTTGATGAGTGTCCTGACAGATGGACTGTGGGGGTTTTCTCCCCTTGGCCAGTTCCGAGAGGCTGGACTGGACCCAATCTGCTGACCATTGATTGTGTCAGTGGTTGGACTGGCTTTAATCATTATGGCAGGTTCAAGGGGCTGTTCCTGCATAACCGGTTCTGACAAAATGAGTCGACCACTCTCAGATACTCGCACATGTGAAAAGAAAAGAAAAAAAGGCAGTTTGTTGTGAACAATTTTGAACGAAGTCTCTCTCTCTCCTCTCTCTCTCTCCTCTCTCTCTCTCTCTCTCTCTCTCTCTCTCTCTCTCTCCACATCCCAAATTAGTCCGTATGGTCTTCCGAAATTTCACTAATCATTATTGGCTCTGATTTTAGCATTAAGGATGACAATTCACGATAAACAGTTTAGCTTACTCGTTAGAGTTGTACCAGGTCGTTTGTCATTTGATGGTAAATTTCGTCTGCTGATGATTGTGTTAATTGTGTACTGACCCGTCTCCATCCCTTGTGTACGTGCGGAGTTATTTCATGGCGATTCACTGGTTTGTCTAAAAGGGTTTTTGAAGACCATTGTGTTCAAACATGTACTGCTATGTTTTGCTTATCACACGCCTGCCGGCGTCCATCTGGGGAGGGTTGTTCTGTACGATTTAAAGTCTGTTATTCGTTACAATCCACTACACACACACACACACACAACACACACACACACACACACCCCACACACAAAGAAAAAATGGTAGGTAAGCACTTAAGGTCTGATCAGCGCGTTGGGCTAATGCGTAGGTCAGACATCCGCCGAGTCGTAGCCACGAGACCCTCTTCTTCAGTTGTCTCATCTTCGTTGTTAATTCATTTATCCATCAGCTTCAAATCATGCGCAGCGTGGTCTCAAAACTTAGCGGATGTGGTGTAGCGTATATGGACTAGTCCGCACGCAGTGTCGCCGCCTTGATGAAATTGAAACTGAAACTGTGACATCTAAAACAAGACATACTAGTGGTAAATTTATTCGTCGCTTTCTGATCATGCATTAATTTCACGCGAGTAACTTTACGCCTTGTATTATACATTTGTTTGTGTCATGGCTGAGCTCTGGTAGCCAACAGTAAACAGATGCCACGCTTACCGTCTACGTGTGTAGCAGCTAGTGCAGAGTTGCCTCCCGTTTCATCCACTCTATGACCTAGTAAAGCACCGCAAGAAACTACGTTGAGGTTTCGCTTCGTCTCGCCTTGACGTTCTCGATTTGCAACGCCTAGTCGTTGAGAATTCCGTTCATTAACAACACGAGGAGGATGAGAATCGCTCGGTCAACGGATTTTATTTACCTATCGACTGCCTCAACCTCCACTGTACACAATAGCTGAAATTATTTTTTATCCCGATGTTCACGAGACTATACATACACATACAGAAACGTTTCAACATACATATATACAACAATATAAGCACAATATTATACATTCTCACATGAAACAGATGTTACTCGTAATCCATGTCCCAGCGCCGCACATGTACTGTGCAAGATGTTGTGTTTTAAGTTAACTTGGGCGAGACGCAGTCAAGACAAAATGTACACAGCCTGGTCTCCGGTTCCATTTCCTTCACTTTAAAATCCACGTCATAACATTTGTTTTGTTAGTACTGAAGGTGAAATGGCTTTTAAACGGGAAGAAAGAGTACGGTTTATAAGCCTATGTTTGTTGTACTCCATGATTTGATGAATATTGCTGCATAATTGTTCTTGAACAAATAAAATTTGTTTAAACCAAACGGAAGAAACTAAATGACATTAACCGACGCAAAATTTTGAGCGGCACACAACCTTTGCAGGAATATAGGTTACGCGTAAGACATACAATTCCCAAACGCACGCACATATACAGCAGACATATCCACCCATGCGGGTACATATACACATACATGCACACATTGATGCATACATACAGAAAAAAACACCAAATACATGCAAACACATACCCACTGCCATATATGGATAAAGTGGCACTAAATAAAACCCACATAAATTACCGTCACTCACCCTGTTCCCCATCCCCAATATTTACCGTATAGTTTTGAGAAGGTGGGGGTGGGATGGGGTGGGGGAAAGAACTTTTTTTAAAAAAGGCACAGAAAAAATAAAGACATCCGTCTTATAAAATTCCTCACCACCTTCTTTACTTCCCTCCCTCCAACCGCTTCCATCCTCCCTCTGCTCTCCCACCCATTCCCCCATCTTCCCCACCGCACCGCACCCCCTCTCCAACAACAGCCACCAGAATCCCATTTTCATGTTTCCACCTCGGAAAGTGCACTCCAAAGGTCAAGCGAGTCCCCCCTCCCCCCTTCCCCCCATCCCTCAACTGTGCGGATGACGCGATAGCCGTTGCGCCGTGTCTTTTCACCGTAATCCAGCGGTCCGATGACTTTGCAGTAGGGGTAAGCTAGCGGGGACCAACTGGGACTTCGGTCATGTGGAAAGGGAAGGCCGGTGCACTGGCCCTGCGTCTTCACGCTATGAAAGGGGGTCTGTGTTCCTCTGGCCAGGATCAGATCGTTTGATACGTTGGCCTTTTGTTGATGTGGGCTGGGGGTGGGGGGCAGAAAAAAAACCTGTTTTCTTTTTTTTCTCTCCTGTTGTGTTGTTAGTCTGGTCTGGATAGTCGGTTGATGCGGGTGGGGGTACGTTTATAGACAACCTTGGTTTTGTTGAGTGATGTACTGGCCGGATGATTCAGAGAG
>CM031614.1:21358535-21383004 GCA_018398815.1 Conus ventricosus | reverse complement strand
TGTGTGTGACAGGTTGATAGTTTCTGTGAGTGACAGGTTGATAGTATCTGGTGTGTGACAGGTTGATAGTTTTTCTGTGTATGACAGGTTGATTAATTTTCTGTGTGAGCACGACCCGAGATCAGTGTAATACAATTCAACCTTAAGGTAATGCATAGGTAGTTAGTTTCCTTGATGTGTACGCTGCCAAAAATCAAAACGCATGATTAAAATTAAAATCCTACCACCCCCCAACAAAATCGACCTTAGAATAAAGCATAGGGTTTTTTATGTAGTGTGCACTGCCATTGAAATGTCCACTAATCTTCAAATAATTAAGATAGTTTATTTACATGCTACCACCAACCAAAAACCAAGTATAGCTAACCTTGAAATAAAGTATGATAGGTTTGTAGTTGTTTTTCTGTGTGAGCGTAAATAGCCAACATCATGCAGCGGATTAGGAAATAGCTAACCTTGAAACAAAGGTGTGGTAGTTATTCCATCTGTATAAAAACTTCCCGAGGTTGATGTATCATGGGTGAAATATAGCTAACCTTGTAACAATGTGTGGAAGTTTCCATCTGAATAAACTTCCGAGACCTGATGTATCATTGGGGAACATAACCTTGTAATAATGATCGGAGAATTTCAATTACGTGTACACATACGAGAATCGGTGAACAACAAACAACCGCCAACGTCCCCGAAACAAAGCAGAACAACAAACACACAAAAGCAACTCGCAACAATGAGTGAATAGTTAGGTTTTTAATGAACGTCTGCCAAGGAATTCATGTAACGATTAAAACCGATCTCGTTTTCAAACGTGCAAAGTTTCTACTTATCATATTATCAAATTACTTTGATAAAGCATATGACATATTTTTTTTTAGTGATAAATGATAGTTTTGTTGGGGGGGGGGGGAGTCGTCACCCTACAGAATGAAATTGGAAGAATGCAAATGATGATTGCAATAAAAAGCAACTAAACCTGTCAAAATAGAAACCCCCTTTAAAATCATAATGAACCGTCAAAACCAACCAACAACCCAATAGCAAATTGCAATTTTCCGGTTTATTGGTAAAACCTTTTCTAGCATAAAAACTTTATTTGTACACGCAGTTTATTTCTGTGGTATACGATGAAAAGTAAAAGAACTAGTCCCATGCAACAATGTGGGATCATTTCTTGTTTTTCGGAGATTGTCGCAATTTATACTTTTTTTGTGCGATAAAAAGAGCGTTACTCGTAGTACTGCACAAAAAAAACAAAAAAATTTTTTGTGTACACTGTGTACACATGACAAAAAAAGCTTGTAGCAGTGTATATAGCTCAATTTGAATACTCTGCCAGAATCAGTGTTGATGTTTAAAAAAAGACCAATACAACATTCTTACAAAGTATGATGTTTGTTTTGTTTTTGTACTCTGAAACGACTTCAACTAAGCCACATTTTTCATTGTTTCTGATCTGCATGTAGTCCTAGTTTTGGGGGGATTTCTTTCCTTGCAATGAATTCAATAATTTCTCTTTTAACCGTGCACGCAAATACAAGCATGCGCGCGCGACGCCGCACACACACACCCACTCAGAGAGAAAGATAGAGAGAGAGAGAGAGAGAGAGAGAGAGAGAGAGAGAGAGAGATACAGAATGATTGAAACCAGTTCTATTATCAGATAACCTAGGATGACCGACAAGCACATCTCAGCTCAACCCCCCCCCCCCCCCCCCCTATGAACACACACGAGCCGCACACGACCCACACACACCACACACACACACCCACACACACACACACACACACACACAACAACGCAGCGTGCACACACACACACACACACGCACACGCACACACACAACACACACACACCCACACACACACCACACACAGCACGACGACACCACCAGCCACGTCGTGTGCACGGGCACAGAGATAAGACGCAATCGTTCGAAGAAGAAGGATACGACACGAATGCTTATGTTTTAACGGGATAAGAAAGATAGAACAGGGGAATGAACACCAAGCCAACAAACATACAGTACCACAGTCAACTACCCGACCCATCCGTCACTTACCCCCCCACCCTCCCCACCCCCAACTCCTGGCCGTGGCGACAGACGACCGTCTTGTGGGATCAGATACGAGCGGCCCAGTCGATAAGGTCTCTCAACCACGGCCCCAAAAGGCCTCTCTCCACAGAACCTGCCCATTGGCTGATAATGCCCCCCCCCCCCCCCCCCTCCCGCTCAACAGATACTACCTATACGTCATCTCAGCACACTGCACGACACACAACGCGGCACTGCAACCACTTCTGCAGCACCACAAAAACCACTTCAACAATTTTGCTGTCTGTCTGTCTCCGGTCTCTCATTGCTCCGTCTCTGTCCTGTCTCTTTGTCTCTGTCTCTCTTTCTCTCAGTGTTGTCTTTCTTTCCTCAGTCTGTCTCTCTCTGTCTCACTCTCTCCTCCCTCTGTCTGGTCTGTCTCTCTCTCTCCACTGTCTGTCCGTCTCTCTCACTCTCTCTCACTCATCCTCTCTCTCTCTCTCTCCTCTCTCTCTCACTCTCCTTCCATCCATTTGATTATTTTTAATCCTGAAAACAAACGCAGGTGCGGGTACTGTGTAGCGCCCCACAGTTTGAAGCTCAGCACTCAGCGGTCGTACCTGTCTGGAGTCCTGAGAAGCCTCTTCATCACTGGACGGCTTGGGCTCAAGCCGTGGCTGAGGGGAAGATTGGGAAATTGAGATATGAAAGTTATGTTTCCCACCGCCGACGCACGTCAATTTGAGTTGATAGAATAATGAGTGGAACCACTCATAAATCTAACCCTCCATTATCTCTGGCGCTGCATTACCTAAATGGGCCCGAGGCACGAGCGAATGGGGGGGGCGGGCGGCGGGGAGGGGTGGGGGGTGGGGGTCGGAAGGCGAATTGAGAAATGGAAATGATGGGGAAATTGGTGGGCAGTAGGTAGGAATTGTGTGAGGATGGATCGTGGTAGAGAATGTAGGATGAGTCGGTTTGATGAAACGGATGGATTGGGTGGTGTGGGGGGCCGTGTGGGGGGATAGATGATATTGATTGCGTCGTATCAGTGGATGGATTGTGAGATAGTGGATGAAGACATGAATGGCTATTAGATGGATTGATGTGTGGAGTATTGATTGGTGGATAGGATGAGGATGGTATTTTGATGGATGGATGGGTGGTAAGCTGGTATTGGATTGAATGAACATAGTCGAGAAGGTTAATTGGATAGAGTGATGGATGGCTAGGATGGATAGGCAGGCGGTGTCGGATGCTATGTGGATGGATGAGTAGATGAAGGGTTGAAAGACTCAGACGGAAGGGCGGAGGGGGGGCTGCGTGTGTGGATACTGTAGGGAAGAAGGGGGTCAGGTGGGGCGTGTGTAAAGTAGGAATGTAGAATTTAGCGTTTCTCTCATCATGCGTGGCTTGAATGAAGCTTTGAGCGTTTAATTCAAAGCAACGAACTAACATGTCTGCTCCTTTGCCGCAACGACAAGAGAGAGAGAGAGAAGAGAGAGAGAGTAGAGAGAGAGAGAGAGAGAGAGGAGAACAGACGGGGTGGATGGGGAGGGGTAAGGAGGGAGAGTGACTGACAGAGCAGAGAGGGATGGGGGGGGGGGGGTGGGGGGGGGGGGGGGGGGGGGGGGGGGGGGGGGGGGGGTGGGTGGGGGGGGGGGGGGGGGGGGGGGGGGGGGGGGGGGGGGGGGGGGGAGAGAGAAAGAGAGATGGCCAGGATTTTGCGTGCGCAGATAAAAAAGAAAACAAAGAGGCAGAAAAACGACAGAGACGAGAAACGAACGCCTCCCACGACACCATCCCCACCGCCACCCCAACCCCGCCCAGTCCCACCACTCCCTCACGTCCTTTCACTCCTCCACCCCTGCCATCTTCCACAGACCTTATGATTGGAATTAGAAAAGTTAATCACGTCGTAGATACTTCCTAGTTTTCCCTCCAGACTGGACCTGTCCTTCATCTGATCTCTCTGTCAAGGACTCTGCGATTTCCTGTCTCGCAGTGTTCTATCTTCTCTTTCGTTTACTGCTGAACTGCCGACCAACCACTCCCCCCCCCCCCCCCCCCCCCCGCCCCGAAAGAAAGACAGACAGCTTGAAATAAGTCGAGCTTCTCCTCTCTCTCCTCTCATCTCTCTCTCTCTCCCTCCTCTCTCTCACTATCTCTCGTGTCTCTCTCTCGCACGCCACGCACGCACGCACGCACGCACGCACGCACGAAAATCTCCCTTCCCTCTCTCATTCCTCCTCTCTCCTCCTTCCCTCCCTCTCTCCAACTCTCTCTCATTTTCCTCCCAACTTTCCTCCTCTCTCACTCTCCTCTTCCTTTCCCAACCTCAACCCACAACCCACTCCCACCCACCCCCCCACACCCCGTTCTTCCTAGTCGTTGCTGGCATTGGCATCAGGATCAGGATCAGGAGTCATGATCATCAATCGCCACCACCATCACACACCACCGCCACCAAGAACTTTTCTTTTTACTTTTGATCTTGGCTCCTGTGGACTCCTGTCTGTGACGAATAGGAATTCGAATCGTTTACTTCATCATCATCAGCAGTCAGCAGCATCATCATTCATCATCGAACATCATCCCATCATCATTCAATCATCATCAATCATCATCATCATCATTCATCTCATCATCATCATGAACATCTAACATCACATCAACATCATCATCATCATCAATATCATCAATCATCAACATCATCATTCTTCATCATCCATCTCCTCATCATCACCAACATCATCAACCATCATCTCATCATCATCCATCATCATCATCATCATCATCATCTCATCATCATC
The DNA here is from genome assembly GCA_018398815.1 of Conus ventricosus. NCBI lineage: Eukaryota > Metazoa > Mollusca > Gastropoda > Neogastropoda > Conidae > Conus > Conus ventricosus. Next base: position 21,378,158 of record CM031614.1, on the reverse strand, counting down.
ATCATCATCATCATCATCATCATCATTCATCCATCATCAACACATCATCATCATCATCTCATCAACATCATCAATCCATCATCTCGGTCATTTTTCCTTTTACCACTGCTTGTCCATCGTCCGCTTCCGATTTAGTTTTTCTTGTCCTCTTTCCGTTTACTCTTCTTTCTTCTTTTTTTTTAATCCACCTAATCTACTACTTACTTTCTTCCCCCATCCTCCTCTTCCTCGGCCTCATCACCCCCCCCCCCCCCCCCCCCCCCTGCTCGTCCCTCCTTTGCCCAATACTTTTCCTGACCTGCGACCATCACAGGCAACATACACACAGACTTCTGTTTGACACACCCCCCCCGCCCGCCCCCGCCTTCTTCTCCATCACCTTGCCCCCTGGGGTCCTGCCTCATCACAAGGCGTCACTGTAGTTCCTCTTGCTTCTGTTCACTGGACGTCCGGCGGCTGCTTTTGGAACTTTGGTGTGAAGTGCGGAACAGGTGGACCTCTTTTGTTCTTCCGCTCGTCGCCTGGCAGCCAAGTAAGTCCCCCTCACCCTCACAACCCGACAGGTGTACAATCTCACCCTCACCCACCCCCCGACCCCGCCTCCAACTTACCCACCCTTCACAACACACACACCCACACACACACACAACATCACACATAACACCCACACACACCACACAGCACACACACACACTACACACCCTTTCACTCCCTGCAATGCTGTGGTTCCAGGAATATTATTTTACGACAAAGGAAAAAAAAATACGACGAGGGGGAGATGAGAGGGAAGGAAGAGGACGGAGGGGAAGTAGAGAGGGAGGAGGGAGAGATAGGCATGAAAGGATGGAGGTGGAAGAGCGAGGGGAGAGGAGATGATGGGAAGGAAATAGAGGGAGATGCTGAGAGAGAAAGAGATGGGGGGGTGGGGGGGGGGAGGGGTGGGTGGGGGGAGAAGAAAGAAAACGAAAGAAGAAAGAAGGAAGGAAGGTAAAAGAAAGAAACAGTTGTTTGCTTTCTCCGAGTTTGCCGTGGCTGGCAGGATTGTTGCGTCAATTTCCTCCCTGCCTGTGATGTCAGCGAATAAGCTTTGTTAAAGTAGGCCCTTCTCTCGTCGCTCCCCCTTGTTTGTTTTTCATACGAGGTAATTAGACAGCCTCCTTCGTCACATTCGACTTGCAGGGATTTCTTTCATTATGTCAGGGGAAAGATAAATGAGGTGGGAGAAATGGGAGAGGAGAAGCAGGAAAAAAGGGTGGGAGGAGGGAGAGTGGGGGTAGGGTAGCTATGAAAGGAAAGGGATATAGAATGAGACTGAAGGAGGAAAGGGAGAGGAAGGGGAAGGGGAGGGGAGGGGGAGGGGGAGGTGTGAAGGTGTGAGTTCTGACTGAGCTCCTATTTGGTGAAAGAGAAAGGCAAACGAGTTAATGAAAATGCCAACAACGTTGCTGAATCCCCCCCAGTCTCCTTCGGCGGCGAGCTCTTTTGGCTTTTAAAGGGCCGCAGTTAGGACTTTGCACCCACAGCGCACCAACACACACACAGCACACCCACACACACACACACACACACACACACACACAGAATGGATGATGACGGCAATGGAAGGGGTTGGGGGGGGGGGGGGGGGGGAGTGGTGGGGGGGAGGGGATGCGGTTTAGCCGCGGGGGTGGCGGAGTGAGAATAGGATTGGGTGGGGGAGATAGAGAGAGGAGGGAGGATACTAGATGTTGGGGAAGGGGAGTTGGAGGGGGGGGGACAAAAAGGGGGGAAGGTTGAAGGTGAAGGGGAGACGTGATTTCAGGGGTCTGCATAGAGGGTTGTTGCCTGTCGGGCGTATCAGATGGAGGTAAGACGAGATGCTTTGTAGGATAGCAATGGATTGCTGAACACTGGCAGCTGATGAGGGGGCGTCACCTGGGAGAGGTGGGGGGGGGGGGGGGATGAGGTGGAGTGAAATGGGGGGTAGGGGGTGGGGAGGAGTGAGTGTATGCCTATGTTAGGAGGCTCTGCGATTGGAGTGATCTGCTGCATTCTGGAGTTCGTTATGACAGAGATACGATAGTGTGTGTGGTTTTTTATGTTCGTCTCTCTCTCTCACCTCACTCTCTCCTTCTATCTCTCTCTCTCTCTCTCTCCTCTCTCTACCCTCCCTCTCGCTCACACACACACACACACACACACACACACACACACACACACAACACACACACACAGTCAGAGCAAAAAGCGAATGTCATTTTGTGTGTGTGTGTGTGTGGTTAATACATATAAAAAAATATATATAATATATATATATGATATATATATATATATTATATATAGCAATAATGTATATCAATATATAATATATATATATATATATATATATATATAAATATATATATATATATAAATCTATATTAACACACACACACACAAATGAACATTAACATTTTTGCTCTGACAGTGTGTGTGTTGTGAGAGTGTGTGTGAGTGTGTGTGTAGAGAGAGAGGGAGGGAGATATATATATATATATATATATATATATTATATATATAGTAAATATATATATATATATAAATATATATATGTTGTGTGTATGTCGTGTGTGGGTGTGAATGTTGAAAAGTAAGCCGTTTTTCTCCATTTCTTACTCGCAAGTTCCTTCATTTTCCTTTTATTCGCTTCAAGTTGCGGAGACCGTTGGAACTCGATGTATTTCGCCATTAGAATATTTTCGGCAAGAGAAATACGAATCCCATAGCTTTGTAACATTGTATGTGTATGCTTGCAAGCTTTCTAGAAGAAACTTACATCTCATTTGCTTGCAAATTACAACAATGATCACCTCACACAGTTTCATAATTTTATGTCTGATTTGGAATGTTCATTGCAAGGAAGAAAAAGAACTGTCCATCAAATAATAGTAGCAGAGATGTTCGGATTTGGATAGTATAGCAGGAAATATGTACGTTGAATATGTTTAGATGAAGATGTACTATATTGAACAAGTAATAGTTGAATATGTATCGCTGAATATGTACAGTTGAATAATGTACAGTTGAATATGTACAGTTTGAATAGTATCGTTTGAATTATGGCGTGAGGTGAATCAAAGAAAGGTTTAGGTTTGTATAGAACATTTGCGTCCTGCGTCTGACGGAGAAAAAAAAATGTTGTTAAAGTATTCACACGCCTACAAACATTAATGAATGAACTGAAACTTCCATAATTTTCGAAATTGGCAGAGAATTTGTAGTAATCAATAGAGAGCATTCATCGATGCTTGCTACATAATGTCTGTGTGTCTACGGAGAAGGACAACGCGGTTCTTTCGTGTTAAGCGAAGAGAAGAAAGTTTTGGTACGGTACCCCGAGCACCCTTTTTTTCTTTTTCCTATTGACCCTAAATGTTGTTCCTTTATTTTCTCTGAATGTTGGGGACAAAAAAACAAGAAGGGTAGAGTCCAGGGTGGGGGAGGGGGGGGCAGGAGGGTGAGGTGTTTTAGAGAAGGGGGGAATGGCTCGCTATCCCGAACTCCAAATGGAACCATCGAACCACGACGGGGAGGTAATTTTCAAGATCTCCAGTACTTTCCCTTCGTTTTACCGGGGGGGGGGGAGGGGGGGGGGGTGGGGGGGGGGGGGGGGGGGGGGGGGGGGGGGGGGGGGGGGGGGGGGGGGGGGGAGGGGAAGAAAGAAAAAAAAAGTGAAAGAAAAAAAAAAGAAAAGGAAAATGCGTCTGTTATAAAAAGCTTAGACTGCAGCAGGCACAGTTTGCATCCCGCAAAATTAATTAGCACTTACCACAGGGAAAGTTGTAGAGGCAAACTGGATGTGTTTGACTAGGGGTAAAGGTTCAGAGTTGAAAATGAACACTGTGCATTACAGAGTGTCCGATATCACAAATATTACCCATCGGGAAAGGATTTAAGAAAATGGAAAAGAAAAGAAAAAAAAAGATGGAGCATAGCCCTTACTTACATCCTAGTTTGTTAGGGGGCCGGAATAGCTCAGTGGTAGAGCGCCGGACTCGTAATCTTGGTGATCCTCGGGTTGCGGGTTCGAATCTCCGCCGGGCCGTTTCGGTACAGGGGGATTTTTTCCGTCGGAATTAAGATTGGTTCTGACTCTATTTTCCATACAGTCCTTCCAATAAGACTATAAACCGAGGTTCCGTGTGCGAACGCACGCATACCATCTTGCACACACGTAAAATCCCATCACCAACTTTCGGAAGAGAAGGCCAGTTTGGCCGTTGGTATGGATGACACGTTACATATAGATGTACCTTACCAGAAGATGAGTATGGCTGCCTTAATGGGAGGATGAAAAAAGGTCATACACACAAAACTCCACTCCCTAGGCCTTTGTTGGGTAGATGGGATTAATACTTGTCTGTCCATATAGGGAGTGTCCGCAGGAGTATCAGCCTGCGTACGCAGAAAAAAAAGCATCCTAATTTGTATGCATCCATGTATGTTATGAATGTTTTTTGTGTGTTGTGGTGGCCTTTTTTTCTGTCCCATTCTTTGTGATGTAGAACACGGTGGACCCTCATAACAATTTTGTAAGATGCCTTGTCGGTTTAGATTAAACTGGCCCTTTTGACCTGTAGTATGCGTGAAAAAAGAAAAAAACAGTCAGAAGTGTAACCAGTTACACCCACAAGTTCTGTTCTCATATCTTGAGATTGACAGTTAATTGTATTGTGAACGACGATTGTATTGTGAACGACGTAATTAGATCTATGTCAAAGCAAGATTTAGATGTTTGTTTATTCCTACCGTGTCGGAAAGCGCGGTGACGAAAACGTGATTAACACTTGTACTCTCTCTCTCCCTCTCTCTCTCTCTCTCTCTCTCTCTTTGCGAAAACGTCATTAAAACTTGTATTCTCTCTCTCTCTCTCTCTCTCTCTCTCTCTCTCTCTCTCTCCCTCTCTCTCTCTCTCAGAATGTCTTCCATATTTTGCCGTGTTGGGGTTTCAGGTGATGTCTTGTTGTTGTTATGATTCCATTCATTCCATTCGCCCTGTTTTCATCCGCAGCTGAACATTCGCTTGTGCCTTTTGTCATTGCCTGCATATAATTATGTGCGCGTGCGAGCGCTTTGGCACGCGTGTGTCCGTATAGGTCCCCTGTGTGTGTGTGTGTGTGTGTGTGTGTGTGTGTGTGTGTGTGTGTGTGTGTGTGTGTGTTGGCACGCTTGTGTCCATATAGGTCCAGTGTGTACTCTATGTGTGTGTGTGTGTGGGGTGTGTGTTGCCACGCTTGTGTCCTTATAGGTCCAGTGTGTACTGTGTGTGTGTGAGTGCGCGCGCATGTGTGTGTACGTGCGTGTGGATGTATGTGGGTGTGTGCATGCTGGGGGTATATTGGGCTGTAGGTGTTGGGTGTGGGCTGAATTTAAGGGGAGGGGGGGGTTAAACTACTACTAAGCTAGCGGAAGTGGCGATCATCTGATACAAGCTGTATCTTTCACCACCGCATCTGAAGGAGAAGGGGAGCGTGAAGGAGTGTGGGGGTGGAGGAGGGACCGGGGGGGGGGGGGGGTTCTGTGGGAAAGAGGGGAGAAGGTTGAGAGGGGGGAGGTGGGGGTTACTTAGGGGCAGCTAATTTCCTTTATCGGACCTCAATGACATTTCCTGGTTGTCTTATCTGCAGGGTAGTCAGCCAACACGGTGATTAACCTGGTGCTAAAATAGTTTCTTCTTCTGCTGTGGTGGAGGCGTGCGTGTGTGTGTGTGTGTGTGTGTGTGTGGTGTGTGTTGTGTGTGTGTGTGTGAGAGAGAGAGAGAGAGAGAGGAGAGAGAGAGAGAGAGAGAGAGAGAGAGAGAGAGAGAGAGAGAGAGAGAGAGAGGAGTGAGTGATGGTGTGTGTATGTGTGCGTTCTTGTGTGCGAGCGCGTGCGCACGTGTGGGTTTTGTGGTGAGTGCGCGCGGGTGTGTGTGTGTGTGTGTGTGTGTGTGTGTGTGTGTGTGTGTGTGTGGATAACCCCGTTTTTGGCGGAGTGATTTCCACGTCAGCGGTGTAAGGAAACATGTAGCCGGCAGAACGTGTGTCCCCGCTGACAAGACTCGGCAAAGAACAGATCTGACAGCTCTGAAACAACACCAACAACCAGCACACAGACACACACACACACGCACGCACGCACGCACGCACGCACGCACGCACGCACGCACACACACACACACACACACACACACACACACACGCGCACTCTCTCTCTCTCTCTCCTCCCCTCTCTCTCTCTCTCTCCTTTCTCACACACACACACACACACACACACACACACACACACACACACACACACACTCACTCTCACTCTCTCTCTCTCTCTCTCTGACTCTCTGACTCACTCACGTCCTCACACGCACGCACGTATGCTTGCTCGCTCACTCACTTTCTCACTCACACACACCACACACACACACACACACACACACACACACACACCACCCCGCACGCACGCACGCACGCACACTCACTCACTCACTCACTCGCGTACACAAAACACACACACACACACACACACACACCCCACACACACACACAACACAAACACGCACACGGACGCACACACACACACACACACACACACACACACACACACACACACACACACGCACGCACACACACACCACACACACACACACACAACAGTGTTTTATCTTGTTTCTTCTTTTCTCCTTCTCTTCCTTTCCTCTTTCCTGCTTAGTTTCTGTTGTTTTTTTTTGCCTCTCTACATCCTCCCTCCGCCCCCCCCCCCCCCATCCCCCCTCCTTTTTTTTTAACCCCCTTTCCTGTTCAGTATTCTTTTCTTTAGTTTCTTTCTTTCACTCCTTCCTTTTCTTTCATTTTGCCTTTCTGTTATGTTGTCTGTGAATTTGTGTCTGTCTTTTTTCTTCTTTCCCTTGGCATCAGTTTTATTCTTCCTTGTTTCCTTTGTTCTCCCCCCCACCCCCCGCCCCCCTTTTTTTTCCCCCCTTTCCCTTGCTTGTTTTTTTCTTTCTGTTCTTCTAGAACGTTGTGTAATTTTGCTGTCAATTTTTTGAAATACTTTAAACGTTTGTCCCGTCCATTAGTCCCTCAAAGTAACGTGAGTTTAAATCACTACACCTGTAGCTGTAGGGGTCAAATTTATCCCCGACATAACAGAACGAAAACGTTCTGCGTAAAAGGAGAAGGAAGGTGGGGGGGGGGGGGGTGGGTGGGAGGGGAGACAAGAGAAGAAATACAAAACAAGAAGAAAGAAGAGGGGAACACTTTTTTTTTGATGGATTGATCGAAGAGAAAGAGGATAAGATAGATAAGGCGAATGAAAGAATGAATGAACGAACGAATGAATAAATGACGAATGAAAAGGGTCTAGAGGATAAGAAAAGAATCACTGAATGAACGAATAGTGAATTGAAGAAGACAAGAAAGAAACAAACAAAAAAGGGGGAGAGGACAGACAGGAAGAAGATAAGATGAAAACAGAAAGAAGGAAGAAAGAGAGACAAAGAGAAAGACAGGAAGGAGTGGAAAGAAGGGGGGCAGAAGAATGAACAAATAAACAATGTCTTATTTTGCTGCTAATGTGTTGACATAACCTCGGCCACGGCGACGACTCTCCACGGAAGAGGCGGGTTGGGGAAAAAAGAAAGAGACAGGAGAGGGGTAGAGAAAGCAGAAAGACCCCCCGCCCCCCCCCCCCCCCCCCCCCCCCCCCCCCGCCCCCCCCCCCCCCCCGCCACCGTCCCCCCCCCTCTTCCGTTCTTTCGTCCTCTTCTGCTTTCCTATCCCCCCTTTGCCTCCCCTCCCTCCTCCCCCGTCCTCTCTCTCCCTTCAACCTTCTCGTCCCCCCCCCCTTCCCCCCCAAACCCCCCCCCCCCCCCTGCCCGTAAACTCGCTCCCCCCCTAAACCCCCCCCCATTCCCCCCCCCCCCTTTCTAAAACGAGAGCCCGCAGAAGAAAATGTTCCAGTAAAAAACAAGAAAAATGAATTGATACCGACGACAGACAGTCAGACAGAGAGAGACAGAAGACAGGGACAGACAGACAGGGAGAAGACAGACAGAAGACAGAGAGAAAGAAGAAACGGAGTTTAGAAATTTAAGCGTTAGGGAAGAAGAAAAGGACAGACGAGAATGAGGGAAAACCGGGGGGGGGGGGGGGGGGGGGGGGGGGGGGAAAAAGAGAGAAAAAATGAAAAAGAGAGAGAGAGAGGAGGAGGAGGAGAGAGAGAGAGAGAGAGAATGGGATAAAAGGAAGAAAAAATTTAAAAGCAAATGAAAGAGACAAATACAAAAAGGGGGAAAAAAAACATAAGAAAATGTAAAGGAAAAAAGAAAAAAATGAAAAAGTACAGAAAAGGGGGAAAAAATGTGTGTGTGAGGGGGGTGTGATAAAAAAAAGGGAAAAGGGGGAACTTAAAAAAAAGAAAAAGATAAAAAGGGGGAAAAGAAAAGGGGGAAATGAAATAGTAGGGGCTGAAAATCCAGAAAGTTTGGGGGGGGGGGGGGGGTGCGAAAAAAAAAGTAGAAAAAGAAAATCAGGAAAGGAGAAAAGAAGGAAAAAAGAAAATACTCGTTAACAAATTAATGCACAGAAACTCGAAGAAAGTAAGAGAACCAAGGAAGGAAAGAGGCCAGAAGAAAGAGGAAAACTAAAAAAGAAAGAGTAAACATGACAAAGAAAGGAAGGAAAGACACAAGAGAGAAATGGTAAAGATGAAGAAAATATAAACGAAAGAAAAACGGGGGGAGAAGGAAGAATAGAGGGAAGACAGAAAGGAAATACACGGATGAAAGAAAGACAAGAGAAATAAAAGAAAGAGAAAACGTGAGGTAGGAAATACTATTTAAAAAAAAAAACAAATGGTGGAAAAATGAAGGAAAGGAAGAAAGGAAAAGGAGGAAAAAGAGTCGGGGGGGGGGGGGGGGGGGGGGGGGGGTTTAAAACATGAAGGCAAGAAAGACATACGAAAAAAAAGAACAAAATGGAGAAGATGAACAAAGAAAGAAAAAAAAGAGAGATGAACGAATGGGGGAGAAAGAGAAAAGAAAGAAAGAAACAAAAAGAAGGGAAGAAAGAAAGAATAGAAAAGAAAGAGACAGGAAAGGACATATGAAGAACAGACGAAAAGTACAGGAAGAAGACAGAAAATGAGCGGGGGGGGGGGGGGGGGGGGGGGGGGGGAGAGAGAAACGAACAAAAATGAAAATGAAAGAGAGGAAAACAGTTTAAGAGAAAGATGGCAAGAAAGAATGAAGGAAAGGAAGAAAGGCGAGTAAGGTAAGGTAATGTTGCTTGCAGCCCAGCCGACCGCAGAGGGCCATGTCAGGGCTGTCACCGCGTTGAAGTCAACTCACCAGTCATTCAGTCACACACCTCTTTAAAATACATCTTCTAAATCCCATCCGAAATTTTGTTGAAAAAAAAAAAAAAAAATCTCCCCACTATAAACTCTCAGATCAGATGAAAAATGTTATCTCTTTCAAAAATGCAAAGATCACATCAGCTGGAAGACATCTCTGAACAAGGTTTTCATGGAGTCTGCTGTAAAATGTTTTATGTCGCACAATCATGAAAGGAAGAAAAAAAGGGAGAAGAGAGTAATAAGGTAAGAGAGAGAGAGAGAATAAAGTGTTGTTGTTTTTTAAGTTAGACAGACACAAGAAGACTTAAAAAGGGAATGGAAAAGAAAACGTTAAACGAAAAAACTAAAAGTAATAAGAATAATTGCAAAATATTCGAAGAGGCAGGGGAAATATAGGAAAGATGTGCCACCAGAGGAACGACAGAAGAAGAAGGAAGGCAGGAGAAGAAGAAACAACACCAGCGGGAAACCAGAAGGGGGAGGGGGGGGGGGGGGGGGGGGAGAGACAGTAGCGGCGTTAGCACCCCCGCCTTGGTGCACGCCTCCCTCAAAATTCTCACGCTTTATTCTGGGGGCTGTAGTCGTTGCCGAATGGATGGGCACAGCTGTTGACGCCCTACCCCTGTGTGCCAGCCAGGTGCTGTGTTTTCTTCCCCCCTCCACAATGACTTCAGCAGAGAGGAAGAGACGGGGGGTGGGGATGGGAGGAGGAGGAGGGGCAGAGGGGGTGGGGGTGGGGGGTCGAAAATGAAAATAATATTGAGCAAAAACACAACCGCTGGAATTCCTCTCAAAAAAAAAAAAAGGGAGGTAAGGCACAAGGAAAAGGGCCAGCCAGCCAGCGGAGAGGGCCGAGGTCAGTGTAACTCGTTGGCGGGTAGGGCGGGGCCCCAACGGTTCCCGTGGGCCGCCGTGCAGGTTGGGAAACCAGGGGGCGGGGGGGGGGGGGGGGGGTGAGGGGGGAGGAGGGGGAGGGTGGTGGTGAGGGGGAGGAGAAAGGGGGGAGAATCGGGGGAAGGGGCGGGTGGGAAGGGAAGAAGTCTGAGAGACGAGAAGTGTGAGAGATTGTGTGTGTGTTTGTGTGTGTGTGTGTGTGTGTGTGTGTGTGTGTGTGTGTGTGTGAGGAAGGATGAGAGAGGGGAGAGGAGAGATGAGAGAGAGAGAGAGAGAGAGAGAGGCAGGACGGGAAGTGTAGATAGACCAATCGAACATGTATATAAATATGATTATCCCAAAAACAGACGTCGGTTGCATCAGACAAGCGCTTGGCAACTACAGGCATTGCGATTCATCACAATCACAAATACAATAATTGTGAATATATTTTCCCATCATTCTGTCGAATGAGTACTGGACGCGCTTTCAATACTTAATAACTGATAATGAACTGTGATTCGTAACACGTCTGGTTTTGTATCTTTTTCCTGACCTGTTTGTTTGTTCATTTTGAGCCCTGTTGTACTTTGGTTAGGACTCTCTCTCTCTCTCTCTCTTCTCTCTCTCTCTCTCTCTCTCTCTCTCTCTCTCTCTCATTCACTCAGTCACACGCACACACACGCACTCCGTCTCCACACACACATGTACGCGTGCACACAAAGATGCGCGCGCGCACGCACGCACGCACGCACGCACGCACGCACGCACGCTACGCACACACATCACAACACACACACACACACACACACACACACACTCACACACACACACAACGAGATACGAAAGAGAGAAGAGAGAGAGAGAAGGGGGAGGGGGGAGAGAAAAAGACACGAAAAAAAAACCACCCCAGCAACACACGTGAAAGAAAAGCCCCAGCTCTGAAGTGGTATGCGATTGCCAAACCGATTCAGGCGCTTAATTTCTGACAATGGGCCTCTTTTCCTCAGGAAGTCGCTTTCTCCAAATCGCTTGTTGAACCAAGACTCAGCCAAGCACGGAAAAATGAGAAAGAACCCTCCCACCAAAATGAGAAGAAAAACAAAAAGGAAGGGAAAAGGGAAACAGGTTTGCCAGTTCTGTCGTTCCCTTCAAGTGCATTTGTTTTAAGACTCCCGAGTGTTCTTTTATTTTATGTATTTTTTCTTTCTCTTTACTTTTTTTCTTTTCTTTTTGTTTGTTTTCTTTCTGTTCTCTTTTCCTGTCTGGGTCTGGCGGAGGAAGCCACATGTGCCTAATTGTCGTTATTTCCACGTTTTGAGGGGCGATATTTCAACTCGTGATTGTTTGGTGTTATTGTGAAGCGACTGTCTGTCCTCGCTGGTCACTGTTTGTTATGTGGTGGTGTCGTTGTGTCGTGGTGTGGTGTGTGTGTGGCGCGGCGCGTGCGTGTGCGTGCGTGGTGCGGCGCGGCGGCGCGGGGTGTGTGTCCGTGCATGGCCCATGCGGTGTGTTTTGTGTGATGTGGTTGGAGAGATTTACTGTATAAAAGGGTGGGGTTTGAAGGAAAGTGAGGTTTAGAGGCAAAAGGGAGGGGGGGCGGGAAGGTGGGGGAGGGAGAGGGGTAACAAATTGCGTGTTTGTTTTATATGAGGATCTCGTGGAGTTCGTTCGGGGGAGGGATTGTATCGTTTTATTCGTTTGCGCGGGTATACTGATTGCAGAGAGACGGAGATAGGTGACGCAATGCTTTTACAGAAAGAGAAATACCACGGAAAGACAGAAAGGGCGGACATACAGACAAGAGGGCGGAGGGGGGGGGGGGAAGGTTATGTGCACGAAGCATCTCTCTCTCTCCTCTCTCTTTTCTCTCTGATGTGGTAGTGGATTATGCACACACAACACAACAACACACACCCCGCAGCGATCCTTTTTACATGCAGTGACTGTGTTACCCTCACACAGACGTCCAATCGTCGCGGATCACAGCCCCAAGTGCCCCGCGCCCCTTCACGTCCGCTTCCGACCACGTAAACGAGAGTGGCCTCCCTTCACACAGCTGACCCGTAACTAACTACAAGAGGGCGTTCATAGAGAGTTGAGACCAGCGGAAGAATAGGACGAATATCACTAGCGCACTTTCTGTTTATTCCAACACTGAACCAGAGACGCCGTCGCGAAACCAGCCCTGGCACAGCCCTCTCACCCGCACAAAACTATGTAGGCAGGTTGAACAGTTAAGAACCCCTCTCTTCTATTGTGAAGAAAGGAAATCCCGGGTTATAAGTTATTTTTTGTCGGTACGGCTTACAGATTTCTGGGATCGGCGAGAAGATTATGATTTACAGGTTTTTTGCTTTCAGGTTTATCTTATCAGCTTCTAAGCTTGGCATACAGGTTTGCAGGTTCGGCTTGTAAGTGTATTGGTTCTGTTGAAAGTTTTGTACGTTCAGCTTGGATGGTTAAACTAATATGGCCGAGAGTGTAACAGGAAACATTTACTTATGTGCACAGTTACTTATGTAATTGTATATGTATTAAACGTACTTTTACGATAACTATTTCACACTAAATCGAAACGTAATGTGGTGTAATATGAATATGGTATAGTGCAATATGTAAATATAAAATATAATATAACATAACAACATAGCAGACATAAGATAACAGAACGTATTTACAATGTAAATGATATATACGATAGATTGTCAAATAATGTTATGTGACACAAAATAATGTAACATCAGTATATAGCGTTAAAGAAAAGCTTTTGTTTTGGAGTTTGAATGCAAGGAAGTGTTTTCAGATATCCCATAGAATACGTTGCAGTACAATATGTTAACATCAGTATATAGCGTTAAAGAAAAGCTTTTGTTTTGGAGTTTGAATGCAAGAAGTGTTTTCAGATATCCAGAGAAACGTTGCAGTCCAAACAGCCTTTGACCGATCCACGGCTCGGACTTGGACATAAAAATGTGTTTGAAAGTTCAGAATCTTGTCATGGGGAGGAAAACTCGAACGGCGTTCAGAAAGGGCGTGTGTGTGTGTGTTGTGTGTGTGTGTTGTGTGATGTGTGGTGTGTGTGTGTTGTGGCGGCGGCGCGCGCGGCGTGCGTGCGTGCGTGCGTGCGTGCGCGTGTGTGTGTGTGCGTGCGTGCGTGCGTGTGTGTGTTAAGTGTTCTCTTGACATCCACCCCCATTCTCTTAACCCCGTCGTCCCACAGGGCACCCACCTTCCTCCCTTTCTCTTATTTGGAGTTATCAGCGTCGCCTAAAACATCTCCGGCATCAGTGTATGTGCCGTCTCCTCCATTCTCGCGGAGAAGAGGGTAGGTGGAGATTTGCTTGACGCTAGTCTGCCTTTGGGTAAAAAAAAAGAAAAAGAAAAGAAAAGAAACGAAAAAAGAGAAAGAAATTGAAAGACGGAAAGACTTGCATCGCTGTTTACTAGTGAACAAGAAACACGTGTGTATGTGTGGAGGATATTAGATTCACACAGTCCTAATCACTATTTTCACGCTGTTTTCACATGAAAACAGCAACGGTCATCCAGTAAACGGTGGTAACTTTTATTTTGATAAAGAAAAACGGATATTGTCATGCAAGAGAGAGAGAGAGAGAGAGAGAGAGAGAGAGAGAGGAGAGTGAGAGAGAGGAGAGTAGAGATGTAACAAACAAAAAAAAAACCGTTATAAAAAAAACTGTATCATGTGCTATGTTTATATACAAAGCTGATTACTGCGCATAAAATATTTTCGGGGGGGGGGGGGGGGGGGGGGGGGGGGGGCGGGGGCGGGGGGGGTGAATTTCGTGCAAAAAACAGTCGCTTTTATGTAAGAACGGCTGAATATTATGTATGAAAACAGGTCTTTTCACATTGTAAGGTCTTTCGACGAGAAAACAGTACTGTCACATAATAAATGACTGTTTTCACTCCATATCATCTACATGAAAACACTTTCTCGTCAAACAGCAGCAGCTCTTACGGTGTGGAAAGTGGGTATGTATTTTCACGTGATAAATCGATAGCTGTTTTCAGGTGAAAAACACACCAAACATATTCATATATTCTGCGAAATACTTTCTCGAGATGACTCTTTTCTAATGAAAATAGCCGTTCTCTCTCCACTCTCTGTTCACTTCCTGTGAAAACAATCACAAGTACTCACCTTTTTTCTTTTTCTTTTTTCTTTTTTTTTTCTAAACGTAACGGTAATAATTTGGAATTTTTCTACGAGTTTCGGCACCCAATACTAAACGTTTAGTCCTCTCCTGGGCTTGGTTCTATTCCTGAAGACCGTGGCACTTTTTTCAACACGATAACATTCCATCCTCGTCCACTTACCGTGGGATTGGCTCACTCTTGGAGCACCAGATCGGCGCGGAGCCTTGTCGTGCGTGAGTCACTACGGGCACAGTACCACGTATCTTCCGTCGATCATTGTCGTAGCGTGTGCGCGATTCTCTCCTGCCAACTTCTGTCTCGTACGAAAAGCCGAGCCGTGTGATAACGTCGAAGGGAGGAGGCTGTGGTTCGGATCTACCGTGTCATCAGGAGTTTGACAGAGATGTAAGGAAATAGTCACTGAGGAATGAGGGCGGGGGGGGGGGGGGGGGGGTGTCTGGTAGGAAGCGGGGAGGGAGGGGTGTTGGGGGGGGGGGGGGCGGAAATGTTGAGGCGTTTGTTGGTGACGTCACTGCTGATACAAAGGGGGTTTGTCACTCTGTGTGTGTGTGTGTGTGTGTGTGTGTGTGTGTGTGTTAGAGGAGCAGGTGAAGATGCGCACCCCCCCACCCCCCATTGTGTGTGTGTGTGTGTGCGTGCGCGCGCGCGCGCGCGCGTGTGTGTGTTTTGATATGCGTGCATACATAACACCTTCTTTTTGAGTTGCCTCGGCCCAAGAAGTTTGGTTGCGTTCTTTATTGGCGGAATGTGAAACAGGCCCCAGAGACTGACCTGTTGTTTTTATTGTATTTTCTTCTTTTTTTTTTCGGGGGGGGGGGGGGGGGGGGATCCGGGTTATAGTGCAAGTGCGGGATCTGTTCAGGAAGATTACGCAGATGAATAAATGAATGAATCAATCAATAAGTAAATGAATGAATTAATAAATGAATAAATAAACCATGGTCCATTTCTTTTAAAAACATAGATTTCATGGAAAAATGGAATACAAACTCGTCAAATATTATTGTGGATCCGTAATGCGGATCCGGATTGTATTGCGGATCCAAGATCTGTTAAGTCAATTTTCGCACAAAACTCCACTGAAACTATTTTTTTACAAGACTTGGTGAAAAGGAGGGATATGGCAAAGGAAGAATCTTTCTTGTTTGTTTTTTTTTTTCTTTTCTTTTTTTTCTTTTCTTTTTTTTCTTTTCTTTTCTTTTTCTTTTTTTTTTTTTTTTTTTTTTTTTTTTTTAGCGTGCGCACGGGGATTCGCTCCTCCATGACAGAGGTGTAGGCTCTTGCTGGGTCCATCCCACGTTGGTCAGCCTCGTCCTGTACGCTTTTTTTATTTTTATTTTTTTTTATAAATACTGGTACCGTTGATGCCATAATATACAGATGGACGACCTGGCGGCAGTGCGAATCAACCCGAGGCGGGTGCCGAGTGATGATGATGGAGGCGAAGGAGTGGGCGTGGGGGTGGAATTGAGGAGAACGGGAGTTGAGCTGGGAGGCGGGGGGAGGGCATTATCATTATCGTGATCATCAACTCCTGTACCCCATAGGCGGTGTCATACAGAAGGGGATGTATGTCTGTTTCGTCATCATGTCGGATGAGGGGCTAGCGCTTGGGCCCTTTCTGCAGTGTCAGTCTGTATTTGGTTTAAATTTGTTTTTAATTGATCATTCCACAAAACACGCACGCACGCACGCACGCACGCACGCACGCACGCACGCACGCACGCACAGCACGCACCACACACACACACACACACACACACCAACACACAACACACACACACGCATATCATTTTATTGAAGCAGCCACAAGCTATCGTTATGGTGTATGTATTTGTGTCTCTGTTCGATGCTCGGCAAACGGGTCACGAGAGTGGATAGTCTAGGACCCAGGGTTTGAATCTACCGGCTCATCGCAGTTTGTACAGAGCTGTTGGGTTCGTCAGTCCTCAGTTTCTCTCTCTCTCTCTCTCTCTCTCTCTCTCTCTCTCTCTCTCTCTCTTCTCTCTCTCTCTCTCTTTCTCTCAAATCTTTAGCACCAATGATTTCTCTTTGCCCAATAATGTAGACAAAATGAACAGAACTTCGGTTTGTTCGAAGCGGTCAAACATTTGCGATTATTTATGAAATTTTATATAAGGCCTAGATATTGCAAACAAGCATCTGTCAAAGTTGTTTGGTGGGTTTTTTTTTCTTTTTTTTTTACTTTCTTTTTTTTTTTTTTTTAATGTGTTCAATTTTAAAGTTAGGCGGGGTTTTTCGAAGTACTTGGACAAAGCTTTAAAGTTTTGGAAATAGAGATTTCAAAGAAGAATATTCCGTTTATTTGTTAGATTAGCACAGTTCTGCTCACGGCTGAAATGTATTTCCGGATATTCAAACCCTTCGTATTCGTCCAAAGCTTGTAAGTGAATAAAAACATACGAATGCAAATCTCTTCCTCTCCATTTTCTCCACCCTCCTCCCTCCAACCTTTCTACCTCCCCTCACCCCTCTCTATCTGTATGTGAGTGTGCGCGTGCGTGCATACTTGTGTGTGTGAGTGTGTGTGTGTGTGTGTTGTGTGTGTGTGTGCGCGCGCGCGCGCGCGCGGTCGCTGGTGTGTGTGCTAGTGCGTGACTGTGTATGTGCGTGCGTGTGTGTTAGTGCATGCGTGCGTGCGTGTGTGTGTGTGTGTGTGTGTGTGTGTGTGTGTGTGTGTGTGTGTGTGTGTCTGTCTGTCTGATTGTGCCATGTACAACAAATTTTTCACGTCATAATGATTTTTTTTTCATCTAATTTTGTTTTCGCTTTTCTTTCTTTCAATCGTCAGTTATTTGATAATAATTCTCTCTCTCTCTCTTCTCTTTCTCTCTCTCTCTCTCTCTCTCTCTCTCTCTCTCTCTCTCTCTGGAGGTTGGCGCGTGCAGTGCCACCACATTATTACTATCATCATCAACATCTCAACATCATCATTCTCATCTCACCATCATCTCATCTCATCATCAACAACATGTTGTTGTTGATATTATTATCATTATCATCGTCATCATCATCATTGATGACAGTCTTGCACACTTTTCCACTCGATATCACCACTCCAGCTAACGCCGCACTCCTCACCCCACACCCTGACTCCCCCCCCGCCGCCACCCCCTCTTCCGACTGACGGAAGAAAGGTGAAGGGGGGGGGGGGGGGGGGGGGGGCGGAGGGGCAATAGCTATCAGCAGTCATCTCCATGTGAGCCAGCCATTGTCTTCCGTGGGTTCAGTGAGGAAGTTGTAGCTTGACTCATGGCACGAGAGGGGAGAGAGAGGGTGAAGGGACTTGTGTAGGCGCCAGTTCAAAGTTCATTAACACACGGGGGCAAACAGCTACTGCACAGAGAGTGAGAGAGATGAGGGAGTGTGTGTGTGTGTGTGTGGGGGGGGGGGGGGGGGGGGGGGGGTTCGTGGGGGTGGAGAAGTGCCAGCCCTCACGAGACAGGTCTCTGAAGTGGTTCGGTGCCCCCGTATAGTGCGCTTTCCTCAAACACACTGATTTGTTTTTATTTGTTGACGTATCGTTGTTTTTGTTTCACCAGAGGTTCCGCGACTGGAGGTCGGGTTTGTTTTTTGTTGTTCACGTCGTCTGGTGGCCAGTGTTTGTCATTCAGGACCCGCATCAGGGTTCAGTGTTACATGCTTAAGGCTCCTTTCCCCCAACCAGTGAAGTGGGCGCTTTTGCTTCCACAGTGGAAGCGTAAAGAGAGCTAGGTAGAATCGTCTCTGTGGAAGAGGACCCTTGATTTAAGCCAGAGACACAACCTGACAGAGGGGGGAATCGAACAGGGAGTCACGAAAAGGAAGAAACACGTATTTGTTTGTTTGGGTTTTTTTTTTACGTGTAATATGAGGGAAAGTGGCATTGACTGTTTGTTTTGTTACGTGTAATATGAGTGGCATTGACATCAATAAAGCATATTTCCCTGACCTGAAGTCAGTTACCGGTTACTGTTTGGTGGACAGAGAGACTTTTCAAGCCGTAAACTGTCCGACTCCATAAGTGGTTTGAACACACGACCGTTAAGTCTGCAGACAGATCTGTAGCCAGTTGACCACCCCCTTACTCCCGTCCAAATTTTTCTCCTTAGTTTTCTATCTTCTTTGTGGATGGGCCACGTCTTCTGTATTCCCGTGCTCCAGACTCGGGTAAACCTACAATAGGTTTCTGCCCCTACAACATTAAGCTGTGGGTTTTTAACCTTAACCGTAACAAACAAACAACAAAAATATGCGGGGGGGGGGGGGGGGGGGGGGGGGGGGGGGGGGGAGGGGGGAGGAAAAGGGCGTGATCATCGACTTTAAAACAGTGTGTATGTCTGCGGGCATGACGTGGTGAGCGGTTTTCCTTTACTAACGTCAGGACGAGCATTTCTGTACGGTTGAACGACGGAACGATTTTTCTGGCCGATCATCAGTGCGACAGTCACAGTGCTGATGAGCTATAGCGAAAGCCTCGTTGATGGGCCCGGGAATCGACACTAGTGTCTCCGGCCTTCTGTACAGCGGCTCTCCGCAGGTCTCTCCGTCTTTCTCTCTCTCTCTCTCTCTCTCTCTCCGGGGCCTGTCTCCACAGCTGGCTTTTGTTATGGCCGCTAGGCAGGGAACAACAGGAAGCGATATATTACAATGGATTTTACTTTCCCGGGTTTGGCGGCGGCGGCGGATAGGTTTCGGAGCGGTGTGGGAAAGTCGATTGTAAACACGCGCATTTCATTAGCCGCTGGCGTAGGGTCTTTAGCCCGTAATGAGAGCTTTTTAAGTCGTATTGTATTTTTCGGGGAGCGGAGCGTCTTGGCGGGAAGGTGGAGGGGTTGCTCTCCCTTGAGACCACATGACCTCCGCTGTGGCCAATTAAGGCCGAGCCTTGTCTTGCTGGGGCGCGGTGATTGGTTGTTGTGGTGGCGGGGTTCGGGTTGAAAAGTCAGTCTCCCCTTTCTTTTGCCTTTAATTTGCGCCTAGTGGAAATTAGTTTCGAACGGGATTTCCCTTCCCCCCCCCCCCCCCCCCCCCCCCCCCCCCCTCCCGCCCCAACCCACCCGTCCATGCCCTATCCCTCCTAGCCCCCCCCCCCCCCCCCCCCCCCCCCCACCCCCCCCCCCCCCCCACCCCCCCCCACCCACCCAGCTCCTCCAAGGCGGCGACCTGTTTTCCCATCCCTTCCCGACCTCGTGTTTCCCATCTTGGTTGCACATT
>CM031614.1:21326035-21356035 GCA_018398815.1 Conus ventricosus | reverse complement strand
CCCCCCCCCCCTCCCTGTCCTCTCGTCTCCCTTCACCCCCAATGACTCCCGAATAATAGAAGAGCTCACACAATGCACTGCGCGAGAAACGCAAGCCCCTAAAAGAAACAGGAGGAGAGAGAGAGAGAGAGAGAGAGAGAGGAGGCAAAAGGATAGGCAGGACAGGAAGGGTGGGGGAACGGGGGGATGGGTGGAGGGGGTGGGGAGGGGAATGGGTGGCAGGATGGTTCGCTTGCAGACAGAACGTTGGATTAATCTTTTTTTTTTTCTGGACTGGCAGCACATCAAGGGACACAACAATGAGAGTGATTTCCCTTTTAAAGCTTTTCGGGGCTGGAGATGCAGAAGGACAGAAAGGGACGAAATTCATATTTGCAGTTACTCTTCTTCTCCTCTTCTTTTTTTTTTTTCTTCTTCATCTGCTCTTTCTCTTTTCTTCTTCTTCTCCTCCTCCTTTCTTTCTTTCCTTGTGCGTATGTGTGAGCCAGGCTGCCTGGCGCATCATTCATTAGGAAGCCCATTGATTTCTTTTCTTTTTTTTTATCTCCCTTTCTTTTTCTCGCTTTGGCAAAGGAGAAAAGTAACAAGGGCAAAGGGGGAAAAAAAAGAAAAAGAAAGAAAAAAGAAGAAAGAAAGAAAGAAGGGGGAAAAAATCCACACAGAACCGCTGTCAAAATTGTTGCATAGAAATTGAGTTTTGAAGCACGGAGCGGAGATTCCTTTGTGGTCTCTTTCAATATTGCATTCCGCCGCAGGAGGTGCGTTGGGGCGATATAATGGAACAAACTTTGGTCCCCTCCCCCAGCCTGACAATTGTTGTTTGCGGACCTCGAAAGTCGCGCCACGCGTTCCATTTCCTGCGCCAGATTTGGCTTTTATTTCCTTTCATCAGCCTCCATTTTCTTGGGATGTTACTATAGATTTTCTCCCAGCGAGCCCAAGACATCTCGCTCCGCGCTGGCCGCCTCTGACGCTAATGGGAGAAAAGACGCCTCGTCACACAATCGGCAACCGTCAGTCCGAATATTTTACCCTCCCCCTTTCTTCCCCCCCCCCTCCTTCCCTGCCCTCTCCCCACACCCCTCACCTCCCTCCCCAACCTCCCTGTCTTTCTCCATCAGCCCTTTCCCTCAAGCTTTTCTATCCCTGGCCTCTTGAACCAGGATCCTGTTGCCGTCTTCTTTTAACCTTCCCTGTCCTCCTCTCCACCACCCACCCCCTCCCTCTACCCCTCACCTCCACCCCCCTGTAATATCCCCCCCCCCCCCCCATCACTACCCCCCCCCCACCTCGGTGCCCTTCCTACATCCCCGGCCTGTTTTTATGTGGGGGGACAGTCAAAACGCATTGTCCAGGAGGATTCTGGAAGCTTCTGAAGATGTGTGCGCTTGCTGAGAGAAGGGGTTTTGTCCTTCTGTTGGCCTAGAAGAAGGCAGGAAGGAGGGAGGGAGGGAGGGAAGGAAGGGTGGGGAGTGGGGTGGGGGTGAGAGAAAGGAAGGGTAGGTTGGGTGTCTGAGTAGATGGGGGGGGGGGGGGGGGGGGGGTTCGGTGGGTTGGTGGGTGTGCAGCAACTTGACGCATATCGCTGCATCTGTGGAAGCGAAGTCTTCAGAACATTGGAAAGTTTCTGAGGGAACTGTTTGTCTTTCGCCGCTT
The DNA here is from genome assembly GCA_018398815.1 of Conus ventricosus. Classification (NCBI taxonomy): domain Eukaryota; kingdom Metazoa; phylum Mollusca; class Gastropoda; order Neogastropoda; family Conidae; genus Conus; species Conus ventricosus. The sequence goes on along the minus strand of CM031614.1, from coordinate 21,354,379 downwards.
CGTTTCTTCTTCTGCTTCTACTTCTTCTTTTACTCCGTGTTTGTTTCTGTTCTCTTTTCTTTTCTTTCTGTTTTCTTTCTTCCCCTGCTCGACCCCCCCCCCCCCCTCACCCTCACCCTCCCTCTCCCTGTAACCCCCCTCGCCCGTCCCATCCCATTTCCCCTCCCTTTTTATTTTTCTTCTTTTCCTCTTCCCCTTGCCACTCGCCTCCTCTCCGCTTGTTGCGTGTCTTTGTGTCTCTCAGGCCGGGGTGCTGGGGACTCGAGGTTAAAAAAAAACCTGAGAAAAAGGTTTTCCTTTTCTTTCTGGTATTCTGTCAGATCTGGTCCCTTTTTTTTTTAAAGATATAAGCAAGGGCGAGAGCGGAGAAACATCTTGGCTTTTTTTTTCTCTCTCTCTCTCTCTCCATTTTATGCGTGCAAGTTTTCGTGTTTATATATAGAATTTGGTGTACATGCGATTTGTGTACTTTTGCGTTAGGGAGAAGTTGTATCAGAAGAACGGATGCTTGGTTGTATGCGGCAGCCGTAAGAACAGCTTGAAAGCGAAGTTTGGTGGTTTTTTTCAGTCGGCGAGTGGAGGGGGCGGGGGGCAGAGGGGAGATGGGAAGGGGGGGGGGGGAGAGGGGAGTGGCAAGTGGACTGGCGGGGGGGGGGGGGGGGGGGGGGGAGGAGGGGGGGATAAGACCGTTGCAGATCTTTTGGTATCCTCACAGTCCTTGACGCGTGTGCTCAACCCTGATACTGTCACAGTGGTCGGCTGGGCTGCAAACAGGGTGACTGTAACGTGTGAGCGTGCGAGCGTACGTACGTGCAAGTTGTGCTCGTGTGTGTGTGTGTGTGTGTGTGTGTGTGTGTGTGTGTGTGTGTGTGTGTGTGTGTGTCTGTCTGTCTGTTCGCGCGCACAAGCGAATGAAAGACAGACAGACACAGAGAGTGACAGACAGAGACAGAAAGACAACACAGGATCGCAGACAAAGACGGGGACGGAGATGAGGGTAGGGAGCGTAGGGTCAGGAAGTGGCGAGATGTGAAAGGAAGAGAAGAGATGGTGCAGTTTCCTATCGCACCCCGAGGCACTGACCACTACCACGCCACTGCACACAGCAAGGCAAAGACCGCACGACACTCGGGCATTCCCAGTCATCTTTCTCCGTCTATGTCTCCGATTATGTGTCTGTCTTTCGCTACCACCACCTTCTATGTCTGTCTGTCTCTCTGTCTCTGTCTCTGTCTGTCTCTCTCTCTCTCTCTCTCTCTCTCTCTCTCTCTCTCTCTCTCTCTCTCTCTCTCTCTTTCCGCTGTCTTGCTCTGTGGTTTTTATTTCTTATTGTTTATGTGTCTGTCTGTCTGCCCGTCTCTCTCTCTCTCTCTCTCTCTCTCTCTCTCTCTCTCTCTCTCTCTCTCTCTCTCTGCCGTTGTTATCATCTGTTTTGTTGTTTTTTCATTCAGTAATATACTTTCTTCGCGCTCAGTGGATTGGATGCCGAAGTGAAAACAAATCCTTTCTTAAAGCAAATCTTTTTTTGACCGTGTTTCTGTACAGAGATATGTCCCTGGGCGGATAACACTCCATATGACGGAATAGTGCTCTTTGCCTTCAGGAGAGGTGGACAGTTCTTGTGATGGTAGGAGTCCTTTACTCCATGCCAAATGAAGAAGGAGTGACTGCTCTGCCCATGGGAAAAGCAATAAATCAGTGAACTGTGTTGTGCCATCAAGTAAATGAAACGAACTGGCCACTACCTTGTATCAACACGGCCTGCCCCGTCCTGTAGGTCAAGTCATCTGAAGAAGAGTCAGTGACTGGAACTGTCACGCCTCCCTCTCTCAGAAGCACCAACTCTCACATACCACTTTCTGTTTCCTTTACTGCTCGTGGTCTTCAGACATCAGACGACAGTCGTTAATTTTAATCTCGAGATGATAAGAACATCTCTTAGTATCGGTCGTGCACATGTACATGTGGTGAGATTTTCATCTGAAGGCCAGTAGATGTACAGATGAACAATGGCTATTAGTGTTGTGTCAGTAGTGATCTGCGCTGCTGTTGTTTTTTTTTTATAGTAACAACCTGCGCCTTCATGGATTAGAATGCCGTTGCATTTGGAGTGAATACCGGGGTGGTTATGCATGTTGAATGAAACGGTATTTGACCTAGAGCCTGATAACTGAACTGATCTTAAATCCGCCCGTGGTGACACTCTCTGTCCGAGCGAAGTTGCCCAGCTCTGTGTCCCCTACCGGCTGCATGTCACAATCCTGCCCTGTCGTTGGACATCTTTCCCAGTCTGGACGGACGGTTCCGTGACTGCTGTTGGGGCCTGCATCGTAAACCTCTATCGTATGACCTGCGGTGTTACAGAGCTGTACAGGGTCACCTCCCTTCCACACAGCGATGTATGGTTTATGCCTCGCATACCGGACAGAACCCAAACAAAGGCGTGGGTTTGTCTCGTTATATTGTGTTCGCTTATCAGGTTCGAAGAAATGTTACAGTTTTTCGCGTTTGGGGAAGGGTTTGAGGGGCATCCAGTGCACCCAGTAGCCGTACATGTCGCAAGTTAGCGGCGTAGGTCGTACTCCTCTCTTGGATCTAAGGGAGTAGGTACAACATTGTGGAACATAAGCGGGTTGTTGTTGTGGGATATGGTTTGTTTTTGTTATGTTTTTGTTCTTGTTTCTGCGAAATAGGAAAGGAACCCAGCATATCGGAGGGAAAAAAAAAGAAGTAACCTTTAGCAGCGAATGAGCTAGGCTGACGTCTTCTGGAGGATGTTGTTTTCTGTTCTTTGTGAACGTCGTGTTAGCATTGTTCTAACGGTAGTGTTTTCGCCCTGCATTGGGAAGTACGGGTGTTGGCCACGACCGTCTTGTGTCCACTGCAGGTTCACACAGCGACTGGCTGATGGCTGACTGACTCCCTGACTACCTTCAGATGGGGGTGGTGCCCCGATCCATCGGTAGGGATTCTTCTAGTGGGGGTGTCCTCTCCCTCTATCGATGTATACAGGATCTTCTGATGAAGGTTTTCTTTATTTGCTAAAGATCTACAGAAGTTCCGAGGTTATGTTTGACGAATGCAGCTCTGGTGATAGTGTTTGACGAATGCAGCTTTGATGTTTTGATGAATACAGCTCTGATGATAGTGTTTGATGAATACAGCTCTGATGATAGTGTTTGATGAATACAGCTTGATGATAGTGTTTGATGAATACAGCTCTGGTGATAGTGTTTGATGAATACAGCTCTGGTGATAGTGTTTGACGAATGCAGCTCTGGTGATAGTGTTTGATGAATACAGCTCTGATTATAGTGTTTGATGAATACAGCTCTGATGATAGTGTTTGATGAATACAGCTCTGATGGCAGTGTTTGATGAATACAGCTCTGATGGCAGTGTTTGATGATACAGCTCTTGACATTTAATACAGCTCTGATGGCAGTTTTGATGAATACAGCTCTGATGGCAGTGTTTGATGAATACAGCTCTGATGACAGTTTAAATACAGCTCTGATGGCAGTGTTTGATGAATCAGCTCTGATGGCAGTGTTGATAATACAGCTCTGATGGCAGTGTTTGAATACAGCTCTGATGGCAGTGTTTATAATACAGCTCTGATGGCAGTGTTTGATGAATACAGCTCTGATGGCAGTGTTTGATAATACAGCTCTGATGGCATGTTTGATGAATACAGCTCTGATGGCAGTGTTTGATGAATACAGCTCTGATGGCAATGTTTGATGAATACAGCTCTGATGCAGTTTTAATACAGCTCTGATGGCATTTTTGTTTGATGTTAATACAGCTCTGATGGCAGTGTTTGATGAAACAGCTCTGATGGCAATGTTTGATGAATACAGCTCTGATGGCATGTTTGATGAATACAGCTTGATGGCAGTGTTTGATGAATACAGCTCTGATGCAGGTTGTGAATACAGCTGTGGTGGTACTGTTTGGTTCAAACAGTTGTGCTGGAGGTGTTTGTAAACAGTAGTTCTCATAATAGGTTTTGTTATTGACACTCTTCTGATGGTAGCGTCTAGTGAATAGCAGTTGTGATGGTAATTTTCTGAAAGATGAACCTCTTAGAAATAGTGTTTCATGAACACAATTTTGCATGGTATTCTTTGATGACTAAAATGATTTTTGGTAATTTTGAATGAATACAATTCCAATGGTTGTTTAACAAATACAATTTGGATGATTGTTTTTGTATGCACACAGCTCTAACAGTATTTGATGAATGCAATTCTGAAGTTAGTTTGTTTTTGTTTGTTTTTTACGTAGGTAAAAGTTAAAACAAAACCGAGCAAATTGAAATCTGAAAGGAATGAAATTAAAGAGAACAACAACAACAACAGTAGTCAATATTTGTCCAAGTCAGAGACGAGGTAACACAGCTGACGCACCATGAATACAGGTCTTGGCACTGACAGCATTGTTGGGGGCTGAATGCAATAGTGATGGCAGCGTTTGACGAGTAGCAGGTCTGAAGATAGTGTTCTTCTTCCCTCTCTTTCTACCTCTTTGTCCATGATTCCTCCAGACTTTTTCTTCTCATCGTCGTGTGTCCTATGGACAAGACTTTGGGAACCGGGGAGGAAAAGAGGGAGCTGGGAGGGGGTTGAGAAGGAGGAGGAGGGTATTTGGGAAGAAAAGATGGAAGGTTTAGATGGAGGGAGAGTGGGGGGGAGGGGAGCGGGGAGAGAAAGGAGGAATGTGGGAGGGATGGGGAGGATAAGATGACTCACTGGATCCTTTGTACTGGCCAGCGCCTCGGACCCATCAGCAACCAGTCAACTTGAAACTGGGAAGGAGGTGAATGATGGGAGAGTAGAGGGGGGGGGGGGGGGGGGGGGAAAGAAGCGGAAGGAAAGGAGGGTGGACGAGAAAGAGAATGAAGGTGAACGTGGGATGGGGGGGGGGGGGGGAGATACCGAGGTGGTGGTGGGGGGGGGGGGGGGGGGGGGTAGTATTGGAGGGGGAGGGATGGGGTGGGAGGGAAGTAGGGGGCATTTACAGGTCCCAGAGTCTGGTGGTAGTGGTGGCGAATTTGCTTGATGGCGGGGAAACTTCAGAAAAGACGACAGAGAAATCACCAGAAATGAAGTCCACCGACAGACTGAAGGCGGCTAGGGGGGTGGTTTGTATGGCAGTGGCTGTGGAGGAGGAAGTGGATGGATGGGGGCAGTGGTGGTGGTGGCTGTGGTGGTGGTGATGGTGACTGGATTGAGGTGGGTGAAAAGAAGAATGGACTGGGGTAGTAAGGGACGTGTGTGTGTGTGTGGTGTGTGTGTGTGTGTGTGTGTGTGTGTGTGTGTGTGTGTGTGTGTGTGTGTATGTTGTTGTTGTTGTTGTTGTAGGGAAGAGAGAGTACGAGAAAAAAGAGTTAGGAAAGAGAGAGACGAGACGGGGGGGGGGGGGGGGGGGGGGGGGGGGGGGGGGGCGGGGATGAGAAAGAGAATGAAGATGAAGGTGGGGTCTTGCAGAGACAGAAAAAGGAGACAGTGTGAGAAACAATTGCGTGACAGAGTTGGATTGTATGTATGCACGCATATGTATGTGCACGCTGGTGTGTGTGTGTGTTTGTGCGCGCGCGTGTGTCTATGGTGTATGCTGTGTTTTTGTGCATGCATATCGACGTGCATACTAACGTGCATGCGAGTTGTGTATGTGTGCCCACGTGTACGTATGAGAGATACAGACAAAAGACGGACTTGCTGAGAGAGAGGAGAGAGAGAGAGAGAGAGAGGAGAGAAGACAGACAGACAGACAGACAGACAGACAGAGACAGACAGACAGACAATAAGTGGGTAGTGAAAGAAAAAGTTGTTAAAAACTGGTGATTGAACCACCAACAAACGAAATAGAAGAAAGAAAGAAATACAGAAAAAAGGCGATAGGGGAGGAAGCGGGTGTAGAGAAGGATGGGGGGAGGGGGGGGGGGGGGAGTGGGGAGGGGGGCGTGTTGTGGTCACGGTCGGCAGAGGAAGGTTATAGGAAGAGGCAGAGGAGAGCGGGGGAAAGGAGGAAGGGAGGGGAATGATATTTGTCTCATCCTGTTTTCACAAACTCAATAAATACAACTTTGCATCTCCTCCAGGCACTTGCTCCGAAGTTGTCTGCTTCTATCATAAGTTTTTCTCTCTCTCTCTCTCTCTCTCTCTCTCTCTCTCTCTCTCTCTCTCTCTCTCTGTCTCAGAGAGGACAGGAGAAGAAGAGGCAGGGGAAGGGGGGCGGGTTGAGGAGAGGGGGGGGGGGGGGGGAAATGGAAAGGTTAATTTAGGGATGGGGGTGGGGGTGGGGAGGAATCTTCTCCATTTATGCCGACTGTCTGCGAATGACTTTGGCGTGGTTCTAGAGGACTCGTCTCTCCACGGTCTGCCCAGCCCCTTTCTGTCTACATCTGGCCAAAAAGGGGGGGGGGGGGGGGGGGGGGGGGTGTTGGAGGGAGAGAGAGGGGGGGGGAGGAGATGGATGTAGTCTCTCTCTCTCTCTCTCTCTCTTTTTTTTTGTGTGACTTTCTCGCTGTCACTATCCGCATGCGCACGCACACGCGCACATACACACACACATATACATACATACAGAGAGAGAGAGAGAGAGAGACTGCTAACATGGCTATTGGTTGCAGGCATTAAACAATCTAAATACAGTTTTGCTTGGACTTTGACATTTGATACATTTTCTGTTTTGAAATCAGACGAGAAACGGACCAGACTTGCAGCTGATCTCAAATCAAATAAACTCAAGACTCCATCCCATCGCTCCATATATTGATACAGACATACACACACACACACCACCACACACGCATACATACATGCATACACACACGCACACACACATACGCGCGCGCGCCTCACTCATATATATATATATATATACATGAATTATAAACAAAGCTTGCTCTTATGTCTTAGATTGAAGAAATAGGGGGAGATAAGCATTCATATCTGCAGTGGTAGATGATTCTGCCTAACTAACAGAAATGTGCTTGAGTGGGTGAATGGGGAAAAAATAAAATAAATGCTTCTCAAAAATGAGCCTTCAGCAAGCTTATAGTCTCCAAGGGAAGATATCCTCCAATGGGGAGGGAAACCACTAACATGTAAACTCCTGTTCATATACCGATATTTCGAAACTTGGTTGTTTCCCTCAGTGACCGCGGAAAGTGGAAATTTGACTCCTCTGCCTTTTCAGTATTAAGAAGAATGCAATCCCAGAAAAGGCTGGTGTGCAATACCGTAGTTGTTTGTTGAGTTTTCAAAAACCCAAACCCAAGGTAACCACCTAAGAAGCAAAAGAAAATCATGAAAGAGCAAAACAAGCTACATTTTCTTGTGAAAAGTAGAAAAATAAAAAGATATCCTCTTAAGACACAGTGCTGAGGGCCAGTTCTTGGAATGAATCCCCCAAGGGACAAAAATACAACAAACTAATAAATTCCAAGGATAAGTACCGAGCACATTCCAGCAACTTACAGAGCAGCTGGTGTTGCAAGGGACTGCAAGAAATATTGAATTATAAACAAAGCTTGCTCTTATGTTTAGATTGCAGCACTACTGTTAGTTAGGCAGAATCATCTGCATGCAGATATGAATGCTATCTCCCCCTATTCTTCAATCTAAGACTAAGAGCAAGCTTTGTTTATAATTCAATATTTCTTGCAGTATTAAACTGAAAGGCAGAGGAGTCAAATTACCACTTTCCGCGGTCACTGAGGAGAAACAACCAAGTTTCGAAATATCGGTATATGACCAGGAGTTAAAATGTTAGTGAGTTTCCCTCCCCGTTGGAGGATGTCTTCCCTTTGGAGACTATAAGCTTGCTGAAGGCTCATTTTGAGAAGCATTTGTTTTATTTTTTCCCCATTCACCCACTCAAGCACATACTGTTAGTTAGGCAGAATGTCTACACTGCAGATATGAATGCTTATCTCCCCCTATTTCTTCAATCTAAGACATAAGAGCAAGCTTTTATAATTCAATATTTCTTGCAGTCATTCCAACACCAAGCTGCTCTGTAAGTTGCTGGAACGGTGCTCGGTACTTATCCTTGGAATATATTAGTTTGTTGTATATATATATATATATATATATATATATATATATATATATATATATATATATATATATACACACCGTGCACTACATCCTAACCCACCGTGATACCATCTTTCTTGTCCTTCTGTTCCCCATTTCCATCAACGCATACTACTCCTTTGCTCATAACCCTTTCTCCACAATTACAATCCCTTTCTCAGAGAGAGAGAGAGAGTATCATCCGTTCTCTCCAATCCTGTCTCTTTCTCCTATCCCGTCGTTTGTCACCATGCCTTTTCTGTCCAGAGAGAGAGAGAGAGGAGAGAGGAGAGAGAGAGAGAGGAGAGAGAGAGAGAGAGAGAGTATCCCTTTCCCTTCTCTACAATCCTGTCTCTTTCTCCTATACCGTTGTTCGTCACCATGCCTTTTCTGTCCAGAGAGAGAGAGAGAGAGAGAGGCAGAGACAGACAGACAGACAGAGAGCATCCATCCGTTCTTTACAATCCTGTCTCTTTCTCCTATCCCGTCGTTCGTCACCATGCCTTTTCTGTCTCACAGAGAAAGAGAGAGAGCGAGAGAGAGAGAGAGACAGAGAGAGAGAGAGTATCCTTCCGTTCTCTACAATCTGTCTCTTTCTCCCATACTGTTGTTCGTCACCATGCCTTTTCTGTCCCAGAGAGAGAGAGAGGCAGAGACAGACAGACAGAGAGCATCCATTTCCCTTCTGTCCAATCCTGTCTCTTTCCCCTCTCCCGTTGATCGTCAGCACGCCTTCTCTGTTATGTGCCGACTTGGTCTGGAGCTCCCTGTCCATGCAGAGACTGCAAGCCGAACATGAGTTTGCGCAGTCCGCTGACTGTGGCCATGGCCATGTATCAATCAATATCTGTAATTTGGCCCTCTTCACAGGCGCTGGTCCAGACTGTCAATGACCATCAGTCGCCAGTGCTGCCCGTGTCTTCCCAAGGAATGGAGCATTTCACTGCTAGTTACTATACTCACTCCAGCTCGGCAACAGCCCAGCCCTCCAAATTTGCCAGCGATATGATTTTGTAGCCTGACAGAGAGAGGGAGAGGGGTGGGGGGTGTCCGTTACATTCGGAGATAAATTACCTTTTGAAGAGAGAATGAACGGTCAGTGTGCACATGTCTGTCTTGGTAGGAAACGATTGCAAACTGGAGCATGCGGTGTGTCATGTGCATGCCTGTAATCGCCCTTAATCCCCCCCCCCCCCCCCCCCCCCCCCCACACACACACACATACACACACACATACACACACGTACACGCACACATACACACACACGCGCACACACGCACGCATGTACACACACGCACGCACACCACACACGCGCGCGACGCACGACACACACACACACACACACACACACACACACACACACACACCACACACACACACACACACACACATTTTTTCCGTTTTTTTTAAAATTGATGATGTTAAAAATGAACAAAGTTTTGCTGTTTTTTATGCTAGAGTCTAAAATCATAGACACGATGAATAGACCTGAAATAAAACAACCAACCAAGCAACACAGACTCGCATACTATTCGTGAGAGTTCTTGAGTTCACAGTGTTTTTTTTTGTGTGTGTTTTGTTTTTTTAATAATCGCAACTGTCGCAAAATTTGAGGAGGGTGCAGTTCATGAGTGGACTGCATAGAATAGAAACAGTTAAAAAAAACAACAACTGCGCTCTGCTGCTATATAGGTGAGACAGAAAAGAAGCTGATGTAATGCTACATATTGGTCGTACTCTTCTTTCCGCTTGTTACCTTTGGATGGGTGAAGGAACTGCGTGGTGTGCGTGCACTAAGCGTTCAGCTCCCTCAGCATAAACCTCCAGACCGATAGCTGGGGCTGATGCCACAGGAAGCACAAGCAGACTGCATCAGAGCCGTGGTTCCAGATGTTCCGGCTGATGCCATTTCTAGGAGAAGACACTTTTTTTTCTCCAGATGTTGTCTGAATGATGATGTGACGTACTAACACATCTGTCGGAAACATTTTTTTTTTTTTTTTTGACTGCGTCCGTTTGTTTGTTTATTTGTCTGTTAGCAACACTACGCAAAAAAAATGAAAGGAAAAAAAAAAAAACACTACTGACCCGATTGTAACCAAGCTGGACTGAAAGTTTGACACTGGCCGAAGAAGGAACCTGTTAAAAGTTTGGTTGCCGATCCGGATCAAATGGCAACATCTGGATTCGTTCCGTCAAGACTATTACAACACTTTTACTGATTCCTGTGAAGGATAACTATATATGAAGGAATGTTATTCGTTTTCATTGAACATTAAAAGTTTCTTGTGTAGATATGACATTTCATATTCAGTAGTTCATATTCATGTGCAAAGAAAGAACAGGGGTAACAAATGAACAAAGCGTGTGTCTGAACAAAGGTAAAAAGTGTCCTGAACAAAGCGTGTGTCCTGAACAAAGCCGTGTGTCCTGAACAAAGCCGTGTGTCCTGAATAAGCAGCGTGTCCATAACAAAGCAACGTGAATCTGTTCTGAATAAGCCTCAGTGTCCTGGATAAACCGTTGTGTCCAAGGGAGGCAGTGTGTGTCGTGATGAAGCCCAGTGAGGTGTGTGTTGTAACGGGCAGATTGTTGTTGCAGGACCCGGGAGAGACGTCCTCCAGCCCTGGTGCCAGGCCCGCAGTCCCTTTACCAGGTCAGTGGGTTTGGGTGTGTCTTTGTCATCGTCATCGTCATTGTCGGTCAACTGCTCGATCAGTCTTGCTACTTGTGTTAACTTTCTGTCTATGCCTTTGTCATCGTCATCGTCGGTTATCCTGTCTATCAGTCTTGTTCCTTGTCTTAACTTTTTTTTTTTTGTCCTTGTCATCGTCATCGTCGGTTATCCTGTCTGTCAGTCTTGCTACTTGTCTTAACTTTCTGCCTTTGTCTTTGTCATCGTCATCGTCGGTTATCCTGTCATCAGTCTTGCTACTTGTCTTAACTTTCTGCCTTTGTCTTTGTCTTCGTCATCGTCGGTTGTCCTGTCAATCAGTCTTGTTCCTTGTCTTAACATTCTCTTTTTTTTTGTCTTTGTCATCGTCATCGTCGGTTATCCTGTCTATCAGTCTTGCTACGTGTCTTATCTTTCTGCCTTTTTTCCCTGTCCATCCTCTCGTGGTCGTCAGTACTGTCAGCTATGTCATCGTTGTCTTCGTCATCGTGATCATCGTCATTACCATAATCATCTTTTTGTTGGTGGTAGTGGTGGTGGTGGTCTTGTTTTTGTTGTTGTATGTGTGTCGTTGTTGTTGTTGTTGTTTCTTCTTCTTCTTCTTCTTCTTCTTCTTCCTCCTTTTTCTTCATCTTCATCTCCTTCTTCATCATGATGATCATCATCTAGTTTTCTTTCTGTTTCTCATTACACGCATACATCAACATGTATTGACAAACGTGCGCGCACGCTCTGTTACTCACACACACGCGCGCGTGCACTCTCTCTCTCTCTCTCTCTCTCTCTCTCTCACGCATACGCACTTTTACACACACCACACACACAACACACACCACACACACACACACACACATACACACACACACATATTATATTATATCTTTTAGACTGCATGGATCGGGGAGAGGTAGAGTAACGGAGAGACAGAAACGGAGGCAGACAGTGACATTGAGAAACAAAAGAGAGGCAGTACAACAAAATCCCACTACCCCCAAACACCCCCCCCCTCCCCCCAAAGAGAGAGAGAGAGCACAAAATCCACTTCACCAGAAAGCAAACGATCCAATCGACAACTCGTGCGTCGGGCCCCATCACGTCACCTTTGCCCCTCTTTTCCGAAGCATCAAGTCATTATCTTCATTAACCCATCATGTGCAAGCCATCATAGTTCCCACCCCCACCCCCAGACCCACCTGTTCAGGTAATCGGAGCGGGGCCCTTCCCTCCTCGCCATAATGCCCGTGTCCGGCTTATTGACTCTGCAAATACACGGACGGCCCGGCCAGTTCCCTCCCTTGGACCCGCGCGTCAGCCTCTCGGGCAGGCTCGGGGATGTTCGGGAAAGTCCGGGCACGAGCCAAGGAAAACAGGGGCTGCCAGCGGGCCGGACTGGGGAGGGCTGCTGTTGTTTCTCGTGCCCGTCTGTCCGGGCTGTTTGTTTTTGGGGGTAACGGGACAGCACCTGGATGGGATTCCCTGTGATGTCTTTATCTTCCTCCCACCTCCCTACCCCAACCCCTCTCTGGCTTCTCCTTTTTCTTTGTAATATGCTTGTTGTTGTTGTTTCTTCTTCTTCTTCTTCTTCTTCTTCTTCTTCTTCATAATCATCATCATCATCACCATCATTATTCTTTCCTTCTTCTTCTTCTTCTCCTCCTTCTTCACGTCCTCTTCCTCCTCCTTCTCCTCCCTCTTTTCCTCCTGCCCCATCCTCTATTTCCTTCTCCTCCTTCTTCGTCGTCATTGTCGCCTTTCTTGTCCTCCTCCTCAGTTTTCTTTCTTGCTTTCTTTTTTTTTCTGTTGGTTGGATGCCAACCCGGTCAAACCAATCCCGCCTGTTGTTTCTGACCTTCCTTCATGGCACTTCGCTGGCCAGTGCAGCGTGTTTGATGGAGTCCATCACCTTTCAGATTAACAGAAGGTGATGGGAGCAGCGAAAATCTGTTCATTGAGAATTTCACCTGCAGTCGTTTTCCTGACAAACGTTTCACCACTGGGCCAAGGTTCCGTGATTTAGCGTCGGAGTGGTGTGATGCAGTCATGATTAATTCACTAACACATCGTTTGAAACACCACTCTCTCTCTCTCTCTCTCTCTCTCTCTCTCTCTCTCTCTCTCTCTCTCTCATACTTTTGTCCTTTCCCTCTTCAGTCAATAATGAAACACTACAAAGACTTAACTCGTTTTTCTCTGCAATGGATTCCTCGATGGTTCTGAGGATAAAAATCTAGCTTTCCTTGTATGGGTTTATGTGCTTGTATCTGAAACAGTTCTGAAAGACTTAAGGTACTGTCTTTAGTACGGCGCTCCAGGCGTTCTTGAACAGTAGGTTTCATGGGACGGATGGATTGTTGCAGTATTCTTTTTGATAGCTCTCCTTGAAGTTGGGGATCGTGGAATTGAGAATTGCCTATCACCATGTTATAATTAAACACACAACCGAAGCCATCGTGTAAACCTGTCGTGGGGGTAGTTCCGCAAAATTCGCAACAAACAAACGTGTCTTGCGTAACTGAAAGACTCCCTGCAATGATGAATACTGCTAAAAGAAATACAGAAATGAAAAGCTGCACTCACAGGTAAAAGTGTCCTATGTACTATGTAAAACAGACTTTGACAGAGACTGCAGAACGTCGTCAGATCGTCATTGAAGGTTTGTACAGAGGGTCATCCAGTGCCGTTCTTCTGTAAAGAAACAGCACCGGTACGGAGAGAGTGGGGGGAAAAAAGCAGTCTCGTGTCCCCTGCACGGAGACCCAACCTCACTTGAAAAAACGCCCAGAAAGAGAGGGGCCAAAACCCGGGAACGTTGTCAACAAACAGAAATGGAAAGAAAGCAGGATCTGTCTTCAAAGGTAAGGGAAGTAATCCCATAAGCAAGGGAAGGAATTGTGTTCTTCTGCGCGCTTGACAGCCGGTAGCCTGGCTTGGCCCACGAGGGATCCTGCTATGGCGGCGTGCTGGTCGCGGAAGAGGGATTTCATCGAATTTCTCTGAGAAGAAGTTGAAATACGCGTGGCAAAGCTGCATCTGCAGGATTTGGTGCTGTACATTGAGCTAGATAGACATGACAAACCACGCTTCGAATTTTATGGCAGAACATTGGAATTTTGTTTTTAAGAAATGACTTTGGTTTGGGATTGCAAAACTGATTTTCTTTGTATTCTTAAGAAATAACATTCGTTGCGGTTTTTTTTTTTTTTTTTTTTAAATAATTAAAATGACATATATCTGGATTTGAAAGCTCTCTAAAATACAGTTGTTTTTACGCCCATTTCCCACTGATTTCAAACCGTTCTAAACAGTAAACTGCCATGTCGATGCCAAATCATAATTGGGGTGTAGGTGAGGGGTGTGTCAACAGCATGATTATGTCAAAATTGCAGTTAGAATTTGAATTACAGTTAATAGCTCAGGTAACTGAAAACGTATTTCAACCGAAAAACAAACAAACAAACAAAGTAAACAACAGCAAAAATTCAACAACAGCAAATGGCTTTTTGCCGCCCCAGAATCGCCATAGCCTGTTTGGGCCCGCGAGGGGAACGTCGCGGTCTGGTTACAAAGCCAAACAACTCGGACAAATTGGCCGCTCCGCAGACCAGGCATACCAGCCAAGAGGCCAGGAACGAGTGCCAGACATATGGATGGGCAGTGGGTGGCTGGAAGGGTGGGACTGGAGGTAGGGGGTGGGGGTGGAGTGGGGTGGTGGGCTGGGAGGGGTATGAGAGGAATCTGGGCCTGTGGAAGACGGGGCCACATTGGCCACATTGTTCGGCAATGAAAAGATAATAGAGATGACCAGTGGCTGGGGGTGGGTGGCCGTTGTGGAGTGAAAGGTGGTGTGAGTGATGAGATAGCAGCGAGTTTGGCGGGTGGGAACTACGGTAGCACAGAAGCGTCTAAAGGCAACAAAAGCTGCTTTTCGTCAGCGAAACGGCTGTTCTCCTTGAGGAAGAACGGCGAATGTAGAGAAAACAATGATCATTGCAATTGTTCCTGAGCATCAAAATTATTTTCCTTATTTCACGACTGTTTTCTTTAGAATCACCACTGTTTTCTCAAGATAATCATTTTCCATGTTTTCCGTCAGGATCACGAATTGTTTTTTTATATTGTCTTTCGAATAATGACTCTTATTCCTGTTTTGTTCATGGAAAACTGGTATCATCTCGAGGAAAACTACCACAATAGGGACATCAGTTAGTTATGATCATTGTTTCCAAGACAAATGCGTGCACAGTTGTATCATCGGTATCAGCTTCCAAACAGACTGACGGGTTGAACAGTGAAATCAGCTGTGATTCTTAAGATCACTGGTTTTCCTGTTTGGGCAGTTTTTCTTAAGGATGATTACAGGTTTTTTTCTCCAAATCGCTGGAGACAGTTTTGGTCCTGAGGTATAACAACGATAATAAATGTTTTCCCTGGGTTATTATTCTTAGAAAGACAGTTGTGGCCCAGTGGAATAGTGGGCAAAAAAGTGTTTTCAATTTTGTTTTCTTCGAGGAAACGGGAAAAATAGCTGTTATTGGCTTTTCCTCGGGGAAACGGGGGGGAAATAGTTATTAGTGGCTTATGAAGCTTGTATTCTTCTGTAGGTTTCCCTGAAGGTTTTCTTCATTGATGGTGGTGTTGGGTTGGGATTCGGTGGGTTAGCTGCTTGTGGTGATATTTCTTTTATCATTGTTACTATCTTTATTGTTTTTATCATTCTTTTTGTCCTTTTTTATATTCTGTACTTAATGTATTCATTGTTACTATCTTTATTTTTTATCATTCTTTTTGTCCTTTTTTTTTATTCTGTACTTCATGTATTGCCTTCTGTCTGTCTTTCTTCCATCATTTTCCACCTGTCTTTCTTTCTTTTTTTCGTCGTTTTTCGTTCCTCTTGTCTTTCTTTCCTTGCCTTTTATTTTCTTTCTTTGTTTTCTTGGTTTGTGTTGTGTTTTTCGCCTTCCTTCTTTTCTTTCCCCATCCCTCTCCACTCAGTCTGCCCTCCTTCTAACCTTCTCACCCCAGTCAAAATCTGATGAACATCAAAATTAACGGCGACAGCTTGGTTATAGGCCCCTCCGACTAATGGGTTAGTGGGCCGCGTGCAGGGATTCAGCGTTGTGTTTTGGCAGTGGAAAGAAAGCTCGTTAGAAGGAAGGCGTTCCTGCGTGTCTGTGTCTATGACAGTCATCAACACAAGCACCCCCGTCATCCTTCATGGGACCGTTTACCTCGTCCCGCCCCCTTCACCCTCACTCCAGTCCCTGCCCCATTATAAGTCCGCCGCCAACCAGGACTGACGATGAGACAGACAGAAGACTTGATGGACAGCACCCTTCAAACGCTTCTTCCCGCCCCCCTCCCCCCCCCCCCCCCCACCACCTGTGGAGGACAGTCACTTCACATCAGCTGGTCAGATAACTGTCCATCCGCGCCACCCAGTTCCCCTTGATCCCCCCAACCCCACCCACCCCAACCCACACCAACATAACCAGATCAGTGAAAGAGAGGTGTAGCCACTTGTTCTCCACCGACACCATGTCCTGTACCAACGAACGCCCTCGTCTGCTGTGACTCAGCCCTCCGCTCTTCACGTCCTCAGAAGACGGCCGGGGCTCCACTCGACCTGTCACACAACGGAGGTCCGAACCCCCGGGCCCCTGGAAGTCAGTCATCATAATAGCGGGGGATGATGAAGCTGCTCTCTGGAAGACAGCAGCAAGAAAAGTTGCTGTCATCTCTTTTTTTTTTTGGGGGGGGGGGGGGGGAGAAGGGCAGGAGGAGACTGCTAAAACAGGGGGGAGGGGGGGGGGGGGGGGGGGGGGGGGGGGGTAGAGAAGAGGGTGTTGAAGAAGACAGAGGGGATAAGCTGAAACTCCTTGGGTGCCGACTCTTGCCCTCATTCCGCGCCTCACCCTCTTCCCCTCTGCCCTGACCGCGCCAAAACAAGTCTTGATTGACCTTTCTTTTTGCCCCCTCCAGCAGCACCATCAAATCCTGCCTCTCATCTGCACTGGTTCTCTCTCTCTCTCTCTCTCTCTCTCTCTCTCTCTCTCTCTCTCTCTCTCTCTCTCTCTCTCTCTCACACACACACACACACACACACACACACACACACACACACACACACACACACACACACACACACACACCGCCTGCCTGCCTAGTGTCTCGACCTCATAATAATATGTCTTTGATGTCCTGAAAGAGACGGGCCGGCAAGGAGACAGAAAGAGGAGGAAGATGGAGGGGAGAGTATGCAGAATCCATTTGAGGGGAGTTCGGCCGACTGGGGGAGGGGAGGAGGAGAGATAGAGAGAGTGCTGGTGGCCCAAGTGGACAGGAAGATGCGCGGGGAGCTGTTTCAGGGGGCCCTCTTCAGACATCTTCACCTGAAATAACCCGTCTCCACGCCCTGACCCTTTAATCCCGAGGATGGAGGAGGAGGGAGGGGGGGTGGGGAGAGGAGAACGGTGGTTAGGGCATCTTGGAGCACCGTCACTTTGTCAAGCTGTCCGTCTCTGCCAGTGGAGTTCCTGGCACTACCATCGTTGACGGACTCTCTCTGTCTTTGTCTCTGTCTGTCTTTCTGTCTGTCTGTCCGTCTGTCTGTCTGTCTGTCTGTGTCTCTCTCTCTCTCTCTCTTCGTGTGTCTCTCTTCCTCTCCTCCCTCCCTCCACCCCCCCCCCCTCCTCTCTCTCTCTCTCTCTCTCTCTCTCTCTCTCTCTCTCTCTCTCTGTACAAGTGTGTGATGAAACAGGGGGGAGGAAAGAGAGAACGGAGCGGTCCAGCTGTACAGTGGTCAGTGCCAGCGTCATGGTCTTGACGTCAAGATACCTGACTATCAGGGAACATGACGTCACGGTTAGATGAACACTAGGAATTAAGACGTCAGGATCTGTGAGCACCAGAGACCATGACGTCTAGATTTGTGAGCACCAGAGACCATGACGTCAAGATTTGTGAGCACCAAAGACCATGACGTCAAGATTTGTGAGCACCAGAGACCATGACGTCAAGATCTGTGAACAGCAGAGACCGTGACGTCAAGATCTGTGAACACCAGAGACCATGACGTTAAGCAGTGAAGGAAATGACTCGACAACAGCTTGACCCGTCGAATTCAAAGAACTGTTCAGACAGGGGAAATAATCCAACAGGAGGAGTGTAACCTACAGAGATGACAACACCTCCCAGAACATGAGAAAAGCGGGCTGGAACAGTGGGTGGGTGGCATAGGAGGAAAAGTAAACCAGACCACGTAAATCCGCCAATGAATGCCAGTAATCGTAAGAAAAGTAATAAGACTATGGCATCAGCGACGTTTCTTTGATCGTGTTTTTCCCTGACGTGTAAAACTGATGATGACTCACATCAGAAACGTGATGATAGACAAGCAGAGAGAGAGAGAGAGAGAGAAAAAAAAAAGAAGAAAAAATAAGAAAAACCGGTTTCAAATCCAGTGGCGAACAGTAAGACAGCGGGGAACGCCTCCCACCACTGCAGAGAGCTGTACTGACTGGACCCCTCGACCCCACAGGAGAGCACGTACAGCCTTCGACGACAGCTCTTCAGGGGACCCGCTTCTGGGTTGTCCTCCTGCCTCCGTTCAGTTGTTCCCTTCTCTTCAGCTCTGCCTCAGTGTCTCTCCTCCAGCTACCTGTGGGTCGTCCCTCTTCCTTCTCCCCTGGGTCACTGAGGGGAAAGACTGAGGGACGAGGTGGACCGGGGGGGGGTGAGGTGGAGGAGAGAGCGATGGTTATGAGGGGGCAGGGTAACGTCCAAGCAAACGAGTGCAGAGAAAGTAGGGGGAGGAGTTAGAGGGGCATGGTGAATAGAGGGTTGTGGGGAGGGGGGGATGAGGGTTGACACTGATGGTGAAAAAGATGCAGCAAAGAGGTGAATGAAACAGCAGTGGCCGACAGATGAATGGCCATACTAAGTTCGGTGAGTTTAGTGCGCACATGCATGCGCGCGCACGCATGCACACGCAGCACACACACCACAACACACACACAACGCACACGCACACGCACGCGCGCAGCGCGCCAGCAGTGCGCAACACTTGAAATGCCATGTTGAATCTTACAGTGTTCGAAGATAAGCAACCAGATCAAATGAAAATATCTACAGGCGGATTACTAACCGAAGAAAAAGGGTGGTCTATCAACAGTTGATTCCTGATTGAAAATAGGGAAATCATGCTTGGGAGAGAACAACTTGGTTCGTTTCTTTGAACTATCGAACTTTCTTCACCGATGACTCAGCAGCGCCTTAGTAGTTGCCACAGAGTATGCTTTCATGTCTCTCCCGTTGTCGATTCGAAGTCGATGCTTCAGGCTGCGCGATCGTTAAAACACTGCAGACAACATCGAGAAACGAGGATTGAAATGAGTCATGTGGTCTCTTTCAGGCCGTTTTGGAGGATCATTGGATCACTTTTTGCTGATACTATTTCGCTCTTGGTGTCAGTTTAACTGACAAAGTTGGCACAGCTGCTGAACGTGAGGTAAAACACCGCGCGGGATTCATTATAAACGTCTCTCCAGTTTTACAGAACACCGATCGAGATTTTTGATGACATTTCAAGCGAGTTTCACATTAACGCCTCAGAAATAAGTTCAGTTGTAAAAAAAAAAAAGGAAGTTAACTTCCCTTAGTACATGACAGAAAAAATGAAGGCCATTAAACGAAGTACACACACAAACAAAACTTTTTGTGACAGTTGTCGTAACCAGCTGAGCTCATTCTTTCAGTCTGTCTGTAACAGCATTAATTTAATTTTTTCTCCACACACTAATGCACTAGATGTGGATTTCACCAACAGGAGCATATGAAATCCGGGTTTCTTTGACGAAACCGTCCAGCTATGTACGTAAGTGGTGATCTACTTTACTTTTTCTGTCCGTTGGACACATATTGTTGCATGTTTGGTCTTACGTTTGTCCACTTTTGCACAAAAACTACACTAGAAGTATAATTTCCATCATCCCATTGATAAGGTTAAACACGCTCCACACAATTACAACACAAAGAGAACCGCGCAGGCACACACACAAACACACACACACGAAATAGAAATGAAACGCGTTCAACCTTTCTCAAAATGAGGAAGGGGGGGGGGGGGGGGGGGGGGGGGGGGGGGGGGGGGGGGGGGGGGGGGGGGGGGGGGGGGGGGGGGGGGGAGGGGGGGGGGGGGGGGGGGGGGGGGGGGGGGGGGGGGGGGGGGCGGAGAAGAAGGAGGGAGGGGATGAGGGGGAGTAAGAGAAAGAGAATGGAAAGACCAGAGGGGGAATGATGGGAAATCCCACCTGTTGTTTCCAAACTTCTACCAAGGAGGTATGGGGGGGGGGGGGGGGGGGGGGAGGGGGGGGGGGGGGGGGGGGGGGGGGGGGGGGGGGGAGATTCATCGCAGAAGGAATGCAAGTCGGGTAATAGGGCACAAGCTGAAGCAACGTGAGAATGATGGATTGAGGGGAGGAGGGAGGAGAGGCGACAACAAGCGAGAAGGAGAGACGGATTGGGGCTGAAGACATGCCATTGGGGGAAAAGAGGAGAAAAGGTTTGGATGGGGGGGGGGGGGGGGGGGGGGGGGGGGGGGGGGGGGGGGGGGGGGGGGGTAAGAGTGCTGGAAGGAAAGGGAAATGGAAGGAGGGAATGGTGTTGTCACAAAAGGGATCAGCTCGTAACACTTGTAAAGGCCATTAAGTGTCGCGGGAGTCGGATGGAAGCGGGAAGGAGTGGCGGGGGGAGAGGGAAGAGGGCGGGATGGTGGAGGGGGGGGGGGTGAAGTAGACAAGGACCCCAGTCTGGCACCGCACTTCCTGCCCAGAGTCCTCCTCCACCCTCTCCTCCTCGCTCTCCCTCCAGCCTCTCCCACTCCACCCCACCCATTTTTTCTTTGTTTTTATCTTCTTTACCCCACCGCCATCCAGATTTTCGCTCGGTCTGTCATCTCGACTCTACCTCACGTCTCCTCTCCCCTCGCATCTCTCCTCTCTTCCTCTCTCGCTCACTCCTCGCACACACACACACACAACACACACACACACACACACACACACACACGCACACACAAACACCGCGGCACAGGGTCTCAATCACACATCGCACGCCGCACACACACAGACGCACGCACGCACGCACCAAGCAACGCACGCACCCACACACACACCACACACACACACAACACACACACTCACATCAATCATTAAATTCCCTTTCACAACAAGAAGCACCGGCCGCTCCTGTAATCTACCCTCCATGGCGGGCTCTGAGAGCCTCCGTCATGCACTCCCACAGGGTGTGCCTGTGTGGGGAGGGGGTGGGGGGGTGGTTAATGGGGGCAAGAGGGAAAGAAAGGGAGGGTGCAGGGTGAGAGAGAGGGAGTATGGGGGGAGGGGGTGACACGAGAGATGAGAATCATGAGCAGATCGATGTAGGTGGGGCGAGAAAGCCGTCTTCGGCCAAGGGAAGATGGGGGAAAACCCAAAGAGAAAAGGGCGTTGGGGTCTTGGAGGAGCAGCGAGGGGGGGGGGGGGGTGGCTGGTGGCAGACAAGGAGAGAAGAGAGAAGAGCAGCTGATGGGGAGGGGGAGGTCACAGCATCGAAGAGTGTGTGGGGCGTGGCGGACATGGAAGCGAAGATCAAGTGTGGGATGACACCTTCTAATGTGATAGAAGACGACGCTTAGTGGTGGTGTGTGTGGTGTGTGTGTGTGTGTGTGGTGTGTGGTGGGTGGGTGTGGTGGTGGTGTCGTGTACCGCGCGCGCGTCGCTGATTCTTTTTTGCTGCTAACAATTACTTTCAGCGTAGTTGTTTTTTTGGTGCAGGACATCTGAACAACAGCTGTGCGTACTGAAAGCCCCGGCGCATAATGCGCGTAGGAAAGAAGACGTGCCGTTGTTGAACCTCAACTCGCATTCTCGGCAGCACACTGCACACCATTGAAATACACTGGAAACGGCATTTCTTCTCACACAAACTGCAGCACACCAATAGAATACACGTAAACTGCATTTCTCTGCAACACACGGCAGCAGCATAGAAATACCACCGTAACTGGCATTTCCTTTCTCCTGCAGCACACTGCAGCATCATAGAAATACACTGGAAACCTTGCTATTACGATGTACTGTTTTCCTTCGTTCCGTCCTACGTAGCATTTTCTTTTTTTTATTTACATTATAAATCAAAACTAGGATTTTATTTCCACACTACCTTTCCCCCGTTTCTGGGCATCCCCTGTTTAGAGGGCGCCGATGAAGGAAATAACTCCCGAGAATTGGCGCTTGCAGGGAACCGCCTGCAAAAAAAAAGAGAAGAAAAATCATCCATCTCTTATCCTCACCCCCCCCCCCCCCCCATCCCTCCTTTGTATTACAGTGATTACACCATCTTCGAATAACTAAGTCGACTGTCATCACTGCTTTAGTTAATATCGTAGTTTTCTAAACCTCAAGCGCACAAAGTATTGTCGGTGCCGGGCACAAAGGGAATCGCGCTCTGTCGACCGGCCGTCTCGTCAACATGAGGCCTACAACCGAGATGCAGATTTGTGAGTTGTCGTGAGTTAAGTTAGTGTCATAAAATCATTATGGTCATAAAATCGCTCATCTCGTGAGCTTTTATTTGTGATCGTGTATCGCCGACGGGAGTTACTGTATTTTTTGCTCTTCGTCTGTTAGTGTACTCCTGCAACAATGTTCAAGATGAAGTTGAAAAAACCCACTTCGGGAATAATTTGACGGGATTTGAACCTTTGCCCTGGGTGCCAAGTGTCAGGGGTGTATGGACGTGTCAGCACCGTCCCGTGGGAGGGGCAACTTCATCGACTGCTCTGTGTGCTCCTGGTCTGTGCAAGTGATGGGTGAGCCGGCGCCACTGCATCAGTGGCTCGGAATTATTTACTTTTGATCATTCGTCTGTAGAACCAGACTAGTTTTATATCTTCATTTTATGCGCTCAATGTGCGGATGCACAAAACCTTTAATGTTTTTGCAACCTCGTCCATGTGATAGCTTCTTTAACATCTCAGAGTATTGAGATTGTGAAACGTGATCTTGAGATTCGGATATTTGTACAAAGAAAGATTTGATAGATTGGATAACAATAGTCTTTAGCTCAGATTAAAGATCCTTACATATAGAGGTTGTTTACCGAATAAAGCGATTATTTAGTTTCTTTACAGACAACATTTGATATCTAAACAGACGAACATTTGTCTACTTTCATATACAATCATTACACACACACAACACACCACACACACACGACACACACACACACACACACGCACACACACACACACAACATATTGTTACCCTACAAAAATTACTAGATTTCGTTGAATACACGTTATCTTACATGCAGACATGAAACTTCTTAAAGATAAATAATTTAATATAGTAACAACAATATCCGATTTGCGTTTCCATGTAGACAGTGTGTCCCATTTGTATTTACAATAGGTAACATTTAAAACCTTTAAAACATTTTATGTCCTTTTCATACAAACAGTAAATTATTCTACATAATATAATATATATATATAGATAATATATATAGATATATATTATATTATATAATATATATATATAATATGACATACATATTTTACTTAACAAACTTTTCAATGTTTACAAATGCGCACATCAGGTTGTTTGTGCATAAATGGTGTTCTTTACAGACAAGTATTTTGTGTTATCTTTGAATGCCACAGTTTCATTAACTTACAAAGATTACCGGCTCTTTACCTAGGCCGACTTACCTTCTTGACACTTTCAGATCTGTATATCTTTTTTGGCAGTGAGCCTGAACGTTTTGATTGCTTTAACAATCAAAACGTCTACTTTATTTACATCAAACCAGATTAATTTCTTTCACAGAAAAACATGTTAATTGTTTTTTCAGACAACAGTGTTTAGTTCAGCTCAACACAGCGAGATCGGTCACCAAGAAAAGAGAAGAAAACTGGTTTGATTGCTTTGCCTTCCTCCGCGCCTTTTGGCTTTTCTTGGGAGAGCAACAGTGTGTGTGTGTGTGTGGGTGTGTGTGTTGTGTGTGTGTGTGTGGGGTGTGTGTGTGTATCTGTGCGCACTGTGTGCGCATGGTGTTTGGGCATTGTGCACGTGCATGCCTGATTGTGCGCCTGCGTTTTGAAGGGCCTTGATCAGAAGCCGTGTCAAAGCGGAAGACTGATCGCATATTGTCTGCACTTTTTGGTCATTCATCGTGACTTTCTTTCTTCTTTTCTCTCTCCTCTGCAAGCGAAGTGAGGAGGGCCGCAAAGGTTTAGCCTGGAGCCGGCGAAGGGTGGGGATGGGGGTTGGAGGGTACAGACAGAAAAGAATGGGGTAGAGATGAGAGGGGTGGACCAAAGAGAGAAGAGAAGAGAGAGAGAGAGAGAGATAGAGAGAGCGCGAAAGCGGGAGGGTGAATGCGGTAAGTTAAAATCATCCCCATTCTCATTTCTGCTGGGCTCATTTGATCTGCAGCTGTACGCTTTTTCTTTGGGCCAAGAGAAGCTAACAAATGCCTGTCCACTTCTATCTATTCCGGTTTTTCCCGCCTCCTTTTCTTACGGTTTTTGTCCTTGTTTTTTTTTTTCCTCCTCAACTTTTGACTTTCTGTTTGCGCACGCCAGCGTGCGCGACCGCATATGTATCTGAGTTGGTGTGCGTTGGCGTGTGCGCGTGTGTGTGGTGTTCATAAACTCGAGCGTAGGTGGGTGGTCCGGTGTGTTTAAAGAGAAAGAGAGACAGAACCAGACAGACTGTCCAGGGAGAGACGAGAGAAAATCTGTGTAAGGTGTCAGTTAAGGTTGGTTATAATTATTCTTTTTCCTTTTGACTTTCTTTTTTTTTTTTTCCCTTCATTACACGTGATCAAAATTGAAGTCGTTTTTCATGGTCAAATAATCCTATCGGGGAGGCAGGCTCCGGTCGCCCCTCCTCTGCCCCCCCCCCCCCCCCCCCACCCTCCTTTACTCTTCTACTATGTCTGGTCGGTCTCTGTTTTCTCGCTACGGTAGTTGTGTGTGTGTGTGTGTTGTGTGTGTTGTGTGTGTGTGGGTGTGTGTTTCCCCCCCCCCCCCCCAGCTCCCCCACCCCCTCCCTCATTGCTATAGGTAGCGAGCATCAAAGAGAAGAAAACTGCTGGTCCGTGCTGCACCCCGTGTTCCAACAGTGTACCCTCGGTTTAACCGGCGTTTTGTTTCCGTCGACGCACCTTACCCCGCCTCCTCCCTCCTCCCCAACTTCCCCCTCCCCCTCCCTCCCATCTTGGGGGGTCTACCCCCCCCCCCCCCCCCCCCCCGCCTCCCTCCTCCGCCTTCTTCGCGTCCAGCCTCACTTCTGTAGGGAGGGGTGGGGATGTGGAGGGCGATGGAGGGAGGGTGGGGGAGGGAGGGGAGGAAGAGAGTGCATGAATGGAGCGAGACAGAATGGCAGCTATTTGCCACTGCTGGCTTGCCGAGCTATTTACTTACCTCGCTTCCAGCCAAACACCGGACCGTTCTTCAATGAAACAATGGTAGCACCGTCTCTCCATCCACACCGCCTTCCCGCCCCCCCCCCCCACCTCGTCTCTCCTGTAGCCTCCCTCACCCCCCCCCATCCCTCGTCCGCCCCGTTTTCTCTCTCTCTCGCTCTCTCTCCTCTCTCTCTCTCTCTCTCATCATCTCTCTCCTCTCTGCCTCTCTCTCTCTCTCTCTCTCTCTCTGTCTTTCTGCTCTGATCTGTCTTTCTGGCTCATCTCTCTCTCTCTCTCATCTCGCTCTCTCCTGCTCTCTCTCAACTCCCTCTCCCTCTCTCTCTCTCTCTCTCTCCTCTGTCTTCGTCGTTCGGCTTCTTCTGTCCTCCGTTCGCTTCCCTCCTCTGTCCCTTCTCACCCCCCGCCCTTCTCTCTTCCTCCTCCTTCCCTTCCTTTGCCTTGGTGGGGGCCTCTTCTTTTGCTCTCTCTCTCTCTCTCAAAGGAATATAGTACACTACGGATGTAACGATATTCTTTGTCTCTCTCTCTCTCTCTCTCTCTCTCTCTGGTCTCTGTCTGTCTCTCTCTCTCTCTCTCTCTCACTCTCCCTCGTCTCTCTCTCTTCCCCTCTTTCGCACACACACTCGCGCTGTCTCTCTCTCTCTCTCTCTCTCTCTCTTCTCATCCTCGTCTCTCTCTCATCCTCCTCTATCTCCTCTTCTCTCTCTCTCTCTCTCTGTGGACAGGAAGGCTGAAGAGAGAGAGAGAGAGAGAGGCAGACAACAGACGAACGGAGACCGAGCTGCAGATAGAGAGAGCGTTCCTCCTCTCCCCAACCCAAAACAATACTTAAGCGATGATGGATGGAATACCAATGCCCCCCCGCCGCTTCACTTTCTCGCCGCCGTGCCAATACTAACACTTTCTCCCCCTGCCCCGACATGATTGACACGGCTTTTAACGAAAATCCCTTTCACTCACCTATTTAACTTGACTAAAACAGGAGAGGAGGGGGAGAAAAAAGACACCAAAATAAGAAATCCAGCGCTGCTTTTTGATGCATGACAAATCCCCCCCCCCCCCCCCAAAAAAAAAAAAAAAAAAAAACACACACACACACACACACACACGACACCACACCACACAAAACACACAAAAAAACGAGAAGAAGAACCATAACAACAAACACACAGCATCAGCGGTAACAGCAACAACAAGGAAAATAGAAGTAAACGACTTCCCCCCAACCACAAATCCAACAGCAGATTAAAGAGGAAACCAAACAAACGAACAAATAACCAACACCGCAACACAGCTACAATTTTGTGACCCTGAGATGAGGAGGAATTGGTTTAAAAAAAAAAAAAAAAGGAGGGGGGGGGGGGAGAAGAATAAAAAGAAAAACAAAAACGGAAAGAGGGGAGAAGAGAGTTGTGGTTAGTATGGCAAAGGGGCGGGCAGGAGACGGGGAGGGGGGAGGCGGAGGGACCCCTGGGGGATGAAAGTGGGGGTGTGGGGGTACAGACCATGTTTGTAGACAAAGATATTTTTCACGCACTGTCTGAAACGCCGGGTCCACGTGTGTGCTTTGTCCAGGGAGCCTGTGCTGAACTAACAATGGAACCAACCCGGGACCCCATGAAGCCTGGAGGTCCTGAGAGAAGGAGTGGGGGGGAGGGGGGGAAAGTAGGAAGTGGGGTGGGAGATGGGGTAAGAAGGCGAGGGAGGGTGCTGTGAGGTGTGTGTTGAGGGATGAATGGAATGAGATAAATCAGGCGGGGAATGAGGGGAGGGAGGGAAGAGAGTGTGTTTGTGTGTGTGCCTGTGTGTGTGTGTGTGTGCACGGACGAGCGCGCGCGCGGGATGCGTGTGAGTGGTACTAGTGGTATTTGCGCCTCGCGCGCGTGCCATTTGGGTGTTGGCGCGCGCGCGCTTTGTGCGTGCTGTGAGTGTGCGTTAAAAGATGAGGAACGGCGAGAGTGGTGTTGTGACATTAAGCTGTCAAGAACTTCTCGCAGCCCTTATCAAGCAGAAACGTAGCTTCGATCCCTCTGAATCCCCCACCCCCCCCCCCCCCCTTATCACCCACCCCTCCCCGCCCCCTCCCCTCCCCTTCCGTCCCACCTTCGCGTGCTCGTGTTACGCTGTTGTGAGGGGAGGGGGGTGGAAGGGGAGGGAACATGGTCAAGGTCCGTGGGTGGGGTTATGGAGGGAGGAAACGGGGGTGAGGTTTTCCAGGAAGTGTGTGTGTGTGTGTGGAAGGGGGGGGGGGGGGGGGGGGGGGGGCCGGTGGGTGAGGATAGTGATTGTTTGGAGATGGGTAGGGGTGAAGGGGTGGGTGGATAAGGACTGTTCTCTGATGAGTAGTGACGGAGAAGGAGGAGAGTTTTGGTTGCGGGGGAGGGGGAGGGAGAGCTCTTTTAGAGGGTGAATGCTTAAAGTTGTAGGGATGTTTTATTTTTGTCTGCCCCCCCCCCCCCCTCTCTCTCTCTCTCTCTCTCCCTCTGTATTAGATAGAGGTAGGTGTGTGTGTGTGTGTGTGTGTGTGTGTGTGTGTGTTTTGTGTGTGTGTGTTCACGTGCTTGTGCTCGTATGTAGATGTGCGCGTACGCGCGCGCACATGTGCGCTTCCACTTCAGCGAGTTGCGCGGCATCGGATCCTACTTTCTGCCGCACCATGCGGCATGAACCACATGCGATACGCAGCCATAAATCCTAGGAGGAGCAGAGGTGCTGGACCCCCCCCCCCCCCCCCCCCCCCCAAATCCCCCAGCATCCTTCCCCCTACCCGCCCTACCTCTTTGTCCCCTGGCCCCTCCGCCCCCCCGCTCCTTCAACCCTTGTTGCTGTCCCGTGGCCGACTCCTTTACACTCTGGATAGAATTCCACAAAGAACGAGGAGATGTGTGCGGCAGACCGTTTTT
Source organism: Conus ventricosus (assembly GCA_018398815.1). Lineage (NCBI taxonomy): Eukaryota > Metazoa > Mollusca > Gastropoda > Neogastropoda > Conidae > Conus > Conus ventricosus. The sequence continues at coordinate 21,326,224 of CM031614.1, read as the reverse complement.
TTTTTTTTTTTTTTTTCTTTTTTTCCAACGTTCAATTAACAAGCCACGTGATAGCCCAGGTGAGTATTGCTTCCAGCCAATGTCAAGATCGAGCAAATTATTAACTGCATGTGACCTGTTCTTCTAGCCTGAATGTTGTGGTCTGCTTTTTTTCCCCCTAGTCTGAATATTGTGACCGATTCTTCCGGT